>CAWUFW010009922.1:0-741514 GCA_963921515.1 Calotriton arnoldi | reverse complement strand
TAGGCTTCCTGCCCCCTGGCTAAGGGTGGTAGTAGTGGTGGGCATCCTGCCCCCCTGGGTGAGGGTGGTAGTAGTGGTAGGCATCCTGCCCCCTGGCTAAGGGTGGTAGTAGTGGTAGGCATCCAGCCCCCTGGCTAAGGGTGGTAGTAGTGGTGGGCATCCTGCCCCCCTGGCTAAGGGTGGTAGTAGTGGTGGGCATCCTGCCCCCCTGGGTGAGGGTGGTAGTAGTGGTGGGCATCCTGCCCCCTGGCTAAGGGTGGTAGTAGTGGTAGGCATCCAGCCCCCTGGCTAAGGGTGGTAGTAGTGGTGGGCATCCTGCCCCCTGGCTAAGGGTGGTAGTAGTGGTAGGCATCCTGCCCCCTGGCTAAGGGTGGTAGTAGTGGTGGGCATCCTGCCCCCTGGGTGAGGGTGGTAGTTGTGGTGGGCATCCTGCCCCCTGGGTGAGGGTGGTAGTAGTGGTAGGCATCCTGCCCCCTGGCTAAGGGTGGTAGTAGTGGTAGGCATCCTGCCCCCTGGCTAAGGGTGGTAGTAGTGGTAGGCATCCTGCCACCCTGGCTAAGGGTGGTAGTAGTGGTAGGCATCCTGCCACCCTGGCTAAGGGTGGTAGTAGTGGTAGGCATCCAGCCCCCTGGCTAAGGGTGGTAGTAGTGGTGGGCATCCAGCCCCCTGGGTAAGGGTGGTAGTAGTGGTAGGCATCCAGCCCCCTGGCTAAGGGTGGTAGTAGTGGTAGGCATCCAGCCCCCCTGGTTGAGGGTGGTAGTAGTGGTAGGCATCCAGCCCCCCTGGCTAAGGGTGGTAGTAGTGGTAGGCATCCTGCCCCCCTGGGTGAGGGTGGTAGTAGTGGTAGGCATCCTGCCCCCCTGGGTGAGGGTGGTAGTAGTGGTAGGCATCCTGCCCCCTGGGTGAGGGTGGTAGTAGTGGTAGGCATCCAGCCCCCCTGGCTAAGGGTGGTGGTAGGCATCCAGCCCGCCCTGGGTGAGGGTGGTAGTAGTGGTAGGCATCCAGCCCCCCTGGCTAAGGGTGGTAGTGGTGGTGGGCATCTGGCACCCCCTGGCTAAGGGTGGTTGTGGTGGTTGGCATCCAGCCCCCTGGGTTGGGGTGGTGGCGCGCATTCAGGCCCCTGTGTGCATATGTGGCATTGGTGATGGGCATCCCGCCCCTATGGTGCTGCTGTTGCAAGTATATTCAGATTCCCAGTGTATGTGTGTGATGTGTCGTGTACGTGTTGTATGTGTTTTGTGGTTGGTGTCTGACTTACCTTCTGCGCCGTACGCGTCCGTGCCTGTTCCGGTAGTAGATGTAGAATATTGGTATGATCGGGACGAAGGGATTCATGGTTGGTTCGTGTCGTTCGTCCTTCTCGTTGCTTCGCGTCGTCCTCGCCGCTTGGCTTCGTCCTCGCCGCTTCGCTTCGTCCTCGTCGCTTCGCGTCGTCCTCGTCTGTGCTGTGTTCGTCTCGTAGCCGTGGATCGTGTTGTGGCGCGATTCGGAGCTTATGTGCGCCTCTCCCGGATGCTTTGACGTGCCGTGCGTAGCGACGGGTTCGGCGCGTACGGAAAGCGCATCGTACTTGTCCGGCCGGACGGGGCTGCATTTTCCCTTCCGTGCGACTCGATTCGGCGTTTCCGGATTCGCCTCGGTCGGAGAACAGGACCTGGTTTGGGTGAGTACGGCTCGGCCGGGATTTTTGCTGTTGTGCGCATCGTACTTGCTCGTTCGGTGTGCTGTACGGATCGGTCGGGAAACTGGCTTTCGCATGGCTTTTTTCCCGACCGAATAGTATTGGGTGCGCCTCCGACCGAGATCGGAATCGGCCCCTTAGTCTCCTTCGTCATTTCTTATGTGAAGCCTTAACTGCTCTATGTCAAATATATAGCAAAGGTCAAGAGAAAGACTTTGGGAATGGTAAGCTGTACTTTGACTTAACTAATAGAAAAAAAGCACAAACATGTATAAATTTGATTCTGAATTGGAAAGCTCTTAGTTAAAGCAGAGAGTTACATTTCACTAAGACTGGCTGAGAGCTTATTCTCATGAGGAATTATCCATCAGACAGTGTCATAACTGTATACATTCCTGGGAAAACAGAATGCACCTTGTAAACAACAGTCCACAAGTGCTTGTGGAATACAGCTTGGGAGACACTCTATTGCACTCTCTCAGTCCTATATTTGGCCCAGAACGGTCAAATCATCACAATGTACACAAATGAGATCGGGCGCATGCAAACTGTGTTCCTGATGGTACTGGATGCAAGAAAGGCTACTATGCTTCCTCATTATGACATATTTGGTGAGAATGACAAAAGATCCACACAAAAAAAATGATGTACCGGTTTTACTGTCCCTTATGATGTACTAACCTACTTATAGGGAGACACAGAATGATAAAGTCTAATAAATTTTGAGGTCCAGTATGGAAACTCTCATTTTCTGGTTGCCACCAAGTGTTCCACAGCTGACTCTTGGAGCCACCCCAATCATCCTTCATCCAAACTTTGCTAAAATAAAGTTGGAATATATGCATAATGATAAAAAATATCCTCCACAGTAAATCAGCAAGTGAAATTTAGCACAACTGTTCAAATTAGAACTATGGGCCATCTGTGCAAAGCAATTTTGCTTTACAAAGCCAGCAATTCACAAAATCACAGGGTTTGTGACTGCAAAATGGCTTTTTTAAATGTACTAAACCAATTTTTCAGCTCGTTAACAGGTTACTGAATCGAAAATGGTTTCAAAAAGGTCTAGCAGATGGCTATTTGGAAAGGGCGTGTATAGGGCATCAGTGTTTTGCGGCCAATCTCTGTTTGGAAAACATAGAAAAGTCACCCTCTCCTTAATTGGGCTGGTAACACATTCACAAAAGGGAAAGGTGCCACTGAGATCTCTTCCCCTTTCTGAATGAAAAAAAAAGTTTGTTGAGGAGTACGCAGTGGCCTTTTTAAATGCAGCCCCATCTCCTTTAAGGAAAGGAGGCTGCATTTAAGCATTTAAAAAAATATATATATTTTACTTAATTGTGATCAGAGACATGGTGGTCTTATGACTCTAGGAGGCTGCCATTCCTGTGATGGAATCCAATCATAGTGAGTCGCCATTTGAGACTTACCTCATGAGTAATGATGAGCTAATTTGGACTGCTGCCCACTATGATTCCGAATTTTGTGACCCGACCTATTAGTACATAGGTTGGCTCCCAAGAGTCTATGCACAAATAGCGACCACTTTTGTATTCGAGTCACCGATATACCTTCTCTTGCACGCAGTGTTAGTTTTCTGCATAACAAGAAAAAACGGAATACTTTTTGGAGGACAGTAAGTGTGCAGAGATTCATGGAGTCACCCCGGCTGCTGAATGATATGGCTCATGGGAGAAAAGGAGCCTGGGTGACAAAAATTATTCTGGACTACAACGCAACGAGCATGATAGGAAAAATATAAAGAAATCAATCCCAGGTAACGTATTTAGAAATATCGGCAACACTACATTTCTAAACGAGGTCTACATGCTTCAGGCAGGCAGTATGTGTGGAGGAATAAATACAGCTGATCAAATTTAAATGTTCGAGCTGCAATAGTTCTCGGTTAAGCTTCAGTTAAATGTAATCCGCCCTGTCTGTGTAACTTCAGCAACAGGAACCTCTGGTCGGTTTTAGATTCCCCTTGGAATCCCAACTTCAAGGGAGTCATAAAGAATAACAAATACATGTACTGGCACAGAAGAAAAAAAAGCCTGAACAGCAGGAGGGACTGGTAAAGTGTCCTTATTTGACTGCAAGTGACATGGGCTGCAGGCATACTTGTGAGAATGCATCCTGAGATGGAGGGATGCCCGACCCTCAGCAATGAGCCTGTGGGCATCTGGTGTTTGACGTCATCGGGTCACACCCTGCCACTAAACTTGTACCATGACACCATAGCTGGTGCTCTGACTTCCATCACAGTATGTCAGGGGGTGGGCCAGCCACTGCCTGCCCACACTTACATAGATAGATAAAGTAAAGGCTGCAACTTATTTGTAATCGAAAATCTATCCTCAAAGGACAATGCATTTTAAGCACCATTTTATCAGCTAAAGACAAATATCCATATATTATGTTCATTTTACCTAGGGTTGTATATGTATGCAATGCTAGACTTTGCTTTAAGTAACAATGGAGTCAGCAAATCTCTCTCATACAATTATTCATCCCATGTATTTATCTATCCTGTACTTAAAGCATCACTCCACATTAAATTGTCTCTTGACGCCAACAGCAAGGGGTGAACCAAAAACAAAAACATAACCGTACATGAAAACATAAAAAAGTAGAATCCGATCAAGCAAGTAAAAATACTGCGGATGGGAGCACACATAAATACAAAAATTACATTTGCCTAATCTTCCTTCAATGAAGCAAATCAGAGGACATCAAAGTTCTAGAAAAGATCTGCCACAAACCCATAGACACCTTTGAGACTATATAACCAAACAGTACGCACAATGGAGCACCAGCATGATCACCTCCAGACGCAAACAAGCTACAACAAACGGAACACAAATACCTTGTTATGCATCGGTGCAGTAATGATCCAACCAGTTCTATGAATGGTACCACATTGCTTACCAATACCAACTGTCTCCTACCTGCCCAACATCAGACAGCTTGTCGCACTAGAATACAAAGCACCAGCCAATAATGGCAAATAAAAGCCACAGCTACTGTAGACACAAGTGCCATGAGCAGGGGGAAAAACTGTGCTAATGTAGGTGCAATTTAACTTATCATGAACAATGACAGCCCTCACAGAGGAGTATCAGAAATGTCCTACCTCACTCAAGTCTGTTGTGATCCTGTTGGATCTCTCACGTTGGCCTCTCACCCACACATGGTGGCATCTTCTTTGTATGGGTCACTCCTCACCAGCAACGTTTGTTGTTAGGGTGGCTCTCCAAAAGCACTTTCTGAAAATGTTAACTGTTTGAGATACCTGTAATTCACATAGAAACAATAGAATTAATCCCTCCAGAGGTCTTGAATGTGTTAAAAATATTAAGAAAATGTTTAAGAAAACATATTTATTGTTTACAAGATTAAAACATTATGCCTGGGCTATTATGACTCTCTATGCCTATTTACCTAATGAGCAACAAGTTTCTGCCACTACTTTAAATGCCTTGTGGATCGTGGGGTTTCCTCAGGACCAAGAAGACTCAAATTATTCCCATATATTCCCCCTAAACCCAACTGTGGTGTCTGTAGAGGTGTGAGATTAATATATACAGGTGAAGATATAACCTGATGCCAAAATCAGATGAGGATTATCCACATCCTAAACTTTATCTCACCTAGAGTTACCATAGCCAGGGAGGAGGTAGGGATTCGGTGCTGTAGAATGAGTGTCCTGTTTTTTTCTGTATTGTTGCCATTCTGCCCTTTTGTCCGTAGACTCTGCTCTCCCAATCGTAGAGTCAAGACCCCTGGAGGGATTCATAACCTCGTTTCTACAAGTGCTAAAAGAGCAGCAGGAAGTGTTAAATTAGTAGAAGACTGGACAAGGATGAGGATAGCGATTGGAAAGTCTGTGAACCCTTGTTAAGATAGCCACAGAAGGAGAAAAAGGGTGGAAGGTGGTTCACCTGATCTGGGGTGGACGAGGTGCAAGAAGAAATAAGTGGGCACGTTGCGTTGCTTAGGTACGCAGGAGTTGCTGCAAATCCTATGTATTAGTTTGAAAATTAGAGCGTATTTAGCATGAATAGTGGCGGCGGGTGATGATGTAATGGAGGCAGGCAAGAAAGAAGATTCATGGAAAAAGCCCTGCCAGGGATCTGGATTGAATATATGAGCGTGAACACAAGCTCACCCTGTTAACTGCTATCTTGGTGCATTGAGACCACATGATAGCACCACCGTTTTTACTTAGCAGTGTTACCCTTTCACTATTCCCTATTAAACTTTTTCTAAGAATAACAGAGGCTATTTTAGATATCCCTCACTTCACACTTATCACTTTCTCACAGAGCCCTCCCTCATGCATTCACCTTAACAGCGTTACCAGATCAAAAGATCTGCGACAAAGAGCCCCCAGGCCCGTCAGGCATTGCAGCGCCGGCCAGATGAGGAGCACCAAGACCTGAGATTTAGGTCTCCCCGCGACAGGAGTATTAGCCACGTGGTCCCACCCCTTGTGACCACCTGGCCAACAAGGAACCACTCCTACCAATGGTTACCAACAAAAGTATTGTCATGTGAATTCTGGGGTGTGCCTGTCATTATTTCAGCTGGTGCAGTGGCATGATATGTCATGTAAAAATATATCAAGACTCTATAAAATGAGAAATTTATTTTTCGAACGCCTATGTATTTTATTTGTGATCTAATAAAAGAGCTTCACGTTCCCCGTAGTCAATATAATTTTGCTTGCTGCGATAGTCAATCCAGTACTCATAATGACAAATTCAAAACGAAAAGTCTGAGAATGCTCAGTGCTACATGTTAAAAGCAGGATTGGTTGGAAGTGTTACAATTTTATTGAGCGCTGCAATGACTGAAATAATTGCAAATGAGCCTCGTGCAAATTTCTCTAGAGACCTACTGTAATGTCCTCGGCCATGTCTGTGCTATATAAAATGCAACAACAGTGTAGTGGTGTCAGGGACTAACTAATTCTTGAAGATCTGAGGCATGCATTTCAAAGATTCAAAGACTGTTTGAAATGCCCTCTCTCTCTACTTTCAGACATGCGCTTCAAAACATTGCAAGAATTCTTAAAGTTGCTTGTAAAAGCCTTTCTTTTGAGGGCCGCATATGACAACTTACAGACTCCAATTTACTGGTGAGATTCTTACTTCATTAAGGTTTTTTTTTGCTCCGAATGTCTCAACCTTCGTGTTATCACAGACAATATGAAAGCAGACAAGTGTTAAATGGCACCCTGTATTGAAAGGAGCAGGAGAAGAATTCAGCAACATGGGGTCTCCAGGCACCCTCCTGAGACACCTCTGAATGTGCATAAACGTGCTCCAGGCTGCTCCCCACTATCAATGGAGCCCAGCACAGAGCAAAAGAAAAGAGTTCGTTTCAGATTCCATTGAACAGCTTTATCGTGCACTGCTGGCTTAGGATCAGATTAAAGTGTTATCTTCCCTTACCTCACACCTCTGCCACCACACCGCTCTACCGCTCCACCCCTACTGCCAGGATGATAGCAATATATTTACAGAGCTTAGGGAGGCAAAACAGTGGGATTAAGCCTGTACAGCAAGACATTTGTTTTTCTTACTTTCCCACTCATCTTCCTCTTTCTATTGTTTTTGCTTTCTTTCTCTAACATATCTTTTGAAATATACTAATTTGTTCTCTCACCCCCATAACCCTTTCACGCACGCTTGGGGCTGAGACTATCAGGGCTGCACTTTAGAGCTGGGTCAGGCCCCTTGGGAGATGGCAGTCCCCTTTTGCTCCAATCGGGCTGGTGGTTAGAGTCCCATGAAGAGAATACGAGTACCAAGCCCCAAATCCCCCGTAGTCTGCTTTGGGACCTTAGTCTCCATCCTAGTAGTCCAGGCAATTAGCGATAGCTGCTCGGACGCAAATGAGGGCGCAGCAACCAGCCCCTGTGCAATGGAGAGCAGGGAAAGAACGGGAGGGTGTGTATTTTTTACATTATTTTAACAACAACCCCCTAACTTTCTCTTCCTGCCTTCAACTATATACCAGAAGATGGGCTTGACATCCATCCAAAGCTCAGCTCGTTTTCGCACCGAGAGGCAAGGAAGACCTTAGTCTGAGCCACCACCCGGCATGTGCCTCGACACAGGCTCGAGCCTTACTTGGCTCGTCCACCTCTATTTTGTAACTAAGTATTCCTTGTCTCATTGAACTATTTTCAACTTACATGACATTCTGAAACCGAGGGAGTGACATCACCGCCAACAATGGCGGACACGTGAATGCGGAGCTGCCCGGGCCTTGTGGCGATTCAGGTGGTGCATCTGTGAGGACTGGAGGCCCTCACCGTCCAGAAGACCGCTAGGCTGCCCCCTGAGAAGTTCCTGGACATCCAGGGGTGTCGGCGGAGACCCGGTGCAAGGAAATCTTTGGACAGCCGGAGCCGGGTAGGCCTTAGAGCCGCAAGGCCTTAGAGCGGTGAGCCCTTGAAGGGTCCTGGGCCAGATCTCACTGGTGCTGCTGCCCACACCTATGGTGAGAATAGATGAGAGGGTGGTAGGGGCTGGAGAGACACAGACTCGTATTTCCCTTTTCCCATGGCCTGTCGCGCCCTATCGACCTGTGCCGTGGGCCAGTGCTGGCAGTGTTTTGGTCCTGTCTCCGCCCGCGCAGAGGGGGGACTGCGCAGCTCGCTGGGCTGGTGCCATCGCTGGGGAGGGCCCCGGCTAGATTGTGAGGTGGCACTGGGCTGAGGCCGGTATCGGCACATATTACACTGCGGGTGCCCTTGCGGAGGAACCTGGCGAATGCCCGATGCGACGGACTGCCCCCTGGGGGCTCTTTTGAACCGCAGCTGTTGCCTTATTGGCCTACCCTGGACAACTCATGAGTGAGCTGGGACATTACGCGGAGACCTCGGGACACTCCGGGTTGGCAGCTTTGGCGAGGAGCAGTACACCCAGATGGCTTCTAAGCTGCACCCCCTGATGGGTCGGACTCCCACGTACCGGTGCCCGCGCCAATACATTAGACAGAACTTGGGCGGCCATTGCTGAATCACGGGAGGCCTTTGAGGCCAAATTTGATTCTGCCACTAATGATCTGGCGACCCTTCGGGAAAATCACCATAAGTTGTCCGAATAGGTCACCACGAATGCACAATCTGTAGTGGAAATTCAACCCTCTACGCATGGAGCTGATGAACAAACTCGAGCTATAATGGAGAGCTTGCGACTAACCGAAAGTAAAGTAGATGATGTGGAGGGTCAGTCCGCCACTATAGTCGTATTATGGGCCTACCGGAAAACTCAGAGGGACCCGATCTTGTTGCGTTCCTGGAGCATTGGGCAAAACAGGATATAGCTTCTATCACACTCTCGCCTTAGTTTGAGATAGAACATGCTCACAGAGTGCGCACTTGGTGTCCCCCTCCTGGTGTACCGCCTAGACCACTAGTGGCGAGGCTCTTGAATTAATGTGATGCAGTCCTGGCGGCTGATTGCGACAATACGAGAATACCAGGGTACTGTTTTTTCCAGAATATACGCTGACTGTACAACGCCAGAGAGCCTTCTTTCTTTTTATGTTTAAATGTTTTTATTAGGATTTTCAAGAAACTCACAACATACAGAGAGAGCATTAGAATAGACATTGTGCAGGGCCGGGCAGTCGGCAGATTGAATCGCAACCTGAGGGAGACTGCTAAAGGGATGATGCATATAAAATATCGCACTGACTCTCCCCCATGTGGAGGCCACGTCCCCAAAGAGCATACTCTGTGTAAAACCAAAAACAGTAACACCCACCCCCACCCCGTCCGGTAGTTCTTGCGCCTGAAAAGGCCACCATGTGGCTGGTGCTGCTATGTCGTGAGTAAGTTGCCTGTGCGAGCTAGGGAGGTCTCCATAGATCTGACAGCCGTAGCACCCGTAGGTATTTGGGCTGTGTGATCTCATTAAATTCATGCGATAGTAAGTGCAGGAAGGGGGCCCAAACCTCCTGGAAAGAAGTAGTAGAGTTATTCAGAGTGGCAGAAATGCGCTCCATGCCGAGGATAAACCAGAGCCTGTGCAGCCACCCCGTGTGGTTTGGCAGAACAGGGGTGCCCCAGTGGGTCAGTATGGTTTGTAGTGCTGCCCCCAGTGCCATCCCCATTTGTCGTCCCCTCATGCTCCGGAGTGGGTACGTGATGGGATTTGGAAGCCCCAGGACCACGTACACCGGGAGCCTCGGGATCTGCGTGTTAAAAAGCTCATCTACTGTATCAAGAATCTTGGTCCAGTAGGGGAGAGCAGTGGGCAGTCCCATAGGATATGGAGTAACGTACCCTCGCCGCCACAGCCCCTCCAGCAATCTGAACTCCTCTGGGGATTGCCCCTGTGTAAGCGTACCGGGGTCAGGTACCAATAAGTGGCGGTTTTCATGGCAGTTTCTATGCTAGCTACATTTCGGCCTGTGTGCCTCGCCCTATAATAGATCCCATCCCAGTCTTTCCGCGTAAGTGCGCCCCCCAGCTCCCTCTCCCACCTTTTCCTACTCGGCGTGTCCTGAAGATGTGTGTTGTGCGTGAGCATTTCATATATGTTGGAGATCATACCCTTATCTGTGGTCTTGGTAATCAGCCACTTTTCAAACTTGGTCAGCAAGCGACCCCCGGCTGCCCTCATTTCTGGTTGGAGCACCCAGTGCCTTAGTTGCAGGTAGCGGAATCTTTCAGTTTCAGGAATCCCATAGTCTTGTTGCAGCTGAGTAAAGGGAATGATCCCGGAAATATCAAAGAGATGCCCTACTGAGCGACAGGGGGTGTCTTGCCATGCCGTGTATGTTTTGTCTGACCAGCCCGGCGTGAAATCGCTGTTCCAAAACAATGGGGTCAGAGGGGAGGGAAATGTGGTAAGTTTTCTGGGAACTGCCCCCCCGTCCCATACCGACATCACCGATCTGGTGATGTGGGAGCGCATGAGTCCAGGTGGGCGCTGCGATTTCCGCAGAAAGGGAACCTTCCAGAGAGGTACTCCTGCAAGAGCCTTGTCCTGGAAGAGCCACCTCTTCTCTGACTCCGGCCTGGCCCATTCCACCAGGTACCGCATCTGTGCGGCCTTATAATACCCAAGGAGATCTGGTATCCCCAGCCCTCCCTGTTCCGGTCGTCTGTAACCAGCGCTTTGCTCATGCGTGGTCGAGCTCCCGCCCAAATAAACCGATTGATGTCGCGTTGCAATGAGGTTATCGCCCCTGTGGGAGGTATGGCTGGGAGCGTTTGAAAGAGAAAAAGTGCTTTGGGCAATAAGGACATCTTGATCGCCGCTATTCGACCAAAGAGGGAGAGCTGATGCTTGCTCCAGGTGCCCAGATCTTTTTTTGCCTGCTGTGCCAATCGTGAGTAGTTCAGGTGGACTGTTTGACTCACGGACGGCGCTAGTTCCAGCCCCAAATATGGAATAGAGTCTACCACTCGGATGCCACACGTGTCACCCTCCCGTAGTTTGAGCGAGGTCGATGCAGGGTTCAGATCTAGAATGAGCGATTTCCCCACATTAACTCGGAAGCCAGACACCTTACTGAATGTCTCCAGTTCCTCCACGAATGCCGGAAGCGAGACCCTAGGCTCCGCCAGTGCCGCTATCACATCGTCGGCATAGAGACTGATTGGATGAATCTCTCCCCCGAATGGTATACCCCGTATGGTGCGGTTGTCGCGGACTCTCTGCGCGAGGGGCTCGATGTACAGGGCGAAGAGCAGAGGGGACAGCGGACACCCCTGTCGCGTTCCCCTCTGAATCGTGAAGGGTTGCGAGGTTAATCCATTCACCCTAATGTGGGCAGTAGGACCTGTATAGCAGCAGCCCACCCATTCCCTGAATTTCTCCCCCAGGCCGAATTTCGCCATCGTGTGCCCTAAAAAGCGCCAGTCCACACGGTCAAACGCTTTTTCAGCGTCTATCGTCAATAAGATCGCGTCTAAGTGCGTCTGATGGGCTTTATCAATGAGATGTAATATTCGTTTTGTGTTATTGTCTGGATTGGATAAACCCAGCCTGGTCCGGTTCTATCAGGTTGAGCATGCATGGGCCCAGCCGAGTAGCCAATATGCCAGTGAATATCTTAAAATCAACGTTAAGGAGTGATATTGGGCGGTATGAGCCACATTGCTGCCGATCCTTGCCTGGCTTTGGCAGGACCACTATGGCCGCCCCCAGCATCGTGGCGGGGATCGGAGTCTCCCCTCCAAAGGAATTGAACAGTCGCACCAGTAGTGGAGCCAGAACGTGACAGAATTTCTTGTAATAGAGGGCCGGAAACCCGTCGGGCCGGGAGATTTAAGCCCCTTAAGACATGAGATCGCGGTAATGACTTCTTCGATGCGGATGGGGGCGTCCAGCTGCGCCGCCTGGTCAGGTGTGAGTGCGGACATTTCGACAGATTGAAGATAATCTAGTGACGCCTGTTCTGTAGACTCGTCAGCGGAGTACAATTTCTGATAAAAGTCTCGGAAGGCCTTGGCAATGTCCTGATCCCCCATTATTTCCTCTCGTCCAGTGCCACACAGCGAGGGCACTTGAGTTCGCTGCCTCTGAGCCCGTAGCCTAGCAGCTAGAAGGCGGCCTGTGCGGTCGCCCCCGACGTAGTAGGAGTGTTTCAATCTGACCGCCGCATACTCCGCCCTGTCGAGGTCCAGGCCTGCCAATTGCGCCCTAGCAGCTTTAAGTTGTCGCCACACCCGAGGTGCCCCAGTCCTTCTGTGGACCCGTTCAAGCTCCCGCACCTGGGCGGTCAGCGTTGCGTGGAGTTCCTTGCGCTCTTTGTTGTCCGCCGCCGCTATAGCTATCAACTCACCACGGACCACCATTTTCAGTGCCTCCCAAAGGATCGTGGGAGTTATATCCGGCGTGTCGTTGAGGGCCAGGTAGTCCTGGATACATGTAGTGATTTGTTGCTCCACAGCCTGTTTGTGTAGCATCGTTTCTCGGAGCCTCCACTGGCCTATTGGACGGGGGCCCGTAGTGAGCAACATGTTCACCACCACTGCCTCGTGGTCTGATAACGCAGCCGGTACGATGTTCACCGATCCCATCACCCCAGCGACCTCACGCGTGCCGAGAAGATAATCAATGCGGGCATAGGATTTGTGCGCATGTGAGAAGAAGGTGTATTGGTGGGAAGTCGGGTGTGCCTCCCTCCAGAGATCTACTAGACCCATTTCCCGCAGCCATTGTTTCCCATCTCTCGAGATTTCCCCGCTCGGTGAATATGTGGTTTGGGTTCTATCTTTGCTGGCATCTATCACCAGGTTCAAGTCGCCCCCAATGAGAGTCATGCGGTTCTGGGAGGCCAGTGCGTCGGCCAGGGCCTTCTTGAGGAAGATTTCCTGCCCGGAATTGGGGACATACATAGAACCAAGCACCATGGTATGAGGGCCGAACCGTATTGTGTAGACTAACAATCTCCCCTTTATTTCTGCCACCTTCTCGAGCACCACCCCTGGACAGCGCTTAGCAATAAGTATAGCAACCCCTGCCTTCTTCTCCCCGGAAGAAGAAAAATATTGGTGCGGAAACGCCCTCGTTCGCATGCGATGTTGATCTCCGACTAGGAGGTGGGTCTCCTGTAGAAGACACACGTCTGCCTCTGCATGTTCCAAGTAGGACAGTATGGCCCTTCGTTTTACTGGGTTATTAAGTCCCTTGACGTTAAGAGTGAGGACTTTGACCTCCCTAGTGGCCATGATCTATGGAAGCCCTGCGCGCTGTTGTGTCCCCAGGAGTGTGTCCCCCGCCCGCCATGGTCCCCAGCTCATGAGGTGAGGACGAGCGATCAGGTGGGGGACCCAGGGTCCCAAAGGATGCGACTGCAGACCAGCCTTGTATTCAGGTCTCCATCGTGACAGAGCTCAGGTGCACCTTCTGCGAAATCAAGCAAGCGAACTACCGGACAACCAACCCCCCCGAACCCTCCCTCCCTCAAGTTCCAACAACCCCCCCTCCGCAGACAGCCATCTGCGCTGTCCCCGTTGCCCCCCTCCTCCCAGGAACCCGCCCCGTCCCTCCCTAACCCCAACCAAAAAGTCCCAAAGTTCAGACAGTGTCCCGTGCCCATCATCCGAAGATGGGGGCATGTGGTGAACAAGAATTGGGGTGTATGTGTGGGCCAAGTAGCCCGAGCCCCCCCCCCCCAGGCCCCACCCCCAGCCCCTGCTATATCAATGCCACATCGTTCCCCCCCTGCGTACTCAAGAGGGTGTCGCGGGAGCAGTGTCCTTTAAAACCGCCTCCACTGCCGCTTGCCTCTCATGTGCCAGGGCATCCTGGTCCGGGCGTATCTCCAAGCCTGGTGGGCGCTGTCGGCCCACTCGTTGCCAGCCCTCCCCAGAGGACCGCTGTGTGCGCTTCGGGGAGCCCTCCGGACTCCGGGGCTCCAGGCCCAGGATCTTGCAGGAGTCTTGGAAAGATCGGAGCTGGTGTAGCTTGCCATTCCACTTGAATATCAGGCGAAAGGGATGTCCCCATGAGTATGCCACTCCCTGCTCCCTCAGGTGCGCGGTGACTTCTTTGAAGGCCCTTCTCCGTTGTAAGGTGATGGATGCCAGGTCTTGATAGAGGGCCACAGAGTGACCCTGGAACGTGAGTGTCGGCTTTGATCGAGCCGCTCGCAGTATGCGCTCCTTCAGGGGGAAGTCGGGGAGGAAGGCCAAGATATCTGGAGGAGGGGCGGGGGATCGCCTCTGCAAGCCCACTCGGTGCGCCCTGTCGATGCGGATTTCAAACTCCGACGGTTCGCCCAAGATGTCTCGGAAGAGATCCTGGAGATATTGGGCCACGTCCGCCCCCTCCGCCTTCGATGGAACCCCCCTGACTCGAATGTTATTCCGCCGTGAGCGGTTTTCTAGGTCCTCCGCGTGGGCCTGTAGGTCAAGCTGTTGGTCGCGAAGGCGGAGGACCTCTTGTTGAAGCTGCTCGAGTTCTTCCCCTTTGGTCAGCTCACGCTCCTCGATCGCCGCAACTCTTTCCCCAATTTCGTCGACGTCCCGGCGGATCTCCTTCACTTCGCCCGCGACTTCGCTCTTGAGCGATTGGAAATCTTCCCGCAGGACATTGAACAATGATTCCAAAAAGGAGCGGGTGATCGGGACATCCCGGCCCTCCGCGCCCCCGGGAGTCGTTGAAGCCGGGGGCGTGCTGCCGCCTCGGTCCCCAGCCGGGGCCCCCTTGAGCAGCATCTCTTTCAGGGACCTCTCCCCTTTCCTTCGAGCTGAAGCCATCGTGGGGGCGCTCACCGTAGAGTGACTCAATGTGGCTCCTGTCTTGTGCTGGGGCGTGTGGGTGACGCCCCTAGTGGTAGATGTCGGCGGGGAGAGGGCCACTTGTCAATAGTCCTCCAGGTTAGTGTCCATTGGCCTCCTCTCGTGCACTACCTCCACGCGTGCTGGGGCATCTAATGGAGCTCCGGCCGGGATGGCACTCCGGGAAGTGTCCGGTGGTCTTTGGGGTCTCAAATGACTCACCAACCGCCCAGTCAGGAAGTGGGAATGCCGGGCCTGAAGTTGCGTCTCGGCCCCTCCGCAAACCGCCCCTCGATGTCCTCTGCCCGCAGCTGTTCAGATGGGGCCGGGGCCCTCTGACTCCTCTCCACTACCTCAGCTACCAGCAGCGTGCGGGCACCAAAGCTGGCGATTCTCAGGGCCGCCGTCTGCGGGACAGGGAGATGTGGCTCCCCTTAGCTGGCGAACTGCTCCCAAGCACGCCCGCACGAGGGCTTATCTATGTGCCGCCTCAGGCCTCCCTTGAAAGGGCACCTCTTGGAGCTCCTGTGGCGTGGGCAGGCGCGGGTCCGTCGGCTGTGTCCAGCACCCCGGGGCCACCACCGCCCCCCGTCGCTAATGGAAGCGTGGCCGCCCGCCTCTCGGACGTTCTCAGCTTGCACGCCCCAGGCTCCCTCCGGCGGATATGCTGATGGACCGCGCCGCGCGGCTGGAAGGGCTGACAGGGCGGTGAGGTGTCTTCAGCTTCTGGTCCCGGGGCCTAGCGCCGCTCCTTCCTCTTACCTCCTTCACTGAGGTCTGTCAGGGACTCGCGCTCCGCAGGCCTCAAGGCTGCGCTCTTGGTTGATGGGAGGTCCCGGGCGCAGGCCCCCGCGACACCGCTCCACTGCACGCCGCCGCCCCCGCAGGCGTCTCCGCTGCCCCTGCGGTCACTCACAGGTATGTCGGGCATTGCTCTCGACCGCCGCCTCTCCTCCGCTGCCGACGCCACTCAGCGCGCTCGGCCGCTGTGTCGCATCGCCAGTCCGGACGCCATTGTCGTTGCTGCCTGCAGGTCCGTTTGGCGCTGCTCAGTGAGGTACAGCAATCACCAGCGCCCGCGGGATTGCCGCTATACGGCGTCGGGGTGTACCCCCTGGAGGCTGCTCAGCTTTGGGGGGGAATTGCAAATGTCGAAGGCCGGTTACAAGGGCCGGAGACGAGGAGCTCTCGGGCTATGCGACCGTTTAGATCGCCATCTTGGCCACGCCCCCCTTCTTTCTTTTTAAGCTTTATTTATAGCTTTTTCAATTAACAGTCAGGCAAACATTTCAATGTCAGTGCAATGTATCACAACAGTCACAGAAGCACATCCACAATATCACGTACAGTAATGGACAATATTGATCCAAGCAATCCCCGTTATTTGCTAATCTCGTATAGTTCCTAACCTGCCCTATACGTTTTGTGCTGTTGCACATTTACCTTATCACAATACATTTGAATTCTCAATCATTTACATTTACTGCAGGTATGTTACCTTCTGTTTCGTTACCTCCAGCTGTTCCCGGAGATGGTACGCCCTCCTCGTCCAAAGCTTTTTTTATCATATATTCCTTATATGAACCCCATATTTCCTTAGTCCTGCACTTTTCTGGCATGAGGGCGTTGTAATTATCTGTGTGCGTTGAGCAGTGTGCTAAGTCAGTCAGCCAGTCCGTGACCTTCGGCAAGGGGCTGTGCATCCACCTCACAGCGATTCTTCGTTTCGCCAATAATAGGCATATGGCCGCCAATTTACGTCCCCCTTTTGGTATGTCTTTGTCATATCCCAGTACTGCTACTAGTGGCGTCTCTGGGATGGGAGTTGTTAGTATCTGCGTAAGTATGTTATAAACTGCTTTCCAAAAATCCCGTATCCCTGAGCATTCCCATGCTAAGTGTATAAATCCCGCATTTGCCATCTTGCATCTCTGGCATCTGTCTGTGTCTAGTAAGCCATATTTATATAATCTAGCGGGTGTGTAGTATACTCTCTGTAGGTATTTGTAGTGTATGAGTCTATGCCTCCCGTTCTGTGAAATTGTCTTTGTGTTACTATAGCATCTGGCCCACTGTGCTTCGGTGAGTTCCACCCCTAGTTCCCCATGCCAGTCCTGCTGTGTTTTTGATAGGGGGATAGCCTGAGACACTCTGCTCAGTGCATATAATGCCGTAACACCTCTTTGCAAGGTTGTGGCCTGCAGTAGGTATGTTATTATTTTCCACTCCGAGGGTTCTGCCAACTCGTCTCCCAGCATCTCGCGCATGGCCTGCCGCAGCCTGTGATAATTAAATGCATCTAGAGCACTGACTTGGGGAGTATGTTCCTGTACGTGTTCCCATTTCTTCAACACTCCTCCGTGAAACAGGTCCCCCACACGCTCAATTTTTAGGTCTCGCCTAGCGAACGCAGCGCATGTGCTGCTTCGCCTTGGCGAGACTATTGTTGTCGGTTTTGGTAGCGAAGGGAGACAAACCATGTGCGCGCCTGGACAGGCGATGTTCACACGTGGCGTCTCCTCTCTGCTTCCAGCTAGCGGCCGGACATCCGATGTGCATGCGCACCGCACGGCGTCTCTTTTGCTCGCGGGCTTGTAAACTTTGTAACTGAGCGCGGCGCCGCTTCACGGACACCGCGCTCAGTTTCTTTATATATTTCTTAACTTTAGCACTGAGCGCAGCGCCCGCTTCAAGGACACCGCGCTCAGTGTTAAAGTTAAGAAATATATAAAGAAACCGAGCGCGGTGTCCGTGAAGCAGCGCCGCGCTCAGTTTTGTCTATTTATTACAGGGCGCGGGCTGGCGGCTTGTTTGTGAGGGCTTGGTTTTGTTGTCCCAGACTCAGTATATTTTTGTGCATTCTCTGGATTTTAGTTGAAGGGGTTATTTCATTCCTGCTCCCTTGGATGTGTTTTTATTTGTAGGGTGGGGTGTACGATGTTGAAGCTGCTGGCTTTCTGAAGTGGGGGTAGTAGTTGTTTTAGGCCTGGTGTCGGCACCTTTCTTGCACAGCAACGTGTATGTCTTCCTGTGATCTTCATACTGATGCTTTGACCCCATGGCTGAAAACGCTCAGGCTCCATTGTTATCCCTGTGTTTAGACCGCCCTCCTTGTGGGTGTATGTGTGTAGTGAGGGGTGCAGAGCAGTGCCTCTCTGTATTCACATCAGCTCCCCCTTGCCCCATGGCGCCCTTAATTCTTAAGGACCTCAACTCCCGCTGGGTTGCTTAACCTGAGGCCATCGTTGGTGTTGCCCAGTTTGCCGTTAGTCGTCGGCTCCTTTGTTGGTTGGAGGTCTTGGTTCCTGCTATTTTTTGCTGCTGTCCTGACCTTGGTTTATTGGGGAAGACCACGCGCTCCATCTGTCTGATGTGTTGGAGAGCTCTTGGCTTCCTTAGGCTTTGCGTGTGTTGGGGAAAGCTTTGCATACCTTTCTTTGCCTGATGTGTGCTGGGGGTTTTGCTCCCCACCAAGTCTGCTTTATTTGATCTGTATGTGGTGGAAGGGATCGCTTGCAAAAGTTGTGAGTGTGGGGGAGGGGGTTATTGTAACGTTGTGTGCACTGGGGCAGTGTAGGTAATGTTTTTGTGGTGTATGGGGGCGCTTGTAACCTTTGTTTCCTGACTTTACACAGCTAGCTCTTAGGTTGGAAGATTTTGTAGTGGTCCTAAATCCATTTACATGGTTTATAACATAACTCTCTACTCGTACGTGTTCAAAATGCAATAGGTCTCGCCTTTTATTAAGTTGAAGCCATTTGCTTTGCTATACAATACCATTAGCAAAGCAAATGGCTTTAACTTAATCAAAGGCGAGACCTATTGCATTTTCAATGCTTGTTAGTTTATGCAATGTTTGCTTAACCACCTTCTCCTCTCCCATAGGCATCCAACCGCACCATTCTATAGGCCATTTAGGCGTATACATAAGTTTTATCTGTTGCGACCTGGCCATCTTCTGTATTTGAGTACTGGTGCAGGCTGTCGGATCTATCACATGCGGGTTGCCCTTTGCTCCTTTCATGAGCATTCTCGGAAGCGGGCTAGGTGCTACCGCGTTTCTTTCAATATGTAAATGAGGGAGGTTACTGGGTCCGTGTATCCAGTAGTGAGCATGCAGCACCTGGGCCGCCCTGTAATACATTTCCAAATCGGGAGCGTTGAGTCCTCCCTCAGCATATGGTTTGGTAAGGGTTTCCCATTAAACTCTCTGGCTTTTCCCGGCCCAGGCCAATCTGATCATTTGAGTTTTGATGTTTTGGAAAAAAGATTTAGTCAGCACAATGGGTATATTTGTGAAAAGAAACAAAAAGCGGGGCAATACAATCATTTTCATTATGGCAATACGACCCAAAAGGGACAACGGAAGCCTTATCCACTTATTTATAGATTCTTTTAGCTTTAGAGTGGCGCGACCATAGTTTTCGCGAATTATTATGTCAGGGTCTGTGTGTACTTGTATCCCCAAATAGCGCACCGCCTCCGTGGTCCACTCTATGGGGTATTCTGTGCTGACCTGCGTGGTCAACATGGTAAGAGGAAACATTATTGACTTGTGCCAGTTAATTTTTAATCCAGAGTGTTGCCCAAATGACGTTACTTCCTTTAACAGGGGATGCAAATTTTGTTCTGGGTTGCGTATATACAACAATGTATCATCTGCATAGGCGGCTATCACTAAATTATACTGTGGGGTTCTGATTCCTCTGTGAGAGTGATACTCCCGCATTGCACATATCAGTGGTTCTGCTACCAATGCGTAAAGTAATGGCGAGAGAGGGCAGCCCTGTGTAGTTCCTCTGCTAATATCAACTATTGAGGAAAAAGCTTCATTTACCCTGACACGGGCGACAGGGTTAGAGTAAAGTAACTGTATAAGTTTAAGGAAGACCTCTCCCACTCCCACTCTATTTAGAACTGCATAGAGAAAGCGCCATTCCACTGAATCAAATGCCTTCTCTATATCTATAAATAATGCTGCCGCTTTTGTACTTTTGTCTATACGAGCTATGGAGTCAAAAAAGGTTCGCACATTACATGTGAGAGAGCGACCTGGGACGAACCCTGTCTGCTCGGGTCCGATCAGTTTTGGTAACAGAGGCGGAAGTCTATTAGCCAAGATCTTTGCATACAGCTTGGAATCTGTATTAAACAATGACACAGGCCTATAAGAGGCACAGTGGTCAGGGTGCTTCCCGGGCTTAAGGAGTGTGATCAGTATAGCCTCTCTCATAGTTGGGGGCATGCACCCATCTTTAGCCATTGCTTCGAAAAGATTCATCAAGTGAGGGACGAGTTTATCTAAATACGCTTTATGAAAAGCCACAGTAAGGCCGTCTGATCCAGGCGCCTTATCATTTGGCATATCTTTCAATGCTGCCTTAATTTCGGTCAGACGAAGCGGCTCCATGAGTCTTTCCCTATCTATGTTTTCCAGCCATCGCATTGTAATATGTGCTAGGTATTCCTCATCAGGCTCTTCTGTCTCCGGGTCGCGTGTGGTATATAATGTTCTGTAATATTCTCTAAACACTTTGACTATTTGAGGTGTCCCCCCAACTAATTCGCCTTCAGTTGTATATATCTGCAGAATTGTATTTTCTCCTCTAGGAGGTCGTGTTAGCTTAGCAAGAGTCGCACTAGGTCTTTCCCCTTCAGCATATATACGCGCTGTTGCGTATCTACCGAGGTGTGTTACTTCTGCGGCGGTAAGCTCATTGTATTCGCTAATCTGCTGGCGTATTTGTGCTATTACCCTGGGCCCTCCACCTTCTAGTAACTTCTTTTCCAATGCATGCAAGGTCTTTTCTGTCTTCTATAACTGTGTACGAATTGCCCTGAGAGCACCTGCATGCTTCGATATAGTTATATCCCTAATGTAAACTTTGAATGTCTCCCAGATGGTGCTCATCTTGGGCACACTACCAAGATTTGTGGCAAAGAATTCATCTATTGCGCCCCCCAGTTCTTTAAGAAACACTGGGTCCAGCAATGAGTATTGTGGGAAGCGCCATGTGCAATCTCCCCGCTGTATGTCATATATGTCTATTTTAAGCAACACAGGGGAATGATCTGAAAAAGTGCGTGCCATATGGGAGCAGTCACTAACATTGGGCATTATCGTCCGGGACGCAAACCAGTAATCTATTCTGGTATGGGTGTCATGTGCGGCGGAGTAGTGCGTGTAGCCTTTACCTTGCGGCGCTTTAATTCTCCAGACATCCACCAAGTCTTCTGCTGCTGCTATTGCGGCTATCGTTTTGGCCGCCATGGATGGTTTTCTGTGAGGCCCCTTAGACCTATCCAGTTGCGGATCCTGCGTGCAGTTAAAATCCCCGCCCCAGAATTGGTGCATGTGTGAGAATGGTGCTGTTTTGGCATGCAACATACGATAGAATTGAGGATCATCATGGTTTGGTCCGTATACTCCGACCAGTAATATTTCAAAATTCTCTTTATAACATCTCGCTATGTCAAACCGGCCATCCTTATCCGTGTCTATTTCTTGCAACCTCAACCCAGGCTTTCTGCCCACCCAGACCAACACCCCTCTAGCATGAGATGTAAATCCTGAGGTGATGTATGTCCCTCTCAGTCTTCTGGGAGATAGCACTTTTGTACCCTGGGGGAGATATGTTTCCTGAAGGATGGCCACATCTATGCTATGTCTCTCCAAATATGCAACATCTTTACGTATTTTCCTGTGGTCGTTAAGACCTCTGACGTTCCAGGTCGAGAACTTAGCTTGTTTTTTGGGATTAGATCTACTAGAGTCAGCCATCATCTGCCCATCTGTCCCGATAGTAAACATACATTATTTGTGAATTTCCTATCGAACTGCGTGAAGACACATAAGGATTATACATTTTGCGTCCTGACAACTTTCCCCCCCAACACCCCTCCCCCCCACCCACGCCTTAGCCGAAACCCTACGGCTTGGCAGTACTTCAAAAATTACCCCCCGCCCTCCCTTTTACCAAACATAACACCCAATGTGGAGCACACTCGAGGGCAGTGGAAGCCGCCCCCCCAAACTTCTCCCTATGACCTATTCTGACCGCCTATAAACACAATCCAGTATTATTTAACTTTATTTATGTCACCTGTGTTCGGTACCTCCATGTTACCCATTCTGATTTGATCAACTTCTACTAAACTGTACTGCCGCATCATCACCGATTATGTTCGTTCCCTTGACAGCGAATAAGAAGCATAATTATTACCCGCCCCCCTTTTGTCTCTTAATTTCTTCTTCGGTTCTTGTGACTAGCTCTGGGGGCCTTGCGCTCTTACCACCATACTCAGTCCGAGTTGACTTCTGCATCTTCCTCTGCTACTGTCGTCTTCTGAGTCGTTTTCTTCCCACGTAGCTCCTTGCTGTACCTGTTAAGTTCCGTTTGGAGCGTCTGTGGGTCGTGATATATTTTAGTTTTGGCGTCCATAGTGACACGTAGTCTAGCAGGGTATAACATTGAGTATTCATAGTGCAGTTCGCGAAGCTTCATTTTCATAGGCGCAAATTTCCTCCTCGCCTCTTGAACTGCTAGCGTAAAATCCGGGAATAATGCAAGCTCGGAGCCGTCATACTTCAGGACTCTTAGCTCCCTAGCCTTCCGGAGAACCGCGTCCCTGTCGTGGTAGTTTAGCAATCGTGCCACCACTGGCCTAGGCGGTGCGCCTGGTGGAGGTTTGGGAGCCAAAGAGCGGTGCGCCCACTCCACGACAAATACTGTAGAGAATGTATCGCTACCCAGTAGAGTGACGAGCAATTTTTCTATAAACAGTTCCATGTTCCCCGTCTCCGTGGATTCAGGCAAGCCAAGAATTCTTACGTTATTGCGCCTAGAGCGCGCTTCTAAATCTTCTGCTTTGTCACGCAACACTGTGAATGCCTTTTCCAACTTTTTCTGTGCTGAACCAGCCTCAGCCTGCAGGTCCTCGGCCTCCGACACTATGCGTTCTATCATGTCCAAACGCTCGGCGTGTTTATCAACCCTCTCGGACATGCGATCCATTCTGTATGCTAACGAGTCGATTTTTCAGTCTATTGTAGTTAAGGTCTGTTGCATGGAGGCTAGTATTTTCTTTAAATCATCACTTGGGACGTTATCTGTATTATCTTGTTCAGCCGCGGTGGAGTCAGTATCATCCTCACGCGTGCTCGCTGTTTTGCGCTTTTCAAAATTGAGCTTTGGTTGCGCCTTATCTGTTTTCCCCATATTGTGAATTTAGGTGTTTGCAACAGTTCTTTGGTCGCACTCCGTCGAGCACAGCAATAAGTCTATGGGGTGGGGCTCTCTCTCGCACAGCTCTTTCTGTACACCGCGCCTGTCGTAATGCGCCGTCCGTGCCACCAAGCGCTTGCTCGGGCCGTAAAGCACAGGGTCCGCCCGGCTGGGGTGAGGAGGGCCACGATCTGCTCTCTATTCGGTGCTGCACCAATAATGCGACCACACAGTTAGCCTCGTTACCTCCAGCTGTGCTAAGCTACTTACTTTTTACGCTGGTTCAGCAAACAGCTCTCCACAGAGCAATCTCGTAGGTCTAGTAAGGCCCAAGTGCATGACCTCCAGGGGGTGCAGCTCAATGAGGTTGGACTGCGGGCCTTCGGTGTGTCCCCTCGGCTTGGTGCAGTCTGGTCTTTATGTGATAGTTAATATTGTACCTTTCACTTTTGAATATATGGGCCCACTGTGCAGCGCTCCTCAGGGGCCAGATATTGCTTCCTCGTGTGTTTGTGATCCTCTGTGGACGCTCTGCTACCTCCCTTTTCACTGCAGCAATCGCTGGGACCCTCCGTGCACGCAATGATGCCCCGCCGCCTGCCAGTCGTGCCGGGATAGTGCTAGTTCAATAATATGAGGAAAAGCGGCTGCTATAATGTAGTGTGGTGCAGCGCACACGAGCCACGTAGCCCATGCAGCTGCGGCACCACACCAATCCAATTCCGCCGAGACCGCTGCCAGCCAGCGCCTACACGTCCCTCGCCTCAGGTTGGAGTCAGAGGGGCACACGTAGCTCCGCAGGCACTCTACCTTACTTGTGGGCCCTCCGCCATGCACCGGAACCGATCCGCTGTGCGACGCAGCCCACCTCCGGTAATCGGGACCTTCCTTGCCCAGAGCGGGCACACAGCGCAGAAGCTCTCCACGGCGCTCGCCGAAGCTGCAGCCCCGGCGCGTCACACAGCAATCGGCCGCAGCCTGGCTGCGCCACCGCCTCTCCCAGGGCCGCGTGCACTCTCCGGCCCCGCACAGCCGCTGCTCCGGCAATATTCCGATAAGAAGCACAGATTCCGAACAGCCAGGTGATCTCGTGCCTCTTAAGTGGGTCGTATTGATTGCGAATATATTGCGGATTCCTTAAGTATTAATTGGCGGTAGTCGGAGCTGATTTACTCCGCGGCCATCTTGGGTCCCAGCTAGCTCCGCCCTCCAGAGAGCCTTCTTTCATCTAGCTCAATAGAAGGCTTAGTGAGAATGGTGTTAAATATGCCCTGTTGTTCCCTGCGAAACTGTGGATCTCAGCAGCGTACTCACTTTTTTTTCACAGCCTGAGGAGGCCTGAGACTGGTTTGAAACCTTCACCAAGCGGGCCCATTGCTGCTCTCTGTCACCTTCTTCGCCGATTCCAAGGTTGGATCAAATATTAATACTGTCCGACGTCGCAGGCGTGTGAATCGGGGGACACCCTCTTCCGCGCAGTGCAGACGTGAACAGCGCAGTGCCGTTGATGCGGCGTCTCTCTTCATGGACTCTCAACAATTCTACACCTGCTCACTTCGAACTCTAATGTTTGAGGTGACAACTTATTGGAGGGCTCTGGCTCCGATACACCTCCTACCCCGGTGTTCACGGCCCAGTCCATTAAGGACCTGGCATAGCGGCCCTTCGAATGTTTCCTAGTGTCTGTCATATTCATTATATGACTGCCTCTGCAAGGTTCCACTTCTTTGCTTATTTTCTCTACTGATGACGGGCCCCATTAAGGGATCCAGGTGGAAGACTCCTTTAACTTTTTGATTGATTAGGGATCATCCGGTCTGTATATTCTTTGTCATACTGACAATCTGCGGGGCCCGGGGCTCCCTGACGCTGTTGCCGCATCCCTCTATTCACTTTTTTAGCATCCTTGCTCGGGAGTTATGATAGTTTTTGTGCTTATTCCCGTTCCCGGTACCTTCCCCTGTTGGGATGTTTTGGTTTTCTTCCTCTTTGTTTGTGTTATCCCACTTCAATGGACGGTAGCAAGGTTAGATGTCCTATGGATGCAGGTTGCATCCAACGGGGATTGGGTTGGTACTCCCTTGGACATGCATTCCCCTCTTCTCAGCACGGGGACTTCCACATCTTCCAGATCGTCAGTCCACTGGCAGATGGATGTATACCCCTATTTTTTTCTTTACCATGACCAATGACACATATAGGTTTATCACGTGGAAATCAGGAATATGAACTCAAAACTTAAACTTTAGAAAGTGCATGCAGCCTTGCTCCATTGGAAGGTACATATTGCCTTCCTCAAGAGACTCACTTGGCTGCTGCGGAGGTGCCTCAGCTACAGTTCAAATGGAGAGGGCAAGTATTTGGTAGAGGCTTCTCGGCCTTTTCCTGACGGGTGGTATTATGGGTCAGAGTTGGGACATCACTTAGGGTAGACAGAACACACATTGACGCTACTTGTTCTAATAGGAGGGGCCTTCAGTGGTCACTCACTGAACCTAGGAGCTGTCTATACACCACATCTGGACCGCCTGTCCTTTTGGTCCCATATGACTGAATGGTCAGATGCACCTTGGATTGCTGGAAGGAGATTTTAACATGATACTTAATGCATCCCTTCATCGTTCAACCTCGCTGCACTCTCAATACCCTATATTGTTGAATGCTGCGCATTTCGATCAGTGACTTGCCCATTGGTCCCTCAATGACACCTGGCAAGTTAAATACCCAACATGCCGTGAATTCTTGTTTTATTCCCCGGTCCATAAATTATATTCTTGACTTGACAGGTTTGTCTGCACTACACCCATAAATACTGCAGTATCATCAATATATTACCACCCTCGAATACTCTCAGATCATAATTCTTTAATTATGGAGTTGGCTTGGGGAGGCCCACCTTCCTCAATTCCCACGTAGCAGCTCTCGGTTATGATGCTGGTGGGAAGTCTTCCGCCAGACACTGCTCAACCACATAGACTTCTTTTTTTCGGGACACTGCCTGGTCTTCCTCCTACCCGTTGATTGAATAGGAGGCTTTTAATGTTGTCACAAGAGGACTCTGCATTAAAACCCCGGCCGAGCTTCGTAGAGTCCTGGCTCAATATGTTCAGGAGGCAGAAACCTCCTTGTCACAGGCTGAACAGGAAGTAACTGCCGACCCGGAAAGCTTGGATGCTCTTAGTGCTGTGCGAGCTGATTTCTATGACAAGCTCAAATTGCTTTGTTGGCATGACTATGCTGGCTAATCTGCTAGATCTCATAATGAGGGCAACAAATATAGCTGCTTACTGGGACGATTGATCTAGCCTCGCTACCATGATTCGACCTAGCTGATTCTTAACCTCCCATCCTGGAATATCGTCCATACTCAACAATCCATTAATACTGCTTCTATGACTACCATAGGACACTCTATGCTCCTCCAACACCGTTCTCAGCACTTTATATTGGAGTTTCCTCTTCCCAGCATCCCCTCCGATGCTCAGGGGGCACTGGATGAACTAATCACTGCAAGGAGATAGGCTTTTGTCTGAAAGAACTCCCTTGTGGGAAGGTGCCAGGAACTGATGGTTTACCGCTGTGTTCTACGCCCAATTTGGTCAAACTCTGGCTCCCAAGTTGCAATCTCTTTTTCACGCCATCTACACATCTGGTTCTCTTCCACCATCCTTAAACACTGCACTTATCTCTACCCTGTTGAAACCCCATAGACACCCAAATGATCTTGGGTCATATTGCTCACTTTTTATCTTAAACACAGATTCTAAAATTCTTACTAAAATTCAGGCTGCCTGGCTGCTCCAGTTACTGTCTGATACAATACATGATGACCAAGTGGGTTTCATTCCTGGTCGCAACACATCTCACAATTTTCGCTGCTTGTGGCATGTTAAAAATGAGTCTGCCGCTCAATATCCTGGTGCAGTGTGCATTGCTCTCGAATTTGAGAAAGCTTTCGCTTCTCTCCATTGGGGCTACATGCACAGAGTGTTACAATGGTTTGGGATTGGTCTTCATTGGTGAAAATGGATTCAAATATTGTACTCAGTCCCTACTGCCTGGGTGAAAATGGGCAAGTGTATCTCTGCCTCATGGGATATATACAATGGCACCAGGCAGGGTTGCCCCTTGTCCCCGCTTCTGTTTGCCATGGCACTGGAACTGCTGGGTGCACAAATGTGCCTATGCGGAACCGCATGGGGGATACCGATTAAAAAACAGACCCACATAATTTTGTTAAATGTAGATGATTCCTGCCATACGCCTGTGATGCGTCTATGGATCTATCTTCTGTAGCTCAGATTTTTACCGACTTTGCATCTATATCAGGTCTCTGGAAGAATTGGGCTAAATCTTGCATCTTTCCTTTGGAGCATACTTGCCATCTTCCTCTTCAGAAACGGCTTGATTCTCAACTGCCCAGAGAAATGACCACATTTTAGTATATCTGGAACAATATATATATCACTCGTCTACAGATCTTCTTGATGGCAATCTGGGCAAAGCCTTAAGATCTCTGCATTCCCAGATGACCTTTTGGACGTTGCTACCTCTCTCGGTGATCCAGAAGGTGGCCTTGGTGAAGATGGTTGTCCTCCCTTGCCTCCTTTATTACTTTTTCAATCTCCGTCTTTTTAGTCCTTGTTCCTTCTTTAAACAACTTGACTCTTATCTGACAGCTCTCCTTTGGGAAGATTAGCTCTTGTCACACTGAAACTTTCAGTAGAAGCAGGAGGAATGTCTCTCCCAGATTTTGAGCAGTATTAGCTCGTGGCTCAGTTACAGTGGGTAACTCTCTGGCTGTCTGGCTGCTCTCTTCATGAAACGGGGCTGTCTAAATATGACTTTACAATTGAAACTGGGACATCTGCATGCATGGCAAATGGCTGGCCTTTCCACATTGGGTGATTTATTACTCAACAGGAAGTTAATGGACTTCCCCACCTTAACGGCAGAGCATGATCTACATGCCCAGGCAATTCTTATTGTATGAACGTATTAAGCACTCTTTCTTTGAGTTATTTCGTATATGGCAGTTATTACCACCCACACATGAATTCTACCAAACTCTCCACGTGGTGGGCACCTGGGGCAAGCTTATCATGTGGCTCATTGAGCCTTTCTACAGCAGATGGACCAATCCCGTGACATGTTGCGCTTGGCTTGGGAGACAGATCTAGCCCAAACTATACATGACTCTGACTGGCAGAAGATATTTGATTACCATCATAGATGTCCTGTGGAGCTCGATATAAATATATTCAATTTACCATCCTAAATAAAGCTTATTTTATGCTAGCCAGAGTTAATAGGATTTTTCCGGGTGCAGTCTCGGGCTGCTCTTGCTGTTGGTTGACAAAGGCTGACATAGCAGCCAAAACTCGTTCCAAGCCTTTAAAAGCGCTGCCTTTGCAATAAATTGGATTACACCAGAGAACTGAGTGCAGGTCCTTTCTTCATGAGAGATAAGGTTCCATATATGTATATATGTATATATGTATATATATATACATATATATATATATGTATATATATATACATATATATATTAAGGTTTAGTGGGAGTGCGGGTCAATAGCAGGACCTGCTGTTTTATCTCACAATGCCAAATTGTTGCTTTTCAAGAACAACAAAAGACCCGCACTCGGTGATACTATGAAGTGATTTAATAGTGCAAACAGTACAAAAAGAGAAAGTATGTAATATAAGTGATTGAATGCCTATGCAAACTGCAATATATTGGCAGCATAACCTGTCAACTGAAAAAGAGAATCCTCAAGAAATAACAAAGACAAGAGCTATGCCACTGCGAAACATATTGAAAAGTATCACAACAGCAAATGGAAAAAGTCCCAGGACTACACAATTAACCATGTACAAAAACAGAGATAAGGGGGTGACAGAGAAAATAGATTGCCTGAACTAGCATCAAAATACATAATTTCACTCCAAAGCCCGACCCCAAAAGGTTTAAATCAGGATGAAGAGCTATATTTACATCTGTAAACTGGACAATCATAGGAACAATGTCTGAGAAAAGGGTGTAGAAAACCATGAATCAGTTCTCTAGGGAGACAGAATTAATAGGGACTACGTAGTAAAGTACCAACAACAATTAACAACAGTTAGTAAAGTGCTATCTATATTTAAGCTCTCAACATTTTATATAATATGAAGGAGGTTCAAACATCATAAGTATGGAATTTCGAATAGCCCACCAGAGGGTATGAATATAAGACCGGTACAAAGCATATCGAATGATGATATAATAATACACTAACCATTGATGAAATACTGAGATGAAATCATTTTTACAATGCTGTGAACCTCATTACTAATGCCCTTAATCAATTATAACAATCATGTATCAAACATGGAATATTGGGAAATGGAAAAAATCAGGGAGCAAATCGAGACGGGAAAGTTGAACTGAAGGCCCACAACCAAAATGAAAAGAGTAGACATACTGAACAAATAAAGCATGAAAGAATCAACAAGGAAACAGCTTGCAATGGGCAAAAACTTCAATGGGTAAACTTACATAGGAAAATAAAATATTATGCAATATGGAGATACCTAAGCTTAACCAATGGGCGGAGAAACTACGTGTCCCAGAACACCTCAGAAACTTACAAACAATACGCTCGGCATGACTCAACAAATGGCAGACCACAATGTTTTTTATACAGAAAAAATAATGATCCAATGTCATCACATTAACCACATGAAGAAACAGTTGTTATAAAATGAAACAGGAAGACTTAAGCAGTTTTCGTTTTACATTATGCACTTATCTTGCGCTTATAAAACGAACAGTGTCTGAACTGCAAACTACAACTCCGAGGAGGAGTAAAGTTACAAGAAATGATGCATATCAGTGTGATACTGATATGAACAGTAAGAAGGGACTGCAATTTTAATCCGTGATGAAGGCTATGCCGGGCCAAAACGAGTCAGGGAGCTTTCACTGTGTGAATTTGCGCTATTAAATCAATTCCTAGTACCACCGAGTGCGTAACATTTCTTGTTTTTGAAAAAGCAACAGTTTGTTACGGTCTCCACTGGGTAGTTATAGTTAAGACCACATTTCCAGTGGAAATTGATTTTTGGTTGGCTAGTAACTTTGGCATCGTTTGACGAATCTTCACAAAGCTTTCCAACAAAAATTAATCCAACTCAGCTACTTACTAGAAAGTTTCAGTGTGATCCGCCAAGCGAGGGCTGAGAAAAGGGGGGCGGATCCAAAGATGGTTTCCCCATGCAATTTTCCATAGAAAAATTCAACAGCGATCCCACAAAAACGGCTGAACTGAATTACACCAAATTTGGCAGAAAGCCAGATCTTGGTCCAGGAAGCACTGTTTTGTGATCTGGTGCAAATTTGTTCAGTAGCTTTGGAGAAACTAAAGTTCGAAAAGTATGTATATATAGAGACGCAGAGGGTCCACAGGTCCAGCAGATCAAAATGATATGATGTGATTGGCTGCCATCACATCAACAAAGATATGGAGACCGCCATATTAAGGACCCTGGGACTCAGTCCCCTGACCTGTGAAATTATTAATAAAAAAAATGTATAGGGGGCAGGGATACCTTTAACCCCCTAGGCATGGAGGGGGTCCCAGAGGAAACCCCCTTGGGCCAAAACATATATATATATGTAGAGGCGACCCCCCCCAAGCTTGCTGGACAAGCAGTGCCTGCACTGCTTTTTGCAGATGACACCTTGCTCATTTCCAGGACCCCGATGGGGCTCCAAAATATAGTTGATCAGTTCGGCGTGGCCTGTGAGGAATTCTGTCTAGAAATAAATACTTTGAAAACCAAATTCATGGCATTCAATCGACATAAGTCTTTCAGGGGGAGTATAACGATGGGTTCAACAGTACTAGAGGAGGTTAAGCAATTTGACTACCTGGGGGTAAAGGTCGACCAGCACACAATCATGGACCCCACAAATTCTAAAAAGCCAGCTCTAACTTCAACACGTAGGCACTGCCCTAGTCAAAAAGTTAAGAAATTCAATTTACAGACCATTGGCACCAGTAATTCAAGTGTACCAAGCTAAAGGCACTCGAGCCGCACTTTACGGGGCAGAGCTATGGGGCCACAATAATGTAGGTCCCATAGTAAACACTGAAAATTCTTTTATGAGATCAATTTTGGAACTCCCCCGAACGCCCCACTGACACCGATGCACCTGGACCTGGGTCTAAGGAACGTCGCTCATGCGATTGCCTTTAGGACCCTTGCTTACTGGATCAGTATCTGGTCAAACAACACACCACTTCCCTTGAAAGAATCACTACTCAACGTATTATCACTCGACACTAGAGGGAGCATACAGTAGTTTAATGTTATCAAGGGCTGGTTGGATAGACTGGGTATGAGCAGTCTCAGTACGAATCCTAGCAGCATTCAAAAAATAATTTTGCCCATCCTTAAAAAGAGATATTGGCTTTATGTAAAGGACACGTGGCAGGGGAGCTGAAAAGCAGGTTCTTGAGTTTTAAAGATAACATGCACCAAGAAGAATTTCTGAACCGTATAGAACCCCCGTTAGCTAAATCTCTATACTTGAAATTTAGGTATAGCATCCTACCAGTTAACAGTTTTTGCAGAAAATGTAAGGGTGCTAATATCTCGCCCAGCCGTCCTACATGTAAGGGTGATCAGGAATCTGAAGAACACTTTATATTCTTCTGTCCCAAGTACACACAAATTAGAAGAAATTGGTTTATACAGATTTGTCGGATTCTAGCAGCAAATCGTTTGAAAGAGGTAATTAGCATCCTAAAAGGCGACTGTACAGAGCTTATAACTTTTGCTGTGTCTAGATATCTGTTCCATGCATAAAGACTAAGAATCAGGACGATGAAATCACTGAGCAACAATTGAACCATCTATGAAACACAGTAAGCCCTTGTCTCCACGTTCTACCCATTGTCCAGGAACACTCTGAGAGACTTATTAGTTTTTAGATTGGGCAGTTTTAGGAGATTTTAATTTTTAAATACACTGATCCCATTCCTAAAACGAAATTTATATACAACATCCAAATGGATGAAATTTCGCACATGGTACCTTATATAGTATTTTACTGAGAGTAACCCAGCTGAGATATGAATTCTGGTCACAGCCTTCCATCGGGCAAGGCTTCAGGGATTGGGGAATTATTTTTAATTGTTCTGTATGTGGAAGTATTCATGTTTTTAAATCACATTATTACTTCTTTTAAATTGGGCGAGTTTTTAATTATTGGTAGCACTTACTCATCTTGGTAATGAAATCTTAAAATTGTAATTTAGAATGATGAAACATCGCATATGGCACTTTACTTACCTAGATCGTGCACGTAATACATCATGGACACCAACACAGCTGTGACATGATCTTTGGACATACCCTTACAGTGATTATTGTCTTAAGGGATAGGCAAATTCTTTAACTCAACTGTATGGAAGTACTTAAGTTTTAGAATTGTTACTTTTTTTATAACCGGTGATTAGATATTATTAGTTGTACTTGTACGATTTGATGTGCTTTCATGATTTTTTTACAAAATAGAAAAAAGATATTTCTACTATATATATATTGTCTTTTCTTTAATAGTACCACGGATCTGCGGAGGATCCATGGATCTGTGGTCCTGTTAAAAAAAGGGTGGACCCCCACCCGCCCATTTAAAAAATAAGCCCCTTTGAGTGAGCCATGGGTGTGGTGGTAGCACAGCCGCTCCCTCCCCGAGCCACTTTAAGGACCCAGAGAAACAATCCCTTGGTTCCAAGCATTTTATATATTAGAAGTGGAGAGGGAGGCAGGGCCCCCTTCCCTAAGCAGTAGCAAAAAAAATGCCATGGGTGCCTCTGTCTCACCTGGGACACTCACAGCAAATTCATGCCTTGGGGCTGTTGGCGAGGGGGAGCCCCAGGAACCCCGCAGCTTATGCCAGGGTCCTCTGCCTGCACCCATCCCGGCTGCATCTGTTTGTGGGCAGGAGCAAACCTGAGTTCCCTGCTAACAAGAGTGCGAACAGGGTGTTGAAGTTCTCCCTGCCCATGCTCTTGTGGGCAGGAAACTGCAGTGTTCTGGGGATGGAGGTCCACAGGACACAGCTGCTATCTTCCCCAGTGGATGGTGTCCCAGAGGCCAATGGATGGCTGAGGGATGGGGGACCCATGCCCTACCCTCCCCAAGAAATAAACTACATCCCTGGGAGAGGAGGTACCCGTGGCCCTTTAGTGGCTCAGGAAGGGATTTGCGTCCACCCTCAAAAAGCTTCGGCCCCAAGGGATGGGGTCCCTGGAGACCTTCTGAGGCTGGGGTACAGGGGCCCCATATCTTTCCTCCCCTCTAAAAAAGTAATTGGCCCCAGGTGATGGGGTCCCAGGGGTCTTTAGAAGGTTCTGAGAGAGGGGGCACACGCCCCCTCCCCATTTAAAAAAACGTAACTAGCCCAGGAGATGGGGTTTCCCGGGGCCTTGAAAGTGCTCAGGGAAGGGGTGGGGGGCACCCCTCCCCACCCCATTCTCCTTTAAAAAAAGTGATCAGCCCCAGGGGATGTGGTCCCTGAGAACATGAAATGGTTGGGGGGGGAGGTGAGGGAGACACTCCACCCAAATATTTGCTTCTTTTTAAAAAGCAGTGAATGCAAATGATTGGAGTAGATGCTCATTTCACATTCATTGCTCCAGCTGTGGAGCGGCACATAATCCCTGCAAGGGCTTTATTTACAATATTTTTTAATGCTGGTGGTGCCCTTAGAAGGGTCAGGGGCACCAACAAGCCTTTTTAAAATATTGTGGGGGCTGTAGGGCGCACAGCATCTCTCTTAACAACATTAAAAAAGAAACACAGTAAATATCCTGGGTCATCGAATCCATGAGCCCAGGACAGCTTAACATTTTTTATAAAGCACTCTGAACTGGATCGATATGCACTTCCGCTAGAGTGCAGGGACACCGTGTAGTGCGTTCTACTGCTGCGTTTTGGGGAAACATCCGGAACTATGCGGCCAGAGCCACGCGTTCCAGAAGCTCAGAAGCATATGCATGGTTAAGGCAAATACGTTCTAGTGTTCGGTATGGGCGGGGACTCAAAACAGGAACAGGAGCATCAGAACTGATAGTCAGGCCTGCCTGCTGCAGGGTCTGAAGCACTTCCTGAAAGTGATACAGGTGTTCCTCCCAGCTGGAGCTGTAGACAGCTATGTCGTCTAGGTAGGTGGCACAGAATGCCTCCTTCTCAGCTAGGACCCTGTGGTCAGCCTCTGAAAGGTGGCAGGGGCATTCTTCAAACCAAAGGGCATCACCCAAAACTGAAAGTGGCACTCTGGGGTTGAGAATACAGAGCTCTCTTCTGCCCCCTCAGAGCGATCTACCAGCACTGTGATGTTAAATCAAAAGTACTGAGGAACTAGGCAGCGCCCATCCTGTCGATGAGCTCATCAGTTTAGGGGATGGGGTGTGAGTCTGTTTTCGTGACTGGTAGTTCACACAGAACCTAAGTTCTGGGGTGGCGCCCGGTGGGGCAGCCTTGGGTACCAGCACCACAGGGCTGGACCAGGGATTCCTGGAGGGTTCAATCACCCTCTAGCGCCAGCATCTTAGAGACTTCCCCCTTGATACTGACCCGCACTTTATCTGACAACCTGTAAATTTTGTTCTTAACAGGTAGACTGTCTAGTATAAATGTCATGGACGCACAGATGTATGATGACTGGGGTGAGGGAGAACAGGGCAGCAAACTGTCCCAGCAACTGGTAATAGTTACTCTGCTGTTCTAGGGTCAGAGTAGGGGAGAGGATTACACCTTCCACTGACCCATCGTGTTCCTGGGCAGACAGGAGGTCAGGGTGAGGCTCACTCTCCTTTTCCACTCCCTCATCTGTCACCAGGAAGACGCTCAGTTCAGAACTCTTAAAGCGTGGGTTGAGGCGGTGCATGTGGAGCATCTTTAAAGGGCTCCCTGGAGGCTTGAGGTCTACCAAGTAGGTGGACTCCCCATTATGCTCTTTCACCACAAATGGGCCTGCCCAGAGATCCTGGAGAGCTCTGGGCTCCGAAGGCTCCATGACCCACACTTTCTGGTTAGGTTGAAACTCCACCAGAGTGGCCTTCTGGTCATACCAGAGCTTCATAACATCTTGACTGGCCTCAAGGTTACTTTCTGCATTTTCCCAGAGGCGGTGCATCCGGTCAGCATGTAGCTGACCGCATCCTGAGGTTTCCTGGGAACTTGCTCCCAAACCCCTCTCACAAGGCTAAGAGGTTCCCTGACAAGGTGGCCATAGAGGAGTTCAAAGGGGCTAAGCCTGACTATTTATGTGGCACTTTACTGTAGGCAAAGACAAGGCATGGAAGGAGGACGTCCCACTTACGCCTCATGGGCTCAGGTAGGCCCACTGTTATGCCCTTCAAGGTCTAGTTGAATTTCTCCACAAGAACGTTGGTTATTGGCGACAGGGTGTAGAGAATTTGTAGGTAAAACCACACTCATCCCACATGAACTTCATGTACGCGGACATGAAGTCAGTGCCTCTGTCAGACACTACCTCTTCGGGGAACTCCACAGATACAAATACCCATCAGGGACCTGGCCACTGCAGGTGCAGTCACCAACCTCAGAGTGATGGCCTCTGGGTAGTGAGTGGCTTGGTCCACCAAGACCAGGTTGAACCTGTTGACGTAAGCTGTCTTGGGGTCCAAGAGTCTAACAATGCCGATGCCTTTCCTTTCAAAGGGAGTGCCAATGACAGGAAAGGGGGTCAGGGGAGCCTTGAGCGTTTTCCCTGACTTCCCACTGGCCTGGCAGGTGAGACAGAACCTACAGAATGCATCTGAGGCTGTCTTCATCGGGGCCAACAAGCCTGGCAAAGGTCTTGTCTTGTCCAGCATGTCCTGTCAGGGGTTTATGGGCCAAACCCAGTAGGAAGGTCCTGCAACACTGGGGGATGACCAGCACGCAGGCTGCCCCACATCTAGGAGCCTTAGGCTCGCTATATAGGATATAGGAGATCATTCTCCCAATAGATCAGGTGATTTCCAGAGGTGTCACCTGCTGCCTAGGCCTCAGCTTGCTGCTTCAAGCCCTCTAGAGTGGGGCACTCTGGGGGCCTTGCCCTCTTAGGACATTTGGAGCTGCCCTTGGAGTGTCCATACTTGTGAGCATTGGGGTACAAACCTCCCTCTCTGCTTGTCAAAGAAACCCCTTCTTCTTAGGCTCAGATTGGGACTAGTTACCACTACTCCCTTGGGAGTTATTTTGAGTGCCTTTAGAGAACTCCTTATTTTTAAGTTTTTCTCCCCCCTCTTTCTTCTGGTGGGACCCCTGACCACCCTTGTTGGAGTCACACCCCGATACCTTTCTAGACACTCTGGTGCTAGCCCAGAGGTCCGCCTCATCAACAAGCTTCCTGGGGTCGGTCAGCTTGCTGTAAAATAGGTGCTGGTGCAGCTCTGGAAAACAGATAGTGAGCAGGTGCTCTCTCATAAACAGATTGTACAGCCCACTGTAATCATTAACTTTACTGCCCCGCACCCAACCACTAAGAGCCTTGCTGAAACAATCCACAAATTGTACCCAGGACAGGTTGGGGAGCTTATGTCTGTCCCTGATCCTTTGGTGGTACTTTTCAGTGGTCAGTCCACATTTGGCAATCAAAATGGCTTTCATGAGAGTGTACCTGGTTTGGTTCCCAAGCTCTAAAGTGAGAAGTGTGTCCCGCCCCACGGTAAGCATGCGTCTCCACAAACCACAACCCCAATGCTCTTCTGGAATCTTATGCACCCTCAGGGCTACCTTATAGGCAGAAACACATTTGTCAATATCGTCTCCCACCACATAACTGGGCTCCAAATCCTTAGGAATGAAAACTCTTGTCTCCTTCAGACACTGTGGGCATGCTGCCACCATCACTGCTGGACTCTGCCAGCTTGGTTTTGATGTCCAGCTCCTTTAAGCTCAGATCGTGAGCCAGCAAGATTTTCCTTTCCTCTAAGGTTAGATTTTTCTCCTCTGCCTCCACCTTTAATTTGGTCATTTGCAGCTTGAATTCCCTCTGCTCCCTCCTCTCCGCTAGTTTCTCTGGCGACAAGTTATGGGAAGAGACACTGCTCCCTGCTCTGGAAGGGGGTTCCATTTCAAAACATCCCCTTCCACTGCAGATGGCTCCTCAGAAGGGTCCTCCTCGGGCCCTTCCACCTCATCATCCTGTGGCTTCAACCAATGTGAAGTGAACTTCTGCCCAGGCCTTCAGTGCCTTTTTCAATTCCACCTTCCTGGTGGTGCTCTTGGCAGGAAGACCCCTCTCCTTGCTGAACTTCTTGAGCAGGGCCACAGTGTAGACATCCACGTTGGCCTGCTCAAACTCCATTCTTGCAGGTGCAGTTTTAGACACAATAGTCAGAGATATTTTGGAAACCCAAAAAGGCCAATCAGGGAGAATTTAAACTCAAATTGGTCTTAGATATGGGATGGTAGTGTACACCAAATCACTGTGTGGTACTGCACAAACACAAGTCCTAATCCTCACGGCTGATCATCAGTGTTAGAAATTGGGTTACTGGTTGACTGGGGTGTGAGCGCTGGTCAAGCAACAACCACAATCCTAGTCAGGATAAGGGACAAGCAAACCCAAAATAAACCCGTGCTCACCTTCTGGTAGCTTGGCACAGAGCAATCAGGCTTAACTTAGAGGCGATGTGTAAAGTTTTGTGCAACACTTCAAACAGTATATCAGTGAAAACACCTCACAAAAAGATCCCACACCAGGTTAGAAAATAGATCTGAATTTAATAAATAAAACAAGACCAAATTAACAAAACTCCAGTTAGCAGAACTGGAGATATTGAATTTTAAAGTTTATGGTGAGAAACAGCACAAAGTGCTATTTGGGATATCTGGTCACAACGAACCGGGACAAAGTCACAAGTTCAGGCCGACCGCGATGGAGCACGGGCCGGCTACAGGGACTCAGTTAGGCCCGCTGAACAGAGTAACCTAAGTCCTAGTTGTAGAGCGTTGCGCGGATCCGCATCGAAGATGCTTCGCACAGCTGAGGTGCTGCTTCAGTTCTGAGATGTGGCAGGCTGCGGTGTGAGGTCCTGCTGCGTCAACGTTGAGGATCCCGTCGACAGGACTTGAGATGTGAAGTCTGGTGTTGGGACTGTGATGCGCAGTTGAGGCAATGCGTTGATTCCGATGAGTGGTGAAGCTGCGATGTGGAGTTTTGGCGGCGGTGCCGAGGCTGCCATTGATGGGAGATGTGAGGATCCGTGCCGGTTAAATCATCGCGCAATGGCAGTTCCGAAGGCGATGCATTGGTACCAAGATGTGGATTCCGGAGGCGATGCGAGTCTTTAGCGACGGGCCAATCCAGGTAACAGTGGTGATGCGTCGGTTCTGCTTGGGGATGGGCCGCTCAGCCGAAGAGATGCGTCGGTTCTGCTCGGGATGTGTTGCTCAGCAGAGAAGATGTGTCGGTTCCACAGTCAAACACCTTAGGCCCACTTATAAGGGTCCAGGACTGGGGTGGCACCACTTGGCAGGGCAGACTCACAAAAGGCAGAGTCCAGATGCAAGTAGTTGGAAGCCTGTTATGTCCCTGAGGCTTCAGATCAGGAGACCAGATAACTAGCCCTTGGAGTCACTGAATGATACATTATCCATCAAACTTCGAGTGTCCAAAGTGACCGCCATGTGTTTTGCTGTGCTCAAATGGCTCAGGAAGATTACTTGGATGATCCCCGCTTCGGCCCTTAAGACTGTGATCTCGGCCTTAGTATTGTCTAGGCTGGATTATGGTAATGTGATTTACTTGGGCATAGACAAGGCATCCATATGCCATTTGCAGATGGTAGAGAATGCAGCTGCTAGGCTTCTCTACCACCTACTGAAATATGCCTCAGTTTCCCAGCTTTTTCTTGAGTTGCACTGGCTTACGATTCCCAAACGTATTATTTTTAAGGCCATTTGCTACATTTTTAAGGCTAAGGCTGGTTTAGGAGCCCGCTACATCAAAAATCTGGTAGTGCCGTATCAGCCCTTTTGCACTTTGAGATCTACAAATTGTGCTATGTTTGCCGTGCCTAGATTTTGCTTGTCTCGAATGAAAGGGCGCTCCTTCTCCTATCTTGGTCCAAGGGTATGGAATTCCTTTCCAGAGCACCTAAGGGCCTGTACATAATTACTTGCATTCCGCTAGGGCCTGAAGACCTGGATTTTCTAGGCTGATGAACCCATTAAGTCTCTGTCTGTGCCGCCTTGCGCCGGGACATCTCTAGGGGTAGCTGAGCGCAATACAAATCTGTTAAATAAATAAGAGCATCATTCTAAAAGGAAGCAAGGGCTCCTATGTTGCTGACACTGGCTGTTTGATTTCCATAAACACATTTGTTTTAATGTCAATGGAGGGCAGCTGTAGCTTTAACAGGTTGGCTGCCCTCCGAACCACCACTGCGACTGAGGCACCCTCCGCCACTGGTGGCCATTATGACGAGTGAAGCTCTGTCTTGGGGAAGTGTCAAGCCCATCGGCATTTTGTAAATCAAGTTATAAGGCACTATTGATTGAATGAGAGGGAGGCAAGCCATCACCCTCATCACCATCATCATCAACATCCTAGAGTGCACCTTGCTCTAGCATAGGATCAGAGTCATAAGCAAAAAGATAATGGAGTTCCTGCTTATGGCTGCAATGCTGTAGAGGCACAGGATTTGAATCAGGCTCCATGATAACTGTTGGCGTGTTTGTAACTTCGTAGCACAACATCGGCCGAACTTGGGCTGACACTGCTTTGGGATCTGACATAGGCATCAGCACCGGGTCATCTTCCAGCGCTGTCAGCACCTGCATTGGCATGGTGGGATCTTGTGTGGATCGTGGGCCAGTGTGGAACTCTGTACTAGAGTCAGTACAGGTCTGGTAGCAGACCCCAAAGGGACAGTCGACGCAGACGGTGGACCAGCCGAAGGTAATATGACTGGATGCCCCTGTGGTTCCTTGGTGTCAAAGAAACATCAGAGGGAGCCAGAAGTGAACTGAATATCTGCAGTGTGGCCTCTTTGAAGGCCTCTATCTACTGCGGTTTGGTGAAGCATCTGGACACCCTTGTGCCTTTGAAAAATTATAGTTATAGCACTCTCTTCCCTGGTCACAATTTAGTTCTATTCGAACATAACCTTAATATAGGTAAAAAACACGGCAAAAACTGACAACGTTCTATGATCATAAGATAAACATGACGTGTCCAAATCGCACACAGGTTCTCAAGGATTCTCCACCACAGATGAAACAGATCTCCTTTATTTATATTCAGCAAAATTCCCAGCAATTGATCGAAGCCAACACGTGTTTCGTCTGTACAAAAATAAGTATTCTGACTTTTTCAAGGCTGGAAAACAAACAAATATAATCTATAAGCTCTTGTTCTGTTCATAAAGCGTTACTATTCTCAAATTCCAATTACTTATACAGAAAGTAATTTATGGAGAACAGAATAGAAAAGCGAAAAAAAAAAGAAGAAATGGAGAGACATCGTGCACCAAGTGAGTAGTGGCTGTCACAAAATGTAGTTGGCTAGCCATGCATTCCTATTATTAGGAGGAAAAGTCACGAAAAGTGTGAATCGAAAATGTAAATAGCTAGTCCTGCAACATAATAATGCACGCAGTGATCACAGAATAGACCCTAATCACCCATGCACTGTTAATAGCAAACCAAATAGTTTCTCCTGCGACAAACCATGAAACAATCATGCTCATGCGCAACAATAAATTAGTATTAAAAACTGCTCAAAAACCTACCCATATAAACAATCGTAACAGGGTTCCACGTTACGCAAAGTGTGTTTTATGCAGATGGTATCCACGTATATAAAAAGCTGTCGACACAAAAATATAATGACTCTGATGTAACAAAGTTAGGGTGAGCAAAGTACATAGTCACTCAAGCTACCAGTAATATACCCCACACCATTACTTCAAAAGTTAAAAGTTGAAGGAGCCCAAATCACAAACCCAAATTCGAAGTCCAATCTCCATTTGCAATAGCTAGTTAGACCTCACTAGTCATTATAGTGACAAATGTAAGTCTAATTTATGTAGCAAAAAATCATCAAAAATGTAGTGGTACGGATATCATCATGAATTAAGGCCTACGTAAAGGATAATAACAAATAACAAATGTAGTGTAATCCCACTATCGCATGACCAAAACATAAATATAAAGAGGTGAAGTAGATCGAGTATAGCAACACTCACCCCAACCGAGACACTGTAAGTGTATACGTCGTGCCTGGGCACGACGTATACGCTTACAGTGTCTTGGTTTATACGATTGTTTATATGGGTAGGTTTTTGAGCAGTTTTTAATACTAATTTATTGTTGCGCATGAGCATGATTGTTTCATGGTTTGTCGCGGGAGAAACTATTTGGTTTGCTATTAACAGTGCATGGGTGATTAGGGTCTATTCTGTGATCACTGCGTGCATTATTATGTTGCAGGACTAGCTATTTACATTTTCGATTCACACTTTTCGTGACTTTTCCTCCTAATAATAGGAATGCATGGCTAGCCAACTACATTTTGTGACAGCCACTACTCACTTGGTGCACGATGTCTCTCCATTTCATCTTTTTTTTCGCTTTTCTATTCTGTTCTCCATAAATTACTTTCTGTATAAGTAATTGGAATTAGAGAATAGTAACGCTTTATGAACAGAACAAGAGCTTATTGATTATATTTAATGTTTGTTTTCCAGCCTTGAAAAAGTCTGAATACTTATTTTTGTACAGACGAAACACGTGTTGGCTTCGATCAATTGCTGGGAATTTTGCTGAATATAAATAAAGGAGATCTGTTTCATCTGTGGTGGAGAATCCTTGAGAACCTGTGTGCGATTTGGACACGTCATGTTTATCTTATGATCATAGAACGTTGTCAGTTTTTGCCGTGTTTTTTACCTATATTAAGGCTATGTTCGAATAGAACTAAATTGTGACCAAGGAAGGGAGTGCTATAACCATAATTTTTCAATTGTCTATGTGCATGTTTTGTGACTTGCCAGCAGCACCGTTGGGTAGTTGGTGCCATTAGTTATCGTAGCACCCCGTTTTATTACACTGTTACAAACGATATTTACGCTATTACCAGTGAACTAGTATATTTGTTTTCTGTCTTGAGGTGCGGCTCATCCCCTTTTTGGGATTGCTACTGCCCACTGTATGTATCTTTACCCTTGTGCCTTTATTTTGGAGTCAGAGTAGTCGGATGGATTTGAGTCTTGTTTTGCTTTTTTATGTTTGCGTTCGGACTTGTAATTACATGAAGACTTTGAACATGAAGTGGAATGGTCACAGGAATCAAGACTACATCTGGCCCAGTAACTTGTAGCCGGATAGGAACTTCATGAAGCCCGCAACTTCTTCTTGTGCTCAGAAAGGTACAGCTTTGCCTCACGGTCTTGATTGCTCTTGTGCATTAAATATACATCAAACAACAATGGTTCCCTGTAGACTTATTTAAACAAATAGTATTCAAAGAATTGGTAGATTTAGCTATCCGCATTACAGACATTTATCATCCACTAAAGAATAAGGAGTATCACTCAGAGATATTAAGACCAACCATAGTCATAGGATGCTTAAAAACAATTTATTCACAGAATTGATGATAGCTGAGAAAAAAAATGTTATTGTAAAAATAATATGCTCAAATGGTAAAAATGTGCAAGGTGAATAAAAAAATGACAGGTGCATATAAACAAAAGGAAAGAGGTGGATGACTCTTGACTCCAGAGTTGCTTTACTGGAATTGGGTCAGAGTCTATATTGTATCTGTAGTCAACGACGTTTCAACCTCTACTTTGTCTAGGGTCATCATTTAGACAAGAGTGAATTTATTAGCACAAATATGTGGGTGTAACGTAAAGAAATACACCTCAGGCTTGTGTATCTTCCTTTATTTCCAACTCTGCTCGCAAGGCCGGACTGCAACAAAACAGCATCCTACACGTCCCGGCTTAACTCCCAACTACCACCCCCAGAACTTCCAAAGCAGTACTTTCCTAGTGGTGCTGTGCGCATTCCGAAGTGGAATGCAGCAAAACCACACATCCCCCTCCTGCATATACTGAGTAAAACAACATAGAAAGAAATAACATTAAAAAAAACTATATACACATTACATTTTTCCCCGAGGAAACAAAGAAACATAACATAAAATGAAACACATTGTTTAAACAAAGCAAAGGTTGGGGTGTGTGGCCAAGATGGTGACCGCATCGGACACATCCTAAGATCGCTCTGTGCGAGGCCCGCCAATTATCCTGCTGGTCGGAGGTTTCTGCGAGCCATGGTCGCTGTCCTGGGCTGCTCGTTCCTGGGGAGGCAACCTGAAGCATCGGGAAGACCCAAAACCTGTGGCGAAGACGAGCAGCGGCAGCCGACGCAAGCCGCAATATCGTTCCGGTGTGAGGCGACGGAGCGGGGGCGTGCTGCCTTCGGGGGCAAGCCTCTGATTTGCCCTGTGTGCGGGCAGCCCCCCGCGGGGCCTTTGGGCAAGGAGGCCCTTGGGAGGTATCAGGAGATGGCGGGGCATCTGAGTGACGGCCGCGACAAAGGGGTGTTGCCCCGAATAGAGCAGTGCGAGGCGTTGGTGCAGAGACCGTGAAAGAGGCACGAGGCCGGGTCCCCGCGGGGCCAGGCATCGGAGTAGAGGCCGCGTGGTGGGGCTTGGACAGTGACTGCACCTGCCCGCCCGACCTGCCTACACGTCACTTCTTGGGCAGACCTCCCAGCTGGGAGACGCCTCGGCCAGGAAATACTGGGGATAAGAGGCCACATAAGGAAACAAGCAGGCTGCTGAACGTGGCAGACTCACAGGTGCGCACAGCGGGGCACGCACAGGACACAGACAGCTGGAATGGACTCTTGGCGCAGCGGGGAGTCCACAATAGGTGGTGATAAGTAGAATACCCTTCGGGGAGGGGGGAAGCAACAGGAAGTTCATAAACATACCCGTCCCTGGGAAGGACAGAGACTTAACATAGTGGAGTGTGGGTGCGACGGATCCCCCATCCTGGTGCACATTATTGAAAGGCCCTAGGACACGCACCCAGCAACATAAAGGGCACAACGAAAGGGGTGGGGCCCCTGAAGGTAGCAAACCAGCACAGTGGTCCCCCTCACCAGATACAGTTAATAACAGAATGGCAACTACCATATTGGAGGACCCTCCATTGATCCACACATCCAGACCATACCACCATAATGGGGAAAATGGGGCTGAAGTGAGCAGGGGCCCCGTCTGAAGTGTGTGGCCCCTCCCACCGGGAAACAGAGAATGAAGGAACCGTGGGGACACAGCCAGAGGACCCTATTGGCCTACAGTTAGATAAGATTTAAGCGGCCATTGAAGATACAAAGACCACTCTGCAGCAGAACATAGGGACAGTTTCAGTGGGCTTGGGCCTACTCCAAGCAGAACACCATAAGTTGGCAGATCGAGTAAAGGACGTGGAAACAGTAGTTGGCAGCCTAGGGCCCGAATGCTCCACACTTACCAGTCAAATGCTACAACTACAGAGTAGGGTGCAGGTCCATGAGAAGACAGTGGAATACGCTGAAGGCCGCAAAAGGCGAAACAACATTCGGATGGTGGGCCTCCCAGAGAAAATTGAAAAAGGAGACATGGTAGGCTATATGGAAACATGGCTGCGCACAGAAGTGTCTTCTGATCTACTCACTCCTTTTCTCACCCTGGAGCGCGCACACCACGTGCCAGAAAGACCCCCGGCGCCGGGTCGACCTCCTAGACCAGTTGTGGTCCGATTACTACACTATAGAGATAGAGACACTATCCTACGAAAAGCATGTTCCGATGGCCCCTACACGATCGAAAAGGGAAAGTCTCAATATTCCCAGACTTCACGGCAGCGGTGTAAGCTAGCAGTGCCTCATTTCTGGAGGTTAAGAGGGCCCTCAGGGACAATGAGGTTCAATACTCCTTGCTATTCCCGACAAAACTGTGAATAGCTTTTGGAGGTACCACCCATTTTTGTGAGAACCCAGAGGAGGCACGGAACTGGTTGGAGGCCCACAGAGTGGGGAAGGACCTCCCCCTCTTAAATAAAAGGCCCCCACCAAACGCGAAGAAGACACAAAGGCGCATACGACACATGCCTAGAAGAGACCGCAGCAGAGGCCAATCTCCATCGCAAACGGAGGTCGAGAGGGCGGCTGCCCTACAGGCAGTAGTTGACATCGTACAAGAGCACAAACAAACAACAGACATCGACTCTACCTCTTACTGGAAGTCGACACGTTCTGGCTCGGTGTCATCATGAGGAGATGATATGAGCCTCCCCTCGGTCACGCCACAAACAGCAGATGACATTGCGTAATATCCTTTTGTTGTGTTATATATGAATGATTGGAATGGCTGGATGGTCTTGGGGGGGGGTGGACTGCCTATGGGACACTCTCTGCAGACGCGGTGACTCTCTGACTACACCTACAACATAGACTACTTGATAACCGGGCCGATAGCACATGGGATCCACTGGCCGTTCTTGGCCCGCGCCCCACAGAGCAGCTTTTGTAAGCTTTCTGAGAGTCACAACCAGTTGGGATAGTTAAAGTACTAAGGGGCCCGGCGGTGGCGATCCGCCCGCTAAATGTCCCTGTGTCACCCCCGCCATATTAGTATGGCGAGGGGCACCGCGGCGGACGGAAAGACCGTCTGCCGCTTTTCCGCCGGTCGGATTGCCGGCCGGGCGGAAAAGGCACACAATATGGTGCCTTGCAGGCACCGCCATCCATATTACGATGCCTGCGGTGACATGCCTTTCCATGGCGGAGACTCCGCCATGGAAAGGCATGCAGTGAATGGCTTTGGGGGCCCTTTGCGGGCCCCCGGGGGGGGGTGGGTGGCTGCACTTGGGTACCCCACTTCATTGCCACGCACAAGGTGGCAGGCACCACGCGGAGCCTGTCACGTTGTGCATGCCAATGCACTACATGCAGCTTTTACATTGCGGCGGGTGCTGCTGACCGCCCTCCGCAATGTAATAGATGCGGGATGCGACCGCCAGGGTGGCGGTCGCATCCTAATGGGCCTGGCGGGACCGCCGCACCTCTGGCGGTCGGTCCCGTTTACCGTTTACAAAGTCCGCCCGCCATCGTAATAGGCCCCTTAGTTTGGAGGCTGGCTGTTGCCACGCTGCCCTTGGATAGGGGAGTTTACAGTTAAAGTCTGCTTGAACCTCAATTGTTTTGTTGTTATGTTCGCTATTGTCCCTTTTTTCTTTTTTTAAATCTTATTGTTTACGACTGCATTGCCGGGAGGGCCGGACGTTGCCGGGTGGATCAGGGGCATGGGTGGGGGGCTCGGGGAAGGGGGGCGGACTATCTCGCTCTGAGGTTTTTAACACATGGCTGGCATCCGACAGGCAGTGACTTTCATGTCCTGGAATATTAGAGGAATGGGCTCCGCTAAGAAGAGGCATAGTATCCACAGATACTTCTGTAGACGGGGCATACAAGTTGCTATGCTTCAAGAGACCCATCTGGTGGGAGCTGAGGTGGATAGACTGAGACTCAGGTGGAGGGGACAGCTATATGCTACTTCCTACTCAGCATATGCCAGGGGAGCCTTGATTTGGGTAAGAGCGGGAGACCCTTTTGAATATACCCGCTCTGAGGTGGATAAAGAGGGTAGATTTGTTTTGGTGGAGGGGCGATTAGCTGGAAAGGAAATCGTACTGGGGTGTATAAACGCTCTGAACCAAGACTAGGTCACATTTCTCAGGTCTCTATCGGAGCGCTTGGCCAGCTTTCCAGTTGATAACCTATTGATAGGAGGCGATTTTAATTGTGTCCTAGATGTGATAATGGACCTCTCCGTACCCCCTTTGCATGGCACAGGTGTGAGTAGACTGGCTAGCGGATTGAGAGAGTGGCTAGAACAGTGGGGGCTAGTGGACGTCTGGAGAACCCAACACACAGGGGAACATGTCTACTCATATTTCTTCCACATTTACACCTTACATACTAGGATAGACAGATATGTGTGCTCACACAGACTAATGCAACACATCACACACTCGGAATCCCTTGGGTGCGCCCTATCGGACCATAGCCCTGTACTTATGAGATTCCGACTCACGGGCGAGCGCCCACCCGCACCCGACGTGGCGGCTCAACCCCTCCTCCCTAGAAGACGCACATTATCACAATACCATAGCTAGGTCAATTTCTGAATATCTCACATTGAATCAAAACTACACAACAACAAGGCTGATAGAATGGGAGGCCCTTAAGGTAGTAATACGGAGTAGCTGTATCGGAGGGACGGTGGGTGCATGGAGGGAACTGAACCAAGAGCTACGCATCCTTGAAGACAAATTAGAAACACTCGATAGAACACAGGTCACTCATGGGAGTGCACTAGAAGATATTCAAGAAACAAGAGAAAAGTATAAGGTAGCACTAGAAGGGCTACGCAGCCATGACCATAAGCAGTACATAGCAAAAGCACACGAAGAAGAGGGGAAGGCAGGGCGATTACTGGCATGGCTCATTAGAGCTGACACTCGAGGAACCTCAATCACTCACTTGAAACAGCAAGCTGGGCGGTCATTACACTCCCCGACAGCCATTCATAAAGAATTTTACAATTATTACTCACAATTATATACCACCCCTGCACCACTTCACTGTGATGCACATCAAACCTTCTTATCCACTATGACATTGGTGTCCCTGACCAACAGTGAAGCCGACGTTTTGGGGAAACCCATAACGGAACAGGAGAAAAGAGGGGCGATCAAAGATAAGACGTCGGGCCCGGACAGCCTCTTAGCTGAGTTTTACACAGATTATGCTGGGACACTGACCACCCAACTAGTGAAAATGTATTCTGAAGCATGGGAGTTGGGTAGACTCCCAGACTCCACTAAAGATGCAGTGGTTATCCCGCTCCCCAAGGTTAAGTCGCAGGGAGCAACAGTCACAGAGTTCCGTCCACTTTCAATGCTGAACACAGATTTTAAAATCCTCAGTAAAGTCCTGGCATTTCGCCTACTCCCACACATGAGGCACCTCGTGGACGAGGACCAAAGCGGATTCATACCCATGCGTAACACAACTTTGAATCTTAGGCGACTCTATCACGTTATGCACCATCCTGAAGCCATCCAGAACCATAATGCGCTATTAATGTCACTAGATCTCTAGAAGGCCTTTGACACAGTTAGATGGGACTACCTCTTTGCAGTCATGCTGAAGATGGGGATGGGACAGAACTGGGTCAAATGGGTTAAACTGTTGTACACTGCACCAACAGCACGGGTCAAAACGGACAACACGCTCTCCCCGCAACATGCGATCTGCAGGGGCACAAGACAGGGATGTCCGCTCTCCCGGTTATTGTTTGCACTGGCTATGGAACCCTTGGCACAATCATTTCGGTAGGAATGTAGAGGTGCGGGCATAACGGTAGATGGGCACGAACATGTTATTTCACTTGATGCGGACGACATACTCCTATAGATACAAGATGGGCGCAGGGGCATTAAAAAAGCCATGGCATGCTTGGAGGCCTTTGAAGCAGTGTCTGGTCTGCGGGTGAATAAATCCAAGGTTCATATCTTCCCTATCCCCCAGGCAGGGGTGAAGCCACCAGAACTCCCCCCAGACTTGATGTGGTCACCCAACACCTTTAAGTATCTGGGAATACCGATCTTCCACCAGTTGGAGGACCTTCGAGAGGCCAACTTAGGGAAGGCCTTACGATCGCTGAAGGCTTGTGTAGCATTTTGGCGGTCACTTAAACTACCTGTGATGGCAAGAGTAGCACTGACTAAAATGATCATGCTCCCGCTGCTGCTTTATTTTTTTGTGAACCTCCCGGTAGACACACATGGTTTAAACTTATGGATCCACTGGTACGGGACTTAATCTGGGATGGTGGCCGCAGGAGAGTATCGCTAGCTATACTCAGACGACCCCAAAGGAGCGAGGGTTGGGAGTCCCAGACTTCGAGTCATACTATCAGGCCTCGCAAATCCAATGGATTGCAAGATGGGCTGGGAATGCGGACAGAGGGAGTTTGGAAACAATAGGGCTCACAACCAAGGATGGGAGCCTGGAGGCTTGTTTACTTGCCCCCTGGTTGGCTCCCCAAGACCCGGGGATACTACTCTCCACAGCGCTGAAGGGCTGGCAAGGATGCGTCTCAAAGACAAAAGGAACAAGATTGTATGCATCTGCATTACCACACCACTGGTTGGCCTACCCCATGGTGAGCCTCCTGCCCATTTCACCATGGGACAGATTAAGACCTGGACAGATGCAGGAAGTAATACAGTGGGCAATTGTTATCAGCAGGGTGCCCTCAACCATTGGAAGACCTGATGCAACACTATGGCCTCCGGCCGGGACAATTCCTTACATATAAAGCGTTAGTGCAGACATTCAGAAACAGAGACAGGGAGGGACCTGCAACACACAAGATCCTGCAATTATTGGTCACGTTAGGGTCGACTAGACATCTGGTAACGTGGATCTATAAAGCCCTGGCGGCAATGACGCACCCCCCACTGTCGACCCTGCGTGACAAATGGGAAAAGATTCTGGAGCGAAAAATGACAGGCCCCGAGTGGAGGAGAATTTTAGCCTCTACACGTGAGATATCCAGAAACAGAAGGTTAAAATACGTGCAATTCAACTATATCCATATGACTTACATGACACCACATAGACTCCAGGTGGTATATGGAGGCGAACCTCGATCTTGCCCTAGATGCGACCACCCGGACGCCAATTTCACACACATGGTATGGAGTTGCCAAACTATAAGACCTTACTGGGAGAGCGTAGTGAAAGCCTTGAGGGCAGCCCTTGGACTGCCCCGGATCACTGACAGAATATCGACATTGAAAATATCGAGGTACAAAAATATAGAAGCAAAAATATCGTTGTCCAGAATATCGAAGTCCTATCTACATAATGGTAAGTACAAAAATATCGGGAAAAAAATATCGTTGTTAAAAATATCGTTTTTTTTAATGTTTAAAAAATAATGTAAAACAAAGTAAATAATACATATAATAAAAAAAAATATAGGGGTCTATTACGATGGCGGCCGGATGTCCACCGCCGGGCCGGCGGTGGCGCCTGCCGGACCGGCGGTGGACATCCGCCCGCGATTGCAACCAAGAAAACCGCCGGTCAAATTAGGATGGCGGTGGTGACCGTGGCGGTGGGAAATTCCGACCGCCGCTTTTCCGCCGGTTGCCATCCGCACTCCTGCCTGGCGGACGGAGCAGGACCGGGATAATGGTGGCGGTGCAGAGCAGGCTCCGCCGGCAGGATTATGATGCCGGCGGTAGCCAGCCTTTCCTCAGCGGTCAAACCGCCATGGAAAGGCATGCGGAGATTGTCTTCCGGGGGCCCGTTGCGGGCCCCCAATGTGTTCGGGGGTGCACTGGGGGGGTACCCATGGACCCCCCCTACATTTCCCTGTACCAGGTGGCAGGCACTGTGCAGTGCCTGCCACACAGTGCAGGGAAATGCAGGACATGCTCCTTTCGGCATCGCGGCGGTGCTACGGGCAGCAGCAACCGCCGCAATGTTAAGGCCCGCGATCAGACCGCCGCGGTCGGATTTCGAGCGCAGGTCATCGTAATTCGACCGGCGGTGATGTCGCGGTCCATGCGGGCGGTCTTTTTCCGCTACCATGGCGGTCGGGGAGGTTTTCCGACCGCCATCGTAATAGGCCCCTTAGTTAGAATTATTAGAAAATGTTTAAAATTATAAGTAATACATATAATGTAAAAATAAATTAAACATACATATATATAAAATATAATATATATATTTACTTAATAATATTGATAAATATTTATTTTAATAAATTATAAATTGTTAGAAACATATTAAAAATTATAAATACATATATATACACATACACCAATAACAAAAATAAAAATAAAATATATATATAATAGTAAAATATTTTTAATCTTTTTCAAATACATTTTACACTACATTAACTGAAACAGTAGAGAAAACATTGGATAGCGGAGGGGATAAAATTACTATTCCCACTCCAGAGAGTGCAACAGTAGGGAAAGTGTTGGATAGCGTAGGGATAAAAATTACTATTCCCATTCCAGTCAGTGCAACAGTAGGGATGGTGTTGGATAGCGAAGGGTAAAAAATTACTATTCCCACTCCAGTGAGTGCAACAGTAGGGAAAGTGTTGGATAACGTAAAGGTAAAAATTACTATTCCCACTCCAGAGAGTGCAACAGTAGGGAAAGTGTTGGATAGTGAAGGGGTAAAAATTACTATTCCCACTCCAGTGAGTGCAACAGTAGGGAAAGTGTTGGATAGCGTAGGGGTAAAAATGACTATTCCCACTCCAGTGAGTGCAACAGTAGGGAAAGAGTTGGATAGCGTAGGGGTAAAAATTACTATTCCCACTCCAGAGAGTGCAACAGTAGGGAAAGTGTTGGATAGCGGAGGGATAAAAATTACTATTACCACTCCAGAGAGTGCAACAGTAGGGAAAGTGTTGGATAGCGTAGGGATAAAAATTACTATTCCCACACCAGTGAGTGCAACAGTAGGGAAAGTGTTGGATAGCGAAGGGTAAAAAATTAATATTCCCACTCCAGTGAGTGCAACAGTAGGGAAAGTGTTGGATAACGTAAAGGTAAAAATTACTATTCCCACTCCAGAGAGTACAACAGTAGGGAAAGTGTTGGATAGGGAAGGGGTAAAAATTACTATTCCCACTCCAGTGAGTGCAACAGTAGGGAAAGTGTTGGATAGCGTAGGGATAAAAATTACTATTCCCACTCCAGTGAGTGCAACAGTAGGGAAAGTGTTGGATAGCGTAGGGGTAAAAATTACTATTCCCACTCCAGAGAGTACAAAAGTAGGGAAAGTGTTGGATAGCGAAGGGTAAAAAATTACTATTCCCACTCCAGTGAGTGCAACAGTAGGCAAAGTGTTGGATAACGTAAAGGTAAAAATTACTATTCCCACTCCAGAGAGTACAAAAGTAGGGAAAGTGTTGGATAGGGAAGGGGTAAAAATTACTATTCCCACTCCAGTGAGTGCAACAGTAGGGAAAGTGTTGGATAGCGAAGGGTAAAAAATTACTATTCCCACTCCAGTGAGTGCAACAGTAGGGAAAGTGTTGGATAATGTAAAGGTAAAAATTACTATTCCCACTCCAGAGAGTACAACAGTAGGGAAAGTGTTGGATAGGGAAGGGGTAAAAATTACTATTCCCACTCCAGTGAGTGCAACAGTAGGGAAAGTGTTGGATAGCGTAGGGGTAAAAATTACTATTCCCGGGGGGGCGTGGCCAGCAGCATGGCCGAGGAGCCGCGTTGCTTGCGAGCTCCGCTGGCCCCGACTGAAATCCTGGGGTAATCCTGTTCCTCTTCGCCGTCACATCGCGCAAGTGGCGACTACTGGGCACCGGAAAGCACTGGTGTGCCCCGAAAGCCGTGTTGCGGCTTCCCCTACCCGAATTGGTGACCTCTTCGACGCGCTGGTCGGCGCGCGGTCCCCCTCAAAATGGCGCCTGCTGTATGTTAATCGGGACCTGAGTCCGGGGCTGTGGTGCTCCTCCGTGACCTGGTGACGGGGGGTCCGGGCGAATACCAGCGGCGATTACAGAGGCTACAGCTACCAGCAACTTTGATCCTCGACGGCAGCCCCCGACTGCGCTGGGAGACCCTGACGCCGCTGCCGAGCGGCCGCGGCTGGTGGTGAGGGGACCGGATGCCTGGGATACTCCCCGCCCCGCACTGCTGAACAAGAGATCTCCGCGGCCGGAGCAGGCGATAGTGGGTCGCTGCCTGCCTCCCGGTGCCCCGCAGCAGTCTCTGAGGTGAGGAGGCGGCCTCGCGGAATCCCCGGCCGGAGGGATCGAGGCCTCGAAACCGGTGCACCAACACCCGCCCTCCCCTCTGATCTGGACTGTGCCGTGCGCCTGGTGGAGGGGTGAGTCGTGCTGCGGTGTTCGCTGCGGGCGCCCCCGTCCCTGAGTCCCGGCCGCTCTGTGCTGAGGCGTCTGTAGCGACGCGTGCGAGGCGGCGCAGGAGCGGTTGAAGTTCGGCCGCCAGACTCACCGCGAGGAGTGGCTCGTCTCCGGACCTGGCCGCAGCATAGCCCGCGGTCCCTGCTGCCCTGCTCCGAGTATCGGCGCCCTTCCCAATAGGTCGGTGAGGGCCCTGCTTTCGCCTGCGGCTTTACCCGGTGCTGGGAGTAAGGAAGAAGTGGCTCCGTGGGGTCAGGCCCGCCCGGGTGGCGGCCGCGCTGTCCCCCCTCCATTCAGCCGTCATTTTTGTACATAACGAACAGACCACAATACTGGAGGAGGGGAACGGGGCGTAATAACCCGTGGGGGGAGTAGCACCTCTCTCACCTACTGACTGCTTTGGGCTCTGGCACGTGGTTGTGCTCTGTCCGTCTCCTCCCTGGTTTGCGCTTCTACCCTGGAGTCCACCAACCTACACAACTGCACACGCTTCTGGGGGTGAGTCGATGGTGTGCTGTGTTATATTTGGATCTTACGCTTTCCCGTGTCGCACGCATTGACCACCGGGCGATTCACGCCACTCTACCAGCACACCCAGGGGCGTCTGACCATACTACCCACAGCCTACCTGGAACATTGTGAGGTTGCTGCCTATTGGGGGCTTAACCAGCGCCGTAGGAGGGTGGTTCCCGCCCTGGCCCGGCATGTCTAGGTGACGTTTTTACAGCCCTACATTGGTTTCCACGCCTGGTGTCACCGTGACTGATCTGAGACCGCCGGGACATCCGGAGAGGAGGAGTGGTGGAGTTGCTGAGGAAGCGCCGAGAGCAGAGGCCGTGTGGAGATCTCTTGGGACGTACATTGACGCAGGGCCACCCACAATGGCGAAGGATAAAGATCTCAAAACGTCCCGACAAGGGAAACTGGACCGTTATGCCAAGGTGCTCCCCACGACGACAGGTGCGGAGGGCGGCCCTGCTCCCCCTCCAGACACTGCAACCATCCTGCAACCCATACATGAGTCCAGAGAAAGCTAGGAGGGGAAGATGGCAGAGATCCGTTCAGAAGTGACGCTGCTCCGTCAGGACCTCCGCAAAGTCTCTGACCGAGTGACTGAGGCTGAGCACCGCATCTCTGAACTTGAGGATGTCTCCCAAACCACACAAAAAGATGTAACAGGACTCTTGACATCTATGGCGGAGGTAGCCTGGAGGGTGGATGATGCCGAAAATAGGGCCCGAGGGAATAACCTGCGATTTATTGGTTTTCCGGAAAAAGCGGAGGGATCAGATCCGGGACAATTTCTTTTGACATTCCTGAAAGACACCCTGCCGCAGGTGCCATTCTCGACCTGTTTTGTCATAGAACGGGCACACAGAATGCCGAATTTCCCTCCGCCTCCGGGAGCTCCTCCCCGACCCCTGATAGCTCGCTTTCTAAACTTTCAAGACAGGTATTTGATATTGAGAGAAATGCGAAAGAAAGATGAGGTCCGCTACAAGAACACTCGAGTGATGGTTTTCTTGGACTATTCCCGTGATGTGCAGAAGCAAAGACGCACTTTTGACCCGGTCAAGGGGAAGTTAAGGGCGCTCGGACTTCAATATATGTTACTATTCCCTGCTAAGCTGAAGGTCATCTTTCAAGGCTCCACGTTGTTTTTTCAAACCCCAGATGAGGCATGGTCCTGGATTGAGGAGCGACCACAGTTGCGGCGGGCGACGCCAAACGCCTCGAGCCAACTCTCGACGAAACGAGGGGGCCCAAGTCAGGAAACACCCAAAGAAAAGCGTCGGAGGCGAGTGTTAAGAGCCCGGAACTCAGCGGGGGGCACACCGAGAAGGGCATTGCGATCCAGAGACGCCGAGACGCACCTGTCGGAGTCCGATGAGGAAGTGTTCTATCCACACCCATCGCGGATCCTGATTAGATCAGATGACGCCGGCCACACCGAACTGTCGGAGAGAGAGGATTCGGCGGATGCGGACAGTGAGCACCCGCTGCTTGAAAGCATTCAACGACTAGAGGCATCGGAGCAGAACCTGCCTGCACCTGATGAGCAGTGGCAAATACTATCCAACAATGGGGAAGAGGACTGAGAACCGGGGCCAGCTGGCAGTAAGACTTTCCTAAGGCCTAGTGGGCATTCAGTGACTGGGGTCCATGCAGGGGAAAGACTTGGGGGCCGATTCCGATCTCGGCCGGTAGTGCTCCGAATCGGATTCGGATTCACCGGATCCGATTCGGAACCCTGTTTCCCGACCGAATCGTACGCGGGTCCGGCCGAGCGAGTACGATGCAAGCACCCGCGAAATCGCCGACCGACTCGAACGCGGCTTCAACACGCTCCGACCGACTCGCATGGACACGACTCGCACCGCGCTATGGAGACGTTTCCCGGCCGGGTAAGTACGATGCGCGCCGCGAGCGAGTCCGACCGACTCGCGCCGTCCGGCTCGAAAAAGCTGTCGGAGCCGGACTTTGGGGGTCCGCGTCGGACCCCCCTGTACGCGTAGGCACGCAAGTCGCACACAGGGGGGACCCATGGGTCCCCCCTACCTGTGCAAGTACGCTGCGATGCGCATGGACACGTACACGCTGTAGGGGGCGCCCTTGCCCGCCTCGCACCCATTGAGTCAATGGGAGCCCGCGTACGCGTTGTACGACCGGCTCCCATTGACTTCAATGGGAGTCCGACCGACTCGAGTCCGATAGCATGCGAATGCATCGTACTCGTCCGGTCGGACTGCTAGGGTCCGATTCGTTCGGAATTCTCTCCAGGTCCGGCTCGGTCGGAGAGATTTCCGGCCGGAATCGGAATCGGCCCCTTGGTGTGTGAGTTTCTTCTTTTGACTTTATTATTGTGTAGTTAATTGAGTGGGGGGGGAAGGGAGGGCTACAGACCTCTTAGTGGATTACCCGTGCCAGAGTTGTCATGTTGACGAATGGGGGGGTGGTGTGGGTACCAGAAGAGTGTGGGGTGGGGGGTGATCTGAACACAGTTTTGTGTAGTGAGTTGAGATTGTTCTATGGGAAAAGGGACTGTTTGGCTCAATTTGTTGAATATACTGCTGGGGCGGGGGAGGGTGGAGGCAGGAGGGGCAGACTTCCGGTGGGACACTGGGCTGGTGAAGAATCAAGAGACAGATCATGATGGCAGACGACAAATATACAGCACTGACATGGAATGTTAATGGGTTAGGTAATAAGGTCAAGAGGGGATTGGTGACCCGGTATCTGAAGAGACATAAACCAGATATCATATTTCTACAGGAAACACACCTGCTGGGCTCGAGCTGTTCTTTCCTGGGAAGGGGGCAATATACCGCTCTGGCTCATGCGGGATTTACCAAAGGTTCACGAGGGGTGGCAATGCTCATTAGAAAGTCTCCTCCCTTCCGTGTCACACAACAATGGGTAGATACAGAAGGGACCTATGTTGCAGTACGGGGCGTTTGGAAACGTAAGACGTTTTTACTTGTTAGTGTATATGCACCCCCACGGTTGCAGCAACGTACGTTGGATAGATTGACTGACCTCCTCTTGCATTCTGGTCCTGCCATACATATAATGGGGGGAGATTTTAATGACGTGCTTGATCCCTCTTTGGACCGCTCCTGCCTCCGACCGGGAACCCACGAGACTACGACTCTGGCTCGATTTTTAGACACCCTGGGACTGACTGACTTGTGGCGGCGACACCACCCACACCAGCGAGCATACTCTTACTTTTCGGGGGCCCACAGAGTGTTCTCACGATTGGACTATCTTCTCGCCCCGGCGGGAGAGGTCCGTCAGGTGGACACCATAGAATACCTAGCCAGGGGCATCTCTGACCACTCCCCTCTCCTAATGAAGGTGGGTGGAAGGGGAGCGCACCAAATAACACAGTGACGATTGAACTCGTGGACTTTGCAGGATGAGACAGTTACTAAAGAGCTTCGGGTAGACTCCGAGCTCTATTTTAGTGAAAATGAAGGCTCGGTACAGTCGGCGGTTACTTTGTGGGAGGCATACAAAACGGTTCTTCGTGATAGAGCACAAAATATACTTGCACACAAAAAGAAACGCGAAACCCAGGAGATTGAAGACTTAGAACACAAACTTTTAAGCCTAGAAGGAAGCAACCCCACCACACTAACTGCTCATACCCTTCGCCAAATTGAAATAGCTAAAAGAGACTATCTAGCGCTTGCGACCAATGAGGTGAGGACACAGCAACTGGCAACCCAACATCGGCTTTACGAAACGGGGGATAGAGCAGGGAAGCTACTGGCTTGGTTAGGACGGAAGGAAATAGAGGCGCGATGGGTAACTTCTATTAAGGAAAACACTGTTACACACACCACGCCTGAGGCTATAGCGGGGGCCTTTGCGCGCTATTACGCAGCATTGTACGCAGTCAAACCCCAGGCGGAGGAGCCACAAATACGCCAATACTTAAATGCGATTGACCTGCCCTCACTCACACAAGAAGAGAGTGACAGTCTAGAAGGGGATTTGACATTGGCAGAAGTGACCGAGGCTATTGGCCGGCAGAGGGCGGGTAAAACCCCGGGACCTAATGGTCTCCCGAGTGAATTTTTCAAATTAAATAATACACTGCTGGCGCCACACCTGCTCAAGATGTTCAAGGAGTCAAGGGAGCAGGGGATTTTGCCACGGGACCTCCGTCTGGCCACGGTGGTGGTCATTCCTAAGGAGGGGAAACCCCCAGATGAATGTGGGTCATATCGCCCCATATCCCTACTCAATATCGAGACAAAGATTCTGGCCACAATACTGGCTAGGCGTCTCTTGGCAGTAATTCTCCCCCTGATACATAGGGACCAGTCAGGCTTTATGCCGAAACGTGCCACGCGTTTTAATTTACGCCGTCTTGCTAACTGGATGGACACAGTGCAGAGTCGTGATAGCCCGCATCTGCTTCTCTCGCTTGACGCCGAGAAGGCGTTTGATACGATTCACTGGCCCTTCATGTGGTGCACCCTGGAAAGGCTGGGCTTTGGCCCGGCGTTTCGAGAATGGTTGGCCCTGTTATACAATGTGCCTGAGGCTAGGGTCCGGGTCGATGGAGTTGTCTCGGCAAGCTGGCCGATCCAACGCGGCACCAGACAGGGGTGCCCCCTATCTCCCCTACTGTTTGCCCTCATCCTGGAACCATTGGCCTGTGTGGTCAGAACCCGACGAGGACTGGGTGGCTTCATAGACGAGTCCCATCTCCTAGACGAGGAACGCATATCACTATATGCAGATGACATATTGCTCTATGTCACACAACCGGTCGAGACACTCCCCAAAATATTGCAAATATTTGAGGAGTATGGCAGCCACGCGGGCTATAAGATTAACTGGAATAAATCCACCCTATATCCGTTGAGTGGGGATGTGGAGCCTCACACCTACCCGAGCAGTTTGCGGCTCTCTACGGAGGGGTTTACCTACTTGGGACTTCATATTACCACTGACCCCGTGGCTAGACTGGATCATAATATTAGACGAGTGCTTCTGAACTTCCAGGAAGATGTGAAGAGGTGGAGGAAACTCCCTCTGACCATCATGGGGAGGGCCGCCATGTACAAGATGGTAACGCTCCCTCAGCTCCTTTATATTTTACAAAATACCTACTACAAACTACCAGACGCCATTTTTACTTCCATTAACAGTGAACTACGTCTCCTTCTCTGGGATGGAGCCCATCCACGAATAGCTCTGAGAACATTGCAACGCAATCCATATAATGGGGGTTTGGCCCTACCGGATATCAGAGCATACGATAGAGCGGCCCATCTTATAGTCATCAATGAATGGAATCACGCGCCGGGAGATCATCCTACCTATAGACTGGAAAGACTACAATTCCGAAACCGCTCCCAATTGCACTACATATACGGGGGTGCTGGAGGGGCATGTCTCCTGCCAGCTACCCGACGAGTGCTGGCGGCCTGGAAGAGTGTGGAAAAACAGATGAAATGGGAGGGGAAACCTACGCGGGAGACTCCCCTGTGGGAGGGCGCTAGATTGACCGAGATCAGAAAATTGAGGGGCTTTAAGAAGTGGGACCTCATAGGTATTTCTAAGATCGGGGATTTGTTGGAGATGGGCTCTCTAGCCTCGTTTGCTTCGCTGCAGTCTAAATACCAACTCCATGACTCCCAAGCATATGCCTACCTTAGGCTTAGACACGCCTGGCACGCTGAGGGGTTGAACGTTGAGGCACTGCCGGAATACGCCCCGTTAGTAGGCTCCTACAGGAGGAGATCCCAACCCAAGCCATATCCCTGACATATAAGACACAAATCAATAATATACCCGACAACCTTGGTCCGCTCCGTGCCAAATGGGAACTCACCTCTGGCCCACTAGACGACATTGATTGGGAGGCGGCCCTTATGCACCCACGAGAAGTGGCAATTAGATTGCGGCTGCGCCTCATACAATATAAGATCCTACATAGAACCTATTTTGACAGGGCACGCTTACACACTATGGGGAGGGCTCAGAACCCAGATTGTCTTAGATGCCATACGGAGCGTGGTACGTACATACACACCCTCTGGGAGTGCAGACACATTCAAACCTACTGGCAAAAGATAGTGAAAGAATTGAATGATATCCTTGGAGCTCAGCTGGGGTTGGATGCAAAGTTTCTCTTATTGGGTATCCCCACAGACATTGACCTGCCGCGACATCAGCTCATGTTGGCTAACTTAGGGTTGGTAGTAGCCAAGAGAGATATAGCTAAGTGTTGGGGGGCGCAACGACTTCCTACCCTCACCGAATGGAGGTCTAATATGGATCTCTATATGGTCGCAGAGAAGGTGATCTACAAAGCGAGAGGATGCCCGCATAAATTCCGGAAAATCTGGAAGTCATGGATAGAGTACTATGGCCTAGACCTGGACGCAGAGGGGGGGGGCGATTAGACCTCTCGCAGAGCAGGACGGGGACCGGACATTAATACATGCACTAACTGACCCACTCACGGCAACTGTGATTGTATTAGAAACGACCCATGCGTCTGCATCTATGTGTTATTGATTTAACCATGTGTTTCTCATTGGACTGTTTGCTGCAATACCTTCTGCCCAACATTGTACCTTACTGCCCGCAATTGAATATGTTCTGTGTATCAATGATTCCTTTTCTCCATTGTATGTTTCGTTTTTCCAAAAACAAAATAAAAATATTTAAAAAAAAAAAATTACTATTCCCACTCCAGTGAGTGCAACAATAGGGAAAGTGTTGGATAACGTAAAGGTAAAAATTACTATTCCCACTCCAGAGAGTACAACAGTAGGGAAAGTGTTGGATAGGGAAGGGGTAAAAATTACTATTCCCACTCCAGTTAGTGCAACAGTAGGGAAAGTGTTGGATAGCGTAGGGGTAAAAATTACTATTCCCACTCCAAAGAGTGCAACAGTAGGTAAAGTGTTGGATAGCGGAGGGGTAAAAATTACTATTCCCACTCCAGTGAGTGCAACAGTAGGGAAAGTTTTGGATAGCGGAGGGGTAAAAATTACTATTCCCACTCCAGTGAGTGCTACAGTAGGGAAAGTATTGGATAGCGGAGGTGTAAAAATTACTATTCCCACTCCAGAGAGTGCAACAGTAGGGAAAATGTTGGCTAGCGGAGGGGTAAAAATTACTATTCCCACTCCAGTGAGTGCAACAGTAGGGAAAGTATTGGATAGCGGAGGTGTAAAAATTACTATTCCCACTCCAGAGAGTGTAACAGTAGGGAAAGTGTTGGATAGCGTAGGGGTAAAAATTACTATTCCCACTCCAGTGAGTGCAACAGTAGGGAAAGTTTTGGATAGCAGAGGGTTAAAATTAATATTTCCCAAAAATTAAAATTAAAATAAAAAAGAAACAAAATAGCAACTACAATACAAAAATTGTTAATAACTCAAAAATAAAAACCATATAAAAATATAACAAAATTCCAAAAGATAGAAAAATAATTTAATGTTAAAAAATACTAAAAATTAACTACAAACATTTATTTATAAAAGTTTAAAAACAACATTTTACAAACAAATTATCTTTAAAATTAATTAATTATAAGCAAAAAATATTTATTAATGATTTTTAAATAAATTACTTCACACCATATTCCCCTATTAACGCACAAACAACTCCTACAGATTTGACACAATTAACATATTTACCAATTAATTATTTATAATTTTCAAACAATTAATAATTAATTATTAATAAATAAATTACCACAAACACTATAAAATCGAAATATAAAATAAATACTAATAAATAAAAAATATTAATTACTTTATTTTAATTAAATTTCTTCCAACCCTATTCCCCTATAAACCTACAACCCGCTTCTTAAAAAAATAACACTATTAACATAATTATCAATTAAATAACTATTAAAAATTAATAACCAATTAATAATTATTTAATAATAAATTAATTATAAATACTAATAAATAAAAATTACTAATTACTTTATTATAATTAAATTACTTCCCACCTTATTCCCCTCTAAACCCACAACCCGCTCCTAAAAAAATAACACAATAAAATAATTCTCAATTAATCAATTAATAAAAATTAATAACCAATTAATTATTATTTAATCATGAATTAATTATAAATACTAATAAATAAATATTAATAATTACTTTTTTAATTAAATTACTTCCCACCCTATTTCCATATACACCTACAACCCGCTCCTAAAAAAAATAACAATGAATATAATTATCAATTAATTAATTAATAAAAATTAATAACCAATTAATACATTAATAATACATTATTTATAAATAGTAATAAATAAAAATTAATAATTACTTTATTATAATTAAATTACTTCCCTCCCTATTCCCCTATAAACCCACAACCCGCTCCTAAAAAAAATAACACAATTAATATAATTATCAATTAATTAATTAATAAAAATTAATAACCAATTGATAATTAATTAATAATAAATTAATTATAAATACTAAAAAATAAAAATTCATAATTACTTTATTATAATTAAATTACTTCCCACCCTATTCCCTTATAAACCCACAACCCGCTACAGTACTAAAATAAGCAAAAATTAATTAACATAAAATTAATTACTGCTAAAAATTAAACACATACATTTAAAAAAAAGCTATACTTATACAAAAAAATTACATCACATACTATTAACACATACTAAAATACAGAACACTAATATAAATATCGAAATTATTAGCAACAATATTTTTACAAACGATATTACTGTCTTCGATATTTAAAAAAACGATATTTCTTACCTTACTGTCGATATTCTCTACCACGATATTCTTGCAGTCGATATTCTTGTACCTCGATATTTAAAACTCAATATTATGGTACTTCGAAAAAAACAACTCAATATTCTGTCTGTGCACCGACGGCCCCTTACCTGTACCTTAGAAACATGTATTCTGGAGTTGTTCTCAAGACCGACCCTAAGAAAAGTTGGAACACATAGACCTGGCACTAGCATTAGCAAAGAGGCGAATAGCTATGGCATGGAAGTCGGCCAAAGGCCTGACGGTGCAAACCTGGAGGGAAGACGTCACAAAGTGACAAGTAAGCAGACAGGACAGATACGTTGCTACGCTCCACAGAGTGAGCTGCACAGAGCACTTTGGGGGGCATTTTTTAAAAAAAGAAAAAAACATTTTTAAACTTGGATTTTAAGGAGCTGATTTACCTTTTAATTGCGCACTCTACCTTTAGGCTCCTGTCTCGCGCTCACTCCCCGGTCCACCACGGAAGTTCCGGTTGTGTGGAGGGAGGCGGCAAGAGGAGGCGGGGCACAGGACAGGCAGGCGGAGTCTCAGACTATTTAGTCGCATGGCAGCGCGGACGCGCCGCTGGCGCGCCGAAGGCGTGCCTAAGGCAAGCCCGTCTGCGCCCCTCCGCGCCCATCCGGGACCAGGGGCCAGAACCCCTGGCCCCTCAATCAAAGACATTTTAAGATACTCCTCGCCCCAACTGCATCAACTGCGGACACCCTATAAAGATACACGCCTGCACTCCATTAATATAATAAACGGCCCCGCACCTTGCACTAATTGTTCTTTTGATCCACGTAATGTTTTACGACCACATCTCATAACGAAGACCCCTAGGGGTTATAAAATGTTTCTTCTCAACTGCAGGTCCCTTCCGAAACATGTTTCTGAAATTAATCTATTCCTGAATGGAGAACAGCCCGATGTTCTGTTTTTAACAGAAACCTGGCTCCATAAGGATTCTGATCCAGATTTGGTGCAAGCATTGCCCCCTGGTTATTACATTTTGAGGAAAGACAGGGAACTGAGGAAAGGAGGAGGCATTGCCATCATTCTGAAAGATCATTTGAAGGGGCGTATCGAGACTGACACTATACTAGATTGCGAAAGTATGTTTTTCGCAATCTCCTTTTCACCTACCCTCTCCCTATCAGGAATCCTTATCTATCGCCCCCCTGGCCGGTGCGGGCTATTTTCAAAATCCCTTACAGATACTGCTGCTATATTAGCAAGTACTGCGCCTAACATCACCCTACTAGGCGACTTCAACTTGCATTTAGAGGACCCTCTCAAATCGGATGCCTTGGATCTTACCCAAGACTTACTGGCTATACAATTAATCCAAAAAGTCATTAGCCCGACACATGACAAAGGTCACATCTTGGACCCAGTCTTCTCAAATAACGAACAGCTCTTAGTAGACAGTCCTATCCCGGTGCCATGGTCGGACCATTTTCTAATCCCGATTCATTGGAATACCCCGTCACAGACCTCTAGCACACAATCCTTTAAGAGCTGAGAACGCCCCAGGGCGAAACTTTCACCAGAGGCTTGGAACATAGCCTTGTTGAATTCTAAACCTCCAGGGGATCCCAACCCTAACATAGCTTCGGAGAACTACAATCATTGGATTGAATCTTGCTTAGATACCATCATACCACACAAATGGAGCCAAAAAAGGCCTAAGGAGAAACGGATACCTTGGCATTCACCTAAACTGCGGGAACTTAAACAAATTTGTAAAAGACTAGAGAGAGTTTGGAGAAAAGAATACAGTATCGTAAAAAAACAGACATACAGAGAGTCTATCAAAAATTACCAGACAGAAATAAAGGGTGTCATTACGATGGCGGGCGGACTTCCGTAACGGAATGCGGGACCGTCCGCAAGGGGTGCAGCGGTCCCGCACGTGAAATTAGGATGCCACCGCCACCGTGGCGGTGGCAACCCCTATTCTCAGCATTGTGGCAGGCGGTGCTCACAGCACCGCCCGCCACAATGCTGGGAATAGACGTCGTGCATTGACATGCACAAGGTGACAGGCACCGCGCGGTGCCTGCCTCTTTGTCCATGCCAATGCAGCCCCCCATGTGCACCCCCCCCCCACTTTCTGGGGGCCCGCTACGTTCCCCCGAAGGCAAAGACCACATGCCTTTCCATCTCCGCAGCCATCGTAATATGGATGGCGGTGTCTTGCAGACACCGCCACCATACTAACCATGTTTTCCACCGGTCGACGAGTCGACCGTCGGACCCCCCAGCCATGATAATATGGCGGGGGGTCTTTGAAGTGTGGATGGCGGGCAGATCACCCCCGCCGGGCCAGCGGTGACTATCGCCGGCCCGGCGGGGGCGATCCGCCCGCCATCCTAATGGGCCCCAAAGTCAGCACAAGCACAGTATTTTCAAGAAAAATTTACATCGGCTGTCAATGCTCCCAGGGAAGTCTTCCAAATAGCAAAAAAACTCACAAAGTGTCCTTCGCCTGAGTTACCTTCAGACTCCTCTCAGCTACGTTGTAATGAACTCGCAGAGTTTTTCAATAAGAAAATCTTAGATATATACAACACTTTCCCCCAGGCCATCTGTCCTGATAACTCGGGCCTGGAAGCAGATATTCCAGGGGGCAGCACCCCACGACTGGAGGACCTTCCAACCATGAACCTATCCACTTTATCCCAACTTTTTGCCCAGGTCAAATCCAGCCCCCCCTCGATTCTGCCCCTATCTATATACTTTGTAAGGTAGTGTTAAACTCTTTTATATCCACCTGTCAAGTGCCCTCGTCATGGAAACATGCCATGATAAGAGCACTGTTAAAAAAACCTAACCTCAATCCTGAGTTATGGGGTAACTATCGTCCGGTCTCACTTCTCCATGGGACTAGCAAAATACTAGAGAAATATGTCAACAAAATTCTCTCTGAGTTCTTAGAAACCCACTCCCTACTGCATACCTCTCAGACAGGTTTCCGACCAAACCATGGCACGGAAACGGCTCTGTTAGCAGTAGTGGAGGAATCGAGGAAAATCCTCGACCAGGGTGGCGCGGTGGCTATCATCCTACTTGACTTGAGCTCCGCATTCGATAGTGTCAACTACAACATCCTTTTTGACAGACTCAGAATGGTGGGAGTCTCAGGCAATGTCATGGCATGGATTAAGTCCTTTCTAAAGCATAGATCGTTTCAGGTATTCGAGGGCAACAACACTTCCAAGCGTGTGCTACTTAATTGTGGAGTCCCCAGGGTTCTTCACTAAGCCCTACCCTATTTAACGTCTACCTAAAACCTCTTGCCGAGTTAGTCCTGCCATATGGGATCCATATCATTACTAACGCGGACGACACACAGCTAGTGGTAGCGTTAAAACATCCGAAGAACCTGCCCGCCAACCTAGAATCCTGTTTGGAAACTGTGGCCACATGGATGGACAAGTCGTGTCTTGAGCTCAATGGAGACAAGACCGAGCTAATGATCCTGGGTAACTATTCCATCGCCACATCTGGATTGAGCTGGCCCAACTGTCTTGGCCCTTCGCCAGCCCCCAAAGAAAAGATTAAAAGCTTGGGAGTCTGGCTGGATAGTTCTCTTAAATTTGATCACCAAGCAGTTAAGCTAGCAGCCTCCTGCTTTGGTATCATCAGACTGATGCGAACAATTCTCCCTCTTCTTCCTGTACCCGCCCAAAGAGTCATGGTCCAGGCGCTGGTGCAATCCCGCCTGGACTACGGGAACTCCCTCTACCTTGGTACCCCAAAGTCCACCACAAGGAAACTGCAGGTTGTGCAGAATTGTGCAGCCAGGCTGCTACACAACACCCCCAAATCGCATTCAGCCAAGCCTGCGCTTAAAACACTGCATTGGCTACCAATAAATGAATGTATAATGTTTAAATCATTATGCATAGCACATAAAACCCTTTGGGGGATTGGTCCGAAAATCAATCACTCCCACATGGCTTTTTACCGCCCTTTAAGATGTCTCCGATCAGCCAACTTGTTCCTGGCATCTGTACCTAAAATTAAGAGAGCCCGCTCCGGGGGCCGCACTTTTTCTTACCACGCCGCTAGACTATGGAACACCCTTCCCATCCATCTTCGTTCAACGGCCCACCATCTTTCTTTTCGGAAGCAACTGAAGACTTAGGGGCCCATTACGATACCCGGCGTAAATAATTCCGCCAGGCATGGAAGCGGCAAAAATCCGCCCGCACACACCGCCTGAACACCGACCACGCCATTACGATTACACAAACCGAATACCGCCATCGGCGGAAAAAGCACACAAAATACCGCCCGCCAACGTCCGAGTCGGAGACAAACCGCCCGCCACGGACGGAAACACGCACGACAACACAAAACCGCCCGCCCTCACGGCCGACACACCGCACGTGAAATTACGATCGCACCGACATGAGCGCGGAAAAACCACAAATATACCGCCCGCCAGCGCAAACAACGCCGATGAGAATCGACACGGCAGAAGCCATGGCGCCAACGTACCTGCACAGAAACCATCCGCACACAAAACCAATAGCACACAACATGGCCAACAAGTCCACACAGCAAGGCACGCACAAATACACAAGCACAGTACACATCCCGAAAACACCCCCGGACAAACAAAAAATACAAAGGCCAGAACCCCAGACACAACACACCTGAAAACAACAGACCATGAGGACACACCCACATAGGTGAGTACAAAAGCAGCACTCCCACAGACCACAACCCCTTGCTACATTGCAAACCAGAGAGGAGAGGAGAGGACACAGTGACACAGCAAGGACAGCAGCACACCACAGAAACGCACACATCACTACCACCACCACCACCACCAAACACCACCACCACCACCACCACCACCACCACCAAACACCGGCACCACAAACCCCCTGCACATTACACAACACACACCGCACCAGCACCACAAACATCATGGCACCACAAAGAATGCCCAAGTTCTCGCCCATGGAGCTGACGGTCATGGTCGACGAGATCATCAAGGTGTACCCACAAATCTATGGGAACATGGTCCAGCACACACCACTAGCCACCAGAAACAGAATGTGGAACCGGATCGTAGACCAGGTCAATGCAGTCGGGACCCTGCCCAGGAACAGAGTCGAGATTAACAAACGTTGGAATGACGTAAAGAGCCTGGTCAAGAAGAAGGAGGGCAAAAACAGAGAGCTGGCTGCCATCACTGGCGGAGGGAATCCCGCGCTCTTTAAGACCTTCAAAGCGTGGGAGGAGAAGGTGCGAGTCGTAATCCATCCGGAGATCCTCGCCGGATTAGCAGGGGAGTGGAGGCTGGTAAGTACAAACTAATGTATACCAGCACACCGCTATGTACTCACATGCACTACCACCATGCCACAGCTCCCAGGGACAAACACCCCCATGTCCAGCACACAATACACAACACATCACACACACATGCAACAGACACTACCACACACAGCCCAAACAGAACAACTGTAAGATGCGTGGGGACATGTGTACACTAAGCCAGCCACGTAACCACCAACAGGTCCCCAAATATGCCAGAAGCGCCACAACGAGCACCCACCACACCCATGTGTCCGCCACAGCTGCACTAACCGACAAGTAACAGGTAAGTGGCAGGAACACAAAGTGCAGTGGGTGGGACGGTGGACAGCCCAAGTACAACACACACCAGGCCCCAGTCCCACAGCACAGCAAGGAGGAGCATCCCCCACACCCCACAGCCACGTGTCAGCCACCGCAGTGCACAACGACAGCCGAAAGGCAGACATCACGGTCCACAGCAATCGGTGTCAGTGGGTGTCCAGCCACCCCACGACCCACAACACCCTCCCACCCCCACAGACCTGCAACATGGAGCACCCCCGCTTAGAGCCATGTGGCATCCAGTACAGTGCACGCACGAACAACTTGCAGGTGGGAAACTGGACAGGGCTGGATTACTGGAGGCATGAGGACCATAACACGACCAACACATGGGACATGTCACGTAGCAGACGAACACGCAGCACCGCCCACCGTCACGAACAAGTGAACAATGTGCACACGGACATGAACAACAGACTCACACCCCACATGACCCATCACAGACATAGCAACACCCAAGGAGCCACGTCTGCATGCACAAGCCACACTGAATATAGTCCCACACGGCAGCCACTGTGCAACTCATCACACACAACCGAAACACCATTGAAGTCCTGTCCATGTAGCCCCTACTGCCTGTCAACCACACACCCCACAACTACGCCTATGTAAGACAAACAACACTAGACGCAACAGAGCGGAACAACATAAATGCACACGAACACCACTGAACCCATCAAACACACAGACACACCATGCACAAACAACATACCATCCATCCCATCCGTCAGCCCCAGTCTCATGAAAGGCATGTCATCCGCACAGCTGCCACACATACAGCAGTCACGCTAAGATACATGCCCATGACCAACCATGTGCCAGAAGTCAATGAAGTGCACGACACACTGTGAGCAACAACACACAACATGGGCCACACCCCCGAGCACTGCAGTGATGCACATGGCACAGGGCAGCACGCACACCAAGGAGATGGGACAACTGCAATACGTTGGCTGGCACACAACCATCACTCACTCATAACGATGCGTCCAATGCCATGTCCAGTAATCACAACAGACAGCAAATATGCAGGCCATGTCAAGCATGCACACACCTCAAACCATGCACTGTCATGCTGCCACAACACATGTCACGTTCGGCACCCATGGCTCACAGCATGTACCCCAAAAGCATATTCCCTCCCAAATGCGAATCTGGGGCATGGCCCCCATGTTGCCATATGCGTTCCTAAGCGTTCCATTTGAACCCCAAAAGCATATTCCATCCCAAATGCGAATCTGGGGCATGGCCCCCATGTTGCCATATGCATTCCTAAGCTTTCCATTTGAACCCCAAAAGCATATTCCATCCCAAATGCGAATCTGGGGCATGGCCCCCATGTTGCCATATGCGTTCCTAAGCGTTCCATTTGAACCCCAAAAGCATATTCCATCCCAAATGCGAATCTGGGGCATGGCCCCCATGTTGCCATATGCGTTCCTAAGCGTTCCATTTGAACCCCAAAAGCATATTCCATCCCAAATGCGAATCTGGGGCATGGCCCCCATGTTGCCATATGCGTTCCTAAGCGTTCCATTTGAACCCCAAAAGCATATTCCATCCCAAATGCGAATCTGGGGCATGGCCCCCATGTTGCCATATGCGTTCCTAAGCGTTCCATTTGAACCCCAAAAGCATATTCCATCCCAAATGCGAATCTGGGGCATGGCCCCCATGTTGCCATATGCGTTCCTGAGCGTTCCATTTGAACCCCAAAAGCAAAGTACAAACCAGACCCAGGATGGGCCAGGAGCCCGCATACACCAGAGTCACAATAAGTAGGGGCACAGCAACACACCCATCGGCATGGCCAATCCGTCCCATGCCACATGTGCACAGCACACAGTCCCATTGCCAAGCACACACAACTACAGATGCTACAGCCACACACACGCCTCCGGGAAACCCATGTACGAGATTGCACGAACTGTCAATGTCAGACGACAAATACATACTTCGCCAGGTGCAACACAATAACAAATCTCATTCTCTCCACAGGTGACGAACTGCTGGATGCTGGGGATGGAGCCAGCAGCCAGCACAGCCAGCCTACAAGCCCCCAACGAGGACACACGGATCTGGAGGATCTGTCCTCCTCTTCGGACACGGACAACCAAGCAGGCCCATCTGGTGTGGCAGGGCCCAGCCGCTCCCCAGGACCCCTCCTACCCACCAACCCATCATCCAGGGCTGCTGAACATTCACAGCCCCCTGCTGCCACTGTCGTTGCGGCCACACCCACGGTCATTGTGGCCACTACCACTGCCGCAACCGCCACCATCGCCGCACCGACCACCACCGCCGCCACCACCTTCGCTGGCACCAGCCCCAGCGCAGGTGGTGGCCCGGACGACTGGATCCACCCTGGGAGCCACAGCGAGGACCGTGGTGAGCAATGTGGCTAGTGGGCAGGCCGGTGGCAGCAGGACTGGTAGGAGGAGCAGGGTCAGGGAAACGCCAGCCTCCCCTGGGAGCCATGCCCTGCCTCACATGGCCAGAGTCCTTGGGGCCTATGAAGAGGCCCAAGGACAATGGGTCCGGTCTGCTTCAGACACGCGTGAGGTGCTGGGGGTGCTGAGGTCCATGGACGCCCGTATGGGCCAAATCGTGGACCTCATGGGATAGCTGGTGGTGGCGGTGAGGTCACAGCCAGGGACAGCAGCTCCCCTCCGCCACCACCTGCCGGGGCGCAGGGTGGAGCAGCAGTGTCCAGTTCCCCTGCGTCCACAGCCAGTGATCACACCTCAACCACCAGCATGTCGCAAGCAGGCACCCCCTCGCAAACGTGGAAGGGGCCGTCCGAAGAGGAAACAGATCTCCCGGGAGGACTTCGCACGCTCCAGTCGCAAGTGAGGCAGCCAGCCAGCCTTCCGCCAGCCTTCCTTGACCAGCCACTGCATTGACTTGGACTACGATCCCACTCCACACAGCCATCTGGATGGCATGTGTGTGTTGGACTATGGACATAGAACCAGTGGGTACACCCTGATCATCACGCAGCCATGACCGACAGCTCATTGTCACTGCACGCACCACTTTTGTCATCACCTTACACACAATCACATGTCACAGTTTGTAATAAATGCACCTTTTTCACTAACTGCTGTTTGTGCCCTGTGTCTTATCTGTACGGAATACAACGGCCACCTTGGGCGGAAAGGCACCTGATGCGTGGCATGGCATTTGAATCCGGAGGGCCTGTAGGGACCTAGGGGTGGGAGACAGAACAGGAGCACATTCAATGAGTGTGTCACACACCCATCACACAGTACATGTCAACAACTACAAGCAATGTACACACATCGCACAGAGCAATAGGGCACAATGCCACAGCCACCAACAGTGGCATACTACCCTGGCCATGGAGCGTTGACACACAGCACGCAGTGAACAAACGGCCACCCTGACACAGCACACACACACCTGCACAGATACAGCCACATCAGCCGTCGTACATGGACACTCACCGTCAAGTGAAGTAGCGGGCGATGAGCTGCTGCCGCACATTACCAGCTTCCTCCTCTCCGCTGTCCTCCTCACTCGAGCTGTCCTGGTCTGCGGGCTGGGGCCCTGGTTGATCTCCGTCATCCACGATGAGGGGGATCTGCTTCCGAATGGCCAGATTGTGCAGCATGCAGCACGCCACCACTATCCGGCACACCTTCTGTGGGGAGTACGCCAGCGCACCCCCGGTGCGGTCCAGGCACCTGAACCTGGACTTGAGGAGGCCAAAGGTACGCTCGACCACACGTCTGGTCCTCCCATGTGCCTCATTGTAGCGATCGTCTGCTGGGGTGCGAGGATTCCTCAATGGACTGAGCAGCCATGCCCCATTCGGATACGCAGAGTCACCTGGGTGTGAGGGACACAGAGAACCGTTGCTAATCCAACTGGACAGGGGACAGCATCGCACAGCCAGCACGCTACACCACTCCACATACTCACCGACAATACAGGCACGATCCTGTTGCATATTGGACATCAGTCGTGGCAAGATGCTGTTGCGCATTATGTGTGCGTCATGGGCCGAGCCTGGGAACTTTGCACACACGTGGGTGATCACCATGTCCGCAAGGCACACCACTTGCACATTCAGGGAGTGCGTGTGCTTCCTGTTGCGGTACAGGTGCTCAGTGGCCTGTGGTGGAACAAGGCCGACATGTGTGCAGTCAATGGCTCCAACGACGTGTGGGATTCTGCCAAGGGCATAGAATGCACCCTTCACTGCCGCCAATTCACGAGCCCTGGGGAAGCGGATGTACCTGTTCCGGTACAGCATCATGGCTGCCAGTACATCCCTCAGCACCTTGCTGAACATGGGCTGGGACATCCCTCCTCCAATGCCCACTGTGTGCTGGAATGACCCAGTGGCGAAGAAATGCATGGCGGCCATCACCTTAGCCGTGGGGGTGACAGCAGTCGGATACACCCTGCGGGGACGGAGATGGGGTTCTAACATGGCACACAGTCGATGCAGGGTTGGCCTGTCCAGCCGAAACTTCCTAATAACCTCTGTATCGTCCATGTCCGCCAGCAATTGGTATGGGCGGTCAATGTTCGGTCTCCGCCTAGGGACAATGGCAGAGGACACATGTCAAAGCAACACGACACATAGCAATTTCGCATACACATCACTGACATGACTGAGTAAGCACAGGAGCCACAGCCCAGCTGTCAAGCTGGGACGGCACGGCCACAATACACTTACACAGGTCTCCCAACAATGGCAATGGCTAGTGATACAAACCACTGCCATGTGCATGCACATGGGGATCCAGGCCCCAATGACTTGCGGGGCGTGCTGATGGGGACTGACTGCATATCCGTCAAGCGGCAACGCCACGGCAACATGAATGTCTGCTGAGCATGGAACTGCTTCCGCGGCTGGATGAGTATGGCACACGACGACGACGATGTGGGCACAGGCTGAGCGGCCAAAACAAGTGGGACCTGTGGCACGAGGGGATATGAGACAGTAGTAGGTGTCAGCACTGCACCCTATGTACAGCACTGTACGGATCACACCTCCCGAAACATTGACAGGTGTCCACATTGACAGCCCCATGCCAAGACGGCTGTGTGCTTGCAGTCACACGTCACAGGTGAGAGGTTACATTGCACGTGCCAGGTGGCAGTCGTACATAGTGGGAGCTGGCATGTGTGTGCATGTGTCTCCTGTTCAGGATCCACCAGATGGGCGCTGACTCTGTACTGACCATTGGACACAGCATGTTCCGTGGAAGGCTTGTGTGTGTGGGATGGTGGCACTGGATGTGCCGCCGTTGGGTGAGGGGCCATGCACAGGGCGGGTACGTCGATGATTGCGCATTGTTGGTCACGGTGGGTGCACCCACTAAGATGTGTTGCCCTGTGTTCAATTCCTATGTCCGCATGATGATGGACTGTAGATGTGGGCAGACTACACATTGGTCGATGTGCTGTCTATATGCATGTGCCTTCACACCAGGCACAGCTGCCCCTGCACATGTGACCCCTGCTGGACTCGCTGCTGGGTCTGTGGAGCTGATGCACCTTCTGCGCGTGGGGCGGGCAGCTCTCCTCACTTCCCTCATTGCGCATGTCATGACTTTGCCGCAGGTGACATGGATCATGGAGGGCCCACATGTACGCGTGGGTAGGCTACACATGATTGTACACTGGTCGCCACCCCCAGTCAGTGTTTCGAATGGGAAGGTTGTCGTGCTGGTGGTATGTTCGATGTGGCGGATGGGCGGGCCTAGGTGCGGGCTTACATTCCGGACATGGGGGGTAGTTGTATTGGCGACTAGTTGCAGTACACACGGGACACGTCTCTTCCTTTCCACATCTGGGTCATCCCTTGTACTAACTGACAGTGATACAGTCATCTTCGCCCCAGCCCTCATGTCCTCCCTCGCTCCCCCAATATGCATGCTCACCTGCGAGGCTAGCGCTTGCACAGGCAGCCCCAAGCTCGCACCAGAGAGGGCAAGGAGTGTATGTGTGGGTCCAGTTGCACGAGTGGGCTGTCTCAGGGTATGATGTGTCGCGGGACGCCGTCCACCTGCGTGGTGCCCCAAATGGTGACCCGGCCTGCATGGACTATGCATCACAGTCTTCGCCTTCCGGATCCGCCACCTGCGACACCCAGTGGCTGTGGCTGCCCTTGCGGCCAGGCCGCGTCCGTCTGTGGCTGATGGCCCACACATTCACTCTTTGGCCTCTCTGGGGAGGGCTCGGGGGTGGTGGCGCACGCGCTTGCACTTAGTCGCAATGGCATGTGGCGTGGTTGGTATGATGGGCAATGGATGGGATGGTGCGAGCCACCTCCCGTGACGTCAGTGCTGCTCGTGCTGTGGTGCGTCCCCCTACACTTCCATCTGACTTGTGCCATGCTAGACGTTGAGGTTCTATTGCCTGCGTGATATGACCAGGAGGAGCGCGAGGAGACCTCTCACACACCATGCTCCACTGCCATCCCGTGCCCTGTATCGCCTGTGCGGATTGACTACGTTGGGGTTACACCTGGTCGACTGGGGCTGTGTGTGCCTTGTCAGGGGCATGGCGGGCGCACAACAGGATCCAGCTTGTCCACAGAGGGTGGGCTGAGGTGCGCCTGGTACCGCTTTGTACGTGTGCCCGGCTGCTGTGCACACACGTGTTCACTCCCCCGACAGGTGTCCTCTCACAATGCCCAGGGAAGCGGTGGTGTACTGTTCATGACCCCTCCCAACACGGCGTGCTCCAACTTGGCATGTGCGCATCTACCCGTCGCACCCACCCACCTGAGCACTGCGTCCATACGACTTCACACGACACATGTGTGTCTTCCACAGTAGTGCTACTCATTTGCGTTGACATCCAATACCAGTGGACTACATGGTCATGTCACGACTGCCGTGTACTTCACATACTCTCATCCTCTCTCATTCGTACTTGTGAAATGAGTCAGCGGAGACAGTTTTGGTTTCAAACATTATATTGAGTCTTCTGTCCTCTGTGATGCAGTATAGTGGACACTACTGGCAGCGGGATACATGTTGAGGATATACTGAGCATGATTACAAATGGGATAGGGTGTGGGGTTACATGTGATTGGCTGTTGCATGTGGGATGTGGGCTTCAGAGTGACATCTGCTTGGCCAAGGCTGTGCTAATGTACATTTACGTATAGCTGCGGAGCTGCGGACTTTGACACAGACGGTATACATGTAGCCTACCAGACCGCTTGGCATCATGGGCACAGTCCATCTCAGTTCCATGTGACAGGTTTGCTGCGGTTGTTCCTCATGCACGCGTGCATGTGAGATGACATCAGGGCATGTGCTTGCGTGCATGCAGCGGCGTGCCACTTGTTGTTGCACTGTGGTGGTTACTGGACATGTCACAGTCACTGGGGTCGTGTTGTTGTTGTATGCACTTGTCGTCCATGCAAAGGTCCTGGTATGGGATTCCCGGGCGGGGGTGGGAGGGGTGCAGCACCCACAGACTCCAGGCGACCTATTCATGTCCACTGAGCGGTGTGTGTGTCCATGGGCGCTGGATCCATGTCGTGTCCTGGTTGTTCGTGCAGTTCCGTCCATGTGGGTGCGATACACAGAGCCCATGCCACTGCCTCCCACGATGCATGCGGTGTTCCTGGATGTGATGGGGAACAGTGTGCATGTCCCGGTCATATCCGATGTCATGGCGATGTCGTTGATGGTGTGGTTACAGTTGCCGGTCGTTTGGTATGGCTGTTGTGGTGGTGACTGGCCAGTCCGTGCGGAAGCTAAGCATGGGTGCGGGGTTGGACATCATAGGTCACTCGGGGAACCTGCGTTGTGGTCCGACGTATTTACAGGTTGTCAGGTATGCGATGCCGTCCAGCAGGGCTTCCATGTCATTGGTGGTGTACATGTTTGCCAGCCAGTGAAGCGGATGGTGGCTGTCAAGGTGTTGTTCGTAGGTTGTCCCTTGGAGGACCATGATGGGGCATGCTGGGTGACATTCGATGTAGCTGTTATCGATGATCCGTCGTGTGGAGGCACAGTGGTCCCATTTCAGTGCGGGTGCGATGTTGGCCACATACGCCATGCCCCCATAGGCAGAGCAGGCCCTGTCGTGTGCGTCCAGAGGAGGAGTAGTGGTAGCAGGTCCGCCTTCAGACATGCCGGGTTGGAGAGGCATATCTCGACGGGATGCTGGTAGGGACACCTCCGACAGTAGAAGACGGGCATGACGCAGCTGAACAATGTGATGCGGTAAGTCAGTCGGTAACTTACATTCAGCAGGGACAGGAGATCGCATCCCAATGTATGGCACAGGTTGGTTTTGTACAGCTTGAGCTGTTCGGCGTAGTTGGGTAGGTGTGTTGCGGTTGCCATTTCGCAGCGGTTCGTTGAGGTGGCGTGCTCCGGCTGTGTGTGCAGTCTGCAATGTGCACGCTCTGGGGTTGCTGTGAGCTCTGTGTAGTCGTAGGGAGACAGGACTTGTGTTCTGTTGGCTTGTTTGGAGGACACGGGCCCTCTTCCCACATGCTTCTCAGACAGTTCAAGGTCAGTGCTGTGTGACTCCTTCCAATTAACTTGCATGTGGCCGACATGGGGAGTGTTTTCTTCTTTCTTCCCCGTCCGTTGTGTGCTTCTGTGATATGCGCTATCTGCCCTGTGGTCGGTCTCCTCGGCATGCCTGTGTTGGTCTATTCTTGGACAATGGCTGTATTCACCGGCTTCTGTCGTAGGGCTGTGGTTTCGGAGTTGGAATGGAAGGTCATTCAGTGCTGTCTGCTCTCCCTTGTGTGGGCGGCAGGCTGCCTTTCCGCTCTGCGTTGGGCCTTGTGTGTGAATGTTATTCTTGGGCCACCTGTTGTCGGTCCCCGGGCTCTTTGGTGTTCCGTTTTATATGTCTTGTTCATATGTGCAGGGTGGTATGGGTGTTTCTGTGTGGTACTGGCGTTCCTCTTCCCGAAGGGGCCCTGCTTCTCCTAGTTGGTGTTGCCGCCGCTGTGTGCTACGCCATGTTTGTTACACTGGGGTGTGTCCTGCTGTTGCGTGTCTTCACTGATATGTGTGCGTCGGTTGTGTGGCGTTGGGTGTTGTCCGTGAATTGGGCGTTGAGGACATGTCTGTGGCCGGCCTGTCACGTGTCATGTGCGTTCGGGGTGGGGCTGATGTGTGTGCTGCTTGGTTGTGTCCCTGTGTCTGTGTGCGACGCATGCATGGCGCTGCGGTTGGCCTCTGCGTTGTGCGCATGTGTGGCGGCGTCATCGGCGCTTTGGGGCCGTGACGGGGTGGTTGGTTCCTAGTCCCAGGTGGTGTGTACACATGTGTTCTGCGATGTTACGATTTGGCCTGTGTGTCATATGTGGATGCGATGGTGGATGTGTAGTGTACACGCGCTGGTGGGGGTTGTCCGCTTTTTCCGCCCTTGCACTGTGTGCGCTGTTTGCGTGCACTTGTTGTGTGTGTGCCTACCTGCGTCTCCGCGGTACGTTGCGTCCTTGGTGGTGCATCAGCAGGAGCATGGGGACGGCCTGCAGTGCTGGATTCATGCTCGGGGAGCCGCTTCTTCGTTGTCCGTGCTCGGCGTCCGTGTTACCGCTTCGGTTTGTCGTACGGTATCTCTTGGCCGTGGGAGCCGTTTGTTTGCGGCATCGTAATTTATGCGCCGGGCGGGACGTGTTTGGTCGGACGGTGTGTGTCAGTTGGGCTGCGCCGCTACATGTACGGGCGCACTTTGATGGCGGACGGTGTTGCTGGCTTGCCGGCGGTGTTTGGCCTACTTTTCGCATCGTAATTGGGCGGGCGTGTGGACTGCTGCGTGCCGGCGGTAACTGGTGGTTTTGCATCCGCCAGCACGGCGGTGGTGCTTCCGCCCGCCATCGTAATGTGCCCCTTGGCTCTTTCAGAATCTGTCTTAATTTCCTAATCTCTATCTGCTTGTTGTTACTAGCGCTGGGATGCCTAAGGGTAGCCATGCGCTTAACAAATGTTAATTATTAATAATAATAATAATAATAATAATAATAAGTGGGCGAAAGCAGAGGAACAGGCATTGACCAGAGAAGAGGCTAGAGGCGTAGGATCAGACCTATAGCAGACCTATGGACGGAAGTCCTAGTAACCCACCCGGAGATAGATAGGGAAGAAGACTCCATAGATAGCAATGATGAGCCGGGGAGCGGGCAAAACACGGCACCCGGGAGACGGTCGGAGGGGGAGGCCTCGAACTAACAAGAGACCCTTATATCAGTAAATAAGAGAACCACATACAGGACCTAGGTTACGAATAGAAAAGCCAAATAACCTCCAAAAATACTATATACAAAGAGGCCCATTCACAGAACAATATTACTTACCCCCGGAGGGATGGGTTACAGCCCCCCTATAGGCCCCTAGCCAGAAAATATACGCCTGATCATCTTACAAAACCCGACACAGGACAACTACAACGTAACAAACAGAATTGAGATGATAAATCCATAAAAGCGCAGCCTTCCCGGCCCCTCCTGTTGGAGTTTGTTTATTCTGTGTTCAATAGTATTGTCTAAGTTTATACATTAGCAAGTTAACATTTTTTTTCTTTTTTCTATTTATCCCATTTGAACATATATAATTGGCAACTGGGTACCTCCTACATGATTAATCAGAGTGCAGACATAAACCTCGCGCCCCTTTGCTGTGTACGTATATGAGGAACACCTCGGTTATTATTCGCTGAGATGTTTGCTGCATAAGATGTGAGATGCCATTCACCCAAAGATGTGGATAAATGTGAATGAAGAAGCTGTAAGAAACATGATTTCTCCTTCAATATATCCTGTATGTTACAGTATTGTCATGTACTGCATAAAAATGCCAATAAAAAGATTTATATATTAAAAAAAAAAAGCAAAGGTTAACATAACACAAAATCCTTCAGCTTGTTAGGAGTGTGAGTAACTCTTCCCAATCTACCCACTCTCCTTGTACCAACTTCCACACACTAATGTTCCTCCACAGTTTCATGCAAAACCTCAGTCTCATTTTGCACCTCCTCTTGCTCCTCAACCACCTCATCCTCCCACAACCAATCACTCAGATCCACCTTATCACCATCATCTCCTCCTTTTCCTTTTTCCACAACCTTGCACTAAGCCAAAAGACTCATGTGTCGCACACGATCGTCACTTAATTTCGCTGAGTTTTTTAAACATTCCATCACCCTCAACGGTTCAGAGTATACACTCTGCCATTTTGCCACTCTACCCATTTTTTTAACCTTCACCCAATCTCCCACCTTTAACATATCCTCTCTGGTCGCATTCCTCAAATCATAATTCCTTTTGTATACACTTGGTGCTTTAACAATGTTTCTCTTTACTACCTCCGGAGACCCCTCCACACGTCTTGTAATATCCATCCCCCCAATGCTATCCTTCGTAAATAGCTCTCTGCCTCGCATCAATACAAAAAGGCTAAACCCAGTAAGGAATGGTGTCAATCTGTAACCCCACAACATTTTCTTCAATTCCACTACCCATCTCCTCTTGTTCTCACACGCTATCTGAATTGTGCCCTTGATCACTCGATTAAATCTCTCAACAGCTCCATTTCCAGCTGGGTGATAAACAGAAGTTTTGAAATGCTGCACCCCATTCCTTTTAAAAAAATTCTCCACCTTTGATGCTGTAAAATGTCTTCCATTATCACTCAGAAGTCTTTTCGGCAAACTTTCTCTCAAAAATACTGCTTCCGAAAATGTCAGAACAGCGTCCGCATTAGCCCTCTGCACTACCTCCAACTCCACCCACTTGCTGAAATAGTCCACCAACACAATAATGTACTTATTCTCACCTGATATAGACTGCACTGGACCCACAAAATCCACTGCCAACATATCCCAAACCATCTCAGGACATTCCATAGGCATCAAAGGAGGCTTCAAAGTATGTAAACTTTTATCAGAACTAACACATTGCTCACAATCCCTCACTCTTCTCTCTAGTTCTAGATCAACTTCAGGCCACCAATACCAAAATGTCCTTCGTGACACAAATCCAACACTTTCTCCTTGGGGAGGCACAATTCTTCCACCTCTCATCACAAAACCAGACTTCACTCCCAATTCATTATGTACTTCCCAGAAACGTTTCACATCCGCTTGATCAGCCTTTTTGGCACCCCAACCTTCCAAAATACAAGCTTTCACTTTATTAAGCAATTCATCCTTCTCATATTCTGCCGTCCACTCCTATTTCTCAATAGAACTCAAATTATCATCATCCACAGTAGCAACCTGGTAATCATCCCACTCATTTCTCGGCACTTTAATAGGCAAAGGCATATACGGCTCAAACAGTCTGCGACTTTGTTCTGTACACCTGGTACATACTTAATTCTGGAATTATAGTCTTGCAACCGCATCGAGAGCCTGGCTATTCTCGCAGATGCCTTCACCAACCCTCCAGTTATAAGCAAATTCACTAAAGGTTTGAGATAGGTTCTTACATCAAATTCTGTACCCCACACAAATGTCCGGAAGTACTCTATACCCCACACACATGCAAGAGTCTCCCTCTCGATTACTGAATACACTTCTTTAGCAGGTGTGAGACTCCTTGATGCAAATCCGACTACTACTTCTCTTGCACCCTCCTCTATTTGCGTAAGCACCACACCCAAACCTTTACCACTACCATCCACAGTAAGTATGCTACGTAAATCGGGATCAAAACCTTGAATCAGCGCTGCATTGCAAATATCATTTTTTATCATTCTAAAAGCTTCCACACACTTTTCCCCCACTCAAACTTGCTTTTGCATTTTTAACAATTGCCCTAAATCATATGATTTTTCTGCAAAGTTCTTTACAATTTCAAATAAAACTCTGCAAGTCCCAGGAACGAGCACAGTTCCTCTTTATTTCCAGGTTCTGGAGCCTCCCTTAATGCTTCAAGTAATTCCCTCTTCGGTGAAATGTCTTCCTTCCCAATCATGTGTCCCAAGTACGTTACTTTGTTTTGAGCAAAAAGGCACTTTGAAAACTCAGCTGTTAAACCCTTTATCTTCCCCACCTCCATGGCTTCCTTCAATCTTTGATCATGTTCCCTTCTGTTCTCACCCATGATCAGAACAACGTCCTGAAAGTACAGAACACCTTTGATATCTTTTAGGATTTCGCCCATCAGCCTCTGGAATACTGAGGCTGCTGATGCCAGCCCAAATGGCATCCTCAGATATTGGAAACATCCATATGGTGTAACGAATGCAGGTATTTTCCTGCTTTGTTCATGCACCTGGACTTGGTGATATGCAGATGATACATCTACTGTTGAAAACCACTTCATGTCCTTTGTTTTCGCCAACAGTTCACTGATCTTTGGTAAAGGAAACTTGTCCCCCTGAATCTGCCGATTCACACCTCTTAAGTTCACACATAGCCTAATTTTGCCGTTGGACTTCCTGGCCACCATTACTGGAGACAGCCAATTCGATGACTCTATATGTTCTATCACTCCCGCCTCATTCAATCTGATCAACTCTTTCTCCATTTCATTTCTTACAACAAAAGGAACATTCCTTACTTTGAAATTTACTGGTATAGCATTTTCCTTTAGTATAATCTTATGTTTAAATCCTTTCAACAATCCAATTTTTCCTGAAAAGACCTCCTTGTATTCTTCACTCAGCTTTTCTCCCATACTGTCCCCTTCATTCAACACCAACACTTGTTCCTTACTGTTGGGATTGAGAATGATATCTAAACTTCATTGATCTCTCCAACCTCATACACAATGTCCATACTCAGCAACATACATTCTACCTCCAGTTCTCCGACCTTTAAACACGATTGACACATCTCTGCATCCTACCGTGGGTATAGCTTCTCCAGTGAAACTTTCCGGCCTTATGTCACACTTCCTCAACTCTTCACCAATTACTCCTTCAAATTTCTCCTTCTACATATTCAAATTAATTATAGTGAACGGTGATCTTGAGTGCGCTACCAAGACCACTGGAACTCCTGCAACTACCACTTCACATCTTGGTTTATTTCTCCTTTGATTTTCAATATCCAAAACGACATCCTTCACCATCAAGACATACTCATCCTCTCCTGACCGTTCCTCATCCGACGTAGTCTCTCTCTGACGTTCCGTCACGCACTGAACTCTTTCTCTTTTATCCTTTCTCCTACATGAGCGTGCATAGTGTCCAATCAAACCACAAGTAGAACACTTCTAGTCCCTTGCTCTGCATCTTTTACTGTTCGCTAAATGTTTCTGACTACCACATCTGTAACAACACAAACTTCCTTGACCCTCCATCCTGAAATCTACTTTTGCTGGAGCAGGAAATTTCCTTTGTTCTTTCTGCTCTGGTGCTTTACCACTCACTGCCATTTTTTTTTATTGTTTGCTGTTTATTTTTTAACTAATCACACACACCTCAGTACCCTCTTTACTGTCCTCTAAAGCAGCCGTAGCACATCTCAATGACACTTCTGCTTTTTTCACTACAGCCAGAACCTTATTTAAGGTACCATCCCCCATGGCCCACAACCTTTCTTGGACCCTCTTATTATTTGTCAGCATGATAATTTGATCCCTTATTAACTCCTCCTGTATTGCCCCAAATCTACAGGGAACTGCCATTTTTTTAAGAACGGACAAATAATCGTCAATAGTCTCCCCCTGTTCCTGTTTCCGATGGAAAAACTTATATATATCTTTTGCAGCAACAAAACAGCATCCTACACGTCCCAGCTTAACTCCCAACTGCCGACCCCAGAACTTCCAAAGCCTTACATTCCTAACTACATCATAGTGGTGCTTTCGAAGTGGAATGCAGCAACACCACAGTGAGGCAAGACATCCTGGAAAGTAGGAGTAGAATGGAAATGCCGCGTAGTCAGCATGAGTTAAAAAAAAAATATGAATCTTGAAGACCTGTGGGTTAAAGCTCCTGGTAGGCAGGAGAAAGTCACTGGGACTCGGCTGGAGACATTGTGGGTCAGTGGTAAAAAGTACCCAAATTATGGTGGTGTTGGCTGATCATCAACTGCAGAGCAGGGAAGTCATGGTCTGAAGTGCTCATTCAAGATTACCAGAATGGAAAAGTCAGAAATGGTTCCTACCCAACCGTGTTGGGGATAAATGGCATCCAGGAAATCGTACATGAGTGTGTGATCATGCCAACCCGCGCCCAATGCACCGGAGGCCTACCATTTACTGACAAGCCCTAGCACGGTCCTATATATTTTAATGCCATTGCTTTTACTACTTTTTATAAACATTCCCAGGAGGAAATGTTAATAAAAAGTCAAATCAGGTTCTATTGTAGAAAACAAACTGAAGAATCATTCAAAATGGTTGATCCGTTTTGTGTACGTACTGACGGAGGTTCTATTAGGTGGTCCTTTTGTATTTCTATGCATCAAGCCGAAAGGAATAACTTTCATACTAAGCTTGAAAGAAGTTTATTTATTTACGTGAAGTTCATGTTAAGTAGTACTAACCAGCATTAGGTAGCCTCAAAGCAACTGAGTTCCCTGAATGAATCATCCCAGAGTCATATTAACTACAGCTATAGTTCCTGGTCAACATTTAACATTCTTAAACAGAAAAGGCTGCCGAAACCACTGCGTAACTAGAAGCAATAATAGCACCGTCCCATGCCTGGTAACAATACTAGGCTCCATAAACCAAAAAGTACAAAAATGCAAAAAACCTTTATTTTTTCGTAGGCCTAAGAAATATTCATAAAATCAATGGTGGGAAGTTAAAACACCAACTTTCTCTCAAAGCCGTATGGTTTAATAAAAGCCCTTCAACAAGGTCCTTGAACATTTTGACAAAAGTGTTACCTCACCAATTCGCTTTTTTTTTTTTTTGCAGTTTTATTTTATATAGCGCAAACTCAACCTGAAGGTATCAGAGCGCTTTACATGAGCACCAGTTGCATTACAGACGTACACATTCATTTAAATTTTTTTTTAGGCACAGGGAGATTAAGTGATTTGCCCAGAATCACAGGATGTTTGAGCCTCTAGTTCCCCACCTTCAAAGTCGGCCACTCTGGCCGTTTCAATCATTTCAATATCCTCTATTTGGTTGCACCCCACAAGTTGGCATATTTTTGCTTTTAAAGTAGGGAGGTTACTCATTTTTTTCTCTTTTCTATTTAGAGTACTATTATTTATTGTAAGATTTCACCATGTGCCTTAAATCGGTGTTAAGTGGTCGGCATATTTACTGAGCGGGCGCTCTGTGCTTCACTTTGATAAAAAAAATGTCATTAGCGCTTTGGCAGTGAAAGAGAGAATATTTTTGATTTTGGTCTGAGGGAAGGGCTCACAAAAGCTCCTCACAATCCTGTGGCAGACTGAAAATAAGTAAAAACAATCACACTATTGCTGTGAATTAGAAATTTGCATTTTGAAGTCTTGAGTTCAAAGAAACATTTAGCCGGTACTAGAGATGCCAAGACGCTTCACTAGAGAGACTCAATAATTGGGTCTGGGACCCTCCTGTTGATCCCAGGTGACTTGAAAGAACAACAGATATCACAAATACTGCTCGTTAGTATTTGGAGACATCCAATATGCTATTCAGTAATATTCGCTGCTTCTTCCGCAGGGCGGGAATGCAGCTGACTAAATGCTTCTACCGCGCATTTTGAATGATGAGACTTAGGGGCTTATTACGATGTCGGGCGGTTCGCCACCGCCGGGCCGACGGTGGAGACCGCACCGGCATCGTAACGCTATAAACCCCCCGCCATATTACGATGGCGGTGGGTACCGCGGCGGACGGAAAGACCGTCCACCGCTTTTCCGCCGGTAGCAATCCAAATGATTGTCCGGCGGAACGTTCATCGGGCTTATAATGGCGGCGGTGACTAGCAGGCTCCGCCGGCACGATTATGATGCTGGCGGTAGCCAGCCTTTCCGCGGCGGTTGAACCGCCTTTGAAAGGCAGGCGGTGAATGTCTCCGGGGGCCCGTTGCGGGCCCCCCTTTTGTTGGGATGGGTGGGGGTGCCCATGGTACCCCCTACATTTCACTGCACCAAATGGCAGGCACAGTGTAGTGCCTGCCACGTAGTGCAGTGAAATGCACAACATGCTCCTTTATGCATCGCGGCGGTGCAGCTGTCAGCACCGCCCGCCACAATGATAAAGGTGCGGAATCCGACCGCAGTGGTAGCGGTCACATCCTAATTGCATGGACGGGACCGCCGCACGCATGGCGGTCGGACCCAATCACTGCTACGGTGGCGGCCGGATCAAATCCGACCGCTATCGTAATAAGCCCCTAAGTGCTAGATATGTAAATGCAGCTTTTTTTTTAATTTTCAAAAACCTTTATTAACAAAGTTGCATAGACAAATTACATTTTAGCACTGAATCAGAGCGCCATTCACATGAGCACGATTGAAAGTCGTAGGGAGGACCAGTAGCACAAAACATCATAACACGACAGCATAGCAAATGTTAAACAGGCACGTTTGGACAATAAGCAGTGATTGGAATAAGGCTCACAGGACTCGGGGGGAGGTGGGGGAAGGACGGGCCCCGCTGAGAAGGAGAAGGGATAGGGAGGGGAGGCCGATAACTATCCAACACCGGCGGCCGCCGCGGGCGGAGTGCCGGCGGGGAGCACGGGAGAGGGAGCCGGGCACTGGGGGGAGCGAGCAAGGAGGTATGACACAAGGGGTCCCCATATGTCAAGTGGGCGAGATCTAGCTGGCATAAGGTCCCAGAATTCAGACAATAGGGTCTGGCAGCGCGATGCATCCTCGAGCCATAGAGCGAATTTGGGTGCAGGTTTGGGGCCCCAGCACATGGCAACCCTGCGCTGCGCGAGGACGAGCAGCATGGCAATAAGGCGGCGGGAAGCGTCCGGGCAGAATTTAACAAAGCTGAGGAGGCAGAGCGGGGGGTCAGGTTGAACCGACGAGGAAGTGATCTCCGATATAGCGGAACAGACCTCGCGCCAGTAAGCGGAGACCTTGGGGCATAACCAGGCAAGATGAGAGAAGTCCGCCGCAGAACAGAGTAGACACTGGGGATAAGTCCCAGTTTGTGCAACTGAACGGGAGTGCGATAGAGCCTGTGCAAGTATTTAAAGTGAATAAGGCGCAGGCGATAATTAGGGGACAGTCGCCTGGTCTGGTTGCAACAGTAAAGCCAGTCGGCTTGGGAGATCTCTATACCAAGGTCCATGCCCTATGCCACGCGGGCGCGATCAGTGGAGATAGAGGTGGCTGCCAGCGTGAGGGCGTAAAGTTTGGTTACCAATTTCCGCGAAGAGGAAGACGAATATAGGAACTCGAGAGCGGTCATCGAGGGAGGAGGCAAAGGGAACGTGGAATGTAGTTCCCTGCAGATTGCCCGTAGCTGATAAAAGAGCAGAGTATCCATGGGGCCGGAGTCATCAGCAGGAGAGTAGAATGTGTTTCCCGGATAAAGATCCGCTACAGTAGTCAGCTTCAAGCGGGTGGCATGCTTAACCATACCAGAGGGTTGGAGAGGAGGGAAAGCTGGGTGGCGAACTATCGGCATTGAATTTGCAGAGAGCATAGGGGAACCTGAGAAGCGGCGAAGTCCCTCCCAGGCCCATCGCAAGGTCTTGACCGTGTCTATTTCAGTACGTGGGAGTTTGGCCGGGGCAAACAGGGCAGTAGTGAGCGCCAACGGGGCAGCAAGATCCGCCTCAACCGCCACGTGCGGCTGGAATGGAGTGGGGTGAAGCCAAAAGTGCAAAAAGCTGGCCTGAGCACACATCGCATAAAGTTTGAAGTCAGGAGCACCGAGACCGCCACTTATCATCGGAAGAGTGAGAATGTCGTACGCGATCCTGGGTTGCTTACCAGCCCAGATGAGAGAGATGATCAACGAGCGGATCCTGCGAAAAAAATGAGCAGTAAGGGGAACAGGAATGTTCAGGAATAAATATAAGAATTTTGGGAAGATCACCATCTTGGCGATCGCGATTCGACCAGCTAACGATAGGGGCAACCGGCTCCAGAGCGGCACATTCGATTCGAGCCAGTCCACTGTACGCCCGAAGTTGGCTCTCCAGAGTTCGTCCACGTCCCTACTCAACCAGATTCCTAAATAGCGTGTGGGACCCGACGCCCACACGAAAGGGTAGTCCGAGGTGAAGGGAATGGTGGCGTCCGTGAGAGGAAAGAGGATTGACTTGTTCCAGTTGACCTGTATGCCTGAAAAGCCACCAAACCGTATAATCTCGCATACCAAGGGACTGAGATTCTCCTGAGGGTGGCGGACATATAAAGTGATGTCGTCCGCATACATGGAGACCAAGAGGGCGCGTGCCGCGAACCCGATGCCCTTCTGGGTGTGGTGTTGCCGGAGTCTAGCCGCAAGTCGTTCCATGACAATAGCGAATAACATAGGCGAAAGCGGGCACCCCTGGCGGGTACCACGACCGATAGGAATGGGATCAGATATCAGGCCATTGATCCGGAGGCGGGCGGTAGGGAGAGTGTACAGGAGTAAAATTTTCCGTATAAAAACTGGGCTAAAGCTAAGATGCGGGAGGAGAGAGAATAGGAAGGGCCACTCCAAAGTATCACAGGCCTTGGTGGCGTCCAGTAGGGCGGGCACAGCAGGGAGCGCTGGATTGATTTGGTGGAGGACGGAGAAGATGGTCCGAAGGTTGTGAGAGGTCGCGCGGCCCGGAATGAAGCCGGACTGATCTGGGAGAGCGATGTGCGGCATGAGAGGGAGAAGACGCGATGCAAGCAGTTTGGCGAATATTTTGTTATCAGTGTTAATGAGGGATAGAGGGCGATAGGAATCACATGACTCGGGTGGTTTGTCCGGTTTTAGGAGCAGAGTCAGCATAGCCTCTCGGAGTGAGGGTGGGAATTGGCCGCTGTCGAAAGATTCGTTATACATGGCGGCCAGATGTGGCACCAGAAGAGGAGCAAATGTTTTGTAAAAAGCGACGGGCAAACCATCTAAACCAGGGGCCTTGTCGCCGGGCATGCTATTGATGGCGGCCAATATTTCCTCTTTAGAGAAGGGCTCGTCTAGGTATTCACGATGATAATTTTCGAGCCATAAAAGCCCGACGGTATCAAAGTACTGGTCAAAGACCTCACGCGGGGGGGCCGATCCTGCAGTGTAAAGTTGCGTATAGAAGTCCATGAAACGCGCCTTAATTTCTTCAGGGGAGGTGGTGCGACCTGGGCCACCATCCTGGAGCGCTGTAATAAAGGACGCAGCGTGGGGTGGACGGAGGAGGTTGGCCAAGGTTTTCCCGGGACGATCGCCCTCGCCGTAGCGGCGCGCCCGGGCCTCTCTGCCGAGGAACGGGAGTTCACGATTGGCCTCCTCAGTGAATTCGGTGTGTTTTTCACGAAGACGGGCGAGTGTGACGGGGTTGGGGTCAAGAGCATAAGAGGAGTCCAACGTTTTAATCTCAGATTCCAGTTTATTGAGAGCGTTGCAAATGGAGCGCAAGACCCCGGACTGTTTAGAGATACACTCGCCGCGAATGACGACTTTGAAACCTTCCCAGAGGGTGGAGGGAGAGTCCACAGAGCCCACATTGAGCTCAAAGTAGTTAGTGATCGTGGTCTGGATCTCGTCACAGAAGACGGTGTCGCGCAGTGCGTTGGAAGGGAGCCGCCAGGAGAAGGCGCGCCGAGGGGACTGAGGCAGACGGAGACAGAGATGAACCGGCGCGTGATCTGAGAGAGTGCGGGCCTTATGATCGACGGAGGAGAGCCAGGAGAGAATATCTGGGGAGGAGATCCACAGATCTAGCCGGGACCAGCAGCCACGAGTGCCAGTGACGCAGGTACCCTCACGAGCATCAGGACGCATGTGACGCCAAACATCGTACAGGGAGTTCTCAGCGAGGATGGAGGATAACAGGGAAGCAGCGCGCGGATGTGATGCATGGGGGCCGGAGCGGTCAAGGACAGTGGATAATGTAACATTAAAGTCACCCCCCCAGAGGAGCGCAGCGGGGCCAAAGGAGGAGATGTGTTGCCAAACCTGCGTAAAAAAGTCCGGGTCGTCATTGTTAGGGCCATAGATTGCAGCAATCGTCAAGGGTTGGGCTTGGAGGGAGCCGTGGAGAATAACAAAACGCCCTGCGGGGTCAGTGATTGCGCGGGAGGTTTGCCAAGGGAGTCCCCTACGTATAAGGATAGAGACCCCACGAGAATAGTTGGAATAAAAAGAGGAGTGAGATTCTCCCCAGTGCCGGGAGTGGAGTCTAGCAGCAGAGGCAGGGAGCAAGTGAGTTTCATGTAGCAGACAGATGTTCACCTTGTGCCGGAGGAGATGCGCATGAACTAGTCGAGCCTTGCGGTGGTCGTTTAGACCACGGATGTTCCATGTCCAGAAAATAGTGTCTGTCATATCGTCATAGTGTGAGGGGTAGTCATGCGGAGTGTGGTAAGTCTGGCCAGGGCCCTCGTGCAGGTGCGTAAGACTGTGGTATCCAACCGTGAGGACGAAAAGCAGTGCAACATCAAAGGGGAAGGGAAAGGACGACCCCAAACTGGGCGCGACAGATAACAGGGCTGCAAGGGGGAGCAACAAGCATAAAGCCCAGAAGGTATGATGCTGATGAGTGTCGTGCCTAGGAACCAAATCTTGAGGAAGGGCGCATAGTAGTGTGGCATGACATAACAAAGCAAGTGCAGCTTGATGTAATAATGCAAACTGAAGAAAAAAGCAATACATACTGACAAAAACAAACACGCCTCGGAAGGAGGCAGCAAATCCCAAAAAACCACCACCCACCCCCCACCCACACCAACCCCCCAAACAGGTTGAGAAACCGCCCGCACCCACCCCAGGGACCCACAACTTGGAAGGGAAAAGTCAATGTCCAAAATGGGAATCATCCCGTGGAGGCATGGCGTCGCCCAGCGTACACCCCTGCCGTAAAGACAGGGTGGCCAAGCTTGTAGCAATAGCAGACACCTAGGGAAAGATTACATACAAACAGTAGCAGTAGGCCCAGAACACAAATTTGACATTGATAGGCCCAGGGGGGCTGCAGAAGCTCGAGGGGCTAACTAGGAGCCGGAACAGTGGCCACAAGGTATACAATAGCAAACATATAAGAGAGGACAGCAATTCAGTCATTGTCACTGAGGTTATCGGCGGCGGCGGCCTGGGAACCGGCGGGTGAAGAACGATGCGATCGATCCAACTTCTTGGCAAAGGCCAGAGCCTCCTTTGGGTCAGGAAAGATGTGTAGTTTGGAGCCCTGCCGGACCCGCAGTTTGGCAGGATATGCCAGAGAGTAGGGGACCTCATGTTTTTGCAGGATCCGCTTCGCCGGAAGGAACTCACAGCGAGCTGCCTGGACCGCGGCGGTGTAGTCAGGGTAGAATGACAGGGAGTTTCCCTGGTGTCGGATTTCGCCCCTCTCCCTGGCAGCTCGGAGTATGGTGTCGCGATCCCTGAAGTTCAGGATTTTAGCAATGATCGGGCGAGCCGGTAGACCCGGGCCTGGACGGGGGCCGAGGGAGCGGTGCACCCGCTCGACAATAAAGACAGAAGAAAGGATGTCACCGAAAAGGTCCCTGATGAGCTGCTCGACAAAGTCCTCCATTCGAGCAATATTGGTGGATTCAGGTACTCCAGTAATGCGGAGGTTGCTCCTCCGGGAGATATGTAAATGCAGCTTTAATAATGTTAGAGGTAAAGCTTCCCATACCGTAGTTATTTCCTTTACTATTTGTGTCATCAGCACCATGCTTTCTATGTAACAAATGCATTTTAATTGCTTACAGTTTAATTAAATGAACACCATAAGAATTGTTATGCACCACCCACCGTTCAGCTTAATTACTTTTGGAACATCTGTTTCACTTTCTAGTTTTCGGAGCTTCAACTTGTCCTATTTGCAGCAATAAATATAGCGCTGCCTTTTGAATATCTGCAGGAACCTATGTTCTGCAGGTGTCCTTTTTCGGGGAGAAGTAGCCACAATAAAAGACTGTGTGGCGCATGCTCACATGATTAGTGATTTTAGAACAACATATGTCTTTCCAGGTCTCATTTAGTAGAATATTCAACAGCAACTGCAGAATGTCAAAAGAAACAAGCATTTTCATAGCCAATATGTCTCGCTTTTGGGACCTTATAAGTATTTAGTTATGCAGCACAATATCCTTGGTGCAACAACATCAACTGTTGCATGGCTAAACACTTATAAGGTCCCAAAGGCGAGACCTATTGGCTATGCCAATGCTTGTTTACTGATGATGACAACAAACGGTAAGGAGGGATCACTGAAAAACATCTCCTTCTGACACAAATGTTATAAAAAAGGTACAGTGTCAAATGTGTTCTGGAAGAGGTTATCTGAGTGGTGCCCCACCTTTTCGAGAGGTGCTCTTTAAAACCTCTTTTGGATATATTAGATATATGGCGCAATTAACCAACTTTCTGCACTCCTGAGCATACTTAGGCACAAGTTTTCAACCGCCCATAAGAAGCCAGACACAGATTCCCTTTATAAGGACCTAAGCAAGTCTACACGTGGAACTTTTAATAAGACCACAGAAAATCTGCCGGATGCGCACAGTTGTGCATAACTGCAAGTGTGGGAAACCCAGGAGGTCTCCCCCTCCCTAGGAACCGCAGCAGCAGGCCTTGCTTGAAGAGCGTTAGAACAGAGGCTTCCATTGCTCAATATGGCTCAGGTTGGGAAATTGTTTATTGCAGGATTTGTTCATTTACTATTCGGTTTTCTAAAATAATTCCACATTTCAAATCCTCTTACCCCGAATTAGACCGTACAAGGTTATATTCACCTCCCTGTCAAGAGGGACGCATCACGGGTTAGAGTAACACATTTTAGTTACTCCACGCGTTACTGCCTGGCCTTAAATTTGTCGTGCATGGCAGCCGATGACTGCTGATCGTATGTTCCTTCAAAGTTTCATTGTTTGCCGGCCCTGGAGGTTAGACTCTCTCCAGCCCCTTGCTGGTTAGCAACAGTGCCAAAGGTCCCGGCTGACGCACGCTCAGCGCTCTGTGAAATCTCAGCTGCACTTTCTGTGACATTGTCTCGAGTAGAGAACGTTCCTCCCACACCTGCGCCCCCTCAGCAGAGGGCAGCACCTATTACCAGAATCTGGTCCTACATGGAAGCTCTGAACGGCCTCTGCATGCTGCAACCCGACGCAGGCAGGCTGACGAACTGCAGCCCAAATCACCCAGCTACCCCCCTGGGCCCCGCTTCCTCCCAGACCAGCGACCGCCATAAATACTGCGCCTAGGGTCGGCGCCCACCGGCTCATATAATTCAGCTCAGCAGAAAAGAGCCTCTGCTGCCACACAAAATATTAACTAATCTTTTACTCTGGCGGAGCACGGGCCTGTAAGTGAAAAGAGACGGAATGGGATAGATTTAAATTAGCGTCTCCCGTGCCATATTTAGAAACAATGATGAAGCCGGCAGCTGTTCCTTTCACCGTGTTACTGAAGCACCGAGTGAGGCTGTAAGAGCCTGCAGGGAGGAGCTGCACTGTTTAAGTGTCGCATGTACTGCTCAGGAGCAGGAACAGTGACCGCGCTGCAGGAGCAACAAGCACAGCTGCCCACACATCAAATACATGTCAGCAATTCACGTATTTAGCCAGCAGCAATAAGCATCCTGGGAGTTGTAGTTTATAAACATATGCTTAGTAGTGCTGACTAAAAAAAACAAGCGCACGCGTCAGCAGAGGGAGGGGCGAAAGGAGGGGGCCAGCGCGATTCCCTTGCGGGAGCGAGCGGCAGGGCGCGATAATAACATATGGCGCCAGCTGCTCGCTCCCGCAAGTGAATCGCCAGACGTGCACGCGTTGCCATTGGAAGCAATGCAACGCGTGCACGTTTTTGCAGGGAAAGCTGTGCCGATTACTAAAGGTCTCTTTCCTAAGCAGCGCATGCGCGCTGCGTAGGCGAGACCTAAAAATGAATGTATACATCAAGAGACCCAGATCATGATCCTTTATATACAAATTATATACCTAGGGTTCTGCAATAAGCCAAACTCGTGCTCTGTGAAATAAAGTGATCACACAGTGCAAGTAAGTGCAGTGATACAAAGACAATAACATGACCATAAAAAGGCAATTGACAGTAAAGAGGTCACTGGTAGGGTTAACACATCGAATACTTAAATGCAGATGTTTCAAGGAGGAATTTAGAGGGTCATCATCAGGACAAGAAGCACATTTAGAAATCCTACAAGTAGATCCTAAACAAATGCATTTAAAATTAACAATGCAGAAGTAAGGGGGAATCAACAATGTTTAGTCCTTGGTCTCCTAAAAAGTTATTTGGTGTATAGTTACCCAGATGAAATGCGAAGAGCTGTCCCTGCAAAAGGGACAAAGGGGAACAACTGTCAAAGAAATTGTTAACAAAAATAATGAGGTAGGGTGTTGGGTCGGATTCTATTTGAAAAGAAATGCAGTATATTTTGTGTGATTTTCTATCACACCATGCATTTTTGTTTGTAGTTATTGACTATGGTGTTATTTTTCATTAAAAGATTGCTTGGGTACAGTTGTGAGCAATGGGACATTATAAAACAAGTCAAAACTATAATTGGTGTTTTGACACTTTTCACATGGACTTGTAAGGGACATTAGTCTCCAGTTGCGCATATAATGGCCATTAACCAGTTACTTTGATCAAAAGTGGACACAATGTAAAGATGCCTTTACAAGGTATTTGGAGGTTCACCCCAAAGGGATTTCGGTTACTGGAAATTGCAAATGGAGCATCAAAAACCATGCTGAATCACTGGTACTAGAAAGCACTGGAGAAAATTAAATACAGACTTACAAGTACATTTTTGGATCCCTTCAAAGAAATCCTAGGAATATTAGATGCAAATAGTACATTTTATAGTACTACGGAGTAAGACTGACAAAACCTGGCTCTGATGATTAAATATAACTCAGAGTGTATCATCACAAACACTCCCTACCCTTACACTATCTACAACCCTCAAAGACCACCTCCTTTATAAAGCAAACAAGCAAGAACAACATCTTAGGCCTCTCAGACAAAGATTAAGACAATTACAAACAATGGCCCTGACAGCCCTCAATAAACACTCTGACTCCAAATTCAAAGAAAAAGTTGAGGGAAGTGGTCCAGCTGGGCCATTATCATACCTCTGTCCTCAAGCCTTCAAGAACTCAAAAACTGCCATGACGTCAGCAAAAACACTCAACTCAACCATCAGACAGGTGCCTCTCTGACATCAAGACCTCACTTCCGAATTCAAGATCTCCCCCATCAGGCTGTTCATCAACACGAAGAACCTGAAATTCAGCAATCCTGTCAGCTATCAACCAATCCCCAATGACACATTCTTTCAAAAAAACAACTGCAAAAGACACTTTTAATCAGGTTTGTGGCTTCTGGAACAAAACACTATTAAATTATCAAGACAGGGTTCCACCCCATTTGAGGCAGTAAATTCATCTTGATTTCTACCTGTGATGACGTAACGACTATGGTAAACAGAAGGATAATTGTAGCACCTTTATTTTTGGACATGTCCCACATTTGTGAAACAGTCCACCATAAGCCCTCCTGGCTCCAGGGAATCTCCTAAACACCAAGGAGATCAAATGAAGTAAACAATTTGCATGTGGTCATGGACTTCAGCATTTCAAGGCAACAAGAAGTGGTTTCTACTCTGTTGAAACTCTTTAATACATCTTACCCCTTTTATGTTTACATAGAAGATCCAAGCCTCCGTTGTCCTCGTTAGACAATGCAAATAGACTCTCTGTAGGATTCTGGTACTCTGAATATTCCCATATGGGGCAGGCAGCAAATCCTACACCTTTGCCTACTGGGTAACACCACCCAAGTCTTCCAAGCCCTTTATTGTCTATCCATAGCTAGAAATGCTGCATTCAAGGAACTCTACCTTTCCCACGGGTTCATCCATTGTAAAGGACAATCCTTCAACTGCAAACTTGTTCACAGAACTGGATCTCTAGTCTAGGCTTGAACCTTGGCTTTTGTCCCTTCTACAAGAACTGAGGTCTCCATGGAACCACCTTCTCTGTACAGACAGAACAACTATGGAACTTTCTTCAAACAAACACTTTTTGTGCAACCTCTGACAATCATGCATAACAGCAAAGCACTTCCCACAAAGGCTGCCCTCAATTTCTACACCATTCCAACAAACACAAAATGGCTTATGAGCTCTGCGTGCCCTTTGTTCACTATGGTGTGCTACACACAAAGGAGCACAATATGAGCTCACCTGTGATTAAACACATCAAAACACTTTCCAAGCAATTTCCCTGCCTCTGCACATACACTACCTCAGCAGCAGGAGGGTGGGAGCACACTGCCTCACATCCCAGCACTCAATTTTCCCCAATGCATCATGGTAAATGCAGTGCATGATAACACTTACTTCAGCAGTAGTCTTTAATTGTACACCCTTGTTGGTGCAGCCTGTGCTGTGTAACTCTAGACATGTGTTTCTGGATTCATTCCTTCATCAGCAGCAGAGAGCAATAAAACATTTTGGGGGTGCTGAATTTGGAAGGCCCACTCTTAACTGATTTCTGAATATACTCTTCTTCTAAGGCAATTAGATTTCTTGTTACTAACTAAATGAGACAAGCATCACTGATTTTATATGTGATTTTCTGGTTCTTAAATCACATGTCTGTCTCATAGAGCCTAGTGGTTCAAATGTGACTGATTTTTTGAAGTAATATATAGTTCTGTCATACTCTTGGTACAGAGAAGCAAAGGTGACTCACTCTGCCTGATAATCACACATATGAGTAAGTAGTGTATGTGTGGCTCAAAGCATATTAATAAAATTGTAATAGAAGTAACAAACACATTGTGTTGTGGAGTGAGCATTTTCCTGTGCGAGCAGAGAATGGTAGTTGCAACATGCCACACAGTGTGAATTTTCATATGTGCTAGTAAATTGTTTTTGTCAATTGCGATGCATAGTATAATGACCTTAACATGGCCTTACCATGGGATGCTGTTTAATAAATAGATATTTTGACCTGACCAATCAAGACAAACCTTCTTCATTCTCTATTCCAGAATCTGTATCATACTCAGGTGAATGCTGGCCAATGAAGAGGATAATTCACCTCAAAGTGCTTAGTCTAGACAGAAACAATATGCACATCCAGAGGGGATGCATGGCTGGCTCTACGTAAAAAATGCAGATTAATACATTGGGGGTTATTACAGTATGGTGGGCCTCTGCTGAATAGGCAGAAGCCTTCGCCTTCACATTCTTTATGCAAGACTTGCTGCCATTCCTAGAGATCCCCACCAGGGAGGGAGGAATCTTGTGGTCTTCACTATGGTGGCACCATTGAAGATGGTGAAGCTTTGACAAGTGGATGCTATATTTGATATGCTAACTTGATAAAGTGTTTTGTTTTCAAGAATAAACTTACAAAGTGTGATTTTATTTATGGAAACAAAATCAATGACCTGACATGCAGAAAGTTATCTAGTGCAGGGAGTTTTTCCCTGCATGTGGGGGCCCAAAGGCAATTTCCCTGCCTCTGCATTTACACTCCCTCAACAGCACAACGGTACACATGTAGTACCCAAATAATAATAACATGTTTTTAGATAGATAACCTAACCTCCAGATCATTAATTTGAATTCTTGGAAGGCCAACTGAACCCTTCATCATTCTGGGGTTGGTAAATTGAGTGCCATTATATATTTCTAACAATAACACGTGGTGTTACAGCGCTCCGTCCATCATCTCCTTGTGTTTACAGCACTTAGAGATGACAGAAGTTTAGTATGTGCTGCTATATAAAAACAAATTAATATTTGCTATACTTATAGAAGCATTTAAAATACTCACCCATCTTACTGGAAGATAGCTGTAGCAGAACAGCATACTTACACACCAACGGCCAGTTTGCAAAGTAATGCATAATTCCATGAGAAAATTCTGTTAAAACACGGTTAAAACCGGGTCTCCGCAGTTATTCCCCATTCTTTGGTGATTAACTCATAATCACAGTAAATCCATGAGGAAATTCAGGCCTGTAATAATAATTCCGGATGGAATTTCATCATGCATGCCGCAATTACAAATTAGTTCCCACAGAATGGGGAATAACTGTGCAGACATTTTTACCAGTCAGAATTCTGCACGTATTCCCATTCCAAGTGGCTCAGCACTCACATTTACTACCTGCTTAGAGCAGGTGGTAAATGTGAGCGTTAATTGGAATGGGGAATACCTGTATAATTCTGCCTGGTAAAACTGCCCGCACAGTTATTCCCCATTTTGTGAGAAATAATTTGTAATTACGGGCATGCATGAGGAAATTCCGTCTCACATTTACTACCGGCTTAGAGCAGGTGGTAATTGTGAGCTGACAGCTGGTAAGGACCAGGCGGGAAGGCAGGGCACTGGCAGGGGTGGGAGAAGGAAGAGGAGACTGTTACCTGGCAGGGGAAGAATTAAGGGCTAAATGTACAAAGCATTTTTGCAGTCGCAAATGGTCTGATTCGCAGAATCGGGCAGTTTCCGACTGCAAAAATGAATTTTTATATGTATTAATCCCAAATTGTGATTAGGTAACATTTTACCAAATCGCAATTTGGAATTGCGAATACATACCAATTTGGTATTTGGAAGGGGCGCATTCAGGGTGTCACTTCCAAATACTGAATCAGAATGGGATGTATGAATGTTTTGTGACTGAAATAAAGTTGCAAAACATTTGCATTTCACCAATTGCAAGGGGTCCCCAGTGGGCCCCTTCCACTTTGAGAATGTTCAAAAAAATATTTTTTAAGAGCAGGCAGTGAGTGGTCCCATGGACCACTGCCTACACTTAAAAAAATTAAAATGAAACTTTTTATTTTTATTTTTAAACACATCCCATTCTTGTTTAAGAAAAATGGGCTTCATTAAAAAAAAGAAAGATTGCTTTATTTAAAAGCAATCACAGACATGGTGGTCTGCTGACCCTAGCAGGCCACCATCCCTGTGATGGCAGCGAGTCCTAGTGATTCACAAATGGCCACCTACCTCATTAATATTCTTGAGTAGGTCTATTTGCGACCCACTTCGAATCACTCATGGGCCAGATATTACTTTTGTACATTGGTAATCGCATCAACCAAAAAAATTCTATTTGGTATTCGCAATTACTAATCTTTGTACATCTAGCCCCAGATTCTCTCCTGCCGTTATAGAGGGTCAGGCAGGGCCTGGAAAGTAGGTCGTGCTGCATGCACTGCAGAGCTTTCCCCACAGCAATTTCGCTGGCTGGAATTTCTGGCTGGTAAAATCAGTCCACTGTTCCCGCACACCAGTCCACTTGTGATCGAACGAAGCTTAAGGGAACCTATTCCGCCCGATTCATAATCAAGTCCCAAGTGCGTCCAGCACCAAGCGTACACGATACAACCCTAAACTTATATGCAGCACCATCCGTTTATTGGCATTATGTGCCCACTTAACAGAAATATAAATTGTATTACATTCCTCCCAAGTGAGAACTTGGCAATGTTCCACGGTGCACTAGTGTTTCAGGTACATGAGCAGAATTCTACGTGCATAAAAACGTGCCATGTCTTGTTTCTAGCTGCTGGCCCTTTGTCAGTGCTGGCAAGTTTAATGGTACTCAATTGACCAACTTCGGAAAGACGAATACAGAGTTGGCAGTGCAGGGATCCATGTCGTACAGATCCTAGCGCTTAGGATTCAGTAATTAGTGTTTAACTTAATGTGTCACGGGACGGCTCATCAGTGGCGGCTCGCATAGGGCGTGCTGCGGGGCGGTGGGGCGGGGGAGGGGCAGGGTGGGGGTGTAGTAAACTCGGACATACGAAGGAACGGAGGAAATAATTACTTTCCTCTGTTCCGTCGTATGTCCGAGTTTACTACCCCCCCACCCTGCCCCTCCCCCGCCTCACCGCCCCGCAGCACGCCCTATGCGAGCCGCCACTGCGGCTCATTGAGATAAACGCTTGCATCTGACATCAGTGATTGTTTTGCAATCTTACACACACACACGCGCACGCACACACGATCTTAAACTAAACATAAAGACTGCTTAGTGGGCACAAGGCAGAAGAAGAGCAAAAGGGACGAAGGTAGAGAAGAGGAGAGAGAAGGAAGTACAATAGTAAAGGAAGATAAGGAAACGGGAGAAAAAAAGAAAGTGGGGCAGAGAGGAGAAAATAGTTGAAAGCATGAGAGAAGAGAAGAAAAGAAAAAGAGAAGGGGGAAGGGGGAAGGTGAATGAGGCGTACATAGTAACAGTCTCACACTTACAGCACATCTACTAAGGTATGCACTTACTCTCTGTTCACAGTGATGGCTCTGCTTTCAGACCCAGGACAGGACGTTGTACCGAACCAATAGGCAAGCAGAGTGAAAATGGGTTTGGGCAGGCTGGAGGGAGCTGCTCAGCCAGGGCCTCTTTGGTGGTCACTGTTCTGTGAGGCATATGACAAGGCATGCGCCGTATACAAGATATGTGCTGATACAAACCGCACATAAATTCCGCAATAATGTGCATAGCACGTGCAGGTCAATACTAGGGGTGGGCAGAGAACCCTGTTCCGCCAGCCGAGCGGAGTTAGCCAGCCACCCCAGGCCCGATCCCTGCTGCTGAACCCAGCCAGGTCGGGTGAGCCTGCCCAGGCCCCGATGGACCACCGTCCCCAGCGCCCAGGCCCTCGGATGGCTTGCAGGAAAGGGGGGCTCCCGGGGCCCGCCGGATGGATCTCAAGCCCCGGGCCCGGTCCCAGCTTCTGAACCCTAGCCAGGTCGGGGAGAGCCTCCCCGGGCCCCGGTGGACCCCCGTCCCCAGCGCCCGGACCCTCAGCTGGCTTGCAAGATGGAGGCGCTCCCGCACCCCGGGGCCCGCCGGACGGAGCTCAAGCCCCGGGCCCGGCCCAGCTTCCGAACCCTAGCCAGGCTGGGGAGAGCCTCCCTGGGCCCCGATGAACCCTCGTCCACAGCGCCCGGACCCTCGGCTGGCTTGCAGGACGGGGGGCTCCCGCACCCCGGGGCCCACCGGACGGAGCTCAAGCCCCGGGCCCAGCTTCCGAACCCTAGCCAGGCCTGGGAGAGCCTTCCCGGGCCCCGGTGGACCCCCGTCCCCAGCGCCCGGATCCTCGGCTGGCTTGCTGGACGGGGGGCTCCCGCACCCCGGGGCCCGCCGGACGGAGCTCAAGCCCCGGGCCCAGCTTCCGAACCCTAGCCAGGCCGGGGAGAGCCTTCCCGGGCCCCGGTGGATGCCCTTCCCCAGCGCCCGGACCCTCGGCTGGCTTGCAGGATGGAGGCGCTCCCGCACCCCGGGGCCCGCCGGACGGAGCTCAAGTCCCGGGCCCGGTCCCAGCTTCCGAACCCTAGCAAGGCCGGGGAGATCCTCCCTGGGCCCCGGTGGACCCCCGTCCCCAGCGCCCGGACCCTCGGCTGGCTTGCTGGACGGGGGGCTCCCGCACCCCGGGGCCCGCCGGACAGAGCTCAAGCCTCGGGCCCGGTACCAGCTTCCGAACCCTAGCCAGGCCGGGGAGAGCCTCCCCGGGCCCCAATGGACCCCCGTCCGCAGCGCCCGGACCCTCGGCTGGAACCAAGGAGGGTTAAGCTCAGGCCACGTCCTCTCCCCGCCGTCCTGCCCGAGAAGCCCATTTTCCTCGACTGTTAAGAACCCTAGGGAAGGACAAAAGTTGGAGATAGCCCGGCCGGCTGGCAGGCCGGCCATCTGGTCACCCGGCCCGCAGGGCCATCTGGTCGACCGCCCGCAGGGCCATCTGGTCGCCCGGCACGCAGGGCCATCTGGACGCCCAGCCAGCAGGGACATCTGGTTAGTTTCTTTTCCTCCGTTTAGTAATATACTTAAATTCAGCGGGTCGCCACATCTGATCTGAGGTCGTAGTCGGAAAAAACGCTGAAGCGTCGGGGGGAGCCGCCGGGGAAGGCCAGGCCCCTGCCAGAGCAGGGGCCTGGCGTCCCGGCAGAGTGCGTCCTCTTTCCCCGGATCGGATCTGGAGAAGCTTCGCCCTCCCCGGGAAGACGGCCGCGGAGGTGGGCGCCCGAGGCAAGTGCGCGCCGGCAGCCGGTGGGACACCACAGACAACCATGCGTGGCACGCAGTCAGGCACCCCGGGGCAGACCAGTCGCCGGCCCCCCCTCCCCGCCAGAGGCAGGGAGGCGAGGCTAGGCGCGCCGGCCGCATACCTCCGCGACAGGACCCGGTGAAGGACCATACCACGGGCGATCGGGGGGTCTGAACTTGTGGGGGCGCGAAGGGAAGCAGAGCTAACCCTGCGACAGCCCCAGTCGCGTCCCGGGGAAGCCCCGGGGCGATTGACAATCGAGCGACCCTCAGACAGGCGTAGCCTCGGGTGGAACCCGGGGCCGCAAGGTGCAGTCGAAGTGTCGATGATCAATGTGTCCTGCAATTCACACTAATTCTCGCAGCTAGCTGCGTTCTTCATCAACGCGCGAGCCAGGTGATCCACTGCCAAGAGTCACAGGCAACTTTTCGAAAACGTTCGCCCACCTGCGGGCGCAGGAGAGGCGGGAGGAAGGCGACGCCGTCCGTCCACCGCCTGCGCGGCGAGACGGCTCGGGCGCCCCGTTCAAGGCTTCCCCTCTGGGGGTCAGACTGCACCGTTGGGAGAAAAAAAGCATTACCAGGCGCTCGGCCCGGGAGTCCCCCCCACCCACCCGCGGGCCAGGGGGGGGGCTCCCGGAGCGACGGGAGCAGGCAGCCCCACTGCCACCAGTCCCTCCCGGAGTAACCGGGAGGGACCACGCGAGTCTTCAAACCCCTCGGCCCGGCTGCACGGGACCGGGTTGAACCGGGTACCTGGCAACGAGGGAGGGTCGCCCCACCTGCACGTCAGCCGTCCGTCGCCGGACGCCCCCGAGCTGTGCTGGCGGGCTGGCGAGAAGCCCACTTCACCCATGCCCAGGTGGGAGGTGCTGGAAGGGAAGAGCCAGGCGGCTCCCCATCCCACACGCCTTCCACTGAGAGGAGCCGGGGTCCCCTCGCAGGCCAACAAAATAGAACCGGAGTCCTATTCCATTATTCCTAGCTGAAGTATTCAGGCGACCGGCCTGCTTTAAACACTCACATTTTTTCAAAGTAAACGCTTCGGACCCCCAGGACACTCAGTCAAGAGCATCAAGGGGGCGCCGAGAGGCAGGGGCTGGGACAGGAGGTAGCTTGCCTCGCGGCGGACCGCCAGCTCGATCCCAAGATCCAACTACGAGCTTTTTAACTGCAGCAACTTTAATAAACGCTATTGGAGCTGGAATTACCGCGGCTGCTGGCACCAGACTTGCCCTCCAATGGATCCTCGTTAAAGGATTTAAAGTGTACTCATTCCAATTACAGGGCCTCGAAAGAGTCCTGTATTGTTATTTTTCGTCACTACCTCCCCGAGTCGGGAGTGGGTAATTTGCGCGCCTGCTGTCTTCCTTGGATGTGGTAGCCGTTTCTCAGGCTCCCTCTCCGGAATCGAACCCTGATTCCCCGTTACCCGTTGTCACCATGGTAGGCACAGAAAGTATCATCGAAAGTTGATAGGGCAGACATCCGAATGTATCGTCGCCGTCACGGGGACGTGCGATCGGCCCGAGGTTATCTAGAGTCACCAAAGCGGCCGGGCGAGCCCAGATTGGTCTTGGACTGATAAATGCACGCATCCCGGGAGGTCAGCGCTCGTCGGCATGTATTAGCTCTAGAATTACCACAGTTATCCAAGTAACAGATGGAGCGATCAAAGGAACCATAACTGATTTAATGAGCCATTTGCAGTTTCACTGTACCGGCCGTGTGTACTTACACGTGCATGGCTTAATCTTTGAGACAAGCATATGCTTCTGGCAGGATCAACCAGGTAGCCGCACCTGCTGACGCGGTGGGTTCGGGAGCCGCGTGCCTGTCTCCCCGAACGGCAACCTTCGCACACCCCTCCCTCTCCGGAGCCTGCTAGGGGAAGGAGCCCGCCCGCCTTGGTGGGAGGGCTCGCTGGAGGGGTGGAGAGGTGCGGTCGCATGGGCACCGGCAGGCCCAGCCGTCTCCCCCGGAAGGGAGAGGCAGGCCGAGGCGCAGCCTGAGCGAGACGCAGGGGTGCCAAAGCCTGGCGGCAGTGACACCCCTCGGAACCGTCGTTCAGAGCTGCTGCGGAAATGCGCTGGGCGGAGAGGGGTGACGGCGTGGTGCGCGGGGCCTACGGACCTGCCGGGCGGCAGCTTGCGAGTGCCTGGCGCCATCCGACCCCTTCTGCTCGGGTCGGACCACTGGGGGGCACGAGCTGCCGGGGCCACTCGGCCTTCGCTCTGCTGGTTAGGGTGAAGGGCCTCCCGCCAGGCGGCAGGCCCTCGAGTCGGACGGTCCATGCAGGGTGGAAGCTCTTTGCTTGAAACAACAGCCGAGGCTGGCCAAGCTGTCTATCCCTAAACGGACCGAGAGTGCCCAATCGATCAGAGTACGGCTGGGGCATCCCCTGGCAGGCCGCCCTGTGTGGGGGGATGCCGGCTTCGTGTCCCTGCCTGCTCCCGGGGCGAGCAGGCTCGGGGGAAATGCCCATTGGGAAGGGGCTGAGAGGCAGGCGTGGACCCGGGCCCCTGGGGGCCCCGGCGGGCGGACCCGGGTCCTGCCTTCCCCTGTCTCAGAATCGTCGGACCTCACTGAGGTCTGACTGACCCTCTCCCTAGTAATCCGGAGGAAAAATACCCACCTTTCTTGTCATTCGTGCGCACAGGTTGACAGAGGGGACCCAAGGCGCAAACGTGACCGACCTCCTGGAGCCCTCGCTGGGATCCGGGAGCAAATGAGCCCTCATCGGGACTTCCAGGGAAGCCCGGCAATCTGGTCGCCCCATTGGAAAGCATTGCGCACGAACAGATGGCTGAGGGGATCGGTGCGACCAGATGGCCAAAGGGAAAGGCGCGACCAGATGGCTGGGCTCGAAGGGCAGCCATCTGGTCGCTCTGTGCCCTAACGAAAGGGTGAGCGGGCGCTGAGGCATGGGGGGCCGGAGGCCCGGGGTCCCAGCTGGGCCTCAGCCATGGGGCTGCGAGGGGGGGAGTCGACGGGCCCTCCAACCCGGGGCCCTGGGACACCTTGACAAGCAGGCGAAGCGGGGGAGGTCTGCACGGGACCGTCGGACCCCCGTCCCGGGCCCTTGGCATAGCGGCATGCCGGGGGACGGGGCCCAGGACTGGGCCCCGGGGTGGGGAGGTCGCCCTCCCCGGGGCCCTCAGGGGCCCCGGGCGGAGCTACTGAACCCAGCCAAGCGAGGGGGTCTCCCCGGGCACGACGGAACCCCGTCTCGGGCCTTTGGCATAGCGGCAGGCCGGGGGCCCAGGGCTGGAGCACTTGACCCGGGGCACGGCGGGGCCCCTGGACCCAGCCGGGGCTCCCGGGCCCAGAGGCGCAGGGGAAGCCTCCCCGGGCCCGCGGGACCCCGTCCCGGGCACCCTGCCACGCGGCAGGCCCGAAGACGGAGCCCCGGGTGGGGAGGCCGCCCTCCCCGGGGCCCTCAGGGGCCCCGGACGGAGCTCCTGAACCCAACCAGGCGAGGGGGGCTCCCCGGGCACGACGGAACCCCGTCTCGGGCCTTTGGCAGAGCGGCAGGCCGGGGGACGGGGCCCAGGGCTGGAGCACCCAACCCGGGGCCCGGCAGGGCCCCTGGACCCATCCGGGGCTCCCGGGCCCAGTGGTGCAGGGGAAGCCTCCCCGGCCCGCGGGACCCTGTCCCGGCCACCCTGACACGTGGCAGGCCCGAGGACGGAGCCCGGGGTGGGGAGGCCACCCCTTCCTGGGGCCCTCAGGGGCCCCGATGGAGCTCCTGAACCCAGCCAAGCGAGGGGGGCTCCCCGAGCACAACGGAACCCCGTCTCGGGCCTTTGGCAGAGCGGCAGGCCGGGGCCCAGGGCTGGAGCACCCGACCCGGGGCCCGGAGGGGCCCTTGGACCCAGCCGGGGCTCCCAGGCCCAGTGGCGCAGGGGAAGCCTCCCTGGGCCCGCGGGACCCCATCCCAGGCACCCTGCCACGTGGCAGGCCCGAGGACGGAGCCCGGGGTGGGGAGGCCACCCTCCCTGGGGCCCCTAGAGGCCCCGGACGGAGCTCCTGAACCCAGCCAAGCAGGGGGAGGCTCCCCAGGCATGACGGAACCAAGTCTCGGGCCTTTGGCAGAGCGGTAGGCCTGGGGGATGAGGCCCAGGGCTAAAGCACCCGACCTGGGGCCCGGCGGGGCCCCTGGACCCAGCCGGGGCTCCCGGGCCCAGAGGCGCAGGGGAAGCCTCCCCGGGCCCGCAGGACCCCGTCCCGGGCACCCTGCCACGTGGCAGGCCCGAGGACGGAGCCCGGGGTGGGGAGGCCACCCTCCCCCGGGCCCCGGCTGGAGCTCCTAAACCCAGCCAAGCAGGGGGAGGCTCCCCGGGCCCGACGGAACACCGTCTCGGGCCCCTGGCGGAGCGGCAGGCCAGGAGACTGAGCCTGGGGCCTCTGGACCCTGTCCGGGCTCCCAGGCAGAGGTGAGGCCTCCCCGGGCCTGCGGGCCCCCATCCTGGGCACCACGCCAAACGTTGGGCTGGGGACGGAGCCCCGGGCTGGAGGGCGTCCTGGCCCGTCCGGCTGAGGACCGCTAGGCAGAGAGGGGTTTTGGAGTACCCTGTCCCTAGTAATCCGGAGGAAGGGTACCCCCCTTTCTGGTAACCCGTGCGCATCGCAAGACTGAGAGGACCCAAGGCGCGGACGCACCCGACCTCCTGGAGCCCTGGCTGGGATCGGAGAGGCAAACGAGCCCTCATCGGGACTTCCAAGGCAGCGCGGCCATCTGGTCGCCCCATTGGAAAGCATTGCGCGTGACCAGATGGCCGAGGGGAAAGGCGCGACCAGATGGCCGGGCCTGAAGGACGCCAATCTGCCCGCCCGAGCCTTCGCAGGAGGGCTCCCGCTTGCCCTTTGGAGGGCTCGGGGGCTCTGCTTCCCGGGGGCTCATCAGAGCCCTTAGCTGTGTCTCGGGCACGAGGTTGCAAGGGGGGGGCCCCCGACGGAACTCTGACCCGGGGCTCGCAGGCTCCTTGACATGCAGGCGAAGCGGGGGAGGCCTGCCCTGGCCCGATGGACCCCCCGTGACGGGCACCCAGCCCTCGTCTGGCCACAGGACGTAGGCTCCCGTACCCCAGGGCCTGCCGGAGCCCAGGCCCCGGAACCGGTCCCCGCTTCTGAACCCAGCCAGGCCGGGGAGGGGGGGGTAGCCTCCCCGGGCACCAGAGACCCTTGGCAGGCCGCAGGACGGGGGCTCCCACACCCCAGGCTCTGCCCGAAACCCAGGCCCCGGGCCCGGTCCCTGCTTCTCAACTCAGCCAGGCCGGGGGGATCTGGGAGCCTGCCCGGGCACGAGGGACCCCTGTCCCGGGCACACGGACCCTCGGCTGGCCGCAGGACGTGGGCTCCTGTTCCACGGATTTTTTCCATAACTCCGTGAAACTCTGCGTAGTGGCACTATGCCAACTCTGCCCAGGGTTAGTCAATACAGCTGCAGAGAGACAGACCCTGCTGCTGCAGGCCCAATCTGAGCCCAATTTGTGCTGTCAGAGAACAGCGATGACTCATCATGCTGCTGCTGCCATGTGGAGAAAGCCTTCACCTTGGCCTCTCTAAAAGTATCAGCTTAACTAACTGATACATAAAAGTATTACAAGTGTTGATTGTGGCTGGCCCCTCATCTACTGGCCTCTCCCAGGCAATACACACCATGAGAAAATAAGGGTACTGGCTGCTTGAGAAAGCATGGATGGTTGAAACAGAAAATTAAACTACAAAAACTTGTAGCTGTTTAGAGGGGGAGGCAATTAATATAAGGCAGCCAGGCCCCTGTAGCCCCCCCCCCGTGGCTGCAGCCTTGATTCCGAGGGTAAAATATTTTTCTTTTTATTTCTTTTTGTAATTTTATATAGCGCGGACATGGACAGAAGGCATCGGAGCGCTTTACAACAGTAGCAGTATACATAGGTTACAGCGAATTACAGTTACAATAATTAAACTCAGACATTTACATCAGAAGAGGCATGCAGAAGTTACCACATGATACAATTACAGCTCAAAGGTCGTACACAATTAAAGCATTGATTTAGATGGTGGGGTCACATAACGAAGGTAGTTCAGATCCTGGAGGAGAGAGTACTTAAGTATGGTCGAGGGTGATTAATTAAGGTGTCTGTCAAATAGGAGGAGCTTGAGGTCCTTTTGGAAGGTAACTATGCAGATAGTTAGTCGGAAGGAGGGAGGCAAAGAGTTTCAGATTCGTGTGGCACTACCAGAGAATGACTGGCTCATGTATTGTTCTCGACTGAAGGTGGGGGATTCCAGGAGCAGGGACTAGGCATTTCTGGAACCCCTATTTGCTCTAGAGATTTTCAATGTCATGTTTAGATAGTGGAGAGGAGTGCAGCGCTCTGTGGTTAATGCAGGCGGTTTTGAATTGGGCCCACGCTTCGATGGGAAGCCATTGGAGGGTTAGCAGGGCAATGGAAATGTGGTCAAATTTCTTGAGACCTAAAACGAAGCATGCTGCTGCATGTAGCGTTGCTCTCAGTGGGCGTAGGTGAGCTTTGGGGATGTCAGATAGAAGGGAAACTGTTGGAGGTCTTGTTCCAGGATCAATTGTCTGATGCCCCAACGCTGCCTAAGGTGGTGTCATGCACTTTTGGCCATGGCTGCGATGTGGCTGTGAAGACTGAGAGAATTGTCAAGGGTGATACCAAGTGATCTGGCAATCTAGACCAGGGCAGGCTCGAGGGAGCGTCTTAGCCAGGGCCACTTTGGTGGTCACTTCTTCTGTGTGGCATATGACAAGGGAAAGTTAGTAGTCCATTCCTGTACTGGAAATTTTGCTTTCAGAGGCAAAATTAAAAATAATTCTGTTTTAGTTGGGTTAGGGTTTAAATGGTGGTTAGACATTCATGAGCCTTGAGGGACACTTGCTGCACGCTGATTGGCCCTGAGAGCAAGTAACCCATTTTCACAATTTGGGAAAGGTTGGTTAGGTATGAGGAGAACCAGTTGAGGACTGTGTCTCCACATCCCATGTGTTGTTCTAGAGTACAAAGGAGGCCAAGGTGGTTGATAGTGTCGAATGCAGCAGATAAATCCAGGAGGACAAGGAGGTTACTGGAGTCGAGGATTCTAAGAGAGTCATCAGCTATTTGGAGGATCGCAGTTTCTCTACTGTGACCCTGGTGAAACCCTGATTGGAGAGTGTCTAGGAGGTTGTTTGTTCGAATGTGTGAAGCGAGCTGGAATGCTACACAACTTTCGATGACTTTGCCTAAAAATGGGAGTGTGGAGGCTGGGCCGTAGTTGTTCTCTGGATTGAGAGGTTGTTTTTTCAGGAGCGAAGGGACTTGACTCACTTTTAGTCGTTCTAGAAACAGGACCTATTTGAAAGAGGAGCTGATCATGGTGGTACACATGGGAGTAGGTGTGTGGCAAGAGATTTGGTAATAGAACATTGAATGGCGTCCTAAAGGTGGTTTGAGGGTTTTACTTTGAAGATTGTTCGCTGTAGGTCCCTTTTGGAAATTAGGGAGAAAGATGACCATGAATGCAGCACCTTGCACTGTAAAATCTCAGCCGTTATGTTATATTAGCAGATTTATATAGCGCACAGCTGCCCCGGGAAAGGGGCGTCCCGGCGCTGATACTACAGACTGCTAAGAAAACCGTGGACCGAGCGGGGAAAAGATATGTTTTAATGACTTTGCGAAATTGAGCATGATTGCTGATGCTCCTAATGCTCAAAGGGAGAGAATTCCAAAGTTTAGCAGCGAGAACGCGGAAGGAGCGTCCTCCTGCTCGGATCTTTCTCACCCTTGGGACAACAGCCAAGTGTTGGCCCATTGAGTGTAGTCGGCGAGTGGGTACATAGGGTGAAAGGAGATTTGCCAGGATGTCTGGAGCCTGCAGATTCAAAATTCTGTGTGTGATGCAGAGGGTTTTAAACTCAATGCGTTTAGCCACTGGCAGCCAGTGCAGTCTATGGATGGCGCTGGTTGTGGGACATGCTCTCGGCAGACCAAGTAACGTCCGGGCAGCTGCATTTTGCACCCTTTGTAGGCGGAGAATCTCAGCTTTGTTCATCCCCAAATAGAGTGAACTGGCATAAACCAACCTAGAAAGAATACTGGCCTGGACGATGACCTGCCGGATGGTGGGATCGAAAAAATCTAGCAGTGGCTTGAGCTCACGTAAAAGTCCAAAGCAAGTCCCGGCTACCACTTTGGTTTGGGTCTGAAAGGTAAGGGCACAGTCCACTCAGACTCCCAAATTTTTTACTGATTGCTTAGGGACAGGTGGGCGGCCCAAAGTAGATGGCCACCACTGCTCACTCCACAGTGCAGCGTCTCTCCCTACCAGCAGGATCTCTGATTTGCTCGCGTTCAGTTGAAGGCAGTTGGTAGTCAGCCATTCTGCTATGGCTGTTAAGTCCTCCCTAAATTTGAGCACGTCCTGCGAGAGGTCATTTGATAGTGCCACGACTAACTGTGTGTCGTCAGCATATGAGACCACAGTTAGTCCTCTGCTCCTCGCCACTGCAGCCAAAGGTTGGATGTAAATGTTAAATAGGGTAGGGCTGAGAGCCGATCCCTGTCGGACCCCTTGATGGATGGCATGTACGTTGGAGCTGAAAGGGGGCACTGATACTTGAAAAGTTCTCTTGGAAAGGAAGGAAACAAACCAGCCCAAGGCCAGGCCCCCAATACCAGCCTCCTTCAGGCGCTGCAGCAGGATCTTATGGGACACTGTATTGAATGCAGCGCTCAGGTCAAGCAATATCAGAGCTGATGTTTGCCCTGCATCCAGTGTGCCCCTAAGATGTTCAGTCACAGCAAGGAGAGCCGTCTCCGTGCTGTGACGGGGGCAGATCCCATTTACTCGGTTACTAGGGAGTCGCTGGTGGGTAGTGAAACAAGGATGTCTCTAACTTTTTTATCAAAGAAATCCACAAAGTTGTTCCAGTGGTCCACTGATGACTTAGGAGCTAAAGTGGTGCAAGGGTTTGTAGTCTGCATGATAATCTCGAACAGGTGCTTCGGTCTGTTCTTTGCACAATTCGCGAGGGCTCTGATATGGGAAAATTTGGCTCTGAGGATTTGGTCTTTGTATTGTTTTCTCGCTGTGCGAAGCTTAATCATAATCAGGTGAGAGGGCAAGTGTCTCCATTCTTTCTCACATTTTCTGATAAGTTTTCTTTCTTTGTAAAGTTCTTTTGAGAACCAAGGACTAGAGGGTTTTGGTTTCGATAATTTGCACTTCAGGGGTGCACATTTGTTGAAAAGGGATTCCATGTAATAGTTGTATTTGTTGGTGACCTTGTTGATATCAAGATAAGGTGTAATCGAAATTAGGGTAGGAATGGCCATGATTGCCATGGCTTGTGTCAAGGTTGAATGTGTCCCTGAATCTTGCTTGGGTTGCTTGAATATTTTGCTATAAGAGCCGGGTCGGGATCTGCAAGTGACCACTCAAACAGAGGGGGCCCCTATAAAGGCGGATAAAGGTAGGGAAATGATAGGGGAAAATACAAAGCAGTCAAACAAGGAAAAATCCCTACCTATTTATTTTGTAATATGCATCACGTCATGAGTATTAATAAACTAAGCAGTGCTAAAGAATAAAGAAAACAAAAATATCACAAAATAGATTTATTATAACAATAAAATAAAAGAATATACAGATGTAATACAAAAAAGAGCAATCCCACCACTCAAACAATTGCATTCACACAAACAAGCATGCTGTCATACCTCATACATTCAGACTCGCAACACTCATACAATATCTCAAGCAATTTGACGAAACAATATGAACAGTAATGTGACACCCAGTTTCCTCAAGAATATAGAACAAAAAATCTAGGAGACACCGATGTGCTCAATATATATCATAAGTATATACATTAAAACAATAATAGAAGAAATATATTGGCAAATACAATTATAATTTTAGAGAGAGGAAAAGGGGTAAAGCAAATCTCTAACAAGGGTTAGAGTGTCACAAACGCCGACGCGCGTTTCGATGTGAAGACCGAATATGGCCAAACACCTTCCTCAGGGCGTGGGTAACAGAACGGTGGAGTGGTGGGGAGATTCTCAGAGTCAGAAGGATTTCTGATTAAATAGGCCAAGGTGCCGTGCAGCAAGGCTTAACGTACTTCACTGGAGGAGCTGCAGTGGAGTAAAGCCTGGACTAGAATATCGGCAGGACTCAAGGTGCTGCAGGCCGGATTTCTGTAAACGGCAACAGGACACTGAAAATAGGAAGTGCTTGTCTGGCACAAAAACCAAGGGGGCCGGGCGTGTGCTAATAATCCGAATGTCCGTCAGCATCGGAATGAGATAAGGAGAGAACCCCAGGTGCCCCTCGGACAGGATGCAGGGCAGACTTGAATTAGGTTGATAGGCAGAGCGACGGCATAGTGGTCGATCCTCGGTAACCCGCTGACTCTGAGAATCTCCCCACCACTCCACCGTTCTGTTACCCACGCCCTTTTCCTCTCTCTGAAATTATAATTGTATTTGCCAATATATTTCTTCTATTATTCTGACGATTGATATGTGCACTGCATGTCTTAAGGTATATGTAGGGAGCAACTAAGATTTTGGTGTCTTGTTACAGTCCACAATATCCCTTTAAATCAGAGCTTTGTGGTGCTAAGTGTTGCTGGCTGGATGTTGAGTTAATGTGAAAAATGCTATCTTTGGAGAGGTATATTGATTTATGGAGACTGTGCACACAAGTGCGGATGTGGGAAGCGTGCCCAGTTGAGTGTGTTCTTTATTACCGTGTGTGCTTGTTGTGAAATTGTTCATACCCAGCTATATGTAATAGGCATGCAGATTTTGTAGGGTGAGCAGGGTAGTGCCGAATTTGTTGTGTTGAGTGTTTGTTGCTGACAGGGGAGTGCTGTTGTGAGCATGTTATGAAATCTGTTTCGCTGCTCACCAATTTTTAAAATTCAATTATATTTGATTACTTTCACCTTGAGAGACCCAAGCTGTTCTGAGTTCTTTACCAACTAAATTGCATTAGTAAATGGTTCTGTTATATCCCGCTTCAGAGGTCAGGCTAGTCATCGGTGCCCTCAATACACCCACTTCCTAGAGTACGACTACAAAGATCTTTCTTTAGTTCAGCCATTTTTAGGTCGAGCATTCGAGACCTCTTGTATATACTTTAGTATATACTTATATACTTTAGTATATACTTATATGTGTATGTACTTTGTGGGCTCTGGAGATCAGCCCTAGGACTTGTCTGCTTCCACGTAGGGACTTTTTTTCTGTTCAACTGCCTCTATTTAACTGTCTTGATAGAAAACGACCAGCAGAGGTCAGTAAAATACCAGAACTGCTTTCTGCTGAGGGACTTTCTTTTTTTAATTTTTCTGGCAACTGCCTCTATTTAACTTTCTTGATAGAAAACAACCAGCAGAGGTCAGTAAAATACCAGAATCACTTTAACATTCTCTAGATTCCAGTCCATAAAAATTGTCTTCCTCGAGCACCCGCAGGCAATAATATTTTTTTCAAATCTTGTATTTTCGGTGATATGACCCCCGAAGGCCCTGATTTTATATTAAAAACAGAGCTTTGGACTATACCATTTCCCGCTGAAAGGCAATATTTCTCTCCATGTGTTCCCATACCTGGTGTTTCACACAGTTTGGTGCTTACTTTCCCTCCATGTTAAAGAACAGTAGATGTTTCAGCACCCAGGCTAATGTGCTGCATAGCTAAATACATATAAGGTCCCAAAGGCGAGACCGATTGCATTGCAAATGCTTGTTAACTCAAGCTACGACTTGCTATGCTGCCAGTGGTATCCTAATTCCTTCAAAGAATGTTCTTACATTCTAGAGTGCATTTTGTCTGTTTCTCTAACTTTAACTGCCTTAGTTGGGCTTGCTACAGCAACACATTATCCTTTAAATATGATGTAAACAACATCCCTTCTATTCAACTGTTGGTAAAGAAAAACATTCATTTCTTAATTTAGGTTTTACTTGGTCCTCTACTACATAACTTCAAGCTTCCCTCTTCAGTTTTACAGTCGTCTCTCCTCGCTTAAAATGCACTTGTCCTTTCGAGATGTTTTCTCCACAATTTCTTTCTTTGCTTTTCTTACAGTATTCCCTGCTAGCCTCTTAATACCGAAATATACTTTTGCATGATGTGGTATTGAGCCCAAGCCTGACGCGTCTCACTCCCAACCATATCAGTAGGTGCTTCTGAAACGCTCAAGGGGCTGGGTCAGAATCATTCACACATCAGGCACTACTAACATAGGAATTACCTTGTACCTAGAGGACACCACGAGAAAAAGACTAGTCGCAAAATCTGCCATTCCACTCACAGGTCACTGTGCCTTTGGTCCCAGATACAAGATCAGCATTTGGCAGTTCATGTCAGCAACGTCCTCCTTGTGTGATTCATTTTATGCAAACCGCTGTTTAAGAAATAAGTAACAATGAAAAACCTTGCAAAATGAGCGACTGAACTACGGGACAGTCTCACTCTGGTCAGAAAGAAATCAAAGAGTGTCTGAAACAATGCTGTGAGCGCCAAGACGCCAAGTCACAGCTGCTTCGTTTGAAATGCTTTGCCAAAAATGTGTTGCTACAAAGCAGGGCTTCGCCCCATGGAAGCGACACAGATCTGCTGAAAGGCGCACATAAGAGAAGTATTGAAGGAAATGTGCTATGAATGAAAGGACGAAGGAACAGAACATTCTTTCCCATAACTCCAATGTCATGAGGCTCCTGGCAGCCGCTGCCCTGCCCTAGCAGAGCAGGCCATGCAGCTGGGCGGGAGCTGGACAGGTCTGCCACCATGACGGCCCTTTAGGAATTCGCCGCTTTGGGCCATAACCGGTTGCAGCCAGTTCTCCTGGGAGTCTCCTCTCGGCAACTCACTGTAACCAGTTGCTACTGGGTGGAAGACATATCTCCTTCATTGTTAATTACGCGTGGATGATTTAAAAAAAAAAATTAACCCCTTATAAAACAGTTTCGCAGCCAAGAAGGCCAGCAAGTGAACCGAGGTGGCGCTGCAATCGAGGCGAGAAGGTACAATTACAAGCAAGGCAAGGAGCACCACTGCAAGCCAGGCCCGAGGCACTATTGCAGGCAAGGCTAGAGGCACAATTGTGATGCGACAGGCATCAAGCCCAAAAGCATATAGAACAATTGCAGCATGACCCATCAGCACAGGAAGCGACACCACGGCACACTGCACCCCTCCCAGGACCTACTTATTGCCAGCTTCAACACAGACGCGCAGCGAGAGCGCCACTGGCGCACCAAAAACAAGCCAGTATGCGCCCATCCACGCCTGGACCACACCCAGAGCAGGTAACCCAGCCCAGCAATACTCCGCAGCACTCCTTAGAACGCTAGATCCAGAGCTCCATTCCCTCAACTGCTTTTGTGCTGCGCCACACACCATGGTAGGAGCTTTTACCTGCATCCACTGCCGGTTCTCCAGGAACCACACAAATACCAACAACGCCCTCAACACTCCTTTCCAATACACAAGCACCAACAATGCCTACACCCTCACCCCACAACATATGCCACAGCAAACGCACACATCAACACCCACACGCGTACATGCTTCTCAACACACGTTCACTAAGCAAAAACACAACCGAAATATGGGACCTGCTGAGTAGCAACGCACTTGACATCCTCTTCATCACAGAGACTTGGCTCAACCCCTCATTGGCTCCCAACATTGCCAGGGTAATCCCAGTGGGCAACGAGATTGCTCGACTGGACCGCCTTCACAAGCCAGGAGGAGGACTCGCTTTCATCTATAAAGAATCCATCAAATGCAAAACATCCACAGAGAACGCCACCCCATTCATGGAATACCTGCACTTCAAGCTGCAAATCTCTGAAAACTTCACCATGAATGGAACCCTCGCCTACCGACCACCCAGACCACGAGCCACCTTTACCAACCTCATCACCAACTCTGTCGCTCCACTCACCATCGACTCCAGAACCTACATTCTCCTCGGAGACCCCAACTTTCACCTGGAAGACCAAAATGACCCCTGCTCCATAGCACTCCTCGAAAGCTTGAGCAACACTGCACTTACACAGATCACCCCCGAACAAACAGACACTGTACCCCATCTTCCCCAAAAGCGACTGCATCAAATACAATTCCACCACACCACTCACATGGACAAACCACTCCATCATCCACTTCCAAATCAACACACCTCAAGTCAACACCCAGCCCAGGTTCAGCATTTCAAGCCGCAGCTGGGGAAAAATCACTGAAGCAGGCTGGCTCAGTGAACTCAGCACGGATCAACCTAGCCCCACAGACAACCTCAACAAGGAGATCAATAACTGGATCAAGAACTGCACGGACTCACTCGCACCCATCAAATCCAACTAGCATTGTAGATCATACAAGCAGGCCAGCTGGTACACAGAAGACTTCAGAGACACCAAACAACACTGTAAACAGCTAGAACAATACCAATAAGCACTACCCTGCCCCACATTATCAACACCTCCATCACGTCCACCACTTTTCCGGATGAATGGAAACTTGCAGAAATAAACGCTATCCTCAAGAAGCACACAGTCGACCCGAATGAACTGAGCAACTTCTGACCCATCTCCCTGCTCCCCTATACAGCCAAAGTGATTGAGAAGGCCATCAACAAGCAACTTGCAACCCACCTCGAACCTCACCATCTTCTAGACAACATTCAATCAAGATTCAGAAAGAACCACAGCACCGAAACACCACTCATTGTGGCTACTGACGACATTAAAATCATCCTGGACCGAGGAGAAACAATGGCCTTCATCCTGCTCGAACTCTCTGCAGCCTTTGACACTGTCTCCCATAACACCCTCATCACGAGACTCCACAAGACTGGCATAGAAGGATTCGCTCTCAAATGGACCTGTTCCTTCCTTACAGGATGAACCCAAAGGGCCAGGCTGCCACCTTTCACATCAGAGATCAAGAGATTGGTATGCAGAGTCCCACAGGGATCGTCCCTCAGCCCCACCCTTTTCAACATATATATAACCCCGCTCGCTAACATCATCCAATCACAAGACATCACCGTCATCTCCTAAGCCGATGACACCCAACTCATCCTCTTCCTGACAGACAAGCCAACCACCACCAGGACCAACTTCACCAACTGCATGACCATGGTAGCAGATTGGATGTGAACCAACTGCCTGCAGCTCGTCTCCAAAACTGAAGTACTGGTCTTTGGCAACAAGACCTCCCCATGGGACTCCACCAGGTGGCCGTTGGAACTCGGACAAACACCCATGCCCACAGACTACACAAGAAATCTAGGGATCATCCTAGATGGCAAGCTCAACATGATGGCTCAATTCAATGCAGTGTGCACCTCCTGCTTCCACATCCTACGCATGCTACGAAAGATCTCCAAATATTTGCCTCACAACACCAGAGGGACCGTCATGCAATCACTCATCACCAGCAGGCTGGATTACTGCAACACTCTCGACGCCAGAATCTCCAAACAACTCATACACAGACTTCAGACCATCCAGAGCATCGCTGCCAGACTTATACTCGACCTCCCATGCCACACCCACATCACACCGCACGTCAAGCAGCTTAACTGGCTCCCCATTCACAAGCGCAGCCAATTAAAAGTTCTCACACGCACCTACAAAGCCCTACACAACACAGGACCAGAATACCTGAACAGCCACTTACACTTTCACTAACTCACTGGACACCTATGCTCTGCCTCACTCTCACTCATTCCCCGCATCCGCAAAAGCAAAACTGGAGGTCGCTCATTCTCCTACATCACACTCAAGACATGGAACGACCTTGCTCACCACATCAGAGCCTCCTCCTCACTTCTTTAATTTCACAAGAAGCTGAAGACCTAGCTCTTCGCATAAGCACCTTGGGGAACACACACCGACACAATTGTCCAAGCACTTGGATACCCTCTCGGGTGACTACTGCACTATACAAATCAACATAGCATAACATAACATAACCTAAAGAGAAGACAGGCATTCTGTGTATAGCCTCTTCTGTGTGAGGGACCACACAGAAAATGACAGGCACGCCCTGCAGCTGCAACACCATGCTGGGTTTCGCAAGCAGAGGCGTACATGCCATTACTAAATGCAGTTCAGTTCTTACGGCCACTTCTAGGGACAGCCCCTGTGTCCAATGTAGGATGATCCAAACTGTCAGTGACGAAGCTTTCCAACTACTTTGTGTACACAAAAAAAACAGACAGTGCTGGCAGAAATTTAGTTAACTGAAAAAGAAGGAATAAAATTCCAAGCCGAAAATTCTGGAAAGCATTCTACTTTTTTAGAAGACTAAGGGGCATATTAGCAAGACCGGCGATAAAATTATCGCCGTTTTAGCGGCAGGAAACTGCCGCTAAAGCGGCGATAATGGGCTTGCTAATATGCGTAATAGAATTCCAATAGAAGCCCAGGTTAGATGTGCAGGGCATCTAACCTGGGCTTCTATTGGAATTCTATAACGCATATTAGCAAGCCCATTATCGCCGTTTTAGCGGCAGTTTCCTGCCGCTAAAACGGCGATAATTTTATCGCCGGTCTTGCTAATATGCCCCTCAATACTTCAATTCGAATCTTTTTTTCAGTCTGTAACTACCATAGCAAGAAAAAGTAATCAGTTAGGTGCAGAAACAGACTCTGAATTCCATACATTTTTCAAATCTGAAAACAAAAAGCAAAAGCTTAGCAGACAATGGAACTTAAGTAATTCCCATTTTAATTACAGGAACTAGAGTGAGGGGCTTCACAGAAAATAAACAGCAAAATATGTCCAGCAGCCACTGAAAAATAGATCTGAGTCTATAAACCTCAAAGTTATATTTATACACAATGCAATAATCCTGGCTAACATTTTGAATGTATTTTTTTCAGCGCTTACAAAATAGTTTGAAACTTCACGGGTTCATGTGCCGAGAGACTGTGATTGCTTGCTAAAACAAGAACTATGGAGATGTCACACACTTAGCAACACGAGGATGGTACTCATGGAGAGGGCCCCAAAGGAGCGAGTACAAACTGTAAATACCTTTAAGTCTGGAAGGGAGTCAAGAGGAAAGATATAAGCACTCAATTCGTAGGAATGAAGATTCAGAAGAAAACGAGTTGTTTGCCATTTCCCACGTCGGTGATCCTAAAGAAGTAGACTCTCATTTCACTTGTAGAATCAACATTTAGTGTTAAGAAGTCACTGCACTTCAAGAAGACTGCTTTATATGGAATATAACCAAGGACTGACAATTTAACAGAATATCTAATAAAGTTCCCCAGCCCTGTCATACCCAGCGAACAGTTGGTGACCAATAGACTGGAGAGAGGTGAGAATGGTGGATGAGAGAGACGCACAACACGTAAATGAACATTAAGACCCACAGGGAGAATAGATGAAAGCTCCTGCTTGATGTCAACCAAATTTAAGGCAGGAGCTAAACACCATCATAGATGTACACTATGAGACTTCAATCTCTGAAAAGTGACTACAGCTGAGAGTCACAAATTGTGGCATTGTGAGCCCCCTGCATTCCGTATGGGGCACTTGTCCAAAGTCTAGAATCAAGGAATTGTTAAAACCAAGGGACAAAAAGAGAAAAGGGTTAGATTCCAAGAGTGAAAGCTCTGGTGGACTGAGAAATATGGAAATACCAAATATGCAGAAATTCAGGACAATGGGAGAAGCCAGTGCCAATCCCACATGAAGAATCCAAATGAAAGCATCAGTGCAGATCTCTGCAGTATAGCAATGGCAAACAACTGGTAGTCACAGTAGTTGAACTCTACAGGAATCCGGACTTAGATACCACTTTGGGTAAGAAGTGATACATGAGATTGGCAAAAAACCTGGTCACCAAGGACAGCCCCACTTCCAAATGAGTGTGATCCAAAGATATCTAATTGCTGTAGGCCTTAGGTCAGATGGACGCAAGCCAACTTGTGCTTAATGAGGACACTGAAAAAGACCATCTGAATAGCAAATAAGCAGGTCCCTAGATTCAGATGGAAATTTTTTTCTATAGCAGGCTGTAGTACTTAGGTAGTTACTAGAGATCACTGGAGTCAGAAACAAGGTTCTTGGTTTCAAAGACAAATCTTTTCTAAACCAGACTACAGTACCTTAGGCTGTTAAAGGAGTCAAACAAATTACCTCCCTGAAATTAGATAGCAGTACCTTACACAATTATTCATACCTGAGAATTATGAACGAGGCATATGCCCTTAAATTTCTTCTGTCTTTTGTTGACAATGGAAAAAGATTACTCCGCTTTTGTTTTCAACAGGCCAGATCACGGAAAGGGTGTGGTTTACTTTCACAAGTATATTGATTTTGCTTGTTTTATATGTCTAGAATAAACATGGTAATACTAGGGTTGTGGCAATAATATCAATGGCTCTAAATGTATTCGTATATGTTCTGAATGTAGTTACACAGTATTCTTAGCCAACAACAGGCACTTGTATATAGAAACCACCACCCTCCGAGGCAGCCTCATCTACAGACCCCCCAGACCCAGCGCACCTTTCTCCGACTCCATCACCAACATTATCACCCGCACGCCATCAGCTCTACCGACTACACCTTGCTGGGAGACCTCAACTTCCACCGCGACAACCGCCAAGACGCCAACTCCACCTCCCTCCTGGACAACCTCCACATCATCAGGATCAAACAGATCATACCAGAACCAATGCACTCAGCAGGACACACCCTTGACCCCATCTTCACCGCAGGAAACTCCACCACCTTCAGCCACACCTCCTAACTCCCATGGACGGACCACTGCTGCGTCCACTTCACCTTCAAAACAATCATCTCCCGCAGACGCCCACTCCAGCTACAGCGCAGGAATTGGAACAAGATCTCCGACGATCAGCTTGTCGCCTCCCTCAGCGGCTCTGCTCCCACCGCCACAGACGTCGACCATACCACCGCCACCCGTACCCTACACAAATGGATCACCGACTGCGCCAACACCATCCCACCCTTCAAGAAATCCTCCAACCCACACGCCAAGAAAGCCAGCTGGTTCTCCACAGAACTCCGGGAATCAAGGCGACACTTCGAAAAGCTATGGAGAAACTCCAAAACCCCAGCAGACCTCGACAACTACAAAGCAGCCACCACCGCACACCACAAACTCATCAGACACTCAAGGAAGAAAGCACTCCAGGACAGAATCTCCACCCACGCACACAACAGCAAAGAACTCTTCGGCATCATCAAAGTGTTTGCCCAACCCAACAGTGAGACTACCGACATCCCACCCTCCCAGGACCCCGCGACAGACTCCGCGCCTTCTTCCACCACAAAATCAAGCCCATCTATGACAACAACAACCTCCACGAAGAACCCACACCCTCCGCTCCCTTCACCACACATCCAACACTGGACAGCTGGACCGCCCCCAGCATCGAAGACACCCTCAAGACTATGAAGACCACCCACTCCGGGGCCCCCACAGACCCCTGCCCCCACCACATCTACCACAGAGCCGCAGACATCATCGTCCCTGAGCTGCAAAGAATCATCAACCGCTCCTTCGAAACCGCCTCCTTCCCCGAAGACTGGAAATACGACGAGATCAACCCTCTCCTGAAAAAACCCACGGCGGACCCCACCGACCTCAAGGACTTCAGACCGAGCTCCTTACTTCTGTACCCGGCGAAAGTCATGGAAAAAGCGGTCAACAGCCAATTCGCCTCCTTCATTGACGAAAACAACATCCTCGACTCCTCCCAATCAGGCTTCAGGAAGAACCACAGCACCGAAACCACCCTTATTGCCACGACAGACGACATCCGTTCCCTCCTCGACAGAGGAGAGACTGTGGCCCTCATCCTCCTGGACCTCTCCGCAGCCTTCGACACAGTCTCACAGCGCACCCTAGCCCGCAGACTCCACGATGCAGGAATCTGGAACAAAGCCCTCGACTGGATCCGCTCCTTTCTCTCCGGCAGAACGCAGTGAGTCAGACTCCCTCCCTTCCTCTCGAAATCTCACACCAACCACCTGCAGAGTCCCCCAAGGATCCTCCATCAGCCCCACCCTGTTCAACGCCTACATGGCCCTGATCGCGTCCATCGTCAGATCAGACGGACTCAACATCGTATCGTATGCAGACGACACCCAACTCATCCTCTCCCTGTCCAACGAACCCAACATCTCCAAACACAACTTTCAAGAAGGAATGGAAGCAGTCGCCAGTTGGATGAAGATCAGTTGCCTACAACTCAACAAGGACAAAACCAAATTACTCATCATAGGCCCTCCTCCCGACGCCTGGAACAACACCTGGTGGCCCCCCGCCCTCCGGAACCCACCCACGGACCACGCACTGGAAATCATTCTAGACTCCGAACTCAAAATGGACCGCCAAATCAACGCCGTCACCTCATCCAGTTTTCACACCCTCCGTCTCCTACGAAAGACCTTCAACTGGATTCCCCTCGAACACAGGAAAAACATCACCCAGGTCCTCATCAGCAGCAGACTGGACTACGGCAACGCTTTCTACGCCTGAATCAATAAGAACCTCACCCGCAAACTCCAGAACGTCCAGAACACCTCCGCCAGAATTGTCCTCAACCTTCCGCGCCACTGCCACATCACCCAACACCTGCTGGCACTACACTGGCTCCCCGTCGAGAAGAGAATCACCTTCAAGCTTCTCACCCACGCCCACAAAGCCCTCCACAACACCGGTCCCGCCTACATGAACCACTGCCTCTCGTTCCATGCACCCCAAAGATCCCTCCGCTCAGCCCAGCTCTCCATTGCGACGGTGCCTCGCATCAAGAAGACCAGAACAGGAGGCCGCTCCTTCTCCTTCCTCGTGGCCAAGGCATGGAACACCCTCCCCACCTCCGCCAGACACCAACACTCTCCAAGTTCCTGAGATACCTCAAGACCTGGCTCTTCGACGAACCACCGTGAGCGTCCAGGAGCTGCACCCCACCCCCCCCCAACAGCGCCTTGAGTTCCTTTCGTTTGAGTAGTTGCGCTTAACAAACCCTGATTGATTGATTGATTGAAACCAGCATGCCAGAGGGGGAATGATGGTGAGGGGTGAAAGAGAGAGAACAGAATGCAAGTTGTGCGGAAGGGAGAAGGAACGACAAAATACACTGCCATCTGCTGAAAGTGGCATGATACAGCAGTGTTCAAGAAGAAAAATAATTCTCTCCTTAGCAGTGGATAGCAGACTCCAGTAAATTAAGTCAACAACAGAGGACGATGGAGTCAGAACATATGTCTGTATAATGATATGATGAGGGTGCAGTACATTAGGCTCACACATGTCTATGCTGTAATCAGGCTGCAGTAACTTATGCAATTATTGAGGTTCCACATGTGTCAACCACTGCCCCTTTACTTTCTGGACATCATAGAATTATGAGTAGCTATCCCAGAGTACCTTTTGTTGAAAATGGAAAGAAAAACTGTCAAAAAGTTGTCTTTACTTTTATTTTCAGCAGGGCAGTTCACAGAAGGTGCATGCCTTCAACATAAATTTGTATATTCACTTTCACAGGTCTATAGATTCTTGTATTACATGCCCTAAATAAATATGCTAAAGCTGGGTTTTGATGGCGATAGTCCTTATCATGGATTTAAATGCATTAAAATATGTTCTGGAAGAAGTTGCCCTAATATTTAAATCTAAGCCCGTGCACTTGCCTTTAGAAACAACCAACTCACTCTATCTACAACAGAGCGTTTGTTGTAAAAAGTGGTTTTGAGTCACAAGGTTTCTGATAAGCAAAATGCAGTTCTGAAGTAATAAAACCAAAGCAAAAGCTGATGACCCAGGTCCAGAGAGTAGTTGCTTGATGTCAAGCGGAAGGATTCAACTTGTTCAAAGAACTGAGATACCAAAATGCTCTTGGGTGAAACAATCACAAGAATAGGGAGGATAGCCATCAAATCAACATCAGGGGACTAAGATAGACGTCAAAAACATCCAATCATGAGCAAGGGGCTGACCCAATGTTCATTGTAAGTATAAAGCCCACTGTACACATATAAATGCTAAGTAATGGAAACGACAGGTCTGCTAAATTGCCTGCAACAAGACCTAAAACAGCTTTATTATTAGAGTTACAGTTACAGATAAGCTAGCAAAAGCATGTTCCATCAGCAGCTACCAAATGCTCTCTGCATACACAGAATCCAACAGCTAGTATCTGAAAGGAACAGTCAAAATTCACTCATAACATACCACAGTATCACAAAACCATTGCATAGACAGAAACCAAACCGGTTCACAGGCACACAGTCACTACTTATGGAAAAACAACCCCACAAGACCAACCATTACACACTCAAGGTCCATGACACCAGTGTACACAAAATTAGGGCCAACTGTACAAAAGAATCTGCCAATATAACACAAAAATGCCACCATTAGGGTAAACAACATGGATCACATACACTCAGCAAAGGAAGAAGCTGGATACAACAGACCTATGTTTATGCACTTATGAACTAATTAAGAGAGTCGGTGAGCATGATTTGGACTGTCTTTGTCTTTGTAAGACCTAGTGACTTAGTCCAAGGCTAATGAACAAACCTGCCTGGGACAAGGATTCCAGGTTAAAACTTCATGAGTTTATTCAAAAATATAATCATTACACAAAACAAAAATTTATTAATTAGTTAATTAGGAATGAACATCAATAAAATAGTCAAACCTTTTTTAGGCAAGGGGACTACCATCAGGTATGCCTCTAAAGGAAACCCAAGGAAGAACTAAGTATAAAATCAATAAACAGATCAGGGCAGAGTCTGCCTTCTAAGGAAGCTTGGAAAGACCTAAGTATATATCAATAAGATAAACTGACATAGAGTCTGCTCAGTTAGTAGGCACATAAACAACTGGCTCTTCTCCAGAATAAAGGTTTCAGAGTACAGAAGCCATAAATACTTTGTAGTCTGATATAACGTTACAGGGTTGAACTAACCATGTTGCTAACAAGTAAATCAATTGTTATTCTGGTATATAAGGTACTTCTAGAGATACTCACTTATTAAAGCTTCTCATTGATTAGGCTATGCATAACTAATTCAGGAAATTAATTGACATTTTATGCAATGCAGAAAAACAAATGTTTGTTCAGCTAAGGAATGAAATACACAGAGCATCAGCAGGAAACCTTAAAACGTTCTGTTAGAAATGGGGGTCTCTAGTTGGCAGAGGTAGGTACCTTTGACCAAATAGGAACCCTTGCTTCTAGTCAGGGTAAGGGGCAAACACACTCTAGATAATCCATGCTCACCCCCTTGGTAGCTTGGCACGAGCAGACAGGCTTATCCTCAAGGCAATGTGTAAAGTATTTGTACCAACACTCACAGTAACACAGTGATAACACCACAAATAGACACCACACAGGTTTAGAAAAATAAAGTATTTTTATCTAAGTTTCACAAGACCAAAACCACAAAAATCCAGCATACACAATGGAAGTTATTCTTTGAAATGTTCTTTGGAAGGTTGTTATAAAAAAAGCAAACTTGTAGTTTCTGTATTCCTTGTAATAATCAAATGAAACATCACCAATCAGTTCTCCTGAGCACCTGCACGCGGCGCTCTTGTGTTTGGGGGACTTTCCCCCACGAGCCTGCTGGCTCCACGGTCAGTGATTGCAAAAGTATGCCCCCAAATGCTGGAACAAACAGATTCCGAGGAACAGGCCCCGGTACCACAGCTCTTCTGATGTGCCGGTACTGGCCGTACGTATCACTTCAAGAAGGGAGACCCCACCACTTTGGAAAATGCTTGCACAGTCCCCGGCAGGCCCGCTAACTAGAACAAGGGGCTCACAACAGCCCTGCCGTCACGTAATCCGCCCACGGCCACACAACAAGCGGCCGCTCAGATATTAGGCTGGGATCACTCTCGCACAGTCCCCGGCAGGCCCGCCAACCAGACCAATGCTCCAAATAGTTCCCGCCGACTCCCAACCTGCCCAAGGCAACACGACAAGCGGCAGTGCTGATCTGCGCGTTACCTGGGGAGCTGGTCTCTCGCCTTGGTTGGTCCTTGGACGTGAGCCCTCTTCTCGTGGACGCTTTCCGGGGGGAAAGGGGCAGCCTTCCCCGACTCGAGCGCGGCTTCCCTCTCTGGCTCGGCGCTGACGTCCTGCTGGGCGGCTCCCTCTTCGGCGGCGGTACGTCTTGGGGGAATCCCGGTTGCCAGGCAATGCCTCGCAGCCGAGGAACACAGCACAGCTTTCCCTTCGCTGACGACTCGGGCCAGCGGCGGTGACGGGACACGCTGCAATCCGATCAGTCCCACTTCTGCAAAACTCCTCGCAGTCACAAGCTGGGTGCTGACACACGCACTCAGCGGCATAGAGGCGATCTCACGAGTAAAGCTCTTCTTAGCAATGCGGGGCTTCACGAAGGTTACACGCTGTGCCCAGACACACGCACACAGCGTTACAGAGACCTTGGAAACTTTGGTGTCCCTGAGTTTCCACAACAGGAGGCCAGCTCTCCTCAAGCCCTTGGAGACTTCTCTTCAGGTTACAGATGGACACAGCACACAGCAAAGTCCTTCTTCAAGCAGGGGGGACACAGCACACAGCAAAGTCCCTTTGTCTTCTCCTTAGCAGGAACAGCAAACTGCAGGCCAACCCCAGACACACAGCAAGGGCAGTACTTCTCCTCAGTCTCTTCAGCTGTCCTCTTTGGCAAAAGGTTCCTCTTGATCACGAAGTAGTCTAAAGTTCAGGGGTTTCAGCTCTAATATTTATACCCCAAAATATCTTTGTTCTCTTTGTGCAAGGGGTCCTGAACCCAGTCCAAACCAGTTCTGGGTGCACTCTGCCAGTGCACAACTTCTTCCTTTGTCAGTGTGGGCCAGGGTTTTCGGACGCACCGCAGGAGGTGGATCCAGTCTTTTGTGGAAGGCAGGCACAGCCCTAGTCAGGTACAGGTGCTACTCCTCCCACCACTCCAAATGCAGTTCGGCCTATTCAGCCCAGGCTAACTCACCCAGACTCCTGGAGCCACCCCAGCCCCTGTCACTCCAAAGCCAGACAGTCAATCCACAATCAGGCAGAGGCACACACGAAGGTTGGACAAGAAAACAGCTACTTTCTAAAAGTGCTATTTTCAAACACAGAATTTAAAAACCATCCTTCCTAAAAGATGTGTAATTAAATTCTGAGTTCAGGGATATCAGACTCCAATTTTCTATCTTACTCCTATGGGAAGATATGCTTGTAAAATGTTACAAAGCATTCCCCATTCTGTCCTATGGGCAAGATAGCCTTTCAATAGTGAAAAACGAAATTGGCAATATTTCACTATCAGGACATGTTACACACACCAGTACACGTCCTACCTTTCCCATACACTGCACCCTGCCCAGGGGGGGGTACCTTGGGCCTACCATAGGGGTGTCCTATGTGTAAGAAAAGGGAAGGGTAAGGCCTGGCAAGTGGGTACACTTGCCAGGTCAAAATGGCAGTTAACAAACTGCGTGCAGGCACTGCGGTGGCAGGCCTGAGACAGCTTTTCAGGGCTACTCATGTGGGTGGCCCAACCAGTGCTGCAAGCCCACTAGTAGCATTTGATTTACCATCCCTGGCACACTTAGTGCACTTTACTAGGGTCCTACCAGTAAATCAAATATACCAATCATGGATAACCAATCACAATAACAATTTACACAGAGAGCATATGCACTTTAGCACTGATCAGCAGTGGTAAAGTGCCCAGAGTCCTAACGCCAACAACCACAGGTCAGGAAAAAGTAGGAGGAAGAAGCAAAAAGTTTGGGGATAACCCTGCAAAAAGGGCCATTTCCAACAAGTTCCAAAACAGAGAAATATTGTGCACATTGCTTCCTTGAGTTAGAACAAATATTATGTTATAGACACCACAATTGCTTCTTTTTCAATGATTTGCCTTAATTAAAAGAAATACACAAGCATACAGAGAGGGGAAAGGCTCATTCACATAAAATAAAAATGCTCTATTATTCTGTAAAATGAATGTAAAAAACAAGTTACTTACTTGTACACTGTGGTTCTGAAGTATTGACATCGTTCATAGATTCAAATGCTTGAATCTTCCCCGTCGTCATGGTGTGAGTCTCACGGTACCTTAAATAGCAGTACATAAAGAAGTACATAGAAACCAATGTAAAAGCAATTGAATTTTGCTTTCCCATTGACCTCTTTATAAAGGCCCAAACTTCAGCCAATGAGGTGCCAGCCCTGAGACTACAAGCCCCTTCAGAGCCACCATATCTCAGATTTCGAGCACAAGTGTGAATGCCACCTAAGTGTCATGTTGTCAAAGTGACCAGCCGAAAATGGGGGAGTGGGCGGGTCGCATGTGAATCTATGAAAGATATCAATACTGGTGAACCACAGTGTACAGGTAAGTAACTTGATTTTTCTCCAGTATTGAATTTTTCATAGATTCACATGCTTTAATCAGAATAGTAAGCAGTACAGTATCATAATAGGAAAGCTTGTGAAAGCATGAACACCTTTTCTCCTGAAAAAAGGAAGTTTTTTTTAAAAATATATATATTGAAACATACATATATGGGGGCGTGGCTAGGCGCCGATGTGACGGGAAGCGGACTCCGGAGCTCCGTCCGCGGCTTTCCCCCAACAACAATGATCCTGGCTGAACAGTGAGGCCCCGTGCCACAATACTGCTGGCGGAATTCCTGGTGCTCAGGCTGGGCTCCCGGGGGGAAATTATGGCGGCTCTGGAGAGGTGAACTCGCCGTTAATCCCCCGACTGCGCGCCGAATGCGGCGCATCCAAGATGGCGGCCACGATCTGAAGCGGCGCCCTCCAGCGCGATCAGAGGCGGGCGGATTGATCTGGTTGCCCAAACTGTCCAGCGGGGGTGCAGGGCACGGACTTATGGTGGAGGGCAGCGGGAGCGGCGGCCCCGGAGACGAGGTAAACAGGCGCGGACTCCCGAGCCTGGCTGCGCTGTACTGCCCATGCAAAATGGCGGCTGCGGGCCGTCGTAGAGAGCTCTGACGGCAGCGGAGGTGCGCGGCGGGCCGGAGAAGTGCGGGGAAGGAGCGCCGGACAACAAAGGAGTCGCCATATGATGTGCAGGGGAAGCGCTGGAGCATACGTCTCACATTCTGAGCTGCAGTCCTAGGAGGTGGGGAGTCAGCACTGGGCCCGTTCTACCAGGCCTCATAGTCAGGAAGGTCTGAGCAGCAACTCTGAGGAGCGGGGAGAGACAGTCGACCCTTGAACAGGTGCCCAGGCAGTCTACGGGGACGTGAGCCAGGTGGGTCACGCCGGGGGCTGACTAGGAGGTTCACTGCAGATAAGTCACACTGGGAAGGCGCAGGATTGTGCCGGGTCACCTGCGATCAACTAGCTGGCACGTATCGCTGCACCTCCGAGCTCCTGCCCTGAAAGAAGACGCTTGTGGGAAGCAGCGATATTTTTCCAAGCGGGGCACTGACCCGGAGCGCGTAGGATAACGAAGATCACTACACTGAACACGAAGTACCCCTGAAACACCGCCTGGCTGTGTGTGGCAAGCGCCAGGGAGCTGGGGAGATGGCAAACGGAGTGATTATGAGCACTACTTGATGACCAACATATCTGAGTGGAGCCTTGGAGGGCTGCGTACACTGGAGTGAGCCCGGAGGGCGGGAAATCCATTTACCTGCAACTAGATCCTAGGGCCTGTCCCACGCTGACACTGAGACGGTCGCCAGTGCTCTGCGCACATTGCTGGAATCACACTGAACCAGCCCACTGGGCACGTGCTGGTTGATAACAATGGGGAGAGTGTCCAGAAAGAAGGGCTATGCTGTCCTCAACGTGGAGGATGAAGGACATCACACTGATGATGACGACGTGACGTCAGAGGGGAGGAAGGTTGCTACCCCTGGGGGACCTACCCTAGTAGACATTATGCAGGCCATCACCTCCTCAAGGGAAGCCCTGGAGACAAAGATTGATTCCATTGGGGCAGACCTCAACTTGCTGAAAGACGACCATCGCAAGCTTAAAGAGAGAGCGAAACGCAATGAGAAAACTCTGGAGGAGGTCCCGGAAGCAGTTTCCACATTGCAACGGTCCCTGAAAAGTGTAGAGGCCAAGGTCAAGATACTAGAAGCGCGAGCGGAGGACAGCGAAGGTCGATCCCGCAGAAATAACTTACGCATTGTGGGAGTTCCGGAGCGAGAAGAAGGGGCTGATGGGGTGCGCTACCTGGAGAACTGGCTTAGAGCGGAGGTGGCCCCCGAGGGTCTTTCCCCCTTCTACGCACTTGAACGAGCTCACAGGGTCCCAGCTAGACCGCCCAAACCTGGAGCCCCTCCTCGACCGCTGGTGGTGCGACTTCTTCATTTTCGAGATCAGGACCACATACTGCAGCAAGCCCGAGAGAAGCAGAATTTGCAGATTGGGAATATTAGCCCAGATTTCCCAGATTTCACCAGGGAAGTACAGCGCCAACGTGCTTCCTTTATGGCCATCAAGCGGAAACTGCGCCAATTGCAAATCCCATATGCCATGCTGTTCCCGGCACACCTCCGGGTGATCGACAAATCAGAGACACATTTCTTTTCTACCCCGCATGACGCATGGGAATGGTTGGAGACCCGTCAGAACACAAAGACTCGTAATTCCTCACCGGCCTTGATCCAGCAGACACTGACCACTTCTCAGCAGCTTCCACGGGCTCCTTCACCTAAAGAACGCCGACTAGAGCGGCACAAAGCTTTGCAGGCAGTTGCGGAACTTAGTCATGGAGGCGCTAGCCCGAGATCGACCACCGGCGAGCGCAGCGGGGCCGGGTCCAAAAACTCGCAACCAGGCAGCGCAAACAAAGAATCTGAAACTGACCTCTTGGACGTCACTCCTCAAACAGCGGATGAAATAGCCTGATGGTAGCACCCCAGGTCGTATGTAAGAGGGTCTTCTAGTACTGGGGGTTGACTTCTGCTGCGATCCAGGCATTATAGCAGCCGCCCGATGACACTGAAGTGGATACTGGGACTATCACGTGAACTAAGATGTTGGGGGGGCGGCCTGGGGGAGATCTGGGTCCAACAGGGTCAGCTTACGCCCCACCACTTTCAGTAAATTGCTGTACACATGTTTCAGTTTGGATGGGAACTTGTTTGTTTGTACCTGTCCTGGGGAGGGGGAGTTGGGGGGTTCCTATTGTCGAGGGGTTTTTGTTTGGGGCCAGGCATGTCGCTTTGAGGGAAATTGCTAAAGGTATGGCACAACTGATATAATGGGACCCACCATAGGTCTTAAATGTATATCTTGGAACGTTAGGGGGATGCACACCATGCTGCGCCGCCATAAAATTCATGCATACCTGGTCAGGAGAGGGGTGCAGAGCGCCCTTTTGCAGGAGACTCACTTGTCACAGAAGGAAGGAGCTGCGCTACAGCGAAGGTGGAGGGGGCAGGTGTTTTATACTACTTACTCGGCCTTCGCCAGGGGAACTCTGGTCTGGGTGCGGGCGGGAGTCCTTTTTCAGTGTATTAGGCAAATAATAGATCCGGAGGGCAGGTTTGTGGTGGTTTCGGGGCGTTTAGACGGAAGGGACATAACGATAGGGAGTCTATATGCCCCTAACGTAGACCAGCCTACATTTCTAGCACAGCTCTCACGGACCCTAGCGGCAGTATTGACAGGATCGGTACTGTTGGGGGGTGACTTTAACTGTATTACTGATGTTAGATTGGACCGATCTCACCCGCCACTCCCTGACGCTCCCACACATAGAATTGCAGAGGCCAGATGGGATTGGCAACGACGATGGGGACTGAAGGACACTTGGAGGGCCCAACACCCGGAGGAAAGGGATTATTCTTATTTTTCTGCACTACACAAATTGCACGTTAGATTAGACTCGATCCTGTGTTCCCCAGATGTGCATTGGGGGGGTTAGACTGAGTGAATACCTGGCTAGAACGATTTTCGATCATAACCCACTGCTGATGGCATTAGATTGGATACGTGTCAGACCTAAAATACCTGCTTGGCGCCTACGGCCGGAAGCATTGGAAGATCAGGTGTTCCGGGCCACAGTAGGTTCCGCTATCGAGAATTATTTTTTAGACAACGCCAATACAGCGACAAGCCTACTCATCGAATGGGATGCTTTTAAAACCGTTATAAGGGGCCGCTGCATTGGGGAAGTAGTGGGAGTACGGAAGGTTCTTATGCACGAAGTGCAAAATGCGGAACAACAGCTCCGAGCGGTGGAAAAGGATAGGCCAGAGAGAATGGATAAACAAGCTGACCTTCTCGCGGCTCGGGAGGTATTGGCAACGCAAGTAGAAAGGTTGCATTGCTTTGATTACAAGGCTTACATTGCCCGGGCCCATGCTGAGAGGGATAAATCTGGGGCGCTATTAGCCTGGTTGGCCAATCCAGCGGGTAGAGGGGCGACGATACTTCAGCTACGAGGGTGGGAGGATGAGGTCTATTATAGCCAACAAGATATTAACGCCCAGTTTTTGAAATATTACGCTGCCTTATATCAGAGCAGGCTCGAGCCAGGGGAAGAGGAAGTGGTGGGCTTCCTGGGGGATGTGGAGCTTCCAAGGGTAGACGCAGAGGCGGCAGATGCTCTGGGTAGAGAGGTCGAGGTTGGGGAGGTACGTAGAGCCATTAAACATATGGCCAGGAATAAGACTCCGGGGACGGATGGGTTGCCAATAGAGTTTTATTCGACATAATATGTTGATATTCTAGCTCCTCAACTAGTGGCGCTGAATGGCAGGGCAAAATGAGAAGGCTGTTTACCTGCTTCAACGAGGGAGGCAGTAATTCTTCCACTTTTAAAGCCCGGCAAACCGGGTTGGGATCGAACTGCATATCGCCCCCTCGCTATGCTTAATTTGGATTATAAAATATTAAGCCGTATATTAGCCAGCCGTCTACTCGTGCATATGTCAACGCTAATACATAAGGATCAGGCGGGATTTATTCCAACCAGGAACACAGCAATGAATATACAAAGGCTCCTACGAGTCTTAGAAGCGGACTCATCCTGGAAGGAGGAGGCGTACATTTTGGCAGTTGACATCGAGAAAGCTTTTGATAGCCTTGAGTGGCCATACCTTTTTAGGGTTATGAGGGCGTTTGGGCTGGGAGAACACTTCGTGGAATGAACGGCAATCTTGTATAAAAATTCTACTGCTAGGGTCAGGACGGGAGGGCTGATTTCGGATGCCTGTATGGTGAGCAGAGAAACACGACAAGGCTGCCCGTTGTCGCCCTTGTTATTTGCGCTGGCAATGGAGCCTCTGGCCGCACACGCTAGATCAGGCCGCTATTATCAGGGGTTGGAGGTGACCGGGCAACTCCAACATATAGCGCTCTATGCGGACGACCTCCTGATGTTCCTGGATAATTCAGGAGAAGCCCTTCGAGGAGCTAAAGTTCTCCTGAGTGTCCTGGGGAGAGTAGCAGGGCTTAGGGTAAATTGGACCAAGTCGTGCCTTTTCCCTACGCACTCGGACAGAGTGGGGCCGCCGGACACGGAAGGTGTAACATGGGAATACAGATGTCTGCCCTACTTGGGTACTCAAATATACCATGCCCCTGGAGATCTGTTTGAGGGCAATATAGGGCGAGCAATACGCAGCACCAAAAGCAACTTCGAGTTCTGGGGGACTCTCCCACTGTCCGTAGCGGGCAGAGTGGCATTGTTAAAGATGGTGACGCTGCCTTGGCTCCTCTATTACTTTGGGTCGCTTCCACTCTGGATTCCGCCCAGAATATTTGCTCAACTCAATACAATGATTACGGGGTTTCTGTGGGGCGCTGGAAGACAGAGGGTGGCGCTTACCACCATGATGAGGCCCAGAGCGGAGGGGGGGTTTGCAGTACCAGACCTTGAGGCCTATTACCATGCAGCGCAGTTGCAGTGGTTCACGAAGTGGATGGCGGGGCATCTCAGGAACCTAGGAGATCTTGGAGGTCGGGATCCGAGCTTGCAGCTCCTCTCTCGTGTGTTGTTGCGACTCCCCATGAGGGTTCGAGCGGCCCCTTCAGACGTGCAGACGGTGCATAAGTGCTGGAATCAGGCACTTAGACGAGCGCAGATACGATGCCCCTATGCGCCGGACATCCCGCTGGCTATATGCGAGGCATTACCCCACGGTGGGGATTGGCACAGATTGCAGGCATGGGGTGAGGTAGGAATCTCCACAATAGGCGATCTACATGAGGAAAATACTTTGCTCCCATTTAATGATCTTTTAGAGCGCTACGATCTCCCAAGAGGAGATTTTCTTCTGCATGCCGCCCTGACAGCAGCTATCCGAAAGCATTGGCAGGAGGGGATGGTGGAACCCCAGACTTCCATGGTTTGTCAATATATAGTGATAGCTGCTGGAACTTTTAAGGCAGTTACCTGCCTTTATAGGCGCTTTACGCAGGAGGTACCCCTGACAACCTTACGCCTCAAATGGGAGGGGGACTTGGGTGAGACTATAGACAAGAAACCGTGGGGAGAACTTGTGGAAAGGGCCTGGAAGAGTACTAGAAATGCAAGATTCCAGTTGATTCACTTCTATGTATTGCATAGGGCATACTTCACCCCGAGCAAGATTAACGAGTATTTTGGGGTCTCGACCGCCTGCCGAGGTGTAACATGGAGGGTGCAGGGTTTTTACACATGCTCTGGGATTGCCCACACCTGGGAGATTTCTGGCAGGGGGTAACTGCAGGGTTGGTGACCACGACAGAGAGGGACGTAGCACTGACCCCAAGCTGTTGCTTGCTACACTGGTTCCCTCCCACTGCCAGAAATAAGGTCACTAGCAAGTTCATAGACTTGGGGCTGGTATTGGCTAAGAGAGATTACTAGCCATTGGAAGGCGAAAAATGGCCCTAGTATTCCAAGATGGACGAGGGAATTTGTGAAGTGGGCAGAATGCGAGGGGACATTCAGACTGCAAATGGCCCAAAGAACCGGGAACGAAAAGACGTTGGAGGCAGCGAGGGCATGGGTGGTATTAGTGGAACTCCTGTGGCAACCGCCTGATGAAGGAGATGGGGGTGAGGTGGGGTGGGGTGGGAGGGAATTTTGCGGTGGGCATTGATTGGGAAGAAGAACCTCGAGGGGATTCATCACTGATAGATTGAGTTGCAAAACAATAGAGGACAAAGGGTTAGAGATCAACCAGGGACTTTGATGAACATTATTTTCCTGGTTCGCTAGCGGGACTGATGATCGATTGCAGCTGGACGTCCTGAGGTTATTATGTTTAACTACTTTACGATGTATGATGGGGCTCATGTACAATCCCAATAATATTTGGGCGATGTTTAAGTATGAAATCTGTTTAAAAAAAATCGAAACATACATATATGTACAAATAGAAATATATATATATATAGACCGTCCCTCTATTCGGTAGCACTATGGTGTTAAATTTAAATTAATAAAGAAGAAGTGAAAAACATACCAGAGTCTGCAGTTCCGTGTTTCCATGTCGGAATAGTAAGATGGAGAAGCATATAATATGGCGGATAGTGAATAATTAAATAAAACCCCTGCACAAGAAATCTGGGTCTGTGTCCCGACGTCTCCTTGGGGAGACAGGCGTAACAGGTATTGAAGAATTTATATATATATATATATATATATATATATATATATATATATATATATATATATATATATATATATATATATATATATATACATATTTAAGTATTGTGAAACAAGCTGTACCTTAATTAAACAGGAGACGTAAAACTGCTCGTCCAACCGCCGAATCTCCTTTCCATGCTGTATCCAAACGTGCCTGGTAAAAGTATGGGCATTGACCATGTCGCTGCTCTACAGATGTCTTGGAGAGACACTCCTGCGAATAACGCTGTGGAGGTAGCCATCTTCCTTGTTGAATGAGCTGTCACTTTTGACGACAGTGGTTTTCCAGCCTTATCGTGACAAAAAGTAATAGCTGATGATATCCTACAGGATATGCTGAAAGAGCATATCCTTTTCTGGGAGGAGCAAAGGAGATAAGTAACTGATCCGATTTTCAAAACGTGTCCGTTCTTTCAATGTAAAATCTCAAGCAGTGCCTGACATCTAGCGTATGGAGTGACCTTTCCGCCGGAGATGATGGCTCCTGGAAGTATGTTGGCAAAATAATAGGCTCATTTAGATGGAAAGAACTTGGGACTTTCGTTATGAATTTTGGATTTGTTCTCAATAACACTTCGTCCTTCTTGAATTGAATAAAGGGTTCTAAGACTGAGAATGCTTGAATTTCACTTACTCTCCTGGCTGATGTCAATGCCAGCAGGAGTGCTGTCTTCCAGGATACGCACTTAATGTCCGCTTTATGAATAGGTTTGAACGGCGACATTATCAGTTGAGCAAGCACCGTGTTTAATTGCCAGAAAACTGCTGGACGCTTTATTGGTGGAAACACCCTGAAGAGCTGGTTCATGAATTTTTTTATCACTCTGGAAGACCAAAGTGATATTTTCCTCCGATATCTCGAGATTGCAGCTAAGTGCAGTTTTATAGAGGAATGTGCCCGTCCCGCTCTTGCTAACTGGAGTAAGTATGGTAATATCTGATCCGGAGTAGGTTGAAATGGGTGTACAGAGTTGTCTATGCACCAATGGCAGAATCTCTTCCATTTCGCGGCATAAGTTTTATTAGTGGTCATCACTCTTGAGTGATTCAGGATGTCTCAAAAATCTTGAGTAATGTTCAGGGATTCGAATTCCTGGTGATAAGGTTCCAAGCGGATAAATTCAGAGAGCCTATCTGCGGGTGTAGTACCTGTCCTTTGTTCATGGATATCAGATCGTGAATAAGCGGGAAACTAATGTGAGGGGACACCAACATCCTTAACAGTTCTGAGAACCAAAATTGTCTCGACCATGCCGGAGCTATTAGGATCAGATGACACAGCTCTGACTTCATCTTGCGAAGTACTCTTGGTATGAGAGGGAGCGGTGGGAATGCATAAGCGAACATTCCTGTCCAGCGCAGCTGAAGAGCATTCCCCCACAATCCTTTCTGAGGAAATCTGCTTGCAAATCTCTCGCATTGTCTGTTGTCCCGAGTGGCAAACAGATCCAACCTTGGGGTTCCCTATCTTTTGAAGATTTTTTGGATCTGCAGTTGATTTAATTCCCATTCGTGAGATTGAGGACCAGCTCAGAGAGTCTGCCCACGTGTTGTAAATTCCGGGAACATGTTCCACCTGATGAGCAATGTTGTGCTTTAGGAGCCATTGCCAGATCTCCTGAGCCTGAGAGGAAAGGATCTGTGATCTTGTTCCTCCCTGCTTGAGCAGGTAAAACATTGTGGTGGTGTTGTCTGTTCTAACTAGTACTGGAGAGCTGCGGATTCTGGGAAGAAACACCTGTAATCCTAAAAACACCACTTTCAGCTCTAAGGAGTTGATGTGCATCTGTGCCTCCTGAGCATTCCATTGTCCCTGAATCTCCAGTTCTTAAAGATGAGCCCCCCATCCTTGCAGGGATCCATCTGTAGTCATTACAAAACTGAGAGTTTGTGGCTCGAAGGGTAGTCCGATAGATAGATTAACTTTTCTCTTCCACCATGACAGGGCTTCTTGCATTTTTTGATTGATAATAATGAGATCTTTGAATGAGCCCTGAGGTTGGATACACTGGATATCCAGTTGTTCTTGAAGCGGCCTTATATGCAGCTGGCAGTGTGGAATCAGTGGAATGCATGAGGAAAGCATCCCCAGTATGGATTTGTACGTTCTCACTGAAACTGACTTTTTTTCCTGCATTTGTGATGTTATTCACAAGATCTTTTGGATTTGTTCTTTCGAAGGGTAAGCCTTCACTCTCTTGGTATCCAGCACTGCACCAAGAAACACCAGAGATCTCCATGGTATGAGGGATGATTTGTCTGTGTTTAATCGCAGACCTAGCTTTTTGAAGAGCTGACGACAGGCCCATGTGGAGCTTTCTGCAGAGTGGTATGTAGGACCTTTCACTAGCCAGTCGTCGAGATATAGATAAACCTGGTGTCTCAAAAAACTGCTATTGGCGCCATACATTTTGTGAACACTCTTGGCACTGACTGGAGACCGAAAAGCAGCACTTTGAATTGATAGTGGCACCCTGCCACCTCGAAACGAAGAAATGATCAATGTTTGACGTTAATGGGGATGTGAAAATAAGCGTCTAAGAGATCTAGATTTGTCATAAAGTCTTCCTTGTTGATCATCAAAAGAATTTCCTGCAACGACAGCATTCGGAAGGGTTGTTTTTTGATATATTTGTTTAAACACCTGAGATCCATTAACTGTCTCCATTTGGCACTCTGTTTCATTTTTATCAGAAAGAAGTTTGAATCAAATCCCTTTCTGCGATGTTGCTGCGGAACTTCTTCTATTGCCCCTTTCAGGATAAGATTTGCAATTTCTTGTTTTAACAGAGTTAGATGTTGATGTTTTCTTGCTACTGGAGGGAGTCCAGGAGGCCTCTGGAAAAACTCCAGGATGTGTCCCTGATGAATAATGTCTAACACCCATTTGTCCGTTGTTATATTGAGCCATTGATGGTAATACGCAGACAGGTAGTGATTCTGATGAGGTTTGTGCAGGAACGAGGTGGCTGGTGAAACCAAAATGTAACTGACGTCTGGAGTTGTCCTGTGACTTTCCTCTTGTCGGAGTGCGCCGTCGAGTTGACTGCTGATTGTATGGCACGTTAGATGCCCGAAACTGCTGCTGGCCTGTATATTGACAATATCCCTGTTGCTGGTATGGTTTGTATCTGTAGGATTGAAAAGTAGGCCTTTGCTGGTATTGAGCCCTTCCTCTACCCTCTCGAAATGACTGGAAGCATTGTTGCTGGAGGGTTCCCAGGGACTGTGCCGTTTCCGTATCTGCCGTTATGCCTTGCAAGGCGTCGCCAATATTTTTACTGAAGAGATTGTCACAGTCGAAGGCATATCCACGATTTTCGACTGAACCTCTGGGCGGAAAGAGGTAGCCTTCAGTCAGCTATGTCTGCGCAGAATAACTGCTCCCGCCATTTGTCTGAAAGCAATGGATGAGTTGTCCATTGCTATATCTATGATCTATGCTGTAGCCCCTTCCTGAAGGATCTGAGTAGCCTCCTCTTTTTTGTCTTCAGGAAGATGGTCCAGAAAAGGTGCCAAGTCGGACCACTTCTGGCAGTCATAGCGGCCCAAGATGGCTAATGTGTTTGATGCTTTGGTGGAAGTGGCCGCCATTACTGCAAATCGTTTTCCTGTACCATCCATCTTTCTACCATCCTTACTGGGAGGAGGGAAAATGGAGCTGAAGGGTTTCTGAAACGTCTTTGAGCTGCCTGCATGACCACCGATTCTGATCTTCCGTGCCCAATCAGACATGCTGGGGTGGCCCTTATAGACTTCCTGGTGGAATCTTTAAAATTGTATAGGAAGCACTGCGATTGTTTCGCAGGGAGAGGTAAATCAAATCTCTTCGGGGCCCGTTCCAACAGCTCATGGAATCCCCTGATGTCCTCTGGCGAGGAATTGGCTTGAGAAGGTGAAGGAAACGGCGAAGATGGAGCAATGTAGTCATCCCATTCTGCACCCGCGGGAACTGTATCGTGCACCAATTCTCCTTCTTCTGTCTGGTCCTCCAGGTCACTCTCGATGTAATCATCTCTGATGGTTATGATTCTAGGAGCTACACCGCTCTCTTGTGCTGGAGAAGGCTCCGAAACCTCAGGAGGAGGCGTATCCTGTCTCCTTTCTTGCCGAGCCGGAGTGCGAGGAACAGGAGCATGAGCTTCTGGGAAACGCTTGTGGTAATCGTTCAATATGTGTCTGAAGTCTGTGACCAGCATCATTGGAACTGCTATGGTATCCTCACATGTAGGGAGCATAGTATCATCATCCTCTTCAAAGTCATAATGCTCATGGAATGTCTCATATCGCTGTGGCATAGGCGGAGGACGATCTTTAAAGGAGAAATCAGTTTCCATATATTCCGAAGTATTGCCTTGATACTCTTCCTCATTGTCGTTATCTTGGCAATTCACCTTAAGTTGTGTAGGACTATATGCAAGTTCGAACGACCCTTTATCTGCTGACTCCTCCATCTCCAGAATTCGTGACGGAGGAAGCGGTGAAACTTTGCTCACAGACGTCAAATCTGATGACATTCGCTTCGATTCCGGTGGCAGAATGTCTTTTTTCTGCTCCGTCGAGGAGGTTGTCGACGGTGGTATGCGTTTGATTGTAATTGTCATCGATGATCCCTGTGTCATCGGAGATTTAAGTACCATCGTCAACAGGACTATCGTCGACGAGGTCGTAGACGAAGTCGGTCTTGAGGTGGCCATTGACGATGTCGTTGTTTGGGCGGCCGTCGACGATGCCGTCGATGAAGTGATCATTGTCACTCCTCTCGTGGACGACCCCGTTGTCACTATTGTCACTGAAGCGTCAGCTCAGAACTGACTGCTGTCGTCGTCGGCATAATAGATTTTGCTGCCATCATCGACGGAGCTGCTGTCAACGGGTCCGTTGACGGGGTCTTTTTCGCTGACGAGGGTTTCAGAGGCACATGAGGCACTAAAGAATAAGTTGAAGACTTCTTGGGAGTAGAGCTCGTAGAAGGCTCAGATGAGGCTAGTTTTGCAGGAGTTTTACTTGCCTGTTTAGACTCAGCCTTAGATGAGGAAGAAGCCTCATGTTTTCTTTTACACTCAGGAGTGGACCGACCCTCTTCAATGTCAGAGCCAGAATCAGATTTGGACTTTTTCTTTTGCAGTCACAACAATCATGCCTCTCTGTCTTTCAAAGTTTTAGCAAAAAAGGTTCTGCAGTATTTACAATCCCTTGGAACATGATTGGGATGTAGGCAATAAAGGCAGTCCTAATGAGGATCCTCAGAGAACAATCTTGCCTTTCCACAAGAGCTGCAAGGTCTGAATAATATTTTCTTGGATCCTTTAGACATTTTCTCCAAAACAAACAAAAAAAAGCCAAACACAATACCTTTTCTTTCTAGAGAATTCTTAACTAGGAACAGTCAGGGTCAAAAGTTCACCAAGATGAAGAGCTGAGCAGGGCTCAGGGAGACTCCTTCTCACACCTCGCCCAGTGGTCATCCCGACTGGGGTCCTGAACGGCGAAACCCTTGATCTGACTGTTTGGTCCGAAGAGTCGGCAGTAGAGAACTGGTTTATCTGTATCTCTGATATCAGGTGAGTCTGTTTTGGTTCTATGAGGATGTGGTACCACTATAGTTTGGTTTGGTTTCAGTCTAAGGGCTGTTTTGATGAAAAGTATTTGCAAATACTTTGCCAGGTAAAACAACGATTTTGTTTTCTTTTCCTTTGCAATGCCTGGTTTTAAGTAAGATTCGGAGTTCGTTTTGTGGATGGCAGAACCCCAACCTGCACCTCCTGAGGGCAGTACTAATTATGATATGCATATAAAACATGGCCTTAGCCCTATTATGTTTAGTACATTATGGCACAAATATAGAAGGGACAACGCAGAGTTAAAGTGGCCTTTGACAGGCTCTTTTGATGAACAGAAGATCTGATTTCTCCAGGAACAGTTGTTTAAACAACGTAGTAGACAGTCTATGTTTGACTCTCTTCGGACTTGGCAGAAGGAGGCCAAACAGAGGCGGTTAAAAATGGAGAGAGATGCTAGAAAAGGAAAGATGCAAACGCTTACACAAAAAGCTGCAGCTTATGACAAAGATAAGCAAGAGAGGGGAATAGAACTTGAAGATAGGAGATTTCGGTTGCACATTGATAAGTCTTATGTGGCTCAGGAGGATGGGGATCCTTTCATGGATACCCGACCCCGCCACCATATGTCCCAGAAAGGATATATCCCATTATTCCCCATCAGCAGCAACAACCTGCCCAGGGCGCATCCGTCCCTACAGTTGTCACATCTACTGCCCCAGTTAATGTACCCCCTACTCCTTCTCCTCCGTCACAATCTTTGACTACAGTAACACCTGTTACCCCCATTCCGGTTATTCACCCTCTATTGTCGCCGATTGCTGACACACCAGTACGTGGTTCAGAAGATAGAGATTTGAATAGATTTAGAGAACGGTTAGGTCCGCTAATGTGATCCGGAGTGGGAGAGAGGGAGAAGAAAGAAATAGCGGACCAGGCAATAAAGTGGGCTCATAATCAAATTTACAGTCTTGAGGATATCTGGCAGGTCATGTGAGACTTCAAACCCTTTCTGCAGCAACATGCCCTTAAACACTTGTCCTCTGCCCTAATTGACCTCTGGCACACCCATATTGAAACGGAAGCACCCCAAATAATATTTGATATTAATGAAGGCGCTTATGTAATTAACATGGAGCCAGCTCAAGTGTTCAGGAATATTTCCACTTTAGTTACATATATAGAGACAGACTACATGATAAGAGTCCCACTCACATAACTCAGTTCCCAATGCGAGAGGTTCATCCCATTTACCACCCGGAAATCCCTGCAGTGACCAATCAACATGGGGCGGTTACCAGACTGGCTGTGGCTGCACGTTTTCAGGAACAATGGGTTTATACTCCATGGAAAAGAAGTGAGGTTCAGGCCCTTAAGGGTAAGTTGCCCGACCCTATGAAAAATCCTACTGCTTATTATAAAGAATTGACAGAAGTTGCCTCCTCCACTGTGATGACCCTTGCTGATATTGAAATGTTTTTTGGTCTACTAGTTCCAGTTGATATTTGGCGGCAAGTGCATACTCAAGACCATGTCGCTGAGTTGGGCGGCACTTGGGATGCGATTAAGGGTTGGGACCGAGATAGGAAGCCAGGAGATAAACCATGCGCTGAGTTACTTGCTTTGTCCGGCCGTTTAATAGCATACATGCATACCCTTATTCCGCCCAAGAAAGTTAGTTGGGATAGATTGACTGCCTGTCGGCAGAAGAAAGACGAAAGCGTGTTTGATTTCTTCACTAGGTTCGAGGAAATGTTTCTGGATTACAGTGGGCAAGATATGTCTACGGAAGGGGGAGTCCGTCTGTTCGTTGACAGGTTTGTCACTAATCTTCTCCCCGAAATAATGTCTAGACTTCAGGCATCTGAAAGTACCTGGTCCACGTCTTCTCCCTCTGTTATCTTAAATATGGCCCAATTTTATGAGCACAGAGACAATGAAGAAAAAGACAAAAATGACAAAAAGCATAAGGATTTGAAGACGAAGGTGTTATTGCAACAGGCATATCGGGGTAATACTAGAGGACGGGGACCCCAACGACAACTCCCACGTACTAGACAGCCTCCAATGACACCTTTGGGGCAGAATCAGTGTGCGTATTGTAAGGAGGAAGGTCACTGGCGCAGCCAGTGCCCTGTACTTTTGCAAAAAGTTTCGTCCACTCGAGGAAGGGGTTCTGGGAATAGGGGTTGTGGGACTGACAGACAACAAAACAATAGGGCCTCAGTGGGCCGTTTTGACAATTATTTTGATGACACTAGGGACAGACAGTACTATAATGACGATTATGACTTTGATGATGCGACAGTCATGTCTTACAGCTAGGACAGCCAGGGACATGATAAGGGACCAGTTCACATACCTGTAGATCAGCGCGGCCCTTATGTCAAGATAGATCTGCAAGGATCTCCTACGGAGTTCTTGGTTGATACAGGTGCCACTAGAAGCTCTATTGCCCGACATCTGATCCCTGGGGTGCCCCTGTCTGGCCATAATAATGTTTTGGTGGGTTTTCAGGAGTACCGGTTGCAAGCCGCATCTCACGCCCACTTGCCCTTACTGTTGGCCTTTTTACTGTGGATTCTCCAATTCTTCAAACATCCAATTGTGGTGAAAATGTGATGGGTTTGGACCTACTAAAGAAGTTTCAAGCTACTATGTATTGTTCGCCAGATGGTGTCTATATTACCATGGGCCCGGATGTAGGTACTAGACAATGTCTATCTAAGGATGCTCCCCTTCCACCTGAATTTGATCAAGTTCCACCCACGTTATGGGCCACCGGTGACACCGATGTAGGCTTATTGCATATACCCCCAGTCTCTATACAGGTTAAGGAAAATGCCGTTTTGCCCCGTATTCCTCAGTATAAAATACCAAAGGCAGGAGAACAAACTCTTCTGGATATTGTTCAGGACTTAATATGTAAGGGAGTTGTCGAGAAGACTACAGGTAATGTATGCAATAGTCCCATTCTTCCGGTCTTAAAAAGGACACCTCTAGACTCTCCCAACAGTGCTGATTATGTGTATCATTTTGTGATTGATTTGCGAGAGGTTAATAAATTAGTTGTCCCACAATTCTCAGTGGTTCCTGATATCACCACACTTCTCACTATGATTCCATCTACTGCTCAGTTCTTCTCTGTGATTGATTTAAAGAATGCTTTCTTTAGTATTCCTATCCACCCAGATAGTAGGTATTTATTCGGATTTTCGCTGGCTGGTAAAAGTTTCCGATTCAGTCGCGCTCCTCAAAGCTATACTGAAAGTCCTAGCATTTATAGTCAAGCGTTAAAGAGTCAGTTAGATTCCCTCTCACTTTCTCCAGGTAATGTATTAGTACAGTATGTAGATGACTTGTTAATTGCTTCTGATACGGAATAAGGTTGCAAGGATAGTACAGTGAAATTATTGTTGCATTTGGCACATCATGGACATAAGGTCTCCCTTTCGAAGTTCCAGTACTGTCGACAGGAGGTTACCTATTTAGGTCACCTACTGTCGAAGGAGGGTAGAAGGTTAACGCCAGAACGTATCAGTACTATCACTAAAATGCCCCTTCCACAAACCCAAAAAGTTGTGCGTGCTTTTATAGACATCACTTCCTACTGTCGGCAGTGGATCCCAAATTATTCTTTACTAATTAAGCCCTTGCTTGCATTAACGACGAAAGCGGTGCATGAGCCTTTGCCTTGGACGCCAGATTGTCAGCAATCTTTCGAACAATTAAAAGCTGTGCTTTGCTCTGCTCCAGTGATAGGCACGCCTGATTATAGGAAACCTTTTGTGCTGTACGTCCACGAGATGGCTGGTTGTGCTCTCTCTGTCTTGACTCAAAGATTTGGCGATAGACAGAGACCTTGCGCTTATTTTTCTGCTGTGCTCGATACTGTCACAAGGGCCCTCCCGAGCTGTCTGCAAGCGGTCTTGGCTGTGGCCACTTCAATCAGACAATCGTCTGGACTCGTACTCGATACTGACCTCACAGTTATGCTGTGGATACACTTTTGAATAAAACAAGGACACAGCACCTCATTAGTGCACGTCTTACTGGTTATGAATTGACATTGTTTGCTAAGCATATCACGATTAAAAGATGTGCCACTCTGAATCCAGCCACGTTACTACCCCTCCCTTCTGAGAATAATGCAGTCGATAAACATGACTGTATTTTCCGAACAGAGGAAGAAACGAAAGGATGGGTAGACTTGACTGATGTTACCTTATCTGATCCCCAAAGAGAACTATATGTCGATGGCTCCTGTTTTAAATTACCAGATGGCACCACCACTGCAGCTTATGCTATCACTACATTGCGCACAGTAGTTGAGACATCAAGGGTCCCCTACCAGTCCGCCCTAGGTAGCAGAACTTGTTGCCCTTATACGAGCTTGTGAATTGAGCGGGGGGTTGGTTGTCAATATCTACATAGACAGTCAGTATGCATTCTGGGTGGCCCATAATTTTGGACGTCTGTGGGCAGAGCAAGGGTTCCTTACTTCTCATGGCACTAAAATACAACATGGACACCTCATACTGCGATTGTTATCTGCACTGACACTCCCCAAGAAAATGCCGATTGTGAAGTGTAGCGCCCACAGAAAAGTGACTGATGATGTAGGCAAAGGGAATGCGTTTGCAGATCATATAGCCAAAGAGACTGCTGAAGTAAGGTGAAGAGAATGTTTGTTGCAGGTCCAGCTAGAGGGGTTCCTGAGAATGCCATGTTTCAAAATACGGTTGAGAGTGTGAAAGAGATACAGACTGAGGCAACAATGGAAGAATTAGCGGTATGGCAGGAAAGTACAGCACAGTTAAACGAAGAAAGATGTTGGATTGACAAGTCTGGAGAACAGAAATGGATGTTACCCCATGCATATGTGCTCCATGTGGTTACAATGGCTCATGGTCCAGCTCATATTAGTGCAAAAGGCATTTGTAAATTATTGGCCCCGGTGTGGTGTAATGATAATATTTCCAAGAGCGCTGCACATTTAGTGAAAAGTTGTATGATTTGCATGAGGCACAACCCAGGGAAGGGTACCCCTACCCCATCATCTAACTTTGCACCACCTACATTCCCATTCGAAGTCCTTCAAATGGACTTTATTGAGCTGGAACGATGTAACAGTCTCAAGTATGTCTTAGTGGTTATATGCACGTTTAGTAAATGGGTTGAGGCTTACCCCACTAAAGACAATAAGGCCACCACAACTGCAAAGGTACTCCTTAAAGAGTATTTTCCTCGCTTTAGAATGCCCCGAATTATCTGGAGTGATAACGGGTCTCATTTTAATAGGAAAGTGATTAGGTTAATCCGTGAAGATTTGCACATTAAACAGAAATTTCATGCTGCCAATCACCCGCAGTCAGCAGGTCTTGTTGAGAAGTACAATGGTACGCTCAAACTGAAATCAGCAAAGATTCAGGAAACGTCAGGGTTAAAATGGCCAGATGCTCTTCCGTTAGCTCTTTTGTCAACTAGAACTACAGCACATTCTAGAACTGGTTTATACCCATTTGAAATTGTGTTTGGACACCCAGCGAAAGTCTGGGGCGTTCCCAGGCCGAAAAAATTCTCGGATATTGAATATCCTCTGTTACTTGATTACCTTGGTCAGTTAACAGACAGTTTGCGTTCTATTCACCAACAGGTGCAAGACTCCTTACCTCCTAAACCAGAGGGACCTGGCCACAACATCCAGCCTGGTGATTTTATACTCGTCAGAACTTTCCAGAGGAAGAAAAGTTTGGAGCCCAGACGGAAAGGTCCTGAGCAGGTTCTGTTGGTGACACAGACGGCTGTAAAGGTTGCTGGTCGAAAGAACTGGGCCCATGCGACCCACTGCAAGCGAATACCTTTGCCTTATGACCAGTGGGTCAAGGAGGGAATAGGAGATGTTGAATGTGAGCAAGTGCCCGGATTTGTGCCTTTTAGTGATGCACAATTAATCTGGACACAAACAGATAAGGAGAACGACGACGTTCTGAACGAGGCTGTCCCACCAGAAATAAGAGCTATCCAGGAGCCTCTGTTCAGTGGTCACACGGTGCCTGGGGCTGCCAGGTACGATTTACTTCCTTGGAAGAGGACCACAGAGCCTAAGGAGAAAAAGATGAGGGATGGACTGCACAAGGTAGGAAAATACTGAGTAGCAGTACCAACGAGGGATCGGAAAAAGTGAGAATTCTGCATTTGCTTTGCTTTTGTTGTTTGAAAAGTATACTCTGAGAGTATACCACCTTTAGTAATGTGGGATAGATTAGGAAAGAGCTGAGGACAGAGCAAGCTCCACCGCCGGTGCTCAAGAGCGCCAAGTAATTGATGGACGATAGGAGCCTGTACCAGTGAGGCTCTGACGGACACTGGGAACATTCATATTTGTCTTTGCATTTTCTTCCTTTAATTCACTATGCATTCTTTTGGCAGGAAAGTTAATGAGGAGGAGCAGCCAATTGTCACTATAAAACGCAGTGTGACTTGGTCAATCCGGAATAAAATTGCATGGTCATTTTTTTGATAAGGATGATAAAAATAATATGCGGGGTGTCGTGGTTTTTGGAGGATGTACATAGTATACCTACACGTAGTAAGGGTGAAGGCACTTCCCCTAGACGTAATAAAAGGGCTGTCCCAAGTAATGTGTTTGTGGAGACCCATAAAAGATTCTTTGGGAAAGGGACTGCTTGTTACCCCACTCGATCTGTTACTAGCCTTTGGACTGCATACCCACTGTCACTTGTGAATTACACGTACACTCGGCCTCCTCAGTTTGCGGAAGTAAGGGGAATGTTTGGATTTGGTTATCCTGGGCCATGTCTGTATCATAAGAAGATACAAGGAATGGGTTATCCGGGTTGTGACAACAATACATATTGTGATCATTTCTATATGGAAGAACAGAATATAACACTAGTGGGTTGGAATTACAAGGAATTAACAGTACCTCGGGAGCAGTGGCGGCTCCTCCATTAGGGCGGCGGAGCGCTGCCCCACTGCTTTCTCGCAGTGCGAGAAGTAGAAAATAAAATGGTATTTTAAATACCATTTTATTTTCTGCTTCTCGCGCTGCGAGAAAGCAGAAGGCAGGGGTATGCCTGGTTGGGGGCGGGCGGGTATGCCTGTTTGGGGGCGGACGGGTGGGCGGGTCAGGGAGGAGTGGCTTGCACCACTCTGAGTGCCCTGACTGTTTGGTCGGCCCTGGGGCCGACCAAAGCAGTCATGCGCACTCTACATTTTCTCTATGTAGGCTGCATGCAGCCTACATAGAGAAAATGGCCTCCCTACAGGTGCCCGGCTGGGCGCCGTACGGGACTCCGCACCAATCACAACGCTGCCATTGCAGCGTTGTGATTGGCTTACAGGAGGGGAGGGAGCATGCCTGTTCCTGTCCAGGAGGCAGAGGTGGCGCGGGACCCCGGACCTGGTTAGGTAAGTTTTATTTATTTTTTGTTTTACCCCCTCCCCGTGTATTGCGAGCCGCGACTGGCGCTGGAGCTCCCGGGAGCAGCAGTCGGTTCTCTCCGAGCAGGCATTCCCCCTCGGAGCCTCCATAGCCTCAGTAGGAAATGCCATTTACTTGAATGTTGTGTTGTTTTGTAGACGAAGGACATGTTGGCGCAAGAGATTACGAGTTTCTTAAAAAGCTTCTCACTTGTGGTCTACCCTGGTCTTTCACGTCCACACTGGATCTCTAAGATATCATATCTTGTCAGTGGGTTATGAGGCACTACTCTGCCACCTGCATGGCCTCAGGGTGCTATGAGGAGGAAAACTGCCATGGCTGAGTGAGTTGCAGTGCTCAGTTACCGGGACGCAGTCAACTCTTGCTGTGCTAGCCGAAGGCTGCGTGGTGATTTATTGAGAGGCCTCGCACTGACAGGGGAACGAACATGGCTCCTGTTGTTGTGGCACCATGTTTGTAAACCGCAGTGCTATGGTTTGTTATGTAATGTTAAGTTACATAGTTTTGTGCTGTTCTAGGGTATGCTGTGCTATGTTATTTAATGCAATTTTAAGGTTTGAGATATGATATGCAGCTACATTATTTTATCACATCATGACGTGGTATGTTTTTACATGTTTATTTCATTTTATAATGTTCTGTTTTACTGTGATTCTTACGTGACCTGTGTAGCACCCTGCTTCGAAGCGCTCAGCTTTGTAGTAGAATGCATACATGCATGGTTGGAAGTGTGGCTTCTGATGAGAGAGCTTGGTGCCAAGTGTGAGGTTCCAATCTGTTGTTGTTCATTCAAACAATCACCCAGTTTCCTGAAAAGAACAGTACATTCTCCATTTCTGGAGGGGGTGCTGAATTAAGTAAAGATCCCACCGGTGGACGCTCTTACACATACTATCATCCTGGCGGAGGAAGGTGTTTTTCTTTTTTTGTTAAGCCAGTCTGGCATGACGTCCCATATTTGTCCAAATTTATTATGTGCCGGACGGGTAGCCGAGTTCCCTCCTTGTAGGTATATTTTATTTGTAAATGTGCTGAATACTAAATATGGCTGTGGTAACTTACGGCACATCAGCCATTTTGAAAAAAAATATATTTGTGCTAGGGGGAAGGCGTGAACAAAGGCATACAGCAATAATCTTTTTTGGCCACGGGTTTCACATTTTTTATTGTAATCTTCATGCACACTTTGTAAAATGGTAACACTAGATAATTCCGGAGCGACGTATCTCCATCACCTCTATAGCTCCTAAAAATTTGCAATTTCTTAAATGATAAATAATTAAATCGTATTGCTTTATTAACCTTCCTGCTTCCTCAAATTTGCTTGAAAATGCACCATTTGTCCACTCTTTTTCAAAATTTTCTCGGGAGGAGAACCCTCCCTGAACCTCCCGTAGGTTGTTCAGGCTCGCTCGCCGCACTGCAGTACGACAATAATTTTACGCCTCACCACTTTCAAATGTCACCAACCACCACTGCTCGGGAGGCTGGTTATTATCCCGCTTGTTGCCTCATAGTGAACAGTACAGATACTTCTCTGTACAATAATTGTTCAGGGATCATATTGTTTAAAAATACAGTCCCTTTGGTGTATAAAAAGATTTCAACACTTTGGGGATGAACTCCAGATATGCTGCAGTGAATTATGAGGGGCCGATATACGCACATCCAGGGTTTTTCTTTCAGTCTAATGGGACTTATTCCAATGTCCATAATGGTACCGGTGACGTGGTTCTTGGGATGGTACTGCCTTTGGGTGTTCCATGTAGATATGCTCGACCCAAAACAAGATGGGTAAAGAGGACGTTAACGAACGAATTCTGTGAAGGAGTAACAGATTTTGAAGTAAATAGCTATAGTAATGGTATTACATTTGGATACATACTCTCTTCCATTTTTACACTGCGTGGTACTGCCATGGCCAGGGGTGAGAAAGCCAGGGAATATTTTGGATGTAAGTTACAAATTCTATCTAATACTACAGTGACGGCTTTGCTCAACATCACTACCCAGTTAGAAAGCATGCAGGTGTATTCGGAATAGACTAGATATGCAGTGGATTTTATTTTGGCAAAGAGTGGTGGTGTATGCGCAGTGATCGGCGACCAGTGTGTGGTTGGTATCAAAAATATGGAAAAGAATATAACACAACACATCATGGATATCATCGACAATGTTAAAGGAATGGAAAGTGGGAATTGGAATTGGTCCCTTTTCGGCAGCTGGGGTTTGATCCTTAAAGAAATTATTTATCTTATAGTGTTGCTGGTGCTCTGTTGCATCCTCATTCAGTGCCTTCCTCTCTGTTGTTCCTATTGTGCTTCCGTTTTTACACCTAAACAGAAAATATCAGCCTTTGTCAAAAATGCCGCTATGATGCTCCAGGAGGATATTGATGGTCTTATCAATATTGATGAAGGAATTTTCGAAGATTCCTCCATCCTTGCTGTTCCCCTTTCTAATGCTGATTGTAAGGAGTGCCCATAGCTTCACCACACTTCCACTTCTTTGCTTTTGATCCTTTGTCGACTTCTGACATACTGATGCCGTTATAGTAATGCTGCCTATGTACCACTTTCCCTTGTTTCCTTTTGCATATTAGAAAATGTTTTTAGCTCATGCTAAGAGGAGGGTCTGTTAGATTAGGCCTGTTGATGCTCACGCAATGCCATGTTGTAGTTAGCATTCGCTACACCATTTTCTTTCCGGATTCCATTTTGTATGCTGACCAAAACTAATCCTTCTTAGTTCTGAGAAATACCCTTCGCTAAGTTTCGTTTCTGCAATAAAGATTGTTAGTGCCATCGCATAGCTTTCCCACTCGATAACGGTCCTCTCCCACCTTTCTGGTAGTCTGATCGCAGCCCAGGGTGAAACAGCCTTGGACTGTGCTGAGTTGTGCAAGTTACGAGAACAGAAACCTTTTTTTTGTATTTTACTGTCCAGCTACATCAGCCTGGAAAATTCCATTGTGAGCGTGTTCTTAGCTAACCATGAAATGTACATAATGTATCTCTATGCTTGCTGTTCTTCAGTTCCCTCTGTAGCACTCTCTTGAGACTGTGCAGACGGAGGCCCGCTCTGAGCGTATATGAATAAACAGTTATTGGTACATGTTCTCCACTGTCTCTTCGACTCTTCATTTGGTACGGAAGGCTGAGAGGTGGTCAGTGGTGACCCGGATGGCCCTAAGCGGGTCACTTCCTTCAAGGATACAAATGCTTCTATTCCAGGAATCTGTGTTTGACCTTGAGGTCACAGGTTAAAATCCCAATGGTTCTACTCAGACTTTTATCCTTCTGAAGTAAATAAAATGAGTGCCATTGAGTTGGGTAACAATAAACATCTGTTATTTCAGCGCCAAGAGACCCAAGGAGGATTCTCCTGGTGTGGCTAGATCACTCAACTAGTCTTAACCAATGTAGTCATTTTGAAAATGGAAGCAGGGTAAACTAAGTTCCTTGCTATGAGTTGGGATGAGTCATATCCACACCCAATTATGATGGTCTGATGTGCCTTTATGGAGATTTCCTTGGTGTAGGAACATCAGACCCGATATCAGCAGCCACAAAATATGGATGGAAAATTGTATGAAGCTCACATAGCAAGCACAACCTAGCCCCTGCAAAGGTCCCCGCCCCACCCTCTTCTATGACAGAGACGAAGCATAGGATACTCCCTGCTACCTGATGTAGCTTCCATGTCCTCTGATGACCTCCCTGTCCTTGCCCCACCATGCCCACACATCCATTTGCCACCTGCTTAGAGCAGGGTAAATGTGAGCCAATTTGCCTCTGGAATATGGATACTGCAGGCAGCTATCGATCCCGAGTCTACATGTTATTGTCAATTCCAGGGACAAAAACTAAGAGTAGCTGGATTTATATGCCAGAGTACCATCCGAAAAGTTATTTTGGCCCACAGCATACCCTAGCACATGAATGAGCCAGCTCGTAATTGGGTTCTAGTTGTAGGTTCTAGCCTGGAGAGCAGAGCATCCAGGTAAAACACAAGAACACGAAAGAGGACATTGTCTGGAATTTAAAAAGGGGGCAATTCAATTGGCATTTCCCAACCTATAACATTGTAGGAGCTAAAGCATTTTGCATAGAGCACCCTTGCCTTCATCTGTAAGCTACCAAAATATGAATGGTAAAACAGACGCAATATTTTTCAACATTACCACACCACTCTTAATAAAGTATGCCTTACACTAGAATAGAATAGGGAAAGAACAAAAGTGACACCATGAAAAGTGTGGCACACACACACCACCACAAATACACCCCAGAAAGCACATATCACAGCAATGAACAGGAGAACAATATAAATACACTTGGAGTTTTGTTTGGATAAGTTTTAAGTTAATTTTTTAAGTTCATGGTCAACTTTATTCCAGTGTATTTCAAGTATGTGCTTGCAACAACATTTTAGATGTATTATTTAAATCGTTCCCCAAAATAACTGGACATAACCTAATTCACAAAACAAATCAAGAATTTTCACCCTAAGGCTTAGATCTAGCACTGGTGCAGATTTCTGAAAGTAGTTAAATCCTACTCAATTGTTTATTTATTTATGATTTGGAACTCTCACATGATCTACATGAGAAAATACCAAACACACATAAGTGATAGAAAATAAAAATACGGTAGATGGAAATAACATAATATCAGTGACACACCACAGCACAATCAATTTCATAATCTAAAAAAGCTAAATTATGTCACAACATTCAATACAAATTTAAGAAGGGGCAGCTCCTCCACAATGGCGGAGGAGCGTCGCCCCAATGCCTGGCTCAGAGCCAGCAAATGTAAAATAAAAAGATGCATCGTTTTATTTTGCATTTTCCGGCTCTTAGCCAGTGCTGTAGGTAGGGGCAGGTCCGAGGCGTGGGAGGGGGGAGGAGGAGCGCTTTTGACCTCCCTAAGTGCTCATTGTGTGTTTGGCCAGCCATCTCAGGCCAACCAAAACACACATGCACACTTAGGTTTTCTCCAGCACGGCTGCATTGAGCAGCCAGGCTGGAGAAACCCCAAAGTCTCCCTGGCCTGGGCGGAGCGTCTTTCTAGCCCGCTCAGGCCAATCCTCGCGCTGCTCTGCAGCACGGGATTGGATGGGAGTCTGTCCCAGGGGCTGCTGGGACCAGGCAGGAAGAGGAGAGGCGGCGCAATGTGATGCTGGAGGCGGCTGGCGGCTAAAGGTAAGTTTTTTTTTAATATATAGTATTTCTAACACATTGCGCAACTCCCCTCCCTGCATGACCCCCCCACGTGACACCTCCACCCACCCCACTACCCTTTGTTTGTGATGGCCGCCACTGAATTTAAGGAACATTTAAAAAAGTTAAAAACAGGAAAACAGAACATTTCATTAGGAGGGAAAAGTAATAACTGCATGGCTTCAGCAGTCGTTCAAGCTTGATGGTTTAAAAAGAGGTCTCATAAACGTGCAAGCATGTAATAGCAGAGCAGGGCAAATAAAAAGCACGTTTCAAATACTGGACACCATTATTACACAGATTGCATATATTGAAAAGTAGATATTTATGGGAGTTATATATGCAGTGACATATAATTGTCCCACACAGGCTTTACAGCCAAAATGGCACAGAGGTGGCAACATATCACGAAAACAACATCTGCATCATGATTACATGTGAAAATAAAGTAATAGGCAATACATTTTAAAAAATGTCATAGAGTACCTTCTCAGCTTACCAACAAACTAGTCTAACTATGTGGGTTCACAAAGAATAGGAGAAAGCCAGAACTGGTGCCAGGTTAAGAAGAGTTTCGCACCCCTTGCAGATACAATTCATAAAGTGTCTTGTTGTTAAAATACGGTTATGTGCAAGGATTTTTGACGCCTTCAAAGGGATATATTGTAGCTCATCTCCCATGTGGCCTTCTCCGGCTCTGCATCATAAAATGAGAGGACCCAATCCACAAAACATTGTCTGAGAGTAATTGTGTCAGGTTTAAGTACACTCCTAATAAGAATAATCTTAGTGAAGCACACACAGATTTCTATATCACTGAAAGAAACTGATTTGTAGAGGGAACATGTAGAAAGTATGGTCTTTCTGCAAAAGCCATCATCGCTAAGCACAACAACTTCAAGCAATAAAATAAATGAGTCGAAGCATGTGATGGTCTTACTTCCTGATCAGTGCGAGTGGCCATAAAACAATAATGCACGCCATGGCCAGTGTTGATCATCTCTGACGAGAAGTTCTCTAATTATAAATCATCGGGTAGTTTGGTAACTTACAAAATCCGAAACAATAATTCCTTTCAAAACCTAGAGCAAAGTTCTTGCTGCCTCCACCTGAAAAACATCCAAGAAGACAGACAACAAAAACTCCAGAAAAGAACTCATGAAAAAGCCAATTTTTTATTGGTTATACTCTAAGGCATCTGTCCTTTGTTCACATTGTTTATTGATCACAATACAATAAGAATGCTAGTTTAGGCGTATAATTACCAAAACAAATGTGTTTTTATAACGTGTATATATAAACGTAGTGTGTGACAGGTGTTATGTTATGTCTTTGAGACTGATTTAGGGTTGGGTGCTAACGAAAAATAAATTCCCCTTTCTTTCATTATAGAGTTAGTTTGCTGGAGGAAGTTACAAGCTTTTAGACCCTCCTCCAGAAACCGGAAGATTTTCTATTACCACCCCACTCTATATCAGTCTCTTTACTTGGTATAGGTGTTAAAGACTGGAATTTTAAGTAGTGGTTAAGGTAGAGGGACGAAATTAGTGTCAAAGGGCAGTGGCCACCCAATTACAAAACCAAATTTACTTTAACCACTTTCCATATGATTATCAGTCCAATTTTAGGCCACAACACAGCAGTGAAACAGCAATCATCCAAGACATGAAAAACACCGTCCCTTAAAAACTGATTCCACTACATCTGTAGGTGGCCTTCAACCATCTTGATCATCCTGAACTACTGAATATAATTTTAAGGAAAATAGGATTCAAGACCTTATAGTGTGTTCATTCTTTCTGTACCTCTCAAATTACCAGGACCTCGTTCAGATGCGTGTACCCTTTAGGCACAATTCACTTTCTAGACTGTTTAACGTGCACATTGAGTTCTTCTAAGGCCTGTTTGCCAACCATAAAATCAAAGTTCCCCGGAATGCTGATGACACCTAATTACATATGAAAGTCTATTTAGTCAAGGATATCCGCTATCTCAACAAAAATACCTCAAAATCCTTCAGGCATAAATAACATGCACCAACCTCAAGTTTAAATCAATGGAAACGTAATTCATTCTCAGTAATTGCAGAAGACATTCTCAAAATCAGCTCTGGATCACTGATGTAATTGTAGATTGTGTCATAATCCAACTCTCTGAAAATGCTCAATATATAAGCTTCATCAAGGTCAGCCCTCTTTTTACAAAACTCATATCACCAAGAAGACCCAGATATTCTGGTCCAACCTACCGCTCCTCAAAAAATATAAAATCCCCGTTTCCTGAATCAGACATCAGAAACATGGAATTTAGACGTGAAAACACATTAAGATTTGGGCTAATTGACTAAATAAAACAATAGCTTAAATGGCTCTGACTAAAGAGGCTTTAACAAAGGCAGAGCAGGGAATAAAAATATTAGACCAGTGTGAGCTAAAATTCTTTTTACTGAAACAACAACATTAGAGAAGTGGGAGGTATAATTAAGTTATTAAGTCGAAACAGGCCCATCATGTCTTGCTAGTGTTAGAGTAAGCTAGATCATTTTACAATATAAATTGGACAATCTGTTTGAAATGCTATATAGAATGAATTTTATAGAAACATTCCTCAATGTTATGAAGTTATGTTTTATGGTTCCACGTCCTGCTCAAATATTAAATGGTTTACTATTTTGATTTATCAACTTGCACAAAGGGACAAAGCAGCACTGCCCACTGCCTCCCACCCTAAATAATTAACTTAGCTTTAGCACTTCTTGCCAAAGCCATTCAGAATAATAACAATATTATAGGAGTCAAAGTTGGTCAAAATTAATATAAATGTGTAATGTTCACAGATTGCATGCTATCAACGTTATTTTCACCTGAGAGGTCATTCCCAGAATTGCCTAATTTAGTGGATATTTTAGGCTCCTTTACAGGATACAAAATTAACTGGCATAAATCCACCTCATTGTCAATACAGAAATTGGTAAACAAGAATATGAAAAGTGACCATTGCAATTCTAGGCAAAAAAAATCACATAAGCGTAAAAATTCCAAGAGAGGTGGAATAGACTCTGAAAATACTATTGTTGATCTAATAAGAAACTTAATCTCTGACTTTGAACAGTGGTTATGGTCTTCAGGCTAAAATTAACATAAAAACTGAATATGTAGCCCTGCTTTATTCAGGGGTGTGGAATTCCTATAGCCCGACTCTCAGGACATATTGGTTGGGGTGAAAGACAACAAGTTTTATTGTTTATTTTGTCCTTGGGACAAGTAGACCCAAACCCCTGTAGCACAAGCACTTTGGCTGCCAGTTTACAATACCACATTATGGATCAGGGAAGAGCATTGTCTGCAGTTAAGGTAATATTTGTGTCCATATGTTAATGCTGTTTGAACTTGCATTTATGGTTCATTAATACAAAGCCCTTTATTAGGGTGAGCGCTCTAAGGAAGTGTTGTACGCTCGGACTGCACTACTAACAGTGATTCCAGTGTAAAAATGTGCATTAGCGTTTGCTAAGTTTAACAATACAAGGCTACATCCAATGATGCTCTCTAATTCTGTGCAAATACCTGCAGAAACTTTAAAGCAAGATTGATGATCCTTTGCTTTCAAAATAAAATGTTCACCAAAAAATGTAACTAGGAAAAAAAAAGTTTTGCTAAACTACAGTGAAATTATAGGAAACGTCTTTGAAGCATCATTTAGTAAAATGTGTTGATTCATGCTAATATTTCCCAAAAATATTCATTATAGAAAATCAGTGAAATCTATTTCCACAAGATAATGGGAAACACAAATAAACAAGCATTGGCAAAGCCAACAAGTCTGATATTGGTGGTCAGCCTTTTAGTTTTGTCATTACATGTCTTGTTTTGATATGGTTTTTGTAAAACTTCGTGAGAGCTGCCAGGCCCACACCATTATATCAAACACTGGCGAAAAGCAATAATATGTTTTGGTCTCAAAAAGCACACACTGCCACACTAGTCCCTGGCATTGAACAAAACTACTTTGTGTGCCGATATGCTCCTTGTGAAAGAGTGGAAGCCAGTCGATTTAATAAAAACATAAGGTCTTGGTTAAGTTCAGACCTAATTTGGGGCCCAATCTTTAAAGAAAGTCACAAAATTGAACTCAGGGTACATGTCCTTCCATTAGTGCAGATTTACAGCTTTCATGAATTGCAAGAATTTATAGAAGGAGACCAGGAAATTGTACTCCTAGAAAATATTTGTGAACTGCTCTTGAGCACAAGCAAATATGAAGATGTAGATTTACTCACGTGAAAATCTGTTGAGCGTTTACAAGTTCACTCTCTCTCCAACCATTTTTTTCCCAACCCTGCAAGAAGTTTTACTTCTGCTATTGGAGTAAATTTCCAGTCTTTCTCAGTATGGGAAAAGATTAAAGAAGAGCTGGTGAAAATCCCTACAACATGCAATTAGGTAGGTTTGTACAGAGTCAAAAGGGCATTCCAACCTTGGAACTGTTGCTTAATGCTACCTCCAACCCCACTATGTAGATCTGCGGAAAGCTGGCAAAATAAGGAAACTGATAGGATTCAAACCTTACTATAGTATGAGCCCTGGCATAATCAGAAAAGCTAATATCAGAGCTTTTATATAATGAGACTGCTGCCATAATTTGTCGCTGCACTACATGGCACTAAAGGGAGAAGTGGATTTTTTTACAGGACAAGTAGATTTAGGAAGCAGACTGCCCCGGGGACAAGTAGCTAGTTTATTTAATGACACACCCCTGATTTATATGTTTCACACATTTTCATGCTAGAGATATATCAGGTTAGGAAATAAGATTGAAAATGACTCATTTGGCAACCAAAAAAAGTCCTCCTTGATGTCATTGGTTTAACTGAAAATTCCATTCCAAAAGTGTGGCTTTGGCTTTCCCAATTTAAGAGATTCACATTTGCTTTCACACTCAAGGAAACTCTCCATAGGTTAAAGCTCCATAAATCAGAAACGTCCAAGTCAGTAAGTATAGCAATAAATGGATTACCATTTTTATTTTTCCTTTTTAGGGCTAGACAAAATGTTAAAATTTATGTACTGAAAGTATGAATTTTGCCAAACACACCTTTAAAAGTTGTATGGAAAAACATATATCAATCACTCTTGGGCTATTGGAAGATCTTTTATTGGACAATCCACACAAACGTTTGCAGAATAAACCACTTTCTGGGGAGATAAGGCTTGGACGCAATATAATTTTTATAAAAAAAGTAATGTCTGAACAACAGAAAATTCTCTTTTTTTCAGAGCTAAAAACTAAGGGCCTGGTTTAGATCTTGGCAAATGGGTTTCTCAGTCACAACGGTGATGGATATCCTGTCCGCCAAAATATAAATCTCATTATATCCTATGGGATTTATATATATATATATATATATTTTTTTTTTAATTTGTTTTATTACGTTTTACAGAGTATAATAGAATACAACTGAAAACAAAGATGTCGGTCTCAAATAAAAAGTAGAGTAAATCCTAGAGTGGTTCAGTTACCATTTTGTGGTTGCACATTGTTATACATTATTAATGTTTTCATGGTACACCACTAGCATATACTGGGAAAAATACATGGTGTCTATAGCACAGAGTATACAGTAGGCGAAAAAGCATGGTATCTGTTTGCAGGGATGGAGTGTATACAATCGGGAGATGCGGTTCCTCACATAGTGGAGGCTGTATGTGGAGGGAAGGGGGAGGGAGAGCAGGTTGGACATCGTGTATAGCTCGGTTGAGGTCAGTTTCACGTGTTAGCCCCGCTTTGTAATGTGTATTAGTCCGGGGGGTGGTCTCCATTTTCTAATGGAAACATCTGTAAATATGATCTCAGAGGCTGCCAAATATTTTTAGGTCTGGATGCAGGTGGCTGGAGAGATGTCACCTGTGTTATCGCAATTTACTAAGTCCTGCATCCAGCGTTTGACTGTAAGTGAGATGTGGCTCCCCAAAGCATATAATACTTGGCGTTTAGCTAATAGTAGCGTGAATGCAGTGTAATGCCGGGGATTTATATTTGTATTTGTATTATTTGTATATTTAAATACCTCTTAAGCTCAAAAATCTATATTCCTCTGATTAATGATGTTACTCTATTATCAAAAATGTAAAGTGACTGGAAAAAAACTGACTGATAAGATCTCTGAAACAGAGTGGCATAGATACATGCTGTCCCATCATGAAGTGTAAATCTACAAATAGTTTCGGTGTAACATATATACTACCAAGGATCTATAAGGCCACTCATGAAATGGAAAAACATTGTTTTCTGGAAGGAGGAAAATATTGGTGAAGTCAAACGCAACATGCAGATTATATGGATACGTTTCTTCAATACCCTCTCACTGCATTCTGGTTGAAAGAAGTAAATGCTAAAATGAATATATGTTTAAAGAAAAAAATAGAGTTGACAGTAACATTCTTTTAACAACAAAGCCAATTAGCCACATCTAGCAAATCAATAATTGTGGCTTATACGGTGAATCATGAAGGCAAAAATTATGCTAAAAACTGAAAGTCCATTATTAAACCATGTATCAACACATGGATGCTCAACATAGCAAATGAGCTGCAATTAGAAAAAATATTGTGTTTAAGACTTTAGTTGATGGCTAAATTGTGTATTATGCTGATAGCAGTAACATGATGATTTCTCTAACTGAAACATAGTTCGAATTGAGGTCATTAGATAAAACAGAAACTAGCTAAACAAAGCTGGTAGATGTTAATACCAGCCTGTCCTCTAGTAGTTCTAATGTCTCATAATTAAAATGTACATGCCAGTATGCGGACTTTGTTAAAATCGTAAATGGACTCCTCTGTACTGATTTATTCTTCAATTCCAGTACTATGATGTAGTTGTTCATTTATCAATAAAAGCTGGTTTTCCTCCGAAAAAAAGAAACCTGACCCAAGCCTTGGTCCTCCGCAAAATGGATGGTGTCAGTGCCCTGCTGACCAACATTCGTGACTCAAAAGAAACAAGTTACTTATATAAAACTATAGTCCTCCATTGTTGCCATCTTTCATGAAATGAAAATAGGATTTTTAAAGCGCACTCATACCCGCGGGTGTCTAGGCGCTGAAAGCTCCAGGGGGAAAGAGAAGAAGGGTAGCAAACCCCAGACAGCAGCGAGGCTCCCGAGAAATGAAGGAACATATTTGAACTAATTATTAAAAAGCCAGGTTTTAAGCGCTTTGCGAAAGGTCAGCAGATTGTTTGAGGTTTTGAGGGTAAGTGACATAGTATTCCAGAGTTTAGCAGTCGGGACTGCAAAACTCTTTCCTCCCCAGGTAGCCCTTCTAAACTTGGGGACAACCAGATTAGCCTGGGAGGCCGATCTTAGGTTTCTGGCCGGGATATAGCGATGGAAGAGTTGCCTAATAGAGACTGGTCCCTCGGAGTGGAGGGCTTTAAAGGCTAAGCACAAGGATTTGAACATAACCCTTTTCTTAACCGGAAGCCAGTGAAGTGATGGGAGAGACTTGGATACCAACTGATGTTTTGGAATCCCTAACAGCAGCCTGGCAGCCGCGTTCTGGACCAATTGCAGTTTGTCTAAGGCTTTCTTGTGGGCCGTCAGGAAGAGCCCGTTGCAATAGTCTATTTTAGCAAAGACTAGAGTGGTGATCACCGCTTTCCGCAGGTCCAGAGGGATGCAAGGGAAGATCTTCCTGAGAGATTTAAAAATGAAAAAACAAGATGAGGTGATAGCATTGGCATGTCCCACAAAGGAAAGTTTTTCATCAAACTGAATTCCCAGATTTTTCACCTTTGGCACGAGAGTAGGGAGTGGACCCATTTCCTGAGGCCACCAACTGGGGCCCCAAAATGATGGATTGTTGCCAAACAGTAGCACCTCCGTTTTATCGGAGTTCAGTTTCAGGCAGTTGGTAGACATCCATTTCCCTATCTGCAGCATACAGTTGTGGAAACAGTTAGCTGTATTGTCGGCATTCTCTGTGACTGACACCACAATCTGGGTGTCGTCAGCATAGGAGACAACCGAGAAGCCAAGGCCTTTGATCAGTAAGGCCAGAGGTGTAACGTACAGATTAAAAAGAGTGGGACTCAGTGAAGACCCCTGTGGAACACCACAGGGAAGGGTGAAAGAAGTAGATCTGTGGCCGTTACATTCCACGTACTGCGTTCTGTCAGAGAGGAAAGAGCTGAGGAGACTAAGAGCAGTACCTCCGACACCTATCTCGAACAACCGGTTGTTCAGGAGTTGATGGTTGACAGTATCGAACGCTGCCTAAAGATCAAGTAAAATTAGGGCAGCGTTCCCTCCTTTGTCTAAAGTTGCTCTGACATATTCTGCGGCTGTGATCAAAGCTGTCTCAGTGGTATGTTGGCCTCTGAAGCCAAACTAGGAGGAATCCAATAGACCGTGTTCTTGGATGTAAAGAGAGAGCTCGGTGTTTATGGCTTTCTCTATCAGTTTGGCTGGAAAGGGGAGTCGAGATATTGGCCTATAGTTATTAGGAATGTCAGCGTCCAAATTAGCTTTTTTTTAAAGAGGGAGAATTGATGCGACTTTCCAGCTTTTGGGGAAGTAGCCAGATCGAAGCATTTGATTAAAAATCCCCAGAAGATGACCAGTAACTATGCTTGATCCCAATTGGAGAACTCTAGGCGGGCATGGGTCGAACAGTGATCCTGACTTAATTTGCCTGAACAGATTGGTAACTTGGTCTATCGTAAGGGGGGGAGAAAGCCAGAAAAGTGGCGTTGTTAGGTTGGGAAGGTATCACCACGTCTGGCTTTAGAATAGCTTTTTCTCCTTTAGGATCGTTAAACCCAGCGGCCTGAGGGTTGTCAGACGTACATAGTCCCCCAGAGTCAGCACTTGTGGTTAGGGAATTAAAAATCACTTCTACCTTGGTTTTAAAAAAGGTGGCAAGGTTGTTGCAAAAAGAGGCATCTACGTTCAGGTTATTGGCTGGGGAAGGGTTGCTAAGCTTGACCACAGTTGAGAATAACTCCTTAGGAGTATTGAGAGCGGAGTTGATCTTATTTATAAAGAAATTGGATTTAGTTTTGGTCAGGAGTTTTTTGTACTGTTGCAGTTTCTCTTTATAGGAGTCTTTGTCCTCCCTGCAGTAATTCAGCCTCCATTTCCTTTCTAGCCTTCTGCATAATTGTTAGGCCAGTCTAAGCTCTTCATTGAACCAGGGTTCAGATGGAGAGGTTCTCTTATTGTTTCCTCGTTTGGCCGGAGCTAAGCTATCAATAGAGTCACTGATCCATTTATGGTAGTCCACCATTGCTTGATTTAGGTTAGGAGCTATTGGCATGATGGAGTCTTTAAGGGCCCTTGAGAAAGTGCCTTCTGAGATCAAGTGCCAAGGTCGATGACTAGTCCTAGGTACGCTCTTGGGCTCTTTCAGACTGTGATCTCCTAAGTTCAGATGGAACATTACTGCCCTATGGTCTCACCAGGTTAGCGGTAAAGACTGGGTGACCTGAATGAGAGGACTGTCTGAAAAGATGCCATCTAGAGTATGGCCTGTGGAATGCGTAGGACCGCGGACTAGTTGTGATAGCCCTAGAAGAGAGAAGGAGGCAGTAAGATCTAGAGTATCTGGATCCTCCATATTCTCCAGGTGAAAGTTGAAATCGCCAAGAATAGTGAAATCGGAGGAGTTGGCTTTTATGTCCCATGGGGACTTATCCATATCTAGGAAGGACTTTCTAGGGCCAGTAGGTCGACAAATCAGGACTCCATTGAAGGAGTAGTGGCTGGTAAGATTGATTTTAAAGATCAAGGCTTCGCATCCAGGGTGAGGTAACGGGTCAAATCTGACTCTAAAGTTAACTTTAGAGATAATTGCTAGGCCACCGCCTCTATTCCCAATGCGGTCCAGTCATATACTCACTTGATTGAATTATTCCCAATCGCGAGGCTGGGAATTCCCGGTAGCTTAAAGGAGCACTAAACATTTTTAAACCAGCCATATTCCCAAGTACAGTGTTTGTTTAGTAGCACATTTAGATCATTTAAAGGCAACCAAACTTTAAACAATCAGGTAAATGCACCAGCACGCTCACTCCCACTAGAGACCACCATAGCTCAGATCTTCATAACTCATCAGTGCAAGAGAATAACCAGTGAGCTTCTGCTCCATGGGTCGGAGGTAGTGGCGGGGCATCACTTGTGAAACTTTAAAAGTTACCAAAATAGAGAACTATATTTACAGATAATAAGTAACCTGTTTCTACTCCAGCATTTGATGCCCTATTGATTCATATGCTTGAGTAAGAATAATTAGTAATATACCATACATAAACACCAGCAAGCAAGATCACCTTATCCAAAGAGGTTGTGAAGACTGCTTGCTCCAAAACAGAATAATGAAAAATCTGCTGCTACATCACCACTCAGGCAGCAGTGCTTGGCCAAAAAGGTGCCTACTCTTCCATGTGACAGCACTGCATATGTTGTGTATAGACATACCAGCATAGAGGGCTACTATTGAGGACGTTTCTGGTGAAATGTTCTGTGACTCTTCCTTGCAGAGGTTGATAAGCCTTCTTGTGACAAAAGATGATGTTTACAGATTGCCATTAAAACATCAATTGCATAGACACTCTCCCAGAATGTCCAAAGCAACATACATATGATCAGATCAAATGTTTTTAGTCTTCTCCAGAGAAAAAATCAGGCGGATGTAAAGTCCTTTTTTCATTTGTTGTTCGCTTTGGAAAGAAAGAAAGGAGAACCACAGGGCTCACTATGGTGCCACTCTGATTGCACTCTTGGTATATAATTTAGATTTGCTGGAAGATCCTCCTAGTGGTTTGAGAAGCAGCTTCTTGATCGCCAAGGCTTGCAATTTATCAACTGTCCTGGAAGCAGCCAAAGCAAGAAGCCACAGTGTTTTCCCCTTAAGGAACTTCAGGTTTATTTTGTAAATTGGTTCAAGGGAAGAAGCCGTGAGGCGATTCAGAACAGTGTTTAGTTGCCAAGGAAAGAGCAGCCAGCCGCACGGGACAGGCCTTTCATAAACTATTTGATCACACGTTGTGAAAAGAATGACTGTTCATATGAAGAACATCTGTATCATAAGACAGCCCCCAAAAGCATCTTCACTAATTCATTTTTCAGGCAGGATTTGGTCAGATATAGCAGGTGTGGTAAAATTTAATGGGGCTGGACTGATAGTGGATGTAAGCCTTTAGTCACATACCCTATGCAGAATTGGTTACATTTAGTGTTACATATTCCGGAATTAGAGGGAAATCTACATATCCAAAGTCTAAGTAATGAAGAGCCAGGTTTTGAGGTTCATAGACTTTCAGTCGTAATGAAGAATCTGTCCCTTCTGCTTGGACAGACAATTTGGGTGTACTTTGAGGGCGAATGGTAGCACATTTGATTGCTATAGTAGTTCGGTGTACCAATACGGTCTTTGCCATGCAGGGGCATGAAGTATCAGTTTGTATGTTTCTTTATTCACTTTGAAGAGGACATTGGGACCAGGTGAAACAGGAAATGAGTATCCAAAGATGCTGCATCAGTTCATCCAAAACACTTTCCTGTGAGTTCCTTGCTGGTAATGTTTGCAACAAAAGAGTTATACTGTTCCTATGGAGCGAGAGACAATACACAGGGGAATCTTAACCGACTGATCTAGTAGAATCAGAGTAAGGAATCCATTATGTTGGATTATAATGCCCTCACACACCCTGACGGGTGTCATGCTTCATCATTGGGCGGCTCCTCGTCGGGTCGGCGGTGCAATACCCGACGGGCTCCCTATAATAGGGGCACTTTATCGGAGATCTTTTTCCAAGCGCCGTCAGGTGAAGTGCGGGTGGGGGGCCTCATATGTGTAGATGTGTGTGCATGGTGATAGTGAATGTAAAATAGAGTAGGGGTACCTATGAAAACAACTTTAATCAGGGGTCTCCTACCCTAAATAAAAACAAAAACTAAGGCGTAAAAGCTGAGATTGTATCTCAGTAAATGACGCTCTTATGAGTGATCGGTCAACATGTTTCTCGCCAAAAATGAGTATTCAACAGGCGATTCGGTCAGGACCAGGAAACTAACTATCTACAACTAAAAATCAATTGAAGTTGTGGCAACATACTCACAACAACCATACGGCTAAAGAGGTTGAGTACCTGGTTGTGCAGGAACTTCCTAAGAGGAGAGAATGCATAACAAGAATCAATATATTGTGATAATGACTGACTTCTCAACAAGGAGTCTGTGTTAAACTGTCTCTCGGTACATTAAAATGAGCATGAATCATTAAAACGCTGTGAAACCATTACATGTCACGGTGTCAAACGGTAAAAACATCAGGTGAACAAGCATCGAATTACACCCAATGTGACACACGTGAAGGTAACAGAACGAGCAGAAATGAGGGTCTTACCCGCAAAAATGAACTGACCAGGCATCACAGTACCCGGTAGGTAGTACACATGAGGGGTTCCTCATGTACTGAAAACCAGCATGGAGAAGGAAGAAGAAGAAGAAACAACTAGCATGTCAACAAGGTATAAAATTAAATAAAATAAACAATGGCACACTCGCTCGTGTACACACATGACCTCCTGAGACCTGTCAAGTATAGTGATGAAACGACATCAGCTATCAATGTAGCGGTACGTGTGGGTCCACAACCTAAGAATATATATATTACATTAAAGTGCGGAATATGCACCTCAATGGGAGTGGTGATTTACCAAGTGCGTACTAACCGTTAATATGACTGCACTGTCACCCTCGTTAGCGTGCCTCCGATGAGGATCAGCGATACAGCGTGAAAGTAAATTCTATCTGTTGTGTTAAGGCGCCGAAGAAAACAGTATCGGCCTAACTAAATTCGTTAACTATCATGCTAAAGTGACCCCCTACATCCTTAGAGTGTCACTGAAAGTACTCACATTGGTGCCGTTCGCACGAGGGCTGCAGACCTACCCACTCCTACCAGGTCCGGGTGGTAGAGTGGTGTAGGTCTATGTGTTTTTTTTTTAAAGTCTCTCCCTCGTTTCCGGAAGGCAGGAAGTGAATGTAGCAAGTATGAATGCATCGAATGCTAACCTCATTGGTGGCCATATTGGAAAGAGGTAATTCGTGATGGAGATATGGATGACTATGGCAGACATCTTAGAACAGTTTCAAATAGATGTAAGACTGAAAAGAGCCAACACTAGGGGATGTGGATCTGTCGTAAATATATGGACAAATTACTTGGTTACGGGAGGAGGAAAATAATAGAAACAAGTATAGCAAGCGTTTAACAAAATGAATCGCCTACTTAGAGCATGGTAAAACAGGGAGAGAAGGGGATGACTACGGCAGACATCTTGGAATGGTGTCAAGGACAATTCAGAGTGCACGTGTAGGAAGTGTGTCATGCGATATAGTGTTTCTATTATTTTCCTCCTCCCGTAACCAAGTAATTTGTCCATATATTTACGGTCTTACATCTATTTGAAACTGTTCTAAGATGTCTGCCATAGTCATCCATATCTCCATCACGAATTACCTCTTTCCAATATGGCCACCAATGAGGTTAGCATTCGATGCATTCATACTTGCTACATTCACTTCCTGCCTTCCGGAAACGAGGAGAGACTTTAAAAACAAAAACACATAGACCTACACCACTCTACCACCCGGACCTGGTAGGAGTGGGTAGGTCTGCAGCCCTCGTGCGAACGGCACCAATGTGAGTACTTTCAGTGACACTCTAAGGATGTAGGGGTCACTTTAGCATGATAGTTAACGAATTTAGTTAGGCCGATACTGTTTTCTTCGGCGCCTTAACACAACAGATAGAATTTACTTTCACGCTGTATCGCTGATCCTCATCGGAGGCACGCTAACGAGGGTGACAGTGCAGTCATATTAACGGTTAGTACGCACTTGGTAAATCACCACTCCCATTGAGGTGCATATTCCGCACTTTAATGTATATATATATTCTTAGGTTGTGGACCCACACGTACCGCTACATTGATAGCTGATGTCGTTTCATCACTATACTTGACAGGTCTCAGGAGGTCATGTGTGTACACGAGCGAGTGTGCCATTGTTTATTTTATTTAATTTTATACCTTGTTGACATGCTAGTTGTTTCTTCTTCTTCTTCCTTCTCCATGCTGGTTTTCAGTACATGAGGAACCCTCATGTGTACTACCTACCGGGTACTGTGATGCCTGGTCAGTTCATTTTTGCGGTAAGACCTCATTTCTGCTCGTTCTGTTACCTTCACGTGTGTCACATTGGTGTAATTCGATGCTTGTTCACCTGATGTTTTTACCGTTTGACACCGTGACATGTAATGGTTTCACAGCGTTTAATGATTCATGCTCATTTTAATGTACCGAGAGACAGTTTAACACAGACTCCTTGTTGAGAAGTCAGTCATTATCACAATATATTGATTCTTGTTATGCATTCTCTCCTCTTAGGAAGTTCCTGCACAACCAGGTACTCAACCTCTTTAGCCGTATGGTTGTTGTGAGTATGTTGCCACAACTTCAATTGATTTTTAGTTGTAGATAGTTAGTTTCCTGGTCCTGACGAATCGCCTGTTGAATACTCATTTTTGGCGAGAAACATGTTGACCGATCACTCATAAGAGCGTCATTTACTGAGATACAATCTCAGCTTTACGCCTTAGTTTTTGTTTTTATTTAGGTAGGAGACCCTGATTAAAGTTGTTTTCATAGGTACCCCTACTCTATTTTACATTCACTATCACCATGCACACACATCTACACATATGAGGCCCCCCACCCGCACTTCACCTGACGGCGCTTGGAAAAAGATCTCCGATAAAGTGCCCCTATTATAGGGAGCCCGTCGGGTATTGCACCGCCGACCCGACGAGGAGCCGCCCAATGATGAAGCATGACACCCGTCAGGGTGTGTGAGGGCATTATAATCCAACATAATGGATTCCTTACTCTGATTCTACTAGATCAGTCGGTTAAGATTCCCTGTGTATTGTCTCGCTCCATAGGAACAGTATAACTCTTTTGTTGCAAACATAATACTTGGGCTTTTATACTGGACCTATTCAAAAAGCCCACAGTCCCTCCTTTGTTGACTGCTTCCTTGCTGGTAATGCCAGCTGGGAAAGAGTAGGCATTTTCTAGTCTCCCCTTCTGCGAATAAGTCCGGCTTGGGTAAACCCCTGGTGCTGTGGTTGTTGAACCTGGAGATTGTAAAACTCCCACTTGTGATATTCTGTGAGGGTTCAACTAAAGGCATTAGCCTGATTTCTGTGACGTCCCAGTAGATGTTCAGCTGTCAGGTTGACTTTGTTGGATATCACACAGTCTACAGTTGATGAGGCTCCTCCGACAGTATGTGTGATCTCATTGCACCTTACCTGGCGATGTAATGCATCGATGTTGTGTTGTTTGTCCGAATCAGGACTGAAATGTTGCAGAGGCATGGAAGGAAAGTCTGAAGACCGAAGGGACTAGCACATAGCTCCAAAACTCTTCTCGGCTTCCAACCACGTTGGTTTTGGGCCCAAGACTTGAACATGAGCTCCTCATAAATCCACTGACACGTCTATTGTCATTATTATTTAATGTTGAGGGTGCTGAAACGGAAGACCTTCCAAAAGAAAGATTCTGTGGGATTCTCCACCACAGCAGTGCCTGTTTCAGTGGTCCTCCCATGCAACCTCAGCCTGGCACCACCAATGATGTAGCTTTTGCTACATAAGCCATATCTTGAACCTGCAATGAGGGATCAGTGAAAAGCATGAAAACATCATTCCTAGCAGCAACTGGTACAGTCTACCTGAAACTAAATCATAGCTAAAAATGGCTGTGGCTACCTTAACCAATTTTCTCAATTGAGGGAAAATAATGCTTTCCCTTCAGTAGTCTTGACGAATGCTCTTAGGAAAGGTAGGGCATTATGCAGCAATAAAGAAGATTTTGCCTCATTCAGATTGAGCCCAATGTGATGGTAAAGTGCTAGGCAGGCACTTGTTTAGTCTTATATTTCTTTCGCTGATGAATCTTTTATCAGTCAGTTGTCCAAGTACAGATATACCTGGCAGCCCCTCTTCCCCATATGCGTTCTCACTGGTTCCAGACACTTGGTGAAGACTAACGGAGCGACTTCATGCCGAATGGTAGCGCTTTGAACTTGTAATGGTGCTTGTCTATGAAAAATCTCAGATATTGCCTGCGACTCTGAATGGAAGAATGGAAGTATGAGTCTAGAATGTCCAATGAAGTCAGGAATTTCCCTCTTTGGACCATGCAGATATCTTCCTGCAGTGTGACCATTAGAAAGGACTTTGTGTTTAGGAACGTGTTTATATTCTGCAGATCTAGGATAGGGCTGCAGCCACTGGTCTTTTTTACTAAGAAGAACCTAGAATAAAACCCGTTCTTCAGTACGTTCATGATAGCACCCTTGAGCAAAGATCTAGGATTACGTTTTGAGCTGATCCAAGTGGTATTGATGTTCTTGGAAAAGTGAGTGGCAAATGTTTTTTGCACAAATACCATGTTATTCCTGCAATGGACAATCTGGAGTACCCATTGGTGTGTAGTGGTTTACTCCCATTCTAAATCAAAATCGGAGCTCCCCCCACCTCATTTTAGGGAAGTTGCTGCCCTGGAACTTCTGGTTTGTTCCTTAAAATGAAAACAGGAAACTTGCTTATCTGCGATTGTCATGAGAAGGCCAAATGTCTTTGTCTCTTTTTGCAATAGAGCATTAAACCTTGAAATATCATCCGGTGTAGATTCAAATTGAGATGGTGTCTACAGCCCATTAAATAGCATGAAAAGGTTTTTGAGGTCATCTTGATTCTGAGTGTTGCCATCATCAGTGGCATATGGATCTTTCTCTACTGGATCACGTTCCACATCCAGGAGATTATCATTGCTTTCCTCTGCTCTTTGGTGGCTCATATACTCTGTTGGTAGAATTTGCACCTGCAGAGGTAAAGGCAGAGGCACTTGTTCGTGTAAATGAGGAGAAGGAGGAGGAGCTAGAGGTTGCTGTGGTGGTGGAGGCAGTTAGCTGACTGCCATTGAGGTTGAACCGTAGCTATCATTCTTCTGCATATACTCTCCAACATTTGCTGAAACAACTTAAATAAATCAACAGAAACTGTGCTATCTGTGTTTCTGATGGATAACGTATAGCCCTTGCATACTTGGGGAGAGGAGTTGGCCTAACGGCTAGGGCGTTCCACCTCGAATCTGGGGAACTGGGTTCGAGTCTCGGCAATGACGCTGAATATCCTGTGATTCTGGACAAATCACTTAATCTCCCCGTGCCTAACAAAAATGAATGTGTGTTCCTAATGTAACGTAACTGGTGCTATGTAAAGCGCTCTGATACCCGATTCGGGTCAAGTTCGCGCTATATAAAACTCTGCAAAAAAAAAAAAAACTTAATTTGACAGCAAGACTCATACCTATCATAAAGCCTAGGTTCTTCATTTCATTCAGACAATCTTCGTATTGATGGTGCTAATCATACTGCACATAATCCAGGACATATTGAACTTTCAACTGCCGCACACTATATGCCATCTTCATCTTCCTCCTTGGTCTCCAGATAAGGTGGGTGGTCAGTCTGCCACTTTCAGAGGGGAGTGGTGCTGCTTAAAGCTCAGTAGTCCTTTCAGTAATGGGGAAACAGAGATATCCCCACTATCCAAGGCGCCAGAGGGAAACAGCACAGTAGATGCCATTGGAGAACTACTGTTGGCAGCAACAAAGCAGCAGCTGGTGATAAGACCTTTGACGATGAGGTGAGGTGGTGACTATCAACAATGAGATGATGACCAACCATGACAAGTTGGTGACGAGGGAACAGTCGATGATGCTGTTGAAAAATAAGGGGAAATTTGAGGACAAGAATGCTGTTGATAACTCTGTCAATGAAGTGGTGACCATTAATGAGGCTGTCAATGACAAGATGACAATAAATTAAGAGGATGTCTGGGATGAGGAGCAGATGATTTTACCTTCTTCATCATTGATGAAGTTGTCATTGTTGATAATTTATGCGGGACAATTGATAAGTTATCTGTTATGACCATTTTTCATAATATTTTGAGGGTGAAGTTCCAAAAAGATGATCAAGGCTGCGTCAAGAGAGGAGATCTGCTTATCGAGGCACAGATAGGAGTATGAGGAACCCCTTTGGAGAGTACCTCAGGCGCCATAGCATACATTATTTTCGGCACCTCATTTATGGAAGTTCCTGAATGGGCACTAATCACAGAATAATCCCTGAGAAGGGGTATTTTTGATAAAGGATACCTCTGTTGAGGTCTTGTAGAAACAAAGCTGTCTCAGTTACATAGAGTATTAGATGAGCAAGTTATTTACCTTAGTTAACAATTATTTTGCAGATACTCTATCTAACTGCAGATTCCTCACCTTAGAATATCCCTGAGGCACCAGACTGGATCCATATTGCCCAAGATTGAACTGAGCCAATTATAAGCACCACCTCTGTGCGCTGACATGAGTTTCTTGTGTTTCCCTTCCTGTGCCATCAGACGGAGAGCATGAATAATTGTTAGAAACAGTATGCTGAATACTACCTTGGGACCCTCTTAGGTGTTTAAATAAGGACACTCCACAGAACAGGGTGATGAGAGGGCAGTGAGGAATCTGCGACTAGATTAAGTATCCACTAGAAAGGTTGTTACTGAAGCTAAGTAACTTGCTCTTCTGGTGGATACTTTTAATCACAGATTCCTCAACTTAGAATAGATACCAAAGCAGTACCTCTCCAAGATGGAGAGTTGGTGGAGTGGGCTCAGACCAAAAAGTATTATGGAACCAAGTGGGAGAAATGTTCTTCCTGCCGGACCTGGCTATCAAGGCAGGAGTGCATTGTGAACATATCTACTAATGCCCACGTTGCAGCCTGGCCTATGTCATGGACAGGCACCTCTCACAGACCTAAATGGGGCTATTTCTTGGCCAGTGCGCAGCAGATCTTAGTACAAAGGACTAACTGCCTCAAAAGGGGCCTCTTATGCACAGCTTTCCCTTCCTTTGCTCCGGAGAAACCAGAGTTGATGGTCCACACGATGATCCTTGGTAGAAGCTATGCAAAATCTTAAATCCCTTTTAAGATCCAACCGAGGTAATCTCTCCTCCTCTATTGAGGAGTGAGGAGAATCAAAAAATGCTGGCAGAGTGATGGATTGCTCAGCATGAAAGGGAGTCGTGACTTGTGGTAGAAAGGCCACAGTAGACCTCAGCACCAATCTGTCCAGAAAAAACATGGTGTAGGACAGCAGCACCAACAATGCCTGGAGCTCACTCAAGATACGAGCAGATGTGATCACAATGAAAAAGACAACTTTCAAGGTCAGGAACCGCAGCGAGCCGTAATGCATAGGCTGGAAGGGCATACACAGGTGGAAAGTTAAGGCCAAGTTAATGTTCCACTGTGTCATCACAAACGGCTTGGAAGGAAACGTGTATCAAACCTTTAATAAATCTCATCACAACAGGTGAGTTTAACAAGGACGGTAGGTCCGGCAAAAATAGAAAGGCTAAGGGAGCCAACAAATAACCTTATATAGTGCCCACTTCAAGGCCTTGCTGGCTTAAAGACAATACAAACAAAATGACGTCCAATAGATTTTAAGCAGTACACTATGCTGCAACCCAATGATGTCAAAAGTTCCGCAGTCATCTGAAGGCAGTCCACAACTGATTGCAGCAAGCCTGTCTTAAGCAACCAGTTGTCGTGGTACAACAAAACAGGGACTCTTGACATCTGAAGATGGGCATAGACCAACACCATGACTTTCATGAACACCCAAGGGTGCTAGTGAGGCCAAAGGGGAGCACAGCAACTTGAAAATGTTCCTGGATGACCTCGAACCGTAGGTAACACTGCATGACAGATATATGAAAATACACGTACTACAAGTGCAAGGCCATCCAGTCTGCCGGGTAGATCAGATAGAATCTAGGTCAATGTGAGCATTTGGAATTTGCCCCTCCGCAGAAAGGCTTGCAGTGTGTCAAAGGTCCAGAATAGGCTAAGGCCTCCCGTCTTTTAGCGAATCCGGCCTTTCTACAAATCTGCCGACCTTAGAAAGTAACAGGCGCACTTCCAGCAGCAGCATGGAGAGATGCTCTTCTAAAAGTCTTTCAGGTGTAGGATGGACATTGGGAGAGAAAAGATAGGACACAGCCTTTTTGAAGAATCAGCAAGACCCATCTGTGATGGATCCTGCCTCGCACTGGCTGGGCATGCCTCACTAAGGGTAAACTTAGGCGATTGTTGGCTCTTGTAGCGGAAGGAGTGTTGGAAAATTGGTGCCCCTGTTGGCCAGCACATTGCCTACCAGATCAATAGCACAGAAACAGCTTGGCTGTCTACTGCATCGCAAGTTGTGAAGTTTATCTCTGCCTATAGGTCAGCTCTCTGGAATATCCACTAAATTTCTGCAACTGATGTGGAGATTGTCACGGGTCAGCTGCTCCAAGGAATGTGGTGTAACTCTGCTGGCTTTAAAGTGTTCTAAAGTGGAATCCGCCTTTTCTTCAAGAGGCGAAACCCATCAAAGGGCAAATTTATTAGCACAGCTTGTACATCGCTGAAAAAAACTGATGATCTCATTCAGGCATGTCTATGAAGGACAACACTGGTATCAGATGCCATGCTAAGGAGATCCTTGGTATCCAGACCTACTTGGATAGCATATTTGGCGGCATCCTACCCGTCATGTATGATCTGGGCCAATGAGGTGCCAAGGTCCTCCACAGGGCCAGTTTTAGAGCTGGTGAAGCCCAGTGCGACATTCTTTCTTGGCACCACCCAAAAATCTCCTTCTCCACAAAATACCTCACTATCACGCTTCACCAGTGCCCCTCATCTCTCCATAGCCCCTCCTTAATATGTATTTCATTTGTTTTATAGTGCTACCCATATCAGTGTAGGGTGTCAGAGCACTTAACATCACATACACATTATACAGAACCAATGAATTATAAGTGTGTAAATCAGTCTATAGGAATTGTTAATTAAGACAATGAGGATTACATTGTGTAGGAATCACGTCATCCATACTAGTAGGCAGTATATTTTAAGAGTATTTGATCTGGAGAAGCACAAACTCAGGGTTTAAAACGTACCACAGTTATTGGTTACACTAATAAGGATGTATTTCTAACCAAATTAACCCTTTTTAGCAACATTAGGTTAATAAAAGAATGCAGAAAAAACATTAAGTTTTAACCTATACCATGCAGTTAGCATGCAGCTCTTTGATGATAGTTCATAACTCACTGCGCTATAATAGAGTTGTAACTTATGAACTACAAGTAAAAAGGATCTCTGTGACAAAAGTAGTAACCTACTGAGCAAGCCACAGAAAATACAGTTTGGTGATTTGCGCGGTACATGTTCTTTGCAACAGATATGTTAATCCTCTGCGCTAATCACCAGAGTTATCTTGACATTTATTGTTGCCTAAAAACTGCTGGGCACACAGGGAACTCTGCAGCAGGTGCTTCTTAAACCCCTGTTATTTCTAAACAAGACACCACCGAGGTCAGCGCCAGGTGCAGCTGCACCAATGCACCGCCCTGGTCCTCCAGACCTGCTGCCAAGATCTCACTCGCCATGTCCTAAAGGCCATATGTTTACCGGCCCAACAGACAGACTACATTTACAAATTGCACTGTGAAACTGGTGGAAGAAAACATACATCTGCCAAAGGCATTATTCCTTTTGGATTGGTTGGAAATGAGTTAGGATTCACTTTACTGTTCAAGGGCTGTGCAAAAAGGCTCCCTGGATAGGAGTGCTTGGTGAAATCCAGCCGTAGTATAAGGACTGGCATCCTGCCAGTTCAGAGGCAGCAAGAGCATGGTTTCGACCAAATAGCCACTAGAGTACCCGTGAGTGCATCATTAAATTGAGGTAAGGGCTCAGACATTGCTGGCCCAGGCTGTAGTATTTACATTAAAACAAATGTTTTAGTCTTAATGGAAGGCAGCTGTAATTCTCGCACTGTGGATGCCCTATGAACTGCCACTGCAAATGGCACTCAATGGAGGTATCAAGCCCACTGGCATTCTCTATGTCACGGTACAAGGCATCATCAGTGTACTGAGAGGGGGCAGGAGCTCCTCCCTACCATCATCATCATCACAATCCTGGGAGAGCACCCTTCTCTTGCTCAGGATCAGAGTCAGGCCCCAAAACGATAATGGAGCCTCTGTTGATAGTAGCTATGCTGTAGAGGTACGGATTAATGTCAAGGTGCACAACAATGGGTTGCACCTTTGTAATCTCATGGTGGAACATCGATCAAACTCAGGTGGACATTGGTTCGGGATCCAACATGGGCGTTGGCACCGAATCATCCTCCGGCGCTGGTGGCACCCGTGTCAGGGTGGCGGGAACAGTTGTTGATCGTGGCGCCAGAGTAGACATCTGTATTAGAGTCTGTATGGGCCCAGTAAGGGGTCCCATAAGAGATGATATCAGGGATGGACACACCAAAGCAATCCGACTGGAGGCCCATTTGGTGCCATAGGGTCCAAAGGTATGAGAGGGAGCTGGAAGCGCACTGAAAATTTCAAGCATTGGCCTCTTTGTACCCCTCGATCTGCTGAGAGGTTGACATCCAGGGAAACTCAGGATGTGTCAGAATAAACTGAGGGATTATTTCCATGAACAGTTACCTCGATGGAGTGCGACTGATATTTAAACAACCTTGTGCTTTCTCTGCAAGGGATGCCCTAATAAATGGGAACAGATCTGGGGCAAATGGAACGCTTACAGGGGTAATCTATGCATCGCCCTGTCCACCCTGTAAGGAAGGGTCGCCCCAAGACTAGCTGCCTGTGAAGGACACAGTGGGACCTGAGGGGGAAATCAGGACTGATAGGGGAAAGTATAAACTGCTCTGTTATTTAACTTGCTTGTGCACATGGCCGCTCTGGTATAATTGCTGCTGTACAATTTGTTGTATTCTCAATAAAAAGAGATTTAAAAAAAAAAAAACCTTGTGCTTTCTCTCTGGAGTAAGAGTGGTGAAATGGGGTAGAGTTCTACTTGCAATTTTACGCTTATGCTTTGACCTGTACTTCGACTTACCGGAGGGCTACGAGCGGGAAGTACAGCGATATCAGAATGGCTTTGGGACCGGGTCTGCAAATTGGAGTAGAAACAGGATCTGCACAAAACTCACAACTTCAATTTGTGTTCAATGACATACAACTTTGTGTCCCAGTCTCAAATCGCCTTCAGAAGCATTAAAGCACGCTTGTCACACAACTTTGATTCGTGTCCTATGTCCTGGCACCAACGGCACACCTTATGTAGATCTGTGACGACATCTGCGTCATGCAGTCATGGCAAGGTTTGAAGCCTGTCGTTTTCGGTGGGGACATTGTTCCCTAGCACACTGTAGAAAGTTTTACCATGGTCTACAACCAACAATTTGGGAGCTACGGACCCGCATCGTAAGGCTCAGAAAGAAAAGAACTGACATCAGCATGCAGGGGTTGCATTTATATGTGGCTCCCCTATGTCACTACCTGGGTGGTATGCAGCTAATACAAAGCCACATGTCTCCACCCAATGGCACTTGGGAGAACTGCTTTAAAAATAATCTCTGGATCCAGTCTGGAGCTTGGGGGTATTCTAAGATGAGGAATCTACAGTTAGAAGTCTCCATCAGAAGTGGAAGTTTTACAGGTGTCATATTTTGATGCCTTATGTCAGGAGTAATGCCAGTAAATGCACTTAACGTGCAGGTCATCTGCTAATACTGTGTTAAAGCATAAGCTAAACAGACCTTAAAGAGCGATTTCTTCTCTCTCCCGAGAAGATAGTCTCCTGATTGAAATTTACCCTGATGCAGTACACAAATCACCCAGAAACAATTCACTGGAACCTATAAGCTGAGGCTGGACCTGGGAAATTGTGGGAAGGTGAAAAGATGAAATCTTGTTTTTCTGAAGCAAATACAGCAACTAGAGCAGAGCAATATCCAGGGACTCCCTCATAATGGCTGTATTGTAGAATATGTGAGGGATGGTGGCCACTTAGGGGTAAGAGTGCTGGTGCATTCGCCTGACTGGTTAAAGCCTGGGTGCCTTGAGTAATATGTATGCACTGTTCGTGGACAAAGGTGGGATAATTCAAGCATGCAAATCTATGAAAGATCCAATGTGGCAAAATATCTCCTTAAAAGAGTGGCTGATATTGCCATATAATTGCTTTTCTCATCAAAGGACTAAAGAAATTAAATCACATCAAGCAACTCCATAAGTCCTACAGAGGATATGCAAGCAAGCAAGCATCATCTTCAACAGTTGTAAAGACCTGAAAACCAGGATATCAAAGGAAAGGGTCAGCTATTTCCCTTACCCAACAGTCGATGCACGACTTCTCAAAAAACAATTATATGTATTGTAAGTACACTATGGCATGTACATAAACTACACTCCAGGTAGAAAAGAGAGTCCGTCATTCCATCAGCACACTGCATAAGCGTCATTTCATCTTTTCAACCTTAGGATATGCACAAGTGATCCTACAGAATAGCCTTCCTTAAACCTCTAACTTATGGTGGGTTATGCTTCTACACAAAAAAAGAGGTGCTCATCATTCCCCTAACAAAGCACAACTCAAACCCATACCTCCGCACAAGTTACACCCCTTCCCAATGGTGTGTTACAACCACCCCTGATATAAAACGATAATTTCCACCCTCATGTAATTCGTAAACCCCTCTACCCTAGTGGACTACTCTGTTAAACAATTGCACAACTTACTCCAGTACAACATTAGCAGGTGCTTATTGTTCCCTTTTTGATAACAATTACCTACTCCCTTACAACATTAAAGAGAACTTACACTTTTCTTTAACATCTCAGTTTCACGGTTTTTCAAACTAGCAACTCTCCTCAATAATATAAATAATTGGCATAAAACATTTTCTTTTACACTAACAGGTTTTCCTTTCAAGGAAAGAGATGAAGGTCTCACAGCGACATGCACTGCAATCTTTCCATGCAGACTTCCCACATTAATATTGTCCTCCCTAGTTCACCTTCACTTTTAAAACTCCTGATGAAGAAAAGTGAGACCCTTTTTTATTGTACCTATGTGCTCAACGTCAAAACGTTGATGGCAGGAAATCCATACAGACGACGCATGGAAGCAAACGTGCGCTTGATATTTGCTCCTTCATCACACAAGGACTGAACTTCAACTAACGGTGTTTGCACTTGCTAGTCTTGCTCTTCTAGAGTGCTGAGCTCCAGCACTGCACGCACACAGAATAAATAGGTGAGAGCCTCCAGTCGCTAAAAAAAGTAAACGAGAGTACCCCTCAAGCCAATTATTTACTTGAACCCAAGTACAGCATTGAGGAGCCCAACACAAAACCTCCTCTCGTCCCGGTGCTCTGTCCTCTAGTGATCTCATCATATTCCACAGCTCCAGGAAACTCGAGAATAGGAACACCATGAGCTCACCAGCAGGCACGAGCTCACAACCCAACACTTCCCCATCCCTACCAAAAATTAAATAGAAAAAAAACAATAATCACAAGTGTTACACAAGAACTGTGAAGAGCATAAAACCCCTTAATGCTAAAACGTACTGGTAGGAACAGAACACAAGATAACTAAGGCAAAGCGGCACTGCCAAACAAAATGCACCAGCAAGGAACGCAAAGTGCGTAAGAAAACCTAAACATCAGGTTTGACAGATGTGCGTAATGTAATCCTCCAAACGTTTAGGTTTAACACAAGACCTCCCAGCCCTAGTAACTTCCCCACCCTTGGTACCACCCCTCTGCCCGACTCTCACACAACTCTCCCCCTCTGTAACATTAGAGTTAGAACAAATTGTGATTTTTGGTTTAACAGACAGAGGACGAGCCAGGGTACTTGAACCTTGAGGTGAACAGATAGATAAAGGTGGAACATTACCATTGGTTTCCAAAATGGGCCCACTGTCGATGGTACCACAAGAAGGTCCTGGGATACAGACACCCCCTGAAGAGGCAACATCCTCAATCCAATCATACTTCAAAGGACGAGCACCTGCTTTGAACTCAGACTCAACAACTCTGACACTCACACCAGTTCCATGCCTTTAAACAAAGCAATTCTATTAGCATGTCATACCTTGCCATCACTGAGCATGGCAGAGTTGCATAAAACTTTAACAACTTTAAGAGGAGCAGAAAACTTGCTCTCCCCTTTACGCGTCAATCTCCCCTTCTTAATCTTGACGATGTCACCAACACGCAAGCACACCCTCTTAGTGCCGCGAGATTGGTCATATCTCTCCTTATACATAGTTTGACCTTCCACAAGGGAGTTTCTTACTTTCCTGGCAGACCATGAAACAGTTTAGGGTGCCATTCAACCACCCCACGTTGTCTTTAATGCGTGGAGATCTACCTCTCATCTAACCCCGGGCGGAGCTGGCATAGCGGGACTACGCAGAGGTCCACGGAGTTGGGAACAAACTCCGTGGAACTTCGCTCCGCCACGCGCCTCCACCCTGCCTATTAAAAAATTAATAATACTTTATTAAAACCCAAAAAATAAACACTTACTTGTACTGCCGGCGTCCCTGGGCTGGCCTCATCCTCTTCCTCGCCGTCTCCTCCTTGGGTCAATCATCTTGCAAAAACTGCGCATGCGCGCGCGCATATGTAGTCTTCGAGAACTGCGCATGCGTGCGCGCACGCACAGTTTTCGCAAGCTAATCGACCCAAGTAGGAGACGGCGAGGAAGAGGAGGAGGACAGCCCGGGGATGGCGGCAGTACAGGTAAGTGTTTATTTTTTGAGTTTTAATAAAGTATTATTCATTTTTTAATAGGTGGGGTGGAGTCGGGGGCTGGCCAACTCCGCTCCGCTGCGGAGTAGGAATTTGCCCTGTACTCCGCGTTCTACGCGGAACGCGGAGTAGGCAAATCTCCGCACACTACGCTGGCGGAGCGGAGTTGTGGCCCGGGGTTACTCTCATCAACTCAAATGGGGAATGCCCTGTAGATTGACAACATGTGACCCTATAAGCACACACAGTCTTCCTTAGTTCATCTTCCCAATCCTTTTGGTTGCTAAAAGACAACTCAATTATACCTTTAATGACTTTATTAAAGCGCTCAACACTACCATTTCCTTCTGGGTGATAAAGGGAAGTGGTCCTGTGAACTATACCTGCCACGTTGTTGAATTTTTTAAAAACGTCACTAATGAATTGGTCACCATTGTCAGAGATTATGTCATTGGGCAAACCCTCACGTCCAAAAACCTCAGCCAAGAAAAGCAATAACGTTTCCAAATCTGCTTTTTCCACAACTTTGATTTCTGGCCACTTAGAGAAATGATCAATTAAGACTGGAATGTACTTTTGTAAACCATTAATGTCTCTCACAGGACCAAAAACATCAATTCCCACTCTCTCCCACAGCATACTAGGAATAACAATAGGATGTAAGGAAGATCTGTGGGTGACCAAACTCTTATTTGAATTGATACATTGCACACACTCCCTGACTACTCTTTCTACATCCTTGTCTGCACCGGGCCACCAGTAAGACTGTTTGACCCTGCACTTGCTCTTAACAATACCTAGATGACCTTCATGACAGAGATTGTTAACTTTGTCCCTGAAATCCAGTGGTGGAACCAATCTGCCACTCCTGAGTAAAAAGCCATCTTCCACTGATAACTCATTTCTGACTTCCCAAAAAGCCAATAAGTCACCACTTAACAGAACTTTCTCAGGCCAAACCACACAAATGTAATTGATAACAGACATCAAATTTCCATCTTGAGACAAACCATTGGCCCATTCATCATGAGAAATACTGTGCAATTCTTCACCGAAAATGGATGCTACAAGCCAATCATTCCATTCATTCTTTGTATCTTCCATGACTGGCAAAAGGCATCTGCTGAGGAAATCAGCCATTCTGTTGCGAATGCCATGTACATACTTGTATACAAAGTCCAACAGTTGCACAGACATGCGAGAAATCCTAGGAGACACATTTCCGATACACTTGGAAGTGAGAACCTTCGTGGGAGGTTTGTGGTCCGTTCTCACAGTAACACACGTGCCCCAAACATACTGTCGGAAATGTTTGAGTCCCCAAACACGCCCCAGAGCTTCCCTCTCAATAACGGAGTACTTCTCCTCCGTGGGAGTGAGGGCCCTGGAAGCGAATGTCACCACACATTCCTTACCATCCTCCTGCACTTGGCATAAAACCGCACCTAGACCCTTGCCACTAGCATCAGTGGTGATGAAACTATTAAGACCTGGTTTGAAACCTTTAAGTGCGGGGGCTGAGCAAATATCTTTCTTGATACCCTCAAACTGAGTTGGCACTCTTCAGTCCAAGAAAATTTGCACCCTTTTTTTAACAGTTGCCTGATGCAAAACATCTTTCCCGAAATATTTTGGACAAATTTGGAATAAAATTCGGCCAGACCCAAAAAGGATCTGACCTCCTCTTTGTTCTGAGAAACAGGGGCCTCCTTAATAGCATCCACTAATTCAGACTTTGGACAAATACCTACTGAGCTCATTTCATGCTCCAAGTATGTCACACTCTTCCTTCCAAACTTGCACTTAGATTTCTCTGCAGTCAAACCATTTCGCATCAAGGTCTGAAGTACTTCCACCAAGGTAGTGTCGTGTTCAGCTTTATCTGACCACATGACAAGAATGTCATCCTGAAAGAAGGCCACATTCTTCATATCCTTAAAAATTAGGTGCATGATACATTGGAACATGGGGGGCGTGGCTAAAGAGCCGATGAGGACGGACGCGTGAGCCCGGAGCTCCGCGCCGACCCCGTCGCTTATCCTGAATAGGAAGCCGGTGATCGGGCTCCGAGGACCTGAAACCGCGAACGCTGTCCCGGGGAAGCTCAGGCGGCGGTCCTGGGCGAGACTTGACCCCTGCAATCGGCTGGGGACGGAGTGAAGTGGAGCGCCCCGCCTGCATTTACCCAAAATGGCGCCGGCCACAGCAGATCTGCGCGCTTAGCACAGAGGACGGGAGGAGCTGAACCGGCCCCTGTGGGTCGGAGGGGCTTCGAGAAAAGTGCCCTGTTGCGCCCGCCGGCGCCTACTGCGGGACCCTCAAGGATTGGGCGGAGCGGGAGATGCGGAGAATCGATCGCTGTGAGGGCTAGGAAGACGCCACACGGTACCACGGACGAAGGAGCCGAGGAGGACGGGTGGAGGAGCGACGCGCGCCGGCCCAGGTGAGATGCACTTTGAGTAGGGTACGGCGGCGCCTCCCCTGCCCGGGATCCGGGCAGTTATTCCTGCCCAAGTCGCTGGGAGCAGACGTGTCCGCCATCTTGGCCGCTCCGACGATGGCGGCAGCTGGGCCTGAGAGCGAGTGACTGCGACCTCCCAGAGGGGCCCTAGCTGGACTCCCCGGACCGCCACATGCAGAGGGACGCCGCTTGATGGTGTAGAGCGGCTGGGAAGAGAGCTGTGGGTCTCCCACTGGTGCAAGGCCTTTAGGGCTCATTCTGGACCTTGAGGTGAGGAGCCTTATCAACCGGGGCCCTAGCTGGGGCGACGGGCTATTTTTGGAGAGCACAACCGCCCGGCGGATGACACTTTTGCCCTAACTATTTGGAGGAGGAGAGTGGGCCCCAGAGAGGACGATCCTGGATTGGGGGTCCCCCACTGCTTTCGCACGCATTTGGGGCCCTGGCAAATAATTGAGGCTGCCGAATGTGAGGAAGGACGGGGGATCGCCTGGAAGTGGCAGAGGGATCTCCTTGCTGAGGGTCGTTTAGCGGGCGACCTGCCGCTTACGCCAGGTGGGACGGGCATCGCCCATAGCGGACATTCTCTGGAGCTCCCGACCTAATCAGACGGAGTGCAGGGGTCCCCGGGAGGCCGTGCTGGTGGCCTAGTGGTCTGACGATCATGGGGAAACCACGGGGGAAGCGCCCCCGGAGTCAGAGGACATGGCAGCAGAGCGTGGGAAACAAGAGGCTGTAGAACTGCAACCCGAGGCGCTGATGCAGCAGCAAGTAGACCAAATACTGAAAGCCATTACTGACACTAGGGACGCCCTGCAGCAGGACATTGTGCATGTGGCGCTAGGGTTGGGCCTCCTCCGAACGGAACACGCTAAACTGACCGATAGGGTGAAGCAGACGGAGGCGACAATGGAGGTACTGGAACCTACTCAGAAGGTACTGGTGGCCCAGATGGGGGATGTCACGCGCCGGCTACAGGCCCTGGAGCGGAGAGCTGAGGATGCTGAAGGGCGGAACCGAAGGAATAATATACGGGTGGTGGGTCTACCGGAAGGAGAGGAAGGGGCCAACATGGTGGATTACTTGGAGGACTGGCTGCGGACTAAGGTTGCCCTGAGGGCCTGTCTCCCTTCTATACCCTGGAGAGAGCACATAGAGTACCGGCTCGCCCGCTGGCGCCCGGAAGGCCGCCGAGGCCGGTGGTGGCGCGACTACTTCATTATAAGGACAGAGATCTGCTACTGCATAAAGCTCGCTCGTCGGGCCCCTACAAGGTGGACAATAGTAATGTGACACTGTTCCCAGATTACACCCTTGAAGTACAGCGAAGTCGAGCTTCGTTCTTGGCGGTCAAGAAAGCGCTCCGAGACGAAGAGATACAATACTCATTGATGTTCCCTGCGCGCCTGAGGGTAATCTTGGATGGCAAAACACACTTCCATGATAGTCCTGAGGAGGCGTGGACATGGCTGGAGTCCTATAGAGCAGGCACGGGAGAAGCAGGGCGCGGCAGGGGGCCACCCGCGGAAGGATTGCGCCCTCGTAGATCACGGCGCATCAGACGACGCCGTCCTGGTCCACAGGGGCCCACGATGACTCAAACGGAGATGGAGAGATCAGCAGCGCTGCAGGCCGTGTCGGAAATATCCCAAGAAAGACATTCACCATCAGTGATAGCCACGGAATCGGAGAAGGGCTCGGTGGAAACCGATTCAGATGGGACTGAGTCGGGAAGTGTTCAACTGCCGCATGTCACGCCTGGGACAGCAGACGAGATCGCCGATGCTTAATGTTGTAAGACTTGGACACGGGAGCCTTTGAGAGGGGCTACCTCCTGCCTGCTCCCCTCTCCCCATAAGCCTAACCTTGCAATTGATATGTAATGATAATAATGGTTGACTGGTTCGTACAATATTTGAGAACTAGAATGTGGCGGCTCCCCTAGAGTGGAGTGCCCCACGGAATATCGGGGCTTGGCTAATAGTGGGGGTATGGCGCCAGATAGTGGTGACGTAGTAAGCCTGGTCCTCTTGGCTCTTGGTCATCTCCCTATTACTTCAGTTTGTTGTTCCTCGGTAGTCACCAGAGGAAATAGTTTGAATATTAGTTTGGATGGGAACTAGAGTTTTAGTACCCGTTCTGGGGTGGGGGTGTTGGGGGGTTTTTTGTAGGCCTGGGCGGTAAATTCCGTTCCGCTCGCGGAATTTGCGGAATTTGGGTAATTTCGCGTTCCGCGGAGAACGCGAAATTGCCAAAAATTCCGCGATCCGCGGCTTCGCGGAATTTTTGCTTGTTCGCGCTTTCAAAATGCGTGTTCGCGATATATTTCTCCCCGAGCACGCAAACAGCATTTGCGAACAGGAAAAAAGCATCGCGAACGGGCGGAACAAGCAATTCCGCGTGTTCGCGGAACTTTTGCGTGCTCGCGGAGATTTTTTACCGTTTCGCGGAGCTTTGCGTAGCGCGACTACGCAAATTCCGCCCACCCCTAGTTTTTTGGGCTTCTTTAGGGGAAGTTGGAGCCACCGGTGTGTCCAATGGGAGAGAGCTGTCAGTAGTGGGACTTCGATTGCAACATGGGGACGTTACCTGAATTGAAGTGCATGACATGGAATGTTAGGGGGTTACATACAATGCTGAGACGCCATAGGGTGCATGCTTATTTAGTGCGAAGGGGGGTCCAGATTGCCTTCCTCCAGGAAACGCATATTAATCGCGCTGAAGGACTGGCATTGCAGCGAAGATGGAGAGGTCAACTTTTCTACACAACATACTCTGCATTTGCACGGGGTGCATTAATATGGATTAGGGCAGGGGTCCCTTTCCAGCCGATGCAGCATTTAGTGGACCCAGAGGGGAGATTTGTGGTAGTAGCGGGTCGCCTTAATGGCAAAGAGGTGACGCTATGCAGTGTATATGCTCCCAATGTGGATCAGGCGGCCTTTTTTACCCAGTTATCAGGGAGGCTAGCACCATATTTGACCGGCCCGGTAATTATGGGTGGCGATTTTAATACTATAACAGATACAATCATGGACAGATCCCACCCCCCATTGCCTGAGGCACCCGTACATAGAATTTCTAAAGTCAGACGAGACTGGCAGAATACATGGGGGCTGGTAGACACATGGCGCGTGCAACACCCAGGGGAGCGAGACTATTCCTTTTTTTCTGCGCTGCACAAATTGCATGTGAGGCTGGATGCGATACTGTGCACTCCGGACATACATGCTAAGGTGGGTCACAGTGAATATCTCACAAGAACAATTTCGGATCATAACCCGTTATTGTTGAGGCTCCAATGGGCTCAAGAGCGGCCTGCGATTCCGGCCTGGAGATTGCGACCAGAGGCGCTGGAAGACCAGGTCTTCCGAGCAGAGATCGGGACGGGAATCACTCAGTACTTTCTTGAAAATGAGGGTACGGCGTCGTTGACGGCGATGGAATGGGACGCTTTTAAAGTGGTAGTAAGAGGGCTGTGTATAACTAAAATGGTGGGAGTACGGAAGACATTATTGCAGGACGTAGACGCAGCGGAACAGCGCTTGCGAGCTGCAGAAAGAGCCCGCCCCGAGAATCCAGACGAACAAGGGGAGGTTTCAGATGCTAGAGAGGCAGTAGCAGGACAAATAGAGAGGTTACGCTGTTTTGACCATAAGAAATACTTGGCGCATGCACATGCGGAGCAGGATAAGGCAAGCACACTGCTAGCATGGTTGGCCAATCCGGCCCCTCGAGGTTCGCCCATACTGGAGTTGGCTTCCCCGACGGGAGAACCAGTGTACACCCAACAGGGAATAAATGGGTTGTTTTGGGATTATTACACAGAGTTGTACCGGAGCAAGCTACGGGTTGCCGGGGACTCAATAGGGGATTTCTTGGCAGAAGTAGAACTACCGCAACTAGAAAAGACGCAGGCAGACCTGATAGGACAGGAGATCACGCTAGATGAGATTCGAAGCGCGGTTAAACATATGGCGCGTAACAAAACGCCAGGAACTGACGGGCTGCCAATAGAGTTTTACTCGACTTACATTGATTTATTGGCCCCTAAGTTGTTGGCGGTTTTTAACGAGGCGAAACAGGTTGGAATGCTACCACCCTCCACCCGAGAGGCTGTCATTATTCCATTGCTGAAGCCTGGGAAGAGCCCCTCAGATAAAACAGCTTATCGCCCCCTGTCCATGCTCACAACCGATTATAAAATTCTGAGTAGGATCCTTGCAACTCGACTCCTCCCACACATGGCGCAACTGGTCCACTCGGAATACTGCCGCCAGTGTGCGACGGCTGCTCCGTATATTGGGGGAGGACTACGGTCCTACTACCTCTGCTGCCGTCCTATCGGTAGATATTGAGAAGGCATTTGATAGCCTGGAATGGCCATACTTGTTCCAAGTTATGCGCACATTTGGCCTTGGGGATGCTTTTGTGGGGTGGACAGAAATTCTATACAAATCGGCGACGGCTCGGGTTCAGACGGGGTCCATGGTTTCTTCCTCTTGCTCGGTAGGGCACGGAACGCGGCAAGGGTGCCCGCTTTCTCCTTTGTTATTTGCGTTGGCCATTGAACCGTTAGCGGCACATGCCAGACTGGGACGGCACTACACTGGGCTCACCTTACGTGGGGTTGCGCAGTATATTTCACTCTATGTCGATGATTTACTCATGTTTCTGCTAATACACTGGAGGCTCTAGATGGGGCGACGACCCTTCTTCGCGAATTTGGTAGGGTATCGGGGCTTGGGGTGAATTGGGCGAAGACTTGCCTGTTCCTGGTGACACCGTCGGATGCTGGCCTCGCTCACGCTAATGGCGTTCGGTGGGAACCTCAGTGTTTGACTTATCTTGGAACCAACATCTATCATGCGCCTGCTGATCTCTTAGAAGGTAATATAGGCATAGCTGTGCGAGGGCTTCGAGGTAGCTTAGCGATTTGGAGCACCCTGCCGCTTTCGGTGGCCGGATGAGTGGCGCTATTAAAGATGGTAGCGCTTCCCCGGTTACTGTATTATTTTAGGACACTGCCAATTTGGATCCCGGGATCAATTTTTAGACAACTTCGCTCAATGGCCGAGGGGTTTCTATGGGCGAATGGTAGAAGGCGGGTGGCACTGGATACCATGATGCGCCCGAGGGCAGATGGGGGAATGGCAGTACCAGACTTTGAGCTCTACTACTTGGCGGCTCAACTGCAGTGGCTTACTCAAGCAGTGGCACGGGAGTTTAGGGGCCCAGACGGCCCTGATGGGCACTGGATCCCACGACATGTATTGTCCTCTATCGTTCTCCAGCAGCAGCTGCGCCTTGGGACGCTTCCTAGCGAAGTGCGGACGTTGCGGCTGTGTTGGACCGGAGCCAACGCAGAGCTGGCTTTACCCGTCCATATGCCCCGGAGATTCCTCTGGGTATGTGTACTGCCTTCCCACATGGGGGGATTGGACTGCGCTGACCGAATGGGAGTCACTGGGGATACAAGTACTGGGGGATCTGTATGAAGATGGCGCCCTGTTGCCTTATCAGGCTTTGCAGGATAGATATGGCCTCCCTCGTGGGGATTTCTTGCTACACTCGGCCCTGGTTTCGGCAATACAGCGTCACTGGAGGGAGGGACTATCGGAACCAAAGACGGCAATGGCGTGCCAGTACGTAGTGATGGCGGCGTGGACCTTCAAAGCGATTACATGCTTATACAGGCGCATGATAGGTGAGGGAATGGAACCGCTGAGGGACCTGCAACGGAAATGGGAGGCGGATCTAGGCAAGGAGATTCCCGAGAAGACATGGGCCCAACTAGTTAGGAGAGCGTGGAAGAGTAACAGGAATGCCAGATTCCAACTGGTTCATTTCTTTATACTACACAGGGCATACCTCACTCCTGCTAAGATTAATAAGTATTTTAATATGGACACCACCAAATGTCCGCGTTGTGATCTAGAGGGGGCGGAGTTTAGTCACATGATGTGGGGTTGTCCACAACTGGGAACGTACTGGGAGGAAGTGGTTGATCTGCTCTGCGAGATCACGGAACGACGAGTAGAGCTTGACATGGGTACCTGCTTACTTCACTGGTTCCCACACACGCCCAAAACGAAGGTAACGAGCAAGTTCTTAGATTTAGGACTGCTGCTGGCCAAAAGAGATATCACAGCGCACTGGAAAGCCGCACGAGGGCCTAACTTTCAGAGGTGGAAAGCGGAACTGATAAAATGGGCAACGAGCGAAAGTACAGTCCGGCTTCAGCATGCTAAGCGGATTAATAGCGATAAGGCACTGGAGACCGCAAGGGCATGGGAGGCCTTAGTTGTATTGCTGCAAGCGCCAGATACCAGCTCAGCTTTGAACGCGCAGGCGGGTCGCCCTGAACCACAAGGGCAGTAAGAAATCCTCTGTAACAACACTAACTAGCCACTGTAACGGAGCGATTGGAGGCTAGCATGCACAGTATTAATGTTTTCATGTTGAATAATGCTGAGTGAACTATTGCTCTGTAATTCAGGGACTGCCATACACTAGGATACACCGGTGGAAGTGGGAGGGATAGGAGGGGGTGGGAATGGGTTGGCTTATTTTCTGTTATATTACTTAGTTTAAATGTCACAGACACACCTTGGGTATTGGTCAATGATGAACCCCTACTGGACTGATGCTCGATATAATTGCACATGGCAAGGGGGAATTAATTTGGAGGCTGTATGCATAAGCCTCACTGGATCAAGGTGACAATGAACAGTGGGACCACTGATTAACGGGGATTGCAGATATGTTGACAACTGAGTACCTGTAATTCTGCATTAACTGCCATGTGTTACGATGAAAAACCCAATAAAAACAAGTTTAAAAAATAAATAAATGATACATTGGAACATAGAGACGGCAGATGCCAACCCAAATGGAACTCGTTTGAACTGGAAAATGCCAACGGGGGTAACAAAAGCAGTTAGATGTCTGCAACTTTCATGTAAGGGTACCTGATGGTAGGCAGAGGTCAGATCTATAGTAGAGAACTATTGCATGTTCCTAGTAACAGATAACAATTCTGATATTTTGGGAAGAGAGAACACATCCACAAAAATTTTCTTATTGCGCTCCCTCAAATCCACACATAGATAAATCCGGCCATTGGCCTTGCGTGCGACCACAAGGAGGGTAACCCAATCTGAAGATTCAACAGGTTCAATAAGATCATTGTCCACCAATTTCTGAATTTCACTGATTACTTCTTCCTTAACACCCATGGGAATGTTTCTCACCTTATGGATACAAGGACAAGCATCTTTTTTTAGAACGATTTTGTGTGAAAATCGCTTCAGTTCCCCAACATTCCCAGAGAAGACCTTGGGAAACTTGGAAACCACCACAACACAAGCATTCGCATCTTCTTTACTATCGCTCACACTGAGAACAGGATCAGGACTGTTGGGATCAAGTAAGATGCCAAGTTCCCCTTGATCCCACCACGCCAGGACACATGGACCAGAAGCCAACACATAAAGTTTGCATTCCGCACACCTTCCTTTAAATTCAAAAGGAAGTTTGCGAAACCCCAATAACTCAATAGGCTCACCTGTGTAACTAACACGATGGATATCAGGAACTTCTAACACCTCACCCATTTTCTCCTTGGACGAATCAACCCAAGTGTAATGATTGATGATACTGTAAGGTGAGCCAGAGTCGGCCATAGGAGTAACAGACACACCACCAGCCAAAATTTTGCAAACCGGTTTTTCCTCATTTTACCTTCAGCCCCATAAGACTCCTCTCGTACACACATAATCTGTGATTCCTCAACATCGGACTCCAAACTCTCCTCACCATGCTCAAGTTCCTCAACAATACATTTCGCGGATTTAGTCTTGCGACAAACTTGTGCATAATGCCCAGTTAGCCTACACTTTGCCCATTTTTGCCCTAATGCAGGACACCTTTTGTCATGTGCCAGATGAGACGAGCTAAAACACCTGTAACATTTGCCTTTTTAGATCTGCAAACTTGTCTCTGTGGTTAGGTTTGAACTCCCCTTCTCTTTTCCCTGGTCCTTTTTCTTCTTCCCCTGTTCATTGACGCGTGCATAGCTCCCTTTCACTAATCTGACCATTTCCTCGCTGTTATCGATCTTGCTTGAAGCAACTGTCTTAGCACACCTGGTAGTAAGTTCTCCTTTAGAGATGATAGTAGTAATTTCACGTAAACTGGCATCACCATTGATCCAAAGTTTTTCCTGTAGATGAGGATTGTTACAATGCATAACTCTTCTTCTATAACCCCAAACTCAGAAGACAGAGCTAATTTCCTCAAGGCAGCTACCTAATCCTCAATTTTCTCGTTAGAACCTTGCTTACGATGATAAAAATTGAAGCGGTGCACAGCTTTGCATACAGTGGGCACAAAATAAGCATCTAAATCTGCTATAGCCTGTGGAAAAACATTGCCTTCATCACCTAACCTGGGTTTTTTTCAATGCGATTGTAGACCCTTAAACCCCCTGGTCCCAAACAATGTAGGAAAATTATTTTTTTTCCTTTCAGGGGATAATTCTTTACTTTCAAACGTGTCAATGTAATTTATTAAATAATACTTCCATTCTTCCCATCTCAGACTGCTAATCTCACCATAAAAGGTTGCGGAGCAGGAAGATTCATTGTAGCCACTGTTGCACAAAACAGGCAAACGGATCAAAAATTAAACCTTACAAAATAATGTATAAGGACATCCTTTAAAATAATAAACAATTGCTCCACTGACAATTAAAAGAGTGGAGAAGGGAAGAGTTTGTTTGTAAATGTAACTGATATTGATGGTTATTGCACCAAAACTTCAATAAAAAGAGATTTGAGGAAAAAAAGAGTGGAGAATGTACCTTGTAGCTGTGCACACTTTACATCAAACTTTTATTTGACAGACAAGAAGTGCCTGTTACTGTGAAGAAATGTTGTAGAAACACCTTATACCCCTCTAGAAGGTGAACTGATATGACAAGCCAAGTGTGCGTGTCACTGTTGATAAACGTGCCAAAATCGTGCTTTCCTCGATTCGAGTGCGTATCACCGTGTAGTACAGCCAAGTTGCAACGTCGGAAGAGAGTGACACGCAAGGTGTGCGCGTTACCGTAGTCGAAAGCGGCTGGTCTGTTTCCTGAAGTGGCTCAACAACACTTTCTGGAACGCAGTCGGAAGCGACTGGACTGGTTCCTGAAGCGGCTCGACAACACTTACTGGCACGCAGGGGTAGCCGAGCGGCAGTAAGACCTCCAAGATGGCCGCTACGTTCTTCAAGTTGCTAGAGTAACGCACATGTAAGCGTCACCTCATTCTTTCCTCACTCCACAGGATAGAGAAGACGTCACAGTGGAGAACCAGAGCAGGGAATACCTCATGCGAAGCTCAATTGTACCTGGCGCAAACAACGGTCAACGGCTGTGGAGAAGCTGCCAAGACTTAAAGGTACTAATAAAATGTAAAACAAAAACGAACCAATGTTGTAACTCGAGAAGGAAACAAGTTGTGTTGATTCTTTTGTCGGGCTTCTCCTCACGCTGTCACGAATAAAACTCCACACCCGGTTAGAAATACGACGATGGTTGGCATAAATGAGTGGGTCCAACAGGATTCAAGTCACTCGTCGCCACTGTCGAGAAGTAGATGCTCGGAGACTTGTGTTTATAAAACCACTTCTTTATTTACTTGAACCCAAGTACAGCGTCGAGGAGCCCAACACAAAACCTCCTCTCGTCCCCATGCTCTGTCCTCTAGTGACCTCATCATATTCCACAGCTCGAGGAAACTCGAGAATAGGAACACTATGAGCTCACCAGCAGGCACAAGCTCACAACACAACAGGGGACAGGGCTGTTTAGACCAATTAACAAAGGCTCCCCTTGATGGTTATCAACCTTACTGCTAGTAATATCATTCAGCACTCACATTGTTACCTCTTTCTTACGATTTAGGCAAAAACACAGTATCACAAAGAATTTAATATATATGGCTTTAATTACATATGATATACTACAAATATAAAAATATAATTAATTAAAAATTACAAAGATATACTGAGACCCAAGAATCAGTAATTTAAACGGACACATCTATTCTGGCATTTCACTAGATATCCATGAATCACAACTGATAACATGTAAAGACACTCAGGGGCTTATTTCTGAGAGCCCTGCGTCACTTTTGCACCACGTAAAGTGGTACTTGCGTGACGCAGGGCTCTCGAAGATTTATGAAGCCACGCAAAGCCATCCTGCTTGATTTTGAGCAGCCTCATAAATCATGAGTAAGGCGATGCAGCACAAATTGCTGTGTTGCCTTACTCTGCGCCTGGGAGGCGTTTTATTGGTGTTGCAGTGAGTTTTCCCACGATACACCCATGGAATATGACGCTACCCCAGATTTACAAAGTGAAGCGTTAAATCTGTACGCCTCCCAAGGTGAGGCGTATCGAGGATTAATATGTTTATTTCTCCTAGTTTTTTCCTCTTTTCATGTGTGCTGCGTTTTTACCTCTTTCCATGTGTGCTGCAGCAGCACACATGGAAAGAGGAAAACGTTTCGTAGCATTGTTTTTGTGCAGGAAGTTAGCCTTTCCTGCACAAAACCAATCCTGCCTGCAATGGAGCACCGTTGGTGCTAGGCTGTCAAAACGGCACCAGCACAGGTAGAATGAACAGGAACGGGCCATATTGCTTAAATACGGTGCATTCCTGCCCTTTCACTTTGGCGTAAGGCAGCGCCTTGCTGCGTTACCCTGTGCAAAAATCCCATAAATGAGTCCCCCAGTTCCTATAGACTGTGTACACAAATCTTTTTCGTCGACTCGTTTCAGTGGACTTCCCTGTGCCCTACCTTATCTCCATATTGACGTCACAGATCTACTTGTTGCTCTTCGAACTTATGTGCCTGCCAAGAGATCAAAACTTCAATATTGCACCACATATGTGAAAAGATTTTCATAAGCATTCTGCTGAGGCCTTGTGCGTACTGGCTCTACTAAGAACTTTTTCAGAACTTTTTCCAGGTCTCCTGGAGTAACCTGATTAATTTTCTTACTGCAGCTAAGCATGTAGATATAACTCATAGCACCCATCAGTATTATGGTATTAGACTTCCTTCTCTTAGGATAATTTATAATTGAATGCTAATAAAGTGCATCATCTCCTCAGAAGAATGGCCCAAAGAATTACACATCGTATAACAGGATTAAAATCTGCCCTCATCTGAATTTGTGAACCATGGGTCAGGTCACATGGAGCTGGCACAAAACTTCGCCGCTAGAGGCCCGAACCCGAGCCATAACACCGCTGTCTAACCTCTCTCGCCTGTTCTCAACCCATGGCAGTGCAATGTAATGGAGCAGGATGTCGCTGTAGGATTCAATCGCCATGGGTACAACGTCCCTTCAGAGAATGGAAATGAGATGGAAGGAAGTAAGGCAGACTTTACGCACACTGCTTCATTACAATTAGTAATAATGGCCAAGGAAATATTTATAATCATAAACGGATCATAATTGAGCACACACTGCTCGCTTGGTCTTTATGGCCTACTTGCATGTGAATCGATTCCAGTTAGCTTCAATTCAATGTTTCCATTTTTCTTTCTTTTTATTTTAATCTGCAGTTGCAGTGTGCATGGAGAAATCTCGACACAGTAAGCTGACTTAATAACCCTTTAAATGCACAACTTTCCCACACAAAGCCGGATTTGGAGGAATTTTTCAATGCAGTTACAAACTGCAATGTGCAAACCAGCGAAACTCACCTTCTCCAGGGAGAATGGGGGTGCAAAGAAAGTAATGAAATAATCTAATACTTCTGCCACAATACACAGATGATGGAAGCCTCTCCCTTTTCCCTTCAAATGACCCTCCTCTACTTTCCTTCCATTTTATGCATGCCTTCTCTTGTGAGCACATTGCACAACCTACTCAGTCAATGCATGTTTTGCCCAAATCTCCGTTGTATTTATACAAATTGCCTGCAGCTCATTTCAACGATTGCAACTGCTTCGTCTTTAAAAGCCATACCCCTGCAGCCCAACAATACCTAATCCCCTTTTAGGACCTGATCCTTTTTGCAGGTTCAGCCCCAAACCTTTTGCCTTCCTCCTCCTATTTTAGCTGAATTCGTTCTTGTTGGCCTTAGGACTCTGCGCACTTTCCCACTGCTAACCACCGCTAAAGTGCTTGTGCTCTCTCCTTAAAACATGGTGGAATTGGCTCATACCCAATTGGCATATTTAATTTACTTATAACTCACCATCGATAAACTAAGACACCATAGTAACTGAATGTTGGAGTGGACTTCGACGATAAAGTCTGGGAACGATATTAGCATATACACAAAAGGTGTCTGGTACACCAGGTTTAAGTTTTCACAGTTTAATCACCTCCACCAGACATACTGTTACAGAATAGGCAGGATTGTTGGGAGGGACCTTAGACCCTGCCCTTGTGCACAGTTATAACGGCGGACTTCTTTTACATGATGTAGGGGTGCCCCATAATTGGATTGTACTGGGAGCAAACACTACGACATATGAATGAAACACTAGTCAGGTTTGTCTCCTGGGGTTCTTCCCCAGGCCTAAAACTAAAAAAGTTTGTAACAAACTAATGGACCTGGCATCTGTGTTGGCCAAGAGATGGAAATCATCTGGTGGAGGACTTGTGTGTACAAGGTGGAGAAGTGACATGGAACAATGGGCGAGGGTGAAGAGGAAAGTTCTCAGACAGGAGGAAGCATGTGGTATGGGAAGCATGTGGTATGGGTTAAAGTCCAACTGCTGAACTACAGGGGTGGAAGTCATCTAGGGCCAGATGTACTAACGTTTTTTGCGGGCGCAAATGGGTTTTAGACCAGTTTGCGACCGCAAAAAACGTGTGGCCCATGTACTAATCCTATTTTGTGAGTTGCAAATCAATTTGCGACAGGCAAAATAGGATTAGCGACTCGCTATTAGGAAGGGGCGTTCCAAGGGCGTCCCTTCCTAATAGCGACTCCTGAAGCTATGTATATGTCGCAATTTACCACCCTTCACAGAAGGGTGGTAAACCACTCGCAGACGGGAAGGGGTCCCCAAGGGACCCCTTCCCCTTTGTGAGTGGCTCTCAAAATATTTTTTAAGGGCATGCTGCAGTGGTCCCATGGACCACTGCCTGCCCTTAAAAAATGAAACTGAAAAGTTTCATTTTTATTTTTTAAATGCATCCCGTTTTCCTTCAAGGAAAACGGGCTGCATTTAACAAAAAAACTTCTTTATTTAAAAGCAGTCCCAGACATGGAGGTCTGCTGACCCCAGCAGGCCACCATCCCTGGGAGTGCCAGCCATTCCCAATGGGGTTGCAAATTGCGACAGCCTCATTAATATGCATGAGGCATGCAATTGGCGACCCCATTGGGAATCGCAAACAGTGTCTCAGACACTGTTGTGCATCCCAATTTGCAAGTCGCAAATTGCGAGTCGCAAAAGCGACGCAATTTGCGACTCGCAAATGGGTGGGTCGTACATCTGGCCCCTAGATCTTTGAGCAATATACCAAAGTAAATGGGTCATAATACTGGACGTTGGTTGATAAATTATGCATTTGAGAGCTGCAGCACATGCGTCTTTGCCTTGTGGTGAGGGTTCAGGGGGACGCCCTCTGGCCGTACTGCCTTTGCCTATGTTTAGGTTATGTTTGTGTATTAGTAGTCTGCCAGCTATCCACAGTTCGGTATGTAACTTTGGGATTTATTTTTTATGGGACCTCTCTTATTGTTTCAAATTGTTAAGAACCTTATTTCGCACTGACACATGAACGCTGTTTTTCTACTCCTCAGCTGAGTATGATGATCATGTTATTTTAGACATGCTGATGTTTTCATAACTTCAATTGTAACAAAATCTAATTAAAAAAAGAGGTTTAAAAAAAGATGTTCACATTTCAGCCTCATTCCAGTTTAATTGAAAATATGCTTCTCTGCTCCAGTACAAGGGCACAGAACCAGAAGGCCACAATGATTTCTGTTGTTACCTAATATGAGAGATGTGTGGCTGACTCTATTATTTTCCAGGTATCGGGATGACTATGGTAACTGTCCGAAAAAGGCTAAGAGGCTTCAGAGAAGAGTCCAAAATAATCGGCAGCTCTGTTGATTGTCAGTTTTAAGTATCAGTCTACAAAAGAAGCCATCTGGTGATTATTTTGAATGTATACTTTGCTATCACTGATTTAAGTTCAAACAAGTTCACAGTACATAGCTTTTTAAGGGGAGAGAGCTGTGGGTATTGAAGATAAATTTATAATATTTCTATAATTGGTGTTATGGCAAACCTGCAATACAGAAAGCTGGACAGATTTATTTTTGGCACCTTCCAATACTACTCTCCAGCTGATGGGCCGCGGTCGCAGGTTTGGGTACTTGGACTTTCTGCAACACTTGATGTACGCTTGTATTTCAGGACACCTTATTGCCCTTGGAGAACTAGAAGAACAAGGCACAAGAGGGCAGGGAACATGACCCACCAAGGTGAACACTGGAATATTGTTGTGTGCTTTGTGTATTAAAGCATGGCAGGGAGCGCATCTGTATTCTAGAGTGCAACCCTGCAATCTAATGTGAAGCTCACGAAAGGCAGGGACTATCACCTCCATTCAAGTGCCTTGAGGTAGCTGGTCACTTTGGACCAGGCTATGCAAAACTTTTGTTAAAAAGTCACTGTGAGTGTAAAGATTTGCAGACCCCCGCTTTTGTATGAATAGCTTGTCAACCTTCCATTCACCATGGATGTCTCTCCTATTTCTCATACGGTACCAATCCTGGCACCATTCAATCAATCAATCAATCAATCAAACATTTATAAAGCGCGGCAAATCACCTGTGAGGGTCTCAAAGCGCTGGAGATGTAGGCTCCTGCATGGTGGTTTGTTCATTCAGACATCCAGGTCTTGAGTTCTTTCCCGAATTGCTGAAGCGACGGGGAGGTCCTGAAGTGCAGGGGAAGTTTGTTCCATGCCTTGGCTGCCAGGTGCAAGAAAGAGCGTCCTCTGCTGTTGTTCGGCGGATCAGGGAGGTATCTGCGAGGAAGAGGTAAGCAGATCAAAGGTGTCTCGTCAGTTGATGGAAGGTCAGGCGTTTGTTGATGTATGCTGGTCCTTCGTTATGCAGGGCTTTGTAAGCTGACCCAGCTTCTTGAACTGGCAGTTCCTCTCGATAGGGAGCCAGTGTAGTTTCTTGAGGTGGGGTGTGATGTGGGTCCTTCTGGGGAGGTTGAGGATGAGTCTTGCCGCTGAGTTTTGTATTGTCTGAAGTCTCTTCAGGAGGTGTGCAGTGATTATTACGTAGAATGTGTTTCCGTTGTCCAGCCTGCTGGTGACGAGGGCTTGCAAGACGGTCCTTCTGGTGTTGACTGGGAGCCACATGAAGATCTTGCGGAGCATGCGATTTTGGGTCAAAGACTTCTCCTAAACTGTGGGAACAAATGAATGCCACAACAGGATTAGCAGTGATTTCCAATCCAGCGCCTGAAAGGGATTCCAAAACTCCTTGCCTACATGTCTGGGTATGAGTATCGGCACGCGGGACAGCGGGTGCTTGCCTACTGAACCGTAACGAACTGGAGTCATGCCAATAAACCTCCCCACTTCCCTCCTTTATAAGGTTGCAATGGATTTGTGCTCTGGGTGCTATTGTGGAGAGTCTAGGAGGGAATATATCTGTCTTTCTTGCTTATGACCCCAGTACTCCACCCCCCACTACACCTATGGTTGGGAAGGAAGATCACTTAAGGTCTTTGTGTTCTCCACCACAACAGCTCGTCAGATTTACGTTCACACTAGTGTCTGTGTGAATAATGATCTTTACAATGCAACAGTGAATGTCCAACTAGCTGGCAAGATAGGTAAGTGAATTAAATGTTCACTGCTGGCATCTCATGAGATCTGCATTTTAAAGGCTTGAATCCAAGCGAGGACAACTAAGCTCGTATTCTCCAGAGGCCGGTAACATGAGTACCATTAAATTAAGTGATAGTTACACTTGTGTTCAGAAACGAGACAAGTTGGGAATGGAGCGCTATACATCAATTTATTATTTGTATTAGATGGGATAACAAACAGATCATACAATTAAGGAAGGCACCACACCATTTCATGTGCACATTTATAATTCCTTAAATAGTTCAGCACTCAGTGGCACCTTACTGAAAAGGAATCTAGAAAGCTGCAAAAAGTGGAAATGTATTTAATGGGTCGCGTTTCGGAATGGCATTGCGGTGTTCATCAGTTCATTGAAATAAAATACTGCAGGAAGAAGAGTAGAGATAAAGTGCAATCCAATCCAATAAAATGTATCGTTTCAATGTGTCTCTTACTGCCACAACTTGGGAACAAAACACGCTTTGAGCCTTAGCCGAGCAAAGTTTCAGGGGAGACGGAAATCGGCGGAAGGATAACGAGCAGAGGATGTCTGAGAACACCAAGGCAAGCACATCCATCGGCAAACATGTCAGGTTGATACTTTTCTAAATAGACCCATTGTCCTTGGTTCTAAACTCCCCCGCCCCCGGGAGCTGGAATGCTTAATTCCACCTCACAGCTCATAGCCACAATGTATGTGTTTGCATTTGGCGAGTTTAAATTCTTCAGGGCTATGTTAGGAAGCATTGTTTATAAAGCATAGAAAGGAACAGTCACTGTTTCCTTCACGTTTTAGTCAAGTTGTAGAGGATAGCGCTGTAAATTATTATTCAGATACCTGCAAAGGTTCAAGGAGGCAACCCAGCCGACTAACCTTGGTATAGGGAAAAGGGAGAACACAAGACACACGGCTACGAAAAACAGTTTTTGCTGAAAGGGGTTTTCAGGGAGGAGGTGTTTCCCGCGCTAGTGTACTTCGGCCTATGCGCTGGGTGAGGTCAGTGAGTCACTGAGATAGAGAACTGAGACACGGGCGAGGGGTGCGGACTTAGAGGGCCATATTAAGGCAGCAGTTTAGCACATAGTAATCTCCAGTGTAGTTTTCAAGTGTTCCTCTCCACTCCAATGAACAGCTTATCCACCTGACTGCATGTCTCTCCTGTGAGCTGGGAGTGGGAGGAAGCGTGTGGAGAGTCCACATGGGCCTCTGTCTACAGGGGAGTGGAAGAGGGGTAGGTGCAACAGCTGGGACACACCTCTGGGGAAATGATGGGGGCAGTCCAATATCCACGTACCTCATGTGGCCTTCAAATTAGGGTCACCTGCGTAGTTAAGTCAACTTCAATCCTAACGCATGGGACGTAAGCCTTGTGGACAACAACTACTATTGTTTTTTCTGCACTAAGGTGGGGGTTCACTTTTCTTCTACTTACGATAGGAACTCGACCACGAGAGAAGATTAGGTAACAGATATATGGTCATGAAGAATTGCCGTAGATCCTATTGGACAATAAAGGTATGAAATATGCAGACCTAATCATTGACTAAAAAATTCACAGACTAACGATCATCTAATTAACTCAAAATGAGAATACAGGAACATCATTTTCCCATATATTCTCTGACCTGTTTTCAACCTTAACATAGACCACACTAACGAATAAAAGCGATTAGGAGGGATCCATAGTTAATTTTAATTACTCCTTACCAATCTTCCTAGATAGTCCTGTTAGTGTCCTCCAAAACTGCAGGCATTCGAGTTGCATCTTTACAATCCGATTAGCGATAAAAAGATCTCCAACAAAGAGCCTCTATTAGACCTGGCATCCTTAAGGTGGTCGTCCTCTGGACTTTTTGCCTCCACGTTTTTCTGATTCTTTTTGTTCGCCTTAGGACTCTGGAACACTTTACCACTGCTAACCAGTGCTAAAGTGCATATGCTTCTCCCCTAAACATGATGACATTGGTGTATACCTGATTGGCATATTTGTTGCACTGGTAAGTCCATTGTAAAGTGGTACACCATATACACAGGGCCTGTACTTCAAATGCTACTAGTGGACTGCAGCACTGATTGTGCAACCCACAGAAGTAGCCTTCAAACCTGTCTCAGGCCTGCCACTGCAGTGCCTGTGTGTGCAGTTTACTGACACTTCGACTTGGCATTTAAAACTACTTGCCAAACCTTAAACTCCCCTTTTATTACATATAAGTCACCCCTAAGGTAGGCCCTAAGTAACCCTAAGAGCAGGGTGCTATGTAAGTTAAAAGGTAGAACATGTACTTCTGGTAGTGACAAACAGCCTATTTCGTTTTTCACTACTGTGAGGCCTACACCTCTCATAGGCCAGCATTGGGAATTCCTAAATACAATTTTAAGGTGTAATTCCTGATCAGAGAGGAGTAGCTTTTTAATGTTTCATATGTTTGGACCAGTAATGATAAATCCTCCTCACTGATGAAGTTGGATTTAACAATACTGTTTGAGAAATGCCACTTTCAGAAAGTGGAAATTTTTCTGTACTTACTGCTCTTTGTGCGATACAGTCTGTCTCCAATACACACCTGGTAGGGTGACAGCCACACTTTGCGCATTCCCTCTAGACAGAAACAAACACATGAAGGTGAGGCTCATCTGCATTCTGAGCACTTATCTGCATTCTGATGGGTCTTCCTGGGCAGGGAGGAATGGGAGGGGCTAACCCCTTAAACTTCAATAGGTAGTGTCCTCTCCACACACAAAAAATCAGATACTTCTGGATCTTGAACTGAACCTCTGTCAGAAGGACTGCTGTGCTGCTTAAAGGACTCAACTGGACTGCTTTTCTGCTTATTGCCCTGCTGCCTGCTGCTCCCTGACTCTGCTGAAGGAGAGCTGAACTCTGCCTTCCCCCAAATAATCTCCAAGTGCTTGATGGTTTGCCTCCTGTTTTCGGAAGCCTCAGGGACACAAAAGACTTCCTGCAATTCTTCTGGTGCTGCTGGACTCTGCCTACTGTGAGTCCTACCCTTGTCTGAGGGGCACCCTTAAATCCTGGGCCTCAGAAGTGAGTTCTGCAGAGGATTTCTGTAAAAACCGATGCATCGCCCCGACTGTGTGAGAAACTCCACTGCATCGCCCTTCGACCCAGAGGCTGCCTGACGACAGTGGATCCACAGCCTGCGCAGTTGGACGATGACACTGCGTGGCTCAACGATGACGCATTGCATTCACTTCAACGGAGATTGACGATGACGCAGTAGGCTCTTGACGTCAACACTTTCTCCAGCCAAAGTATTTCTTCAGCTGGACCTGTCTGGGTCCTGTAGCCAGCCTGTCCTCCATCTCAGTCGGCCTGAACTTTGGATTTGTACTGGTCCTTCGCGATCTCAAGTAACCTTTTGACCACTAGTGACTTCTAAGCATTATTCTTGCATTTATTCTTAAAAAATTCATATCTTGACTTCTACTGATTGGATTTTTGTCATTTTGATTTTGTTTTACTCAGATAAATATTCCAAGAAAGTTGACAAAGCTTAGTTCACACACTAGTGAGGTAGCTTCTCCTACTAGAAGAGTAGATTGTGTCCTAAAAATGCTAACAGTGGCTAAATCCCTGTTCTTCTCTCCTAGCATAGAAGCGAAATGTCCAGCTATGAAGACTAGACAATTATGCTGAGAAGGTACAGATGGAGAGGTTTAGAAATCAGAAAACAGACATGATGCTTTATGTAATAGCTACATTATTCAGAGGAATGATAGGCATGGTGGCACTGAGGTGATGGGGATGATACATTGCAATCTCTCCTATTCCATTTTGATAGCTACCTGGTTGAAAGACTATGACTAGTCAAGAGGGTCAAACAAGGGACCCCCCACACACACAGCGTGTGCCCATACTTCACAGGCTTCCTTTAGTGCAGAGAGTATCTTTGTATGGGTCACATTCACTGTCACTGTCTGCTTTGTGCCTAGTGCAAGGGACAAGTGTGCAATGCCTTGTGGTCTAACACAGCTATATCCGAATACAAGTGTGACAGTTCACCAGAGGAAAAGGCAAACCACTTGCAAGGAAGTATCCGCTGTACTCCGCTGTACTCTTACCCAGTAGAACTACTGTTGGCTAGGAAGCTTTTCAGCATTATGAATACTTACTGTTCAGGCGCCGCCAGACCTCAGTCAAGTATTGTGGGTCTTAGGTCGAAGAGGAATTGTGACATTAAGTTCCTCATTGCGAGTGGCCTCTTAATTCTGATGCTACCAGCCCCATCGGAATGATGAGATCGGCTGTGTTTCTACACAGATCTGTTTATTTCACAGTGAGAAGAAATCCCTGTGTGCAAACCTAATTTCTAAGAGGATCCTCTGGATCCCATTTGTACTGACCCGGATTTCCCCCTCTCCCAGAGATAATAATACCCCAGTTATCTGTAAACTCCGAGGGTGGTGAAAATCCAGGCCATTTACCAGGATACTCATAATGAGGGCCTCTATGGAAAAACAGAATTCTCTGGGAAAAAAGCAACAAAGGTATGCAGAAGGGACATACAGCTGTAATGTCGGTGATGCTACTTTTACCCTTAATATGCTACCCAGAGAGATAGACACTAGTGGAAAGATTTTAGGGAAGGGATTTGAATCTTGCTGGAAGGTACCGACCATATACAGTCTACTGCCGCCTCCTGTAAGCAGTGCTGGAGTAGGCAATGTATAAATGCATATGATCAGCAAAGTTTGAAAATGTGAGAACCTATAGAAATGCTACATAGGGATTGGTATTCATGTGCTGTTTTTGCAGCCAGGCGACTTTGGACTGCTTGGTGTTCAATATGAAACTGCATCTTTTTTAAACTGTACTCACAATAACAAACCAAGGCAACAATAACAGCTCAATACCATCCACCTGCACAGTAAGTGACATCACTGGATTTCCCATCAACCATCTGCACAGGCAGTGACATCACTTGAATACCGATCATCCATCTGAACAGGAAGAGACACCACTCATCCCCAGGAAATACTTAATGGCTGCGCAATATGGAAGCACAGCGTTGTGCCATTGGCGCAGCTAAGGCAAGCCCATCTGCACCCGTTTGCGTCTTGATCGCGCCCAGCACCAGGAATCTTAGTCCTCCTCCCTCGTGCAACTACCCTGCTGTGATCCTTCATACCCTCAACCTTAGCTGTTGGCCGCTGCTCCACAGGCTGCTGCCTAGCCTCACCACACAACACTAAGTGAGTGTTCTCTTGTGCTTGCTGCAAGTTTTCATGCATTAACTCATACCCGACACTCACCGCACCAGCACTGACATCAACCAACACCCACTCTCTTGCACTCACACAGTCCTGCAACCACCCACACAACACTTTGCACTTACATGCATACTCCTCAACACTCGCTCACTCACCAAACACGCCACAGAGATCTTGGACCTGCTACTTGACAATATCCTGGACCTACTTTTCCTCACTGAAACCTGGCTGCACCCTGCATTGACATCACAGCCACCCCCTCCCGGCTACAAGATCACCCGGCAAGACAGACTTCATAAGCCTGGAGGCGGAATCGCCATCATCCACAAGAACACCATCAGCTGCACCACCTCTACGGACACATATTCCTCCAACATGGAACACCTCTCATTCAAGCTCCATGTCACAGCCAAAGTCACCCTGAGTGACAGTCTCATCTACAGATCACTGGAAGTGTGCACCAACTTCACCAACACCATCACAGGCTTCGTCGCACCACTCGTCCTCGACACTAGCAATTACATTTTACTCAGAGAGCTGACCACGCTGACCCCAACTCAAAAGCACTCAAAGACCTTGAATGCTGGGGCCTCACCCAACCAGTAAAGGAACCTACCCACGTCATCAGACACCTCCTGGACTCTATTTTCACCTCTTTCAACAACATCAGAGTCAACAAGCCCACAAAAGCCTTCTGGACAGACCACGCCCTTGTCAAGTTCAGCATCCCTAACCAGGTTCAACGCACACACACCACCACCAGACCAGCCTACCAAAACTAGAAGAGCATCACTGACAAGGACCGAATACCGCTCTTAACACCCACCGATCCGAATAGATCACCAGTCTCCCAAAAGCCATCAAGAATTTCAACAGCTGGATCACCTCCTCTGCCTAATACCTAGCCTCACTCAAACACAGCAATACAACAAGATTTTGACCCCAGGCCATTTGGTACACGGAGGATCTCAGACTGATGAAACACCACTGTAAACAACTAGAGCACTTATGAAAAATGATCCAGGACAAAATAGGCAAGAGCACATTCAAATCCAGCCTGAGATGCTACCACTAAATGATATGGAGCACCAAACTAGCTGCTCTGGCGGATCGCATCAATGCCAGCACCAACAGGAAATCTTCACCACTGTGAAAGATTTCACCTCACCAGAGGCCACCTTCAGCTCAATCACCCCCTCGAAGAACCTCTGCAACAATCTCTCTCAATTCTTCAGCAACAAAATCGCCGCCATTTACAGAAACTTCAACCCGCAATCAGTCCTTACAGACTGCACCAAATGCCTTCCAATCGCATCCAAAGAATCAATGCTAACCATGGCCCTTCATTACCCCAGAAGAAACCACTGCCACCATGAAGTCCATTCTCTCAGGAGCCCCATCGGATCCCTGCCTCACACCCACCCAAATTCACACCCATCCTAAATACATCCACCTGTTCCCTCAACCTTCCCAGACGCATGGAAATACGCAACTGTCTTACCATTGTTAAAAAAAACACGTCTGCGGATCCTCAACACTCGCCAACTACAGACCTACCTCCAAACTACCATTCCTGGCCAAGGTCTTAGAAAAAGTCATTAACAAATTCCTCGACACCACTCAGGCTACAGCCACAATACAGAAACTGTCCACATCGCCGCCATGGATGATACCTGCATGACTCTGGACAGGGGACCCACAGCAGCCCTCGTCCTCCTGGATCTCTCCGGCAGCATCAGACATGGTCTCTCACCACATCCTCATCCAATGCCTTCAGGACATCGGAATCCAAAGACGTGCACTCAGATGGATCTTCTCCTTCCTCACTGGAAGGACCCAGTCAGTCAGTCTGGACCATACACCTCGGACGCCTGGGCCCCCATCTGCAGAGTTCCACAAGGATCCTCTCTAAGCCCGGCCTTCTTCAAAGCAGACATGATATCTCTAGTCAGCATCATTTGCTCTCACAACAACGTCCTATGCCGACGACATACAACTCATTCTCTCACTCAAGGACAAGATGGCAAGCACCCAGTTCAAGTTCAATGCCTACATGACTGAAATCGCCCACTGAATGAAGACCAGCTGACTAAATATAAACACTGACAAGACCAAAATTGTGATCTTCAGAAAGAGCACATCACTGTGAGATTCCACCTATTGGCCAACAGAGCTAGTACCAACACCCACCCACACGATCCCCAAGAACCTAAGGATCATCATTAACAGCAAACCTAGCCTGACTGCCCAAGTCACTGCTGTCACCACCTCATGCTTCCATATACTGAAGGTGTTAAGGAAGATTTTGAAATGGCTCCCAACCAACACCCGTAAAATTGTCACACACGCCCTGGTCACAAGCAAGCTGGACTACCGGAACATCCTCTATGCTGGAATTAACAAGAAACTCACCAGAAGGCTGCAGACCATTCAGAATCCTGCGGCCAGAATCACTCTCAACCTCCCATGCACACTCATACCACTCCACACCTGAAGGAGTTCCACTGGCTCCCCATACGGAAACAAGCACTATTCAAACTCTTCACCCACACTTGGAAGGAATGACATAACAGTGGCCCAGCATACTTCAACAAACACATCTGCTTTCACAAACCTCCAGACACCTCTGCTCATCCGTTCTCCCACTTGCACACATCCCACGCATATGGAAATACCAGATCCGGTGGTCGAGCCTTCTCTTACATCACTCCTAAAGCATGGCATGACCTGCCACTATGCATAAGAGTCTCCCCTCAGCTCCTGAATTCTGCAAGAAGCTAAAGACCTGGCGTTTGGATTAATCCCACTAGGCCCTAGGCTTGTCTCACCTGCTCAGCTACAGGATATCCTCCCAGGTGACAGTGCGCTTTACAATTCTGCATAACATATTATAACATAACATACCATAACGTAATATACCATAAAGTAACATACCATAAAATAAAAAACACAAGTTACTTATCTGTATACTGTGGTTCTCCAGTATTAATATATTTAATAGATTCATATGCTTGAATCTTCCCCGTCGTCATGGTGGGAGTCCCACAGTAACAGCAATAAAAAAGCAATGCTAATAGATAGGCCTTAGAAAACCCATTCAAAACAATTGACATTGTTAGCCCACTGACATTGTTTTAAAGCATTCAAACTTCTGCCAATCAGAGCCGAGACCCAGAAGCACTCTTCCCCTGGAATACCACGATACCTCAGATTTCGAGAATAGTGTAAAAAACTAAAGATAAGGGATATATCAATGGTGAGTCTGAACGGGGAGGATGGCGGGTCGCTTGTGAATCTATGAAATATATTAATACTGGAGAATCACAGTGTACAGGTAAGTAACTTTTTTTTCTCCATTGTTATATTTTTCATAGATTCACATGCTTGAATCAGAGTAGCAAAGCAGTATTAAGAGACCTTTGGAGGTGGGTTAGGCGAACCATTCCGCCATGAAAACAATTGCAACATTGACTGTAATATTCCCTCGTATTAATGTTAATCATAGATGCAAGTATATACTATTTGCAAAGAAAGCTCTGTTAAAAGTAAAACCTCTATATATATTAAAGAGAATATACCTACAAACATATCCGAAACCATATATTTAAATAAAAGCATATCTTGAGGAAGAGAGAGAGAGATCAAAATCAGCCGTAATTACAAAAGACGTAAACTTGCATACCTTATGAAAACAGATGCTGTAATGTGACCGCCACATCAGCTTTTTGCCATGAGTCCACGCAGTAATGGTTCATGAAAGTATGGGCATTAACCCACGTGGGTGCTCTGCAGATGTCAGGAAGCGATACTCTCGCAAACAGGGCCAAAGAAGCAGCGACCTTCCTTGTGGAGTGTGCCTTCACTTTTGACGACAGAGGTCTTCCTGCTTTTTCATGGCAGAACGCAATAACCGCAGTTACCCAGCAAGCGACACTCGCCCTTGATAGGGCTTGTCCTTTTCTCGGCGAAGCGAAGGAGACTAACAGTTGATCAGATTTCCTGACTGATTTAGTTCTAAGTAAAACTTGAGACAGAGTTTAATTTCCAGTGAATGTAAGCCCTTTCAGCTGTCGAAGATGAGTTACAGATAAAGGTTGGTAACACAATGGACTTATTGAGGTGGAAAGATGTTGCCACTTTTGGGATGAACTTGGGGTTGGTTCTCAAAATGACCCTGTCCTCTTGAAATTGCACATATGGTTCATGGATTGTCAAAGCCTGAATTTCGCTTATTCTCCTTGACGAGGTGATAGTTAAAAGAAACACAACTTTCCAGGACAGAAACTTCAGATCAGCTGTGTGAATTGGTTCAAAAGGAGCTCTAATCAGTTGAGATAAGACTGTATTTAGTTGCCAAGCAACCGGTGGAGGTTTGACCGGAGGATAGGCCCGAAATAATACCTTCATAAACTCCTTAATCAGTCTGTTAGACCACCAAGACAGCTCTTCTTTACACATCCTGAATATTGATATTGCCACCAGGTGAACCTTAATACATCCATGAGACAGACCTGACTTTGCAAGCTGCAGCAGATAAGGAAGAACTTGTTCTAGAGAGGAAAATGGGATGCAGTGACTGAGAACTACACAAGACACAAAACATGGTGAGAGATTCACTGATTCGAACTCAGACATGTTTAGAGATCAAATCTGTGGAGGCAGAATTTGTCCCTCATTCAATGATAGAAGCTCGGTGAACCAGTATTGTCTTGGCCAAGCTGGAGCCATTAGTATAAGATGACATGGTTTTTGTTTCATTTTCCTGATGACCTTGGGGATGAATGTAAAAGGTGGAAAGGCATATGCGAACATTCCTGTCCATGCCAGATGGAATGCATTTCCTCAAGATCCCGGTTAATTGTACCTGCTGGTGTATAGATGGCATTTCTTGTTGTGTAAGGTAGCGAAGTGATCCAGGTTGAGGGTCCCCAGCATTGAAATACCTTCCTTAGCTGACGCTGACTGAGTTCCCGCTAATTGGCATTGTTTGTCCGTCCAGCTTAGGGTATACGCCCATTCGTTCTGTTCCCCTGGGACATGTTCTAGCTTTAGAGTGATGTTGGTGAGCATCTATTCCCAGATTTGTTGTGTTTGAGCTGAGAGAATCTTTGATCTTGTGCCTCCTTGCTTGGTAAGGTAATACATGGTGGTAGTGTTGTCCGTTCGTACTAATACTGAGGAGTTGCGTGGCCTGGGGAGGAAAGCTTGAAGACCCAGGAAGATCACGTTCAGCTCCAGGAAACTGATGTGAGATGAAGCCTCCTGGGCGGTCCACTTTCCATGGATTTCTAAATCATGCATGTGAGCTCCCATTCCCTCCAGGGAGGCATTTGTAGTCATTAGTATGTGTGGTCGTAGTACAGTGATGAATGAGAGACCCTGCGAAATTTGTTCGTGTCCATCCACCAAGACATAGCTGACTTCATCTGAGGAGTGATCGTAATGAAATCTTCGAAGGACCCCTGGTACTGAATCCATTGCTTGTGCAGCTCTTCCTGTACGAAGATGGCAGTTTGGAACCAACAGGATGCATGATGACATCATCCCCAACAATGATTTGTACTTTTGTACCGAAGTGGACTCTTTTGTTGACATAGATTTTGTTGTTGTCTTGAGTCGATGAATCCTTTCAGTAGTAGGAAAGAACTTTGCAACTTTCGTGTCTATAACTGCTCCCAGAAAAACTGGTGATGTTGATGGAATAAGCGAGGATTTTTCCTTGTTCAGTTTGAGGCCTAGAGATTCGAATAGCCTGAGACATACAGAAGTCGAGTTTCTGGCTGAATAAAAGGTGGTTCCTTTTATAAGCCAGTTGTCCAGGTACAGGAAAACCTGGTGTCCTGACCTTCTCAGATAAGCTGTCACCGGAGCCAGGAATTTCATGACAACCCTTGAGCTGGACTGATGGCCAAAAGGAAACACCTTGAACTGATAACGGCACCATGCCAGCTCAAACTGTAGGAACTTTCGATGCTTGTTGTGGATGGGAATGTGGAAATAAGCATTCAGCAGATCCAGGGATGTCATGCAATCTCCTGGATCTACAAGCTGTAGAATTTCCTATAAGGACAGCATCTTGAAGAACTGTTTCTTGATGAATTTGTTTAAAAAGCCTTTAATCCATCACCTGCCTCCACCTGCCTGATTTCTTTCTTGTGAGTAAAAACTGGAATAGAATCCCTTGTTGCGCTGCTCAAGCGGACTTTCTTTATAGCATCTTTGGAGAGAAGCATACTGATCTCCTGTTTCAGCAGAACCAGAATGGTGGAAAATGTGGAGACTTTTGAACAAATTCCAGGGTGTGACCGTGCTGGACTACGTCTGTTAGAAATGGGGGTCTCTAGTTGGCAGTGGCTTGCACCCTCTCCAAGTAGGGAACCTTATTCTAGTCTGGGTAAGGGAGTTACATACCCAAGATAACCCCTGCTCACCCCCTTGGTAGCTTGGCACGAACCCTTAGGCTTATCTCAGAGGCAGTGTGTAAAGAATTTGTACAAACACACACAGTAACACAGTGAACATATTACAAAATGAATAAATGAAGATCCAACCGACAAAAATCAAACATACAAAAGTAGAGATATCACTTTTAAAGGTTAAAAACAGTTCAGTTCATAGAAATCTATGGATACGTCACTTTTAGCACAAAGTACCTGGCCTGCATCAAAATCAAAGATGAGGAGGTGATGCATCAATTCCTTACTGTCAGGGGAGGTGATGCGTTGATTCCTTACTGTGAGCGGAGGTGATGCATTGATCTCTGGACACACAGCCTCGGTTCCTTACTGCTGGGCTACGTCGATGAAGAAATTTGTCAACAGGGACTATGCGTCGAAAATTCAGATGCGCTGAGTCGATGTGGTGGTGGTGGTAAAACAGGCGCTGCATCGATGTTTCAGCTGCAAAGCTAGTGATGCGTCGATTTCGTTCAGCTGCACAGCACAGCCTGCGTCGGAGTCGGAACGGGTGCTTCGGACATCAGAGACACAGTGCTCAAGACTTGGCGATCTATCAGCTGTACGGCAGGTGCTGCATCGATTCTTCGGCGCACTGCAGCAATGCATTCATTTTTTAACTGCACAGCGGTGTTGCGTCAGGAAAAACAGGCGCTGGAGGTCGACGCTTGGATTTTCGGGCTTCTTTGCAGCAACAGCCACCTCCAAGGGCCCAAACTGGATTTGGCACTACTTGGCAGGTCAGAACTTCCAGCAGATGAGTTATGGGGCTGCAGGTGAAGTCTTTGATGGCCCTGAGACTTCTTAACAGGAGGCAAGCACACACAAGCCCTTGGAGAACCTTGGCAATCAGGATGTAGAAAGCAAAGTCCAGTCCTTTCACTGCCCAAGACAGAAGCAGCAGGCCAACACAGCAAAGGGGCAGTCCTTCCGGACAGCTTCTCCAACTCTTCTTCTTGGCAGAATGTCGTCTTAGTCCAGAAGTGTCCTGAAGTTATGGTGTCCCAGCTCTAGTACTTATACCAGTTTCTGCCTTTGAAGTAGGCAAACTTCAAAGGAGAGTCTTTGTAGTGCACATGACTCTGCCTTTCCCTGACCTGGCTCCAGACACGCTAAGAGGGGGGGGGGGCAGTGGAAACAGCCCTATTCAGGTGGCAGAGACAACTCCTCCCACTACTCTAGCTCAGGAAAACCCATGGGATGGTGATGGGCCATCAGAATATGCAGGGCACACCTTATCTCCCTTTGTGTGACTGTCTAGAGTGAATGCACAAACAGCCCAACTGTCACTCTCCCTCAGACGTGGATGCCACAAGCAGGCAGAGGCACAGAATGGCAATGATTAACAACATGTAAAGTGTTGACATAAAAAAGGCAAATTGTGGAGCACGATGTTTGAAACACATCGCAATGGACAGTGGGACTTGTATTATTTTTTTTAAATAAGGGTACGGTTTAAGCGGCAATTACAGCCAGGTGCAAAGCATTATTAGCACAGGGAAGGTTGTTAAATAGGTGGGGCTTGTGGACTAGTTGGTTTGCAGTGGGAGATGGAGCACATTATCCAGTTTAAACGCTAGCTACAGTGTTTACTTTTTGCAGGTACAGATGAACATTTTTCTGGGTTTAAGAATAATATTACATAATGGGGGTTTTATTTTTGGTTTCCACGGGGGAGAGGGAGGTCTAGTCAGGGTTGGGTTCGGCAAAGTTTAGGTACAGTGTACAGGAGGATGGTGGGCGTTGGTATGAGTGCTGGGTTTTACACACAATTTCGTTTTTTTGATCGTGCATTAAACACAGTTTGCAACTTGAACATCATTGTTTACGATGCATGTCCTAAGGTCATAAATATTAACAGTGGTTTTAAATTACATTTGTAGCTACCCCTGAGGAAGGGCCCATGAGCCCGAAATGCATTTGGTAATAACGAACAGAGCTGCCCAGGATGAACTGTTTATACCTATGTGCTGCGGAAAAAGGCCTGGATTGGCATATCTGTAGCATCAGAAACTATGGGGAAACATGCAGCCTTTCATATGAACAGAGAAATGTGTTGAAATGTAACGAACAAGAGGGATTCAGATGGATTTAACAAAAATTAAAAATGGATTATTAAATTAGCAACAAAGTTTGTTGGATTTTTTCCGAATTGGCTGTGCGACAGGCGGATGGAGTGTAATGTCGCTCCATATATCTTGAAACTACGTGAGCGCTGTTGGGTCACAACGCAGTGCCTGTCAGCACGCACATTGTTAAAGTTTGAGTATCAAGTTAAGATGGATTTTCATACAAGGAGTGCATCCTGCCACACATATATTCAAAGTAAGAAAAGGCCCGCTTTCTAAAAGTGGCATTTTCAAACACTCAATTTAAAAACCAACTTCACTAAAAGATGTATTTTTAAATTGTGATCCAATCCTCTATCTCTTGCCAATTGGAACTTACACTTGTCAGAGATTACAAGGCAGCTTCAATGATAACCTATGGGAGAAATAGTCCTTGCAATAGTGAAAAACAAAATTAGAAGTATTTCACTATCAGGACATGTAAAACACACCAGTACATGTCCTACCTTTTACACACACTGCACCCTGCCCATGGGGCTACCTTGGACCTCCCTTAGGGGTGCCTTACATGTAGTAAAAAGGAAGGTTAGGGCCTGCCTAAGTTTAAAACTACCCCCACAGACACTTCAGTGGCAGGTCTGAGGCATGGTTACAAGGCTACTCATGTGGGTGGCACAATCAGTGCTGCAGGCCTACTAGTAGCTTTTGCTTTATAGGCCCTGGGCCCACACAGTGTAGTAAATCAAATATGCCAATCATGGATAACAATCACAATTTACACAGGGAATACATGCACTTTAGCACTGATCAGCAATATTAAAGTGCCCAGGGTTCAAAAACTAGCAAAAACGGAATGCAGCACACAGACAAAAACAGGAGGTCAGAAGCAAAAAGACACGGGAAAACAAAGATGCCAGGTCTAACAACATCAGATACCCATTTGTTGGAAGAGATGTTTTTCCAACGATTGTAAAATTTGGAAAGGAAATTGCCAAATTGTTGATGTGGGACTGAGATGTCCGGTGCCTGGAACATATCATTGTCTGCTGGAGGAGTCCTGAGATTTTCCTCCAGCCGGAGGATGTCTCTGGGCTGGCTGCCTACGATAGGTGGTACTGTTGCCACCCTGTAAGTTGTTTGTGAGGGATAAGCTGATCAAAATCCCTGTTGGGCGTAAGCTTGGTACCTGGCCTTTTGGCCAATTGGGCGAGATGTAAACTGACCTCTGCCTCTTCCTTCCCGAAAGGAAGGAAAAAGTTGGTTTCAGTGTCCGACTGAATGGATTGTAGGACGTCGTCCACGCGCTTTCTGAATATATTCTCTCCATCAAATGGCATGTCTAAAAAGTTTGCCTGAACCTCAGAGCGGAAAGATGTGGCCTTTAACCATCCCTGACGTAGTAAGACTCCTGCATCAGCCATTTGACAGAAAGCAGTCGAGGAGATGTCCATTGCTGCCGCAATAATTTCCGAAGAGGCCTTTTCTCCTTCCATTAGTATCTCCCTTGCCTCCTTTCTTTTGTGTTCCAGAAGATATTCTAAAAAAGCCGACCTGTGGGACCACATATGGCGGTTATATCTTCCCAAAATTGCTAGCATGTTTGAGGCTCTTATTGATGTTGCAGCCATGGCCGAGAACCTGTTGCCAATGCTATCCAGTCTGTGACTTTCTGTATCAGGAGGAGCCAAGCACGGAGAAGAGGGATTTGTAGCTCTCCATTGTGCCACCTGCATTATGACGGAACTTTGGAGCATTTTCAGGGGCACTATATTTTTTGTCCAGTTTCAGCATCACTGTCCCCACTGATGCTGATGTCTTCATCAGTTTTAGCCCCTCTTGCCAGATGTATTCCACAATTGGTATGGATTTTATCGCTGCGTCTTTGAAATCATACAGGAAGCACTCTGCATGCTTTGTTGGGAGCGGTAAATCAAAACACTTGGACAAATGGTCTAAGAGGTCGTGAAAACTGCCTATATCTGCCAGTGGTGAGTCTGCTGGAGGTGGAGCAGGTGAAGCTGGCAGGGAAGAAACATAATCATCCCATTCAGAATTATGTCCAGTAAGATCAAAAGGAATCTCTCCTTCTTCAGGTTGCTGGTTGTTATCGCTATCCACCAAAGTATCTCTAATAGAGATAGGTGGTGGAATAGGTCTCTCCTTTTGTAGCGACGCTACAGGGCTTTTCTGGAGAGTAGCTGTCTCAGGTACATCCATTCGCATAGGAGTCTGTGGAGCTCATCGATTGGCTTCTGGAAACCTTTTATCATAGTCATTGATCATCATACGAAGGTCCGTAACCAGAGAGACAGGGACCCCAACAGTGGGCCCTTGTGCCTGATGCTCTTCCTCCAGTTCCTCATAGGGATAATGTTCTTGAAAGGTATCATATCCCCAAGCAGACTCTCTGCCTCTGTTTCGAAAAGAGTAAATCGCCATGGAGATAGGTGGAAAGACCCTGGTTGACCTCTTCATCTTCTGCCTCTTGGCATTTGATGTTTACTTGAGATGGACTGTACGCAGGGCCAAACAGACCCTCATCCCCAGAATCCTGCATCTCCAATAGCCTACGGTAGGCAAAGGTGACACCTTAGAAAATCAGCCTGTTGGGAAACTGGAATGCCCTTTGCAGAGATCAGAATGGTCTCCTCCACTGCTGCTGACGCGGTCGTAGACGGTGCCGCTGACGAGGTCGTCGATTATGTTGACGTTGTTGCAATCTTCGAAGACAAGAGACTGGGAGACGCCGTCGAAAGAATGATCGTCAATAATCTGGCTGCTGACAATATCATCAATCTCATCGACAATGGTCTCATCGACAATGGTGTTGTCATCATCACTGCCTTTGACGACGAGACAGTTGTCACTGTTCTCATATTAGGCATCATCGACGCCGCTGTAGTTACTGGCGTTGAGGTAACCTGCATCATTGATGCTCTCTACAACAAAGCTGTCGACGATGAAGTGGTTTTCGTTGACGGATCCGTAGATGGACGAATTTGTTGAGCAGCTGATTCCTTAAAGTGTGTTACTGGAACTGATGCAGGTGAAGAGGGAGATGGTCTAGGGTGATCCTTATCTCTCAACCTCTCAGAACTGTTTTCCCTGGAATGGGATTTAGCACTCTTGGGACCTTTGTCAGATGAGGAAGAACCCTCATTTTTATGTTTTTTAGAAGTGTGCCCTTCTTCTTCACTCTCAGAGTCAGAGTCTGACTGGGCTTTTTCTTTCTCTAGAGCCAGGGAAGCAGCCTGTCCTCCCGGTTCTTCAGCATTTTGGCTGAGAAAGTAAAGCAGTACTTACATTCTTTTGGCTTGTGTTGAGAGTACATGCAGTATAAACACTCCTTGTGGGGGTCTTCTGAAAACAGCCTGGATTTCCCACAGGATTTGCAAGGCCTAAAAAGCCTTTTCTTGGAGCCCTCAGACATTGTCAAAAATAGGGAAAAGCTCAGAAAGACTTCCTAACACACGATGTACGGTAAGAAATCTGAGGTATGGTGGCTCAGCAGAGTAAGAGTACTTCTGGGGCTCGGCTCTGATTGGCTGACGTTTGAATGCTTTAAAGCAATGTCTGTGGGTTAACAATGTCTATTGTTTTCAATGGGTTTTCCAAGGCCTATATACTAGCACTGCTTATTTACTGCTGTTAAATCGGAACTCCCACCATGACGATGAGGAAGATTCAAGCATGTGAATCTATGAAAGATATAATACTGGAGAACATAACATTAGTGACTCATATTAACTCTGTAGCGTTTTCATACCATTAATTAGTCCATTAGTGCAAAAACCAAGATTGATCCTATTAGGTATATATGGCATGTACATTATGGTCTACACGTTCAAGCAAGTGATTTGCAGACTAGAACACATTATTCCTACTACTTTTCCTGCAGGTAGACATCAATGAACTATTATCTACATCTTTTGACTCATAGGGGCTTATCATCATCATCAAAAAAACTTTATTACGATCACCAGGATCCTAAAAAGTACACAGCACAAGTATAAAAGCAGGAATATAATCATTTGAGAATAAATATATTAAAAACAATTTCATTAGGTAGATGTGCAAAGAGCAAAATACAGCAATTCCTAAAAGAATAAAGTGCTTCATGCAAGTAGCTTCGCACGCCTGATCCACAGTGCGTACCAGAATCTTGAGAGGCCAAAGACCATTGGTCTACGGGTATCAATACATAATGTTCTCATGACCTCAAGATAGTGTCCCGGGCCAACAAGTCTACACAATGGAAAAATCAATTTTTTCCTCAGGGATAAATAATGGGGACAAAAGAAAAGTAAATGGACAATTGATTCTGGGCAAGCTTTGCATGCAGGGCACAAGTCATCAAAAGAAGCACTAGAACGCCACTTAAGGCAAAATAGTCTGGTGGGCAGAGTCTTATAACGAAACTGTAAAAAAAGTTTGCGTGCTATCGTTGGAATGATTTCATCTATAGTTGACTCAAACAATGGGACGGATTTAAAAAGAAGAAAGTCTTTTGTCAAACTATTAGCTGGTTCTGCCAAAGCCATTGCCAGTGTCTTTTCCCAATACAATTCTTTCAGCTTCGCCCTCGAGATTTGCACCATACTTTCCGGATTGGTCCAGAAGGTCTCCATCCCCAGCCTCCCCAGTAATTCGCGTAAGGAGATGAACCACCTAATCGATGGTGCCTGGGAGAATTTCAGGAGATCCTTCAGAGTCTCTCGATAAGTTTCCAGCTCTTCCACTGTCCATAGCCTAAACCAGAACATCAGCAATTTACAATTAAACTTATGTAGCAGCTGCCTATGGGCAAGGTCCAAGTACAAAGGTTTCAAAGGGGAACTAACAGGAAGATCGACCAGCGATCTTAGGAAGCGGTTTTCAACAATTGTAAGGGGGGATTGATTGCCCGTGCCCCATAGCTCAGCGCCATAAAGAACTCCTCCCAAAACCTTGGTGTTATAGATTTCGAGGGCTGGGGCAATTTGACGGGATACCGTCTTCCTATGTATTTTACTGATGTGGGCACATTGGTAAATTAATTGTAACTTTGCTTTTTCCATATGTGCCCCCCAGTCGATCGATGGAGTCAGGCGGATGCCCAAGTAATCAAAGACTTCTACTTGCTCCAACTTGACGCTACCAGCCCACACAGAAATAGTTGTTGGTTTATTTTTTCCTTTATTAAGAATCATGAACTTGGTTTTTGTCTCATTTAAAATCAGGCCCCTGTCGTCACAAAACCTTATAAAATCGTTCAGGAGTTGTTGGAGACCCTGCGGCGATTTAGATATTAGAAGCGTGTCGTCTGCAAACAACAATGCAGGCACACTTCTTACACCAATTTTAGGGGCATCACAGCCGTCTCTGTCTACATAATCAACAACTCTGTTAATAAAAAGGGTAAAAAGGGTGGGCGCCAACACACAACCCTGCCTCACTCCACGTTGGACAGGGAAAGTTTCTGTTACTTGGTTGTTCGCGCCCCACCTAACCTGTGCTGTGTTGGATGAGTGGAGTCTAATTAAAATGTTTAAAAGATTAGCAGGGAGGCCCATCTCTTTTAAGACCCGCCAAAACCCGGGGGACGAGATCGAATGCAGTGCCACATATAGTTTGCCTCCCTTAACGACTACTTCCTTCCAGTAAATACAGATAAGACGGAAGGCCTGATCCAGGGTACTAACTTTCGTACGAAACCCTGCCTGAAAATCACTCAGGATTTGGGACTCCATCATCCAGTCCTGCATCCTTCCTAAAACCTGTTTAGAAAAAGTTTTTGAAGGGAGTCTATGAGGCTTATTGGCCTATAACACATCGGCTTGGATCTATCCCCTTTTTTGTAAATGGGCACAATTTCTGCAATCTGCCATGATGGAGGAATAGGGGCACCAGACAGAATCAAATTTGTTACCAAGTTTATGTACGAACCCCAGAGCATTTTATCCTCTCTGTACAGGTCATTAGGTATTCTGTCCGGACCAGGGGCTCGCGCTGGCACACAAGATGAGATTGCTATTTGGGTTTCCTCCATGGAGATGGCCAAAGTTTCACCTTCCCCTCCCAGAGACTCAACCCTCTTCTCACTAATCTCACTACCTTCGTTTGTACCATTACCATAAAGAAGGCCAAAATGGGCAACCCACTCTTCAGGCTAAACAGTGTATTCCAGGGTTTGCCTTGTCCCCTTTAGCCAGTATGCTGCCTGTCTCCAGAAGGCCTTGGGGTCTTTATCCATCAGTGCAATATGTAAGGAAGCCCAGAGAGAACCCTCCCACTCTTTTTTAGCTCTACCAATGACTGTTTTATACTCGGCTCTACAGGATGCAATTTCCGCACTTACCCTACACTTTAATGCACCGATAAGCACCCCCTTAGCCTTCCTGGTTATACCAGGGGATCTTACGATGTCCCCCCTTCCCCCGCACTGTGGGAGGCCGACTAAGTGTGTCACTTATCTCGCTAAAAAACAGCTCATGGCGGGCCCCAGGCTTTTCACTGCATCCTTGGCAGGCAGTTTGACCAGCTCCTTGATCAACTGCCTTGCTTTTTCCTTCACTGCTTCTAAAGCTGCCGGATGGTCCTCCACCCAGCCCCACTTAACAGCTCTTTGGTTGTTTGTGATCGAGAGCACACCCAAATCAGGGCACCCCGTTATGACTGTCTGTGGGGGGCCAAGTTTTGAGAGGATAAGAGCAAGGGCGTTGTGGTCACTCTCTGATCTTTTCACCACTACCATATCTTCCACTAAGGGCCAAAGATTGGGGGTAATTAAACAATAATCGATTCTACTGGTGTGACCGGGTCTATTGAAAGTGTGTTCCCCATTTGGGTCCGACCTAGTTCTACCATTTGTTGCTCTTAGATCGTGCTGTAGAGTAAGGGCAAGCACCTGACCTCCTCTCTTCGTCCACCTTACTTTTGGTAGGTCTAAAGTTGGGATTGACCACTCACGATCCCAGTCCTCAGTTAGGTCCGGAGGGGCAGAAGCAAGGGGTTCAAAAGTACAGTTAAAATCACCTGCCACCAATATGGGGACACTATCGGAGTACTTGACCAGAGCATGGTCTAGTATATAAATTGTGTTTGTTTCCTCCGAGGCACGGTCCACTCTATTGTAGACATTAAAAATTCTGACCTTCCAGCCACTGAACAGGGTCAGCTCGAGGGCCAAGATGTCCTGTGAATCAACATAAAGGAGCTTAACTTTGGACCCCAGTGTGTTTTTTATCCAAGCCGCTAGGCCCCCGAGGGTCTACCCTGCTCTTTCTTGCTAGCTTCAATGGCATAGGCAGAGAACCCGCTTCTGAAAGGGGTGGTCAAACTCCAAGTTTCCTGAAACAGGATTACATCAAAGGTGTCCACAAAGCTACACCAATCTGGATCTGATTGCAACTTTAAGATCCCGGCCACATTCCAAACTAGAACCCTTAGATTAGAAGAGGCAGGTACCCCACCTTCTGTTGCGGGTTTAGGGACTATACCACAGATTTCATAGGCAATCAGGGGCTCACCTACAGAAGAAGAAACAAGGGCCCTACCTTCGGCTAGCGTGCCACCAATAAGGACTGTACTGGTGGTTTCATTTACAGTCAGGGGCCCGGTATAATGCTCGGTATTGTATGCTGAACTTCTAGGTGTCAAAATTTCTGATTGGGGCAAATTCAACGCTTATTTACAAGCCCCTTGCGCCGCCGGTACGTCACTTGTGCCCATTTTAAAAGTTACGCAACGGTGGCCCAAGGGTTTTGCAAATAAGCTCCATAATGTCTCATATCATTTGTTACAGGGGGATCCCAGATTGTGACTAAGTCTCTGGGGAGTCAACTAACTGATCTCTTCCCAGATTTCCAAGTCTCTTGCCGCATTTTCATTCCATCTCACCATGCGCAACTGAAAATCCTCAGCTATGTCCTATGCATGAAAATTGACTCTTCACTAAGCCTGGGCGTAGTTCGCGAAGTAGCGCTACGCGAAGCTACGCAAAGTGCAGTTCGCACTACTCGAGCTACGCGTAGCACTACGCGAACTGCGTAGTGCACTGTTCGCAATGATTGCACAGTGCCGGATGCTTGTCCGCACTGTGCAATCATTGAAAACGGCATCTTGCACAGTGCGAGCTGTCTTTTACTGCCGCTCGAGTAGATTTTACTCGAGCGGCAGCTTTCTCAACGCGGACTGGTAGTTTCTCATCGCGAGCGGTCGCGAGCATACGCGACCACTCGCAATGAGAAACCTGACCTCCCCGCGTTGAGAATCTCGCCGGGAGGTTTATTTTCCACGCTCGCGATCGGCAACTTGATGTTGCTGATCGCGAACCAGGAAAAAGTCTCGCCGGGATGTCATTTTGCTTGCTCGCGGTCGCCAACTTGACGTTGAGGACTGCGAGCAAGCAAAAAATGACCGCTGCACTACGCTACGCTACGCGTGTTTGCACTGTGCTACGTGCAATTCGCGTTGTGCGAAGTAGCGCAAACTTCGCAAACTACGCGAGCGTAGCGTAGTGCTTTGCCCAGGGTTACTCCTCACTTATGCAGTGGAGGAGGAACCTGCAAGAGCCAATGTATTGCTATTCGTTTCTCAGCCAATAGAAGCACCAGAGGCCTATACCTGTTACAGAGTTTAGTGCCTTTTTTTGGTAGTGGTATCAATCCCAGCAAGCAAAACCTAATTGTTTGGGTCAGCTGTATCCTCATCACCAACTGATGAATCTTGTGGGGGTTTCAGTGCAGTCTAACAATGTTTTGTTGGATATCTACTTGACGGGAACCAGTCTCAAGTGGGCAGTTCGAAATTGCTTTAAGAGGAAGTTTTAAAAGAATATGAACAGAAGCATGGTGTCAGAAATGTGGTTTGTTGGTTGAGGGCAAGTAAAACCCTACTCAAGCAACAGCCACAATCTTTGTCAAGGTGAACCACAAAAGTCACTAATTAACCTATGCTTAACCCTCTGGTAGCGTGACCCAAAAACAATCAGGCTTAACTTAAAGGCAATGTGTAAAGTCTTTGTGTAGCACAGTAATAAAGTGAACACACAACACAATAAAAATGCCACATAAATTTAGAAAAAATAAAGTTTTAAAGGTTTCAGGTAAGTATAGAGCCTAAAAGCCGGACGCACCACTCGTGGATATCTGGTAGTGCAAGACTAGGTGGAAGTCGCAAGATCATGCAGACTATGATGGAGTGGGAGCAGGGTACAGGGACCAGGTTAGTCCAGGTGAGAAAGTTACCTTCTAAAGTCCAGCACAAAGAGTTCCGTTTGCAGTGGAGGAGGCAGTGAGGAGCAGGGAAAGCATTGCAGTTGGTCATTGCTGTAGCACGAAGAGCAGGCCAGACATCACGGGCGATCATCGCTGTAGCATGAAGAACCTGACAGGCATTGCAAACAGTGGTTGTTGGAGATATCCGTTGGCTATCATCGCGGATGTCAATGCTGTGGCATGAAGTGCAGATCTTGTGTTGCCGGTCATCACTAGCAGTCACTGTAGCACAATGAGTTGGGTTCATCGGAGCTTCACGTTGACAGTCGGCGAGGGTAGCAAGATCGTGGTTCGAAAGGGCACATTTGTGGTTGTGAAGAGTCCAAAACTTCAGGATTTCTCATTTTCTTCAAGGAGCTAAACGGATGCCACATTAAGGATCCAGGACCTGGGAGGCACCTTTGGGGCCCAGGAAAACACTCCAGCAGAGGCCTGCAGGGTCCAGGCAGATCCAGTTGCAGGTCCAATTGCAGACAGTCAGCTGGGCAGTTCCAGAGAGGCCTATGGAGCTTGTTGTGTCCCAGAAGCTCAGAACAGGAGGTCAGACAACTGACCCTTGTAGTCACTTCATCTTTGGATGAAGAGCGCAAGTCCAGTCTTCCTTCTCAGACAACACGGCTGGTCTCAAGCAGCAAGGTAGTCATCTGGCAGCCCTTCTTCTGTAGTATCCACAGGTCCAGGAGTTTATTGAAGCGTGGGTTTGAGGATCCTATTTTTACACCTGGTGCATCCTTTGAAGTGGGAGAAGCTTCTGGAGTTTACCCCTACGGAAATGTATGGAATTTCCTGTCTCACTGCCCTGGTCCCAGTCTGGGGGCACAATAGGCTTGTGTGAAGTCCTTTGTGTGTGAGCTGGGCCAATGCCTTTGAATTGCATGTGTGGTATGTGACAGCTCTGCCCCCCATCTAGCCAGGCCAATTTTATAACATGATCAAGGCGCAGGTACCAAATAAATGGACAAGAAAATGTCAACTTTCTAAAAGTGGCATTTTCAGAATTGTGCCTTTAAATCCGACTTTACCAGACAGGTGTGCACAACTTGAGAAGTCTGTTTACATTGCACGAGGCTGTCCACAGAAGCATGACAAGATATGGGGGAGGTGGGAGGCATACTATGGACTGGGAATGTGGTTTGTTCATTGCTGATTACATTGTGAAAGTGAGCTGCAAATTTAATTGTACTTTTGCTTTGTAGTTTTAAAACTAAGAAAAATTTGTTATAAAAAAGTCCGACTTGACCATTAAATAGGGTTCTAAATGACAATTTGTCAGACACCAAACACCAACCTGCTCCCAAACAAAGTTATCACTTCTTGAGTGTAATAACGTAACCCAATGTTATCCTATGGTTGAGGTAGGCCTTGCAATAGTGAAAAACGAATATGAGAGTTTTTCACTACCAGGACATGTAAAACTTAAAAGTACACACCCAACAGTTTAAATACAACGCACCCTGCCATTTGGGCTGTTTAGAGCCTACCCTAGGGGTAACTTGTATGTATTAAACGGGAAATTTAGGCCTGGTTGAAATGGCAGTTCAAAACTGAACACACAGGCTGCAATGGCAGACCTGAGACATGTTTAAAAAGGCTACTTAAGTGGAAGCATAATAGCTGCTGCATGCCCACTAGCAGCATTTAATTACAGGCCCTGGGTACACTTTACTAGGGACTTATAAGTAAATTAAATGTGCCAAATGGGTGTAAGCCAATTTTACTATGTTTAAAGAAGAAAGCATAAACACTTTAGCACTGGTTAGCAGGGGTAAAGTACACGCAAATCCAAAAAGCCAACAAAAACGGGTTCAGAAAAAGGGGAGGTGAAGGCAAAAAGTTTGGGCCTGAAGAAAGGCTGAGGTCCAACACGTGGTCACTATTAGGTGTATTAGTAACCTTCATTTCTAGCACCAGATCAAATCTCATATAGGATATAATCAAGTAGTCAATGATAGGAGATCTAAGGGGGCCTTGTCTTGCTGTCTTAGCTGGAATATCTGGGGCTATTTTTCAAGTGAGTGCTATTGCGCACGTAGTCTTCAGTAATCCACGTTTATCCACTCTACTATTCTTTGGGAACTGGGCCTCTGGGATATTCCAGCTTTCCTCAATTCCTGTGTTTTTAAAGGCTTGCATAGTCACATTCGCGAACTTAGCATTCAGGTCACCTGCAACAATAACCCAAGTGGACTTCCCTCTATTATCTTATTTATGAGAGCAAATACATCACTAAGAATAAAATTGTTGTGAGTGCCTGGGAGAATATAGACATACAAAAAAAATGAGCGAATAGCCCAGAGCTTTATGTGGTAACAAAAAGTTTTAAGACTGAAAATGGTGATTGAAATATAATTAATTTTCTAGTCAAAACCTGTGGAAAATAGGGCAATTCTTCCCTTTACATGGCCTCTGTTCGAGTGAGTGGCAGGGATAATAGAAGCATAAAAGAAACCACTCAAAAATCATCCTGTGATCAAGTTTCCTGGAGACAGATAAATAGTTGGATTTTGGTACCTCGAGAACTTTATTTCCTCAATGTCAAACTCCACCATATTTCATGATAGGAGTGATATTATGTTGCTAAATAGGTCAAAGTACTCAGGTTTTAGATTTTATTCCTGTTTAATGGCCCTAGGAGGCATGCCCACTAGAGTTCTGAATTAGACAGCACTCGGGTTTGCACCTGATTGTGTATTTTTATAGATCTGAGGACTGAATTTACCTCTACTACGACTGATCTTGCTAGCTTTTGTAGAGCTATTGACTGATTGGAAGGGTTACTAGTTACTGATTCAAGGGCATCAAAGTCAGATGGTTCCTTGGCATAATATTTCACCATACTACTTTTTGGGGAAAACCATTACTGGGAATACATCATAACCATTCGTTCGAAAGAAATCTGCATTACTAAGATGATTCTGAGAGCCACTTGTGACCAAAATGCAGTCCTAGTATAAGTAGAGACATTCTTATGAGAGAAGGATACCCTTATATTTTCAGCCGAGGAGAGGGCTTTTAATGGAGGGAATAAATGTAACAGGTCTAAGATCTTGGTTCCATTCAATGGACTGGCATCCCCCAAAAAGAGAGAACTAGGATCAATAGTATCGGTATAGTACAGAACATGATCTAAATCTGTGGGTTGATCTACTTTGAGTAAGGAGGGTTTGGGCTAGTCGAAAGGACAGGTCTGCACTATAACGATCTCTCATTTGCCATAGACAAACTATTTAACTGGGGTTTCCTCGACTGAAGAGTGGAAGCTGTAGAATTCGTAGGCATACCTCAACTAACTTGAAGGATATCAGATCCCTTTGATTGAATCTGGACTGTGCTTTGAGGATATTCTTGTTCATCCAGTGATGTAGCTATTTCCATTGAAATTGGTCCTCTACTGACTGACCTGAGTGAAACTATATGTTTCCTGGTTAGGGAATCTTATTTGCCTTCTTTTTTTGTTCAAAAAACAACTGAGGGAAGACAGATAGGGGCTACCCAAGGTAACAGTCTCTCGATCGGAAGTATCAAAAATATTTAATTATTTCAGGTATCTAACGTGTGACGCTGAGGACCCCTAGGACAATTGAAGTAGTATGGGGAACATCACAAAAAGAATCCAGTGTGTGTCTGGCTAGTCACAACAAATGTAGAAGATCCTTCACATACCAGCCTAGGTATCATGCATCATCATAGGGTTGTCTACATCCGCCTGGCAGTTCAATAGGAGGCAGATGGGCTTGTTAAAGCTAGTCGAGAGCACTTTGGTGGTCGTTTTGTGCCTCAATTTTTGGTGAGGTCAGTGGGGACTACTGAATTTGAGCAAGTTAAGGATTTTGTCTCATTTGGGGTTCGGCTAGCAAACACCCTGTCATGACTCCCACAAATTAATAAAAGCAAAATCACATTGCAACATATAGGTGCTGGTGTCTTGAAATTACTTTCGTCTAATATCACCAGAACTAGAGATTTACTGTGAGAGGGCTAGGCACCGTGCTGTATGGTGCTGAGATTTGGTGGGCGACAACATCACATGCCTGACTAAAGTGGAAAATAGGTTCATGCGATCAATTCTCAATATATGCCCCAACGTGTTCCACTTAAACCTAGGCCTTAAGAATATTGCCCATATTGCAAACATGAAACCATTAATGTTTTGAGTAAGACTCTAGTGCATTAAATCGCTGCCAGTGTACAAGGAAGCAGTTGCAGAGCTGACAGGGTTAGATAAGTCTTGTAAAATTAAATGGTTTCATCATGTTAATTGCTGGTTGTATACTTTTAATATGCACTCAGCCTGGGACAACCCTGAGCCGATTATTAGAGGGTTGTTGGATCATCTGAAAGCAAGATATTGGCCATACGTGCATGGAATGTGGTTACGGGAATCTTCGGTGGGTAGTTTGACAGAAAGGTTCCTTACCTTCAAAGGGAGTCTGGAATTCGAGACGTTTATGGATCATAATGAACCACTCCAGGCCAGATCACTTTTTGTGAAATTTAGATATGGGGTTTTACCGGCTAATACCTTCTGTAGTGCATGGCAAGTACCGCCTAATAGATCACGTCTCTGTCCATCCTGTAATGTATGGCCTGAAACAGAAGCACATTTTTTGTTCTTCTACCCACCCTATCATTACTTAAGGAAGACTTGGATAATTCCAATTTGTCGTTCGGTTGTATCCATGGTTCACAGCATTTATATTACGCTTGGAGGTTAAAATATAGATCAATTGGCAAATTTGATCGTTTTAGATTTTTATGTAATGAAATCTGAGCTGTTTCCATGCTGTTCTTTTCAACTTTCTATTGTAATTATGAAATGTTGAATCAAATGTATTTTATGTGTGTTTTAGGGGGGCTTCCACCGAAATAAACATTAATACTACTACTACTAGGACAAGTCCCCGAAGAAAACCAAAATTATTCAAGGCATGACCCCCCCCCCCCAATTTTCTGGATCTTTTCTTGGTTCTTCTGAAGTTCAAGCTTTAGGGCTAAGGGACCTCATGATGTCATGTCTGACATATGATCCCCTAAACTACATAGACACCCCTTACGCAAATGCCTTTTTGTATTATCCAAAACTTAATTCCTATCCAGTAGGTATAATGTACCAGATTCAGGCAAGGTGCTTTTAGTGTCGAGCATTCCATTATGGCTTAAGTGTTCCCTTGCTGAGGCATGGCATCAATTTATGACAAAGTGCCTATATTGTGGTGTATGCCTACACTGTGACCTATTAAGATGTCATGTCCCTTGTCGACTTTCACTCAGACGATGGACTGTGCTCTCTAGAGGTAATAGATGTTGCAGGTTCCTTGGTCTATTTGAAGTGTGACCCCATGGCCCTCATGATACCATGACTGTCATGACAGCTTGTATCTCCAAACAACATGGCAGCAAGCCATACTGAAGTTATGGCCCCTTTGACATAGCGGCATGGCCATTGTGGTGGCATGGCCTCTTTATGGCTTGGGCCTCCTATGGCATGTCTCCTTTGAGGCATAGCACTCTTATATTGGAATACTTATTTCATAAGGTACCCTTTTTCATCAATGCTCTTTATCAAAGTGAATGGACACATTAAAGTCCTTCTCCCTCTCTCTCTTAACATTCAGCAGTTTTCATTGGCGAGGGCTTCTCATCTACACAGGTGTATACTGCACATGTGCATTTCTCCTAAGCCTTTATATTTCTCAGATGGTCATTAAGAACTGCAACTCTAGCCTCCATACAAAGCGATGATTAGTCTGCCAGTAATATATCTACAATCACAGACTGTAAGTTGATACAGTCTCCATTCAAATACATTTGAATAATTACAATTATTGTGTATATCGAACTTTGAACCATATCGAGATGTTCAGTTATTAGGTATGAAGAATATTAAACTTAACAGTATTCGTTTTTATCAATCTTTGGATAAGAGTATGTGACCAAAAGGTCTTTTAGCAAGTGCTCAACACACAGAACTATTTTTCAAGCCACTTAGGACGTTATTCATAGATATCATGCTGTAAAGGAATATAAAACTCATTGATCTTTTGATCACTGTTTAATCTAAAAATAAGCATGGTTGTGGGCCAAGCTGAATAAGTACAAATGTTTTGAGATATTTTAGAGATCACAATATGCTCAAGATACAGTAGTGCCAAGTGAGGTCCTACAAAAAAAACTTTATGCATTTTTTGTGGTCTCAAACATTAATCTATCTAGTCTCACACTTTTTCTTAATATATACATCAAAGATGTAAATGGTTCCAATCAGTCAACTGATTTTAGATACATTTTGATTTCTATAAGCTTTACAAAAGATACAATAATCACATCATATTTTTATTGCATTGTACATGTGTTACAGATAATGGGGTAGCGTACCATGTCTTTGTGATGGAGCAGTGGCTGGCGAGAGTGGACAGTTGACAGTTTGATCTGTCAGTCTCATTGCTGGCAAGAGTGAGAAATAGTGGGTAGAAGTAAGTGTTCATGGAGAGGATGGCAAGACTGAAGGGGGGATTGTAATTTGGCAGGCATGAATTGCAGAGTCTTAGGAAGATAGAAGATATTTACATGTTAGATAGATAAGTTGGCTTAATGGGTAGAGCTTTTCTAGTGAGTAGGGATTTATTGATTATGTGTAGGTGCTTACATTTCTACTAAAGGTTCAATCTAGTCAGGGTTGTGTTAATAAAATGTGTTCCCAGTGTGTAACCCCAGCTGAGGGGGTGAAGTGTATGTAGAGATCTCAAAGAGTCACGCAGTACTAGGCAGAGGGGCCCATTAGTCAGGAAAAAGGTCAAGAACCTAGGTAAACATTCAGAAATTGCTGGAAGGATTCAATTTGTGCAGCAATTTCAGACTAATGTAGGAGGTGCTTATAGTTTTCCTGAGAGCTAGGAAAATAAGTGCTAATGAGGAAAAGAAATCTAATGGATCTAGGCTGGATAAATTGAGTTAGGTGGCAAAAAGGACAATGTCAAAGATAGTTTCTTATGTGGATCAATTTATTTAGAACAAACCTGGACTGTGAATGGGGAGCTGGCTAGCACTTGCCTGTCTTGTAAGTCTATGATTTGTATTCAGGGCCTGTGGTTAGTAAATCACTGTACTATGTGTCAATGATCAATATGTTAGTCTTGACAAACACTGCATGGGGTGAGTCTGGGTGGGGTGAGGTAACAAGAGATGGATTCTATTTTATACACATGCACAGGTTTCTGGCTTAGAACTCTAGGAACTAGAGGTAGAGGAGTCGGAGATGAATGGTTGCTGGTAGTAGTGAAGCTGGGTGGTGTGAGACCGTTCGATTTTGGTACTGCTTTCTTTTATTTGCATGACAAGAATAATAAGGATGTGTTCAACTTGATATTGGTATTCTGTCTTCCATAATGGAAAGGCTGGAAAGTTCCTGAATGATAGCAAACCGATCCTGGGAGTGATTCACAAAATATGAATAAGGTGAGAAAAGAAGACTGCTTTAGCTTTGTCTGTCACTTAGGGCCTGTTGTATCAAACATTTTTCCGGTCGCAAACGGCCCGGTTCGTAGAATCGGGCCGTTTGCAGCCAGAAAAATACATTTTGGTATGTATCATTCCCAAATTGCGATTCAGTAACATGTTACCGAATCGCAATCTGAAATTGCGCATACATACCGATTCGGGATTAGGAAAGGGCTCGTTTTGGGCGTCCCTTCCAAATACTGAATCGCAGTGGTATGTAAGAATGTTTCGAATGTTTACAGACTGAAATGCGGTCTCTAAACATTTGCATTTTACTGTCTATTTCAAGCAGGTGGTAATCCATTCGCAAAAAGGAAGGGTCCGGTACCTAAGTGTTGCTAACTACCATAATGAGGAGGGCCTACGAGAGGGGAACCTTTGGAAGGCGCTGAGCTCCCTCAGAGGCCAGGTGATGTTTTGAAAAACGCTCCCCTTATCAGTTAAGGGGAACGTGGCAGTTTCTAAGATGGTAACTGTCATTTTGCGACCATTCCAATCTACTGTTCTCTGAGGTTATTTTGTGAGTTGGACACTCTTCTGAGGGACTTGATATAGCCTGGGGGCAACTGGAGAGCGGCCCTACCTATGTTGCAAAGCTCGGTGTAGGACTCCCATATTTTAAGGCTTACTACTTGGCGGCCCCACTACGGTGGCTGACCCGTTGGCTATTGTGGCGTTCTTTGAAAAAACTGGTGCAGCCACCTCACTGCTATGTCTGGCCAACATCTGCAACTTGGCACTTCTGAGTTCTAAACTCCCACGAAATATTCCTTGTCTGGGTTTGGTGGCATCCCAATGCTTTTCCTGTCTCTGGACACTCTCAGAATGGCCATCTCCATAAGCTCCAAATATTCCACTGTTGGGTGTCTAAATCCAGGCGCCTTACCTGAACACTTGAAAGCCTGCACAGTGGGACGTGCCTGTGTTGATATTTTAGGGACCTCTTTCAGGATGGACGCCTCCTAATATTTCCGTCTCTCTGCAACCAGACGACCTTACATGAGGACCAGTTCCTGACATTCCTAATAATCCACATTTACCAGAAGGCACGGGCAATCACAGACCTGAAGCCTGATATACACTTGCAAAGGCAAATACTGTACACGGTGGGGACAGGTAGATGTATTAGTTGGTTATAAGAAGCTCACTGCACTCAACAACATACTGTTCTCCAACACTTCAGAGACACTTTAGAGGATGAATTTGGCCAGTCAGTGCAAGATAAAGAGTTGACCATAGCACATAATGTTTCCCAAAATGCCATTTTTAAGCCTATTCAACTTTGTATTCTACACAGGGCATATTTGTCCCCAGCCAAGCTTCAGAAAACATTTCCGGGAACCGCATCCTCCTGCTCCCGCTCTCTGGCCTCATCTTCTGATCTACATCACATGCTCAGGGACTGCCCCTCCCTGGGTAAAATCTGTGAGCAGGTCCTCCAGGCTCTTGTAGCCTGTACTGGTACGCCTTTGCTGACCTCATGGGAGGCCTTGAGAAGAGGCTTGCATAGAGAAGAGGCTAATGGTATCCACAAACACCTGATTGTGGCAGACTGGAACGTCCTCTTGCCGGCCCTGGTAGAAGGCCCCAAAGATGATGTGGCTTTGCCACGTCCCCACCGTCACACGGACAGATACTTAAAAGCTACATCAGCGCGTCTGCGCACATCATTCTAACCACAACTGGATTGCTCTCACCTGTTTGATTCCCTTGAAGGCACTCTGTGCCATTTTTGGGGAGATGCCTGGTTCTCATCGGCCTGGGCACCATCTTGGAAGGGAGTAATTCCCTTTTTATTCCTTTTATATTTTTTTACTTTAGCACTGTTGTTCCAACTAAGTTTATTTTACCAGTACACTTTCCCTCACAGGGGAGTCTGCAGAGTTGCTGGACCCTGGTTATGCACATTTTGGTTTCCACCCTGATTTTCAATATCATGCTACATAGTGCTGGCGCTTTGCCACGCCCCCTCACATGGAGGGATACTTAAAGACTGCATCAGTGCGCCCGCGCATCGGGTGTGCCACTGGTGCACTGATGGGATACCCAGGGCAAGCCCGTCTGTGCCTGTCCACGGCCGTATCATGCCAATCACGAGGACCCCTGCCGGATTTGCTCGCCTTATTGATACTGAGGTCAGAATCCGTAATTCACGTAAAGATATTCTAGCACTCATTCATCAGCTCCCACAAATGGCTGCACACTTCTTAATTTAGTGTCACTCCCCTCTGTCTAATATTTTTTGCCACAGCTGCGTTTTCCGCATGTCTGGCCGCGACGCGCTCACGTGTTCAACACCGCACACTACCCAGTTATCTGTTACTCCCCCCTGTCCAGACGAGCTGACCTCCAAGCTGCGTTGTGCTCTTATTAACGTGCGCTCCTTCTGTAAACTCAAGACAGAACTGGACGACTTTAAGATAGCCAGCAACTTGACTTGCTTTTGCTAACTGAGACTGGGGTGGACGCTTCATCCAGCCTGGACTTCACAGCTGTTGCTCTCGCAGGTTTTACATTTCATTCATAGGCTGCATAGACCGAAAAGGGGCAGTGGCCTTGTTCTGATTTATTGTGAATGCTTCACAGCCAAATTTGCATTCAGTTTGGACCTTACAAAAAACAGTCCTTCAATTGCCTATTGCTTTACCGCCCACCTGGTCCCAGAAACAACTTTTTAAAATCGATAGGTTTACTGCTGGAAGCCAACATTTGTGACAAGGACTTCATCATTTTAGTTGATTTTAATTTCCACCTTGAGTCTTTCTCAGATAGAGATACAGGGGTCCTCCTTGAAATCATGAGCACCCTAGGTTTGGTGCAACTAACCAATACACCTACACTTCAGGCTGGACATACACTTGATGGCATTTTTTCAAATAACTCCCATATTAGCCTACAAGATATCCTGCCACTAGTCTGGTCGGACCATCGCGCAATCCTGTTTAAAATTAATATTCCTCAGATTTCACAGTCTAATGTAGCCTCTGGCCAACCATCCCGCTTTCGGGCTTGGAACAAAATAGACACAGACGAACTTACGCAGAAACTTGCTCAGTCACAGCCCCCTTTTTCCACTGATACCGAACAAGTTGCGTTAGCCTATGGCAACTGGCTAAATTCCTCCAGGCAGGCAGAGCGTAGGGTAGGTCACACACTCATCTCCGCACGGGGCTCAGCCTTGACCTAAAGCGCTACAAGTTCCCTTTTATCTGGGTTAGAATGGGAGATCTGAATAGGTTGATTAATTGTAGGTACTATTGACTTACTTTCCCCTTGAGATCCTTAGATATAATCCAGATATTTCAGATCTATACCCTACCCTAACTAAGGGTAGGGACACTCGATTCATTTGGTCCTGAAGAAATGCCACAGATCCCTCCTGGACCTAACAGGCGTGAAACATGTCAACCTTTTAAAGCACCCATTGAGAGATTGTCAAGCCCCTTAATTATTCCTGACAGCCCACACTTTTTAACCTTGCCAAAGGGACCCTTGGTTAAAACATCTTCCAGTACACCTTAGGTAGTTTTAAGTCACTTTATTTCCCCACTTACACTGACCTTTCCCCACACACCGCACTCATTATCACGGCTATATACAAGAAGAGCTCTGCGAAAGAGCCCTCTCGCGGGGCCCGTGGGTCATTGCAGCGCCGGCCCCATGAGGAGCTAAGCCCGATGATGAAGCATGACACCCATTAGGGTGTGTGGGGGCAATACCTTCCAAAAAGGAAGATTCCCGCACTCCATTCACATTTCAACCAGACGTCTCCTTTCTAGGAACAGCTAACCTCCTTGTGTAGCAATACATCTAAATTCAGCTTTCACCAGGCTAGCATCATAAATCCTCCACTGCCTACATGGTTTCCTCAGCGCCCTGGTTTACTGAGGCACTCAGAAGAGAAAAACTAAATTGTAGGAGGTAGGAAAGATTATGGTGCTCACCGTATGATAAAATGGATAAGGACTCATACAAAGCTGCTCTGTCCAATTATAAACTCTTACTGAAGAAAGAGAAAAGCACCTACTTCACTGAACAAATTGAGCTAGCAAAGTACTCGACTAAGGGGCTCTTCCATGGAGTCACCAAACTTACCAATCCCCAATGTAGTAAATCAGCTTACTCTAGTCAATCTTTCTGTGACACACTGGCCTATTGTTTCAGAAACATAGTTGATAAAATATACTCAAACTTTGAAGCCTCTAAAAAAACAGACCCCGCTGGTAAAACCACTGAGGTACACCCGGTTCAGGCAACCTTTAATGAATTTTCCCCAGTTACACCGGATTTTGTATAATAAATGATTATAGCATCAAAATGTGGCTCTCCTTTAGATCCCTGTCCCCCCTCGGTCTTGAAATTGGTCCCTGATTAGAAAGCTACCAACCTCACAGCTATCTTTAACTCTATGTTTATCACTGGTGTTTTTCCTTCTCAATGGAAGAAAGCATCTATTCTTCCTCTCATAAAGAAGCCTCGCTTAAATACAGCTGATCCTAAAAATTACAGACCCATCTCTCGCCTCCCACTCCCTGCAAAAATGGTGGAGAAAAAGACGAATCTACAGCCTGCCCAATTTATTCAAGCCAACCATCTTCTGGACCCAACGCAATTTGGGTTCAGACCAGGACATAGTACTGAGACCGCCCTGATCAAGGCCACGGAGGAGAAAAGGGCTGCACTTGATAGAGGAGGAGAAGCTGCTGTTATTCTCCTCGACTTGTCAGTGGCCTTTGATACGGGTCGACCACAAGCTTCTGATTAACCGTCTAGGAGAATTAGGCATCAAAGACAAGGCCTTGGCATTGCTGAACTCATTCCTTTCTGACAGAGTACAAATGGTTGCCCTTGACCAATATGCCTCCTCTCCTTTCTCCCTTCCTTGAGGGGTCCCTCAGGGATCCTCGCTTAGTCCAACTTTATTTAATTTATATGTAACAGGGCTTGCTGCTCTGATTAAAACCTTTGTCTTCTCCCTAACCTCCTATGCCAACAACACTATATGATACTAACACCTGCACCCGATTCCATGACTGTATGCGTGCAATCAGCCTATGGATGAATAAACAATGCCTAAAGCTGACCTCAGAAAAGACAGAAGTTGTGTTGTTTGGAAACCTTTTCTCCAACTGAGCCCTGTCCTTGTGGTCGGAGGAACTGGGATCTCCCCCCATTACTGTGACTAAGGCAAAGAACCTAGGAGGTGTCATTGACAACAAACTAAACTTTGGAAGCAAGGTCAACGCTGTTGTCACCTCTGCTTCCTTTATCCTAAGGATGATTAAAAAGATTCTCCCTTACATACCAGCTAATACCCAAAAAACTGTTATCACTACCTTACTTCTGTCTAAAATGGACTACTGTAGTGGACTATATGTGAATTTGCAGGAACAATATTTAAAAAGACTAGAGATCTTGCAAAACACAGCGGCCAGGCTGCTTTTGGGTATGCAAAATTTCAATCAGTCTCTCAGGAAATCTTTAAGCTTCACTGGTTGCCAGTCAGAAGTCGTAATAAATTCAAGGCCTTTTGTATAGCCTATAAGGCCTTACACAACACAGGTCCTGAGTTTCTCAAGCACATCTTTGACTGATACGAACCCAGCAGACTCTTGCGCTCCTCAGGGGCCAACAAGATGGTGGTGCCCAGATTCCGTAGGACGAACTGGGGTGGTAGGAGTTTAATTACAGGGACAACCAAGGTCTGGAACAACCTTCCCTCACATCAGGGCCTTACACTCTCTGACCTCTTTTAGGAAGGAGCTTAAAACATGGCTTTTTAATAACTAATGGGTCATTCCAGTTGTGTTAGAGTGAACTTAGCGCTAAGACACCTTCGGCTATTCGAGGACTCTACAAATCTCTTTAACATAACATAACATTCTACTTCCATAAGTGATGATGGAGAGCTAGGTGAGGTGCAGTCCTTCCATGTTCTGGCCTTCTCGTCGCTCCAGCTCCCTCTCCGCCTCCGCTCCAGATGATTACTCTGTCTCCACCAGTTCTGGATACAATCTTTTTTTTATTGTTGAAAATGTGTTCCTTTTTTTGCAATATATGTCAGCCAGTGATTGCTGGCAATCTCGTATCCTTAGATATATACTTATAATTTCCCTGTACCGCTGCAATACCCCTTTACTGTTCAACTTGTATGAAAAACATGGAGCAGCCGTTATGCTTCAGCGCAGTGAACACTTTAAATACTAATGTATTGATGCACAGTTTGATTGCAGAATTTTGAAACAAAAAAACCCAATAAAAATTAGGCAAACAAAAAAAAACTATTGTGATGTGGTATCATTTATGAGCACATTCTGATTTACAGCTGTGTACCGAGGTTTAACTTAGTTTCCTCTAGTTGCACCAGGGTGTCACAGCAAGCCTCAAACCTTTGCTTCCTGGTACCAATTAGGTACCTTATTAAGATATAATCAGGGTTTTGGAACAGTGGTCATCTTTGCTTTTGAGGCTGCAGTTTGAAGGAAGTATGTTATCTGTATGTATGTAAGTTTTAAAATATTTTCTAAATAGCGAACTAGGCCTACAGAACACTGTACAATTTACACAATAATATACAATAATTAGATAAGGCAAAGTATGAACCTTAGAAAACATACAGAAAAACGTGGTTTAAGGTGTTTTACTGAATTTAATAGCTGAAACAGCCGAGTATTCTTCGACACACTAGGGGCCATATGTACTATTTACTGGTGGCAAAATTCTGGTCGCGATTTGCGACCAGTAAAGAATTTTAAGAACCGGCCTTTGTATTAATAGAACCGACCTATTAATATATAGGGTGGTTCTTAAAATTCCAAATCGTAGTGGGTCGGAATCTGACCTACCTTCATGAATATTAATGAGATAGGTTGCAAATTCCGACTCGCTGTGATTGGAGGCCATCACAGGGACAGTGACCTTCTTTGGGACAGCAGACCACGATGTCTGTGATTGCTCTTTAATAAAGCAAACTTTTTTTTTAGATGCAGCCCTTTTTCCTTAATGGAAAAGGGACTGCATTTAAAAAGAAAAGTCACTTTTTTAAAAAAGTTTGTTTAAGAGGAGGCAGTCGTTCACTCTTAAAGGTTTTTTTTTTTTTAAACATTTTACAAGTGAAAAAGGGTTTCCTAAGAGACACCTTGCCCTTTTGACAAAGGGTTACCATCTCTTTTAAGGTGTTGGTAAAAAAAAAACATGTTTTGTGGTCAGAATATGGTGGCAAAACATTTGTATATTAGATACTGATTTGGTATTTAGAAGAGACACCTACAACACGCCCCTTTTAGATACCGAACCAGCATCCATTCGGAATTCCATTTTAGGAGTAGGAAAAACTTCCGGACTCCTAAAATGGGATTAATGAATAGGAAAAAGCATTTTCATGGTCACAAATGCCGAATCAGAATGTTTGTGACCTTCAAAATGCTTAGTGCATCTGCCCCTAGGTACTGTCTGAAAAGCACTTTTTAGACCCAGGTTTATTAAAGTAAACATTTTTTTTCGTTGCATACCCTCAAATACATCATGATTTTGCGTGTGAAATAGCTAGACAGGTTAAGATCATCAGCTTTGTATGTTAAGCAAGTCATATCGAATTACAGTGCTTCTGAAACGTGATGGTATCGTCTGGCAACCAACTGTAAGCAACAAGTAGTATTGCCTGCAGCAGAATCATGGGATGAATTTGGAAAGAATTACTACAGTCAAAATAAGATTTAATCAACATCTGGAAGACAACAAGTTCTAATTTTCTGTGGAGAAAGAACTTGGTCATTAGTTGCCCTGGCAAGGGTCATAACGGTCCTTTGATTGGCACATCGTACCATTTTCTTGCAAACTCTACTGTGTTCTCCAATCTATTCACAAAGCACCATCTGTTATAAGTGTGAACTACCTTCAACTTCCCTCTGTACCATGCCATTTCATACTTGACAGCCATAACGTCAAATATCCGACCTACAAATTGGCACTAAAGGGCAAAACCAGATTGAGTTTTGATAAGAAGCTCTGGGACCCCACTGTCCTGACCATTAAGTCTTTACAATGGTTTCCTTTCAACACACAAAGAATTTTATGACCCCTTAATTACAGCAATATACCCCTACATCCTGCCTGATTTCCTTATCCAGAACACCCAAACATGCTGCAGCTCGAAAAGTGATAGAAGATTCTTGATCCAAATAAGGAACATTATGTCTGACCATCTGGACCATGGCCATTCACCTGACTTAAAAACATCTTCGGAATTGAACAAATACCCATTTGCCCAGCCACAAAGCACACTCAGGAAATTCAGTTTGAAGACCCAACTCACGCAAGTGATTTATTCATTAAATTTTTCATTCATTCTAAAAACAATTATGAATTGGCATGAATGGCAAGGCTAATTCCACCTACAATCAGTTTGTTTAACTAGGGTTTCTAAGGTAATCCTGGTTAAACCCCTGATGACAGTAACTATGTTCCTGTAGGATGTAGGTTTAAGAAAGAACAGGCTAGCCACTGCTCAATCCCTCCAAGCCAGTGCTTCAGTCACCTAAAGTCTGGTACTGCTGACAGATGCAAATAAAATGTAATATATATACACGTATAAACAGGGAGTTTAGCTCTGCAATCAGATTTCCTTCACTGCAGCTCTATTTTATTAAACATCTTTTCATTGAAAGTTATATACAACAAATATACAATAAGAGCAATAAAGCAAGGGGAGAAAGTTGATGTTGAAAAACGATAATTTCCACAAGTGGACCTTCGCTGCAGCTCTTTGTAGGATTTTAATAACAGCGAGGGCAAGATTGACCATTTGGGTAGATGAAACTACACTAGGACAACAGCTGACCCATTCTGATCAGTGGGAAACAATAGGTCGGAAAAGATGTATAGCTAATTCAGCAACCCCTTGCAAATGTCCATGCATCACAGGGATGTGGAATTCCTATAGCCCGACGCCCAGGACATATTGTTTGGGGCCAAGGGCAACAAGTTTTCAAGTGTATTTTGTCCTTGGGACAAGTAGGCCCAACCCCCTGCAGCACAATCCCTTTGGCTGCCAGTTTGCAGTACCACATTATGGATCAGGGAAGGGCACTGTCTGCAGTTAAGGTAATATTTTTGTCCATATGTTAATGCTGTTAAAACTTGTATTTATGGTTCATTAATTGACAGCCTTTATTATTAGGGTGAGTGCTCTAAGTAAATGTTGCAAGCTCTGACTGCACTACTGACAGTGGTTCCACTATAAAAATGTGTACACACGTTTAGCAATATGAGGCTATGTATAATGCGCTCTGATATAATGCAAATATTTGCAGAAGCTTGAAAGCAAGATTGATGATTCTTTTTTTTCAAAATAAAATGTTCATAGAAAAATGAAAGCGGGAAAAAAAACATTTCGCTAAACTACTGAAAACATTTCAGGTACCATTTCTTTGCAGCACCATTTAGTAGCATGTGTTGATGCATGCTAGTAATTCCCAATAATATTCATAATGGAAAATCAATGTAACCAGTTTCAATAAGATTATAGGAAACAAAAATAAACAAGCATTGGCAAAGCCAGTAGGTCTGAAATTGGTGGTCAGCTTTTTAGTTTTGTCAATTTGTGAATTGTTTTGGCATGGTTTTTGTAAAACCTTATTGGTGTGGGAGCTGCTGGGCCCTCACCATTGTAACAAACATAGGCAAAAGCAAAAATTGTTTTTGGTCTTAAAAAGCACACACTGCCACAGTAGTTACTGGCACTGAACAAAACTACTTTGTGTGCCGATATGCTCCTTGTGAAAGAGCAGAATGCTGTCACTCACAGTGAAGCCAGCCGATACAGAGAGAGATACAAAATTTTAATAAGCGCAAAAGGTCATGGTCAACGCCAGACCAAATTAGGGACCCAATTATTAAAGAAAGTCTCAAAAGTGCACCCATGGTATATGTCCTTGCAATAAGTGCAGCTATACGGCTTTCGTGAACTCCCAAGAATTTACAGAAGTAGGACAAGAAATAGTACTGCTAGAAAATATTTGTGAATTGCATTTTAGCATAAGTAAATATGCATGTGTAGATTTGCTCATGCAAAAATCTGAGTGTTTGCAAGTTCACTTTCCCTCCAACCACTTTTTTCCCAACTCTGTTTACGTTTGCCATTGTCAGGAGTAAATATCCAACATTTCTCAGTATGGGAAAAGATTAGGGAAGAGTTGTTGAAAACCCCTAAAACATGCAAGTAAGTTGGTTTGCACAGACTCAAAACGGCATTCTAACCCTGGAACTATTGCTTACCACTACCTTCAGCCCCAGTATGTAGATTTGCAGAAACGTGGCAACATAAGGGGATGGCAAGTATTCAAACACTACTATGGTATGAGCACTGGCATATTCAAAGAGGCTATATCAGAGCTCTTAAATAATAAGATAGCTGCCTTAATTTGTCACCGCACTACATGGCACCAAAGAGACAAGTGAATTTTGTTATAGGACAAGTAGATTTATGAAGCAACCTGCCCCATGGACAAGTAGATATTTTATTAAATTCCACACCCCTGCATCATATGTAATTAAGTAGCACTAGTCAATCACAACAAAAGCTGCTTTGAGATGCAACGAAACCAGCAAGGATGCTATGACAATCACTAAGCACTAGTAACAAGTCAGTTTATATCTAAGCCCCCTTAGACGCTCCTAGTGGGGTGCGTAAGGGTGGAGAACTGGCAGAATAATGCGTGTAGCACATTTGCAATCCGACGCTCTCAGACAGGCGAACGGAGGCTTTTGGCTGCCTGATGGGCTCTTGTGCTTTGGTTGGAAACTGTCACCTAATTTACTGTCATGATTACTCCTCAGAAATGTTTTGCAATATTGAGAACCCTCTTTCCTCATTATCTTCACGCTTGTATAGGAATCTGCTCAAGACTCAAACTTACTTTCTGTTCAACACTGCAACAATGTTATGCAAGATTTGCTATTAGACCATGCTTGTTACAGTTTATGCTTGGTTTTGTTGCAGTTTCTCCTTTAAACAAAGTCTTACTATTCTTCATCCAGAAATGATTGTATAATGTATGTGTAATCAGGACTTACTGCAGATGTAATCCTGAATATGGCAAAATAAAAATGAACATTTACGAGCTGATGTACGATATATATCTGTATTAAAACCAATAAAACTATTTATTTTAAAAAAACAAATCTTTTTATGTGCAACATTCAGGATGTAAATCAAATTAATAAAAGTGAGAAGGGTCTATCAATTCTATGTCCACCCAGATATATGAAGGGTACTGAGAGGTTCTCAGAGTCAATTAATGTATTTGTCTATTTTTTGTTTTGCACACAAACCAACCAAATTCAAAGGAGTCCATTATATCAATGTAAAACAGATATAGGAATACTTCAGCTTTTTGCTTTATCAGAAGGGCTGCCAAGACAGAAGCCCTTAAGCACAAGAAAAGTTATTTTATGGCCTATACCGTAGCCAGTGAAAGATACTCAGCCCTGAAGTAATATGTGAAATCTCTAATTAACTACTGCTAAGAATTACTCTGGCCAGTGCATGAAGAAGAATACACACAAAGAGGGTAAGATTCACAGATGGCAGGTTTGATAACAATGAATTCCCCGTATAGATTGTCCACAGTAGAAACTGATCCGGTGCAGACAAAATGAAGCATTTGAGATATGTCTTAACCTCAGGAAATTAAACGATGCAGCTGACAACCTGAAAGGTCTCCACTTTCTCCTAGAGGATCAAACAATTGGCTTCCAGGTTTTTAGCATCATGTTCAAGACCTTTGGAGCACAATTCCTATGCCCGTCAAAAAGCTGCTACCAGCTGGATCAAGCCAATTATCGTGTTTCTCAGACAGACAGTAGGATGCAAAAACCATGGTGGAAGCACAAGCATGAACACTAAATGTCAAAACGAACTAACTATTTTTCAGTAAACAACTGAAAACGATGCTCTTTATGAAACCATTCAGCCAGAGAAACTGACCCTGGGCCACGCCTCCCCAACTGCCTTTCATAAGGTGCTATGGCCACAGACAAGCCAAAACATAGGGAGACTGTTGTGGGGAGTTGGTTTTATTCAAATAGTGAATATGTAATAGAATGTTAAGGTTAGATATAAATAAGGGGCCTGGAATGTTGGAGTCATTACTCCGCGGATGTTTGTGCTGTGTACAAGAGGGCCTGTTGGAATACATTTCATTAAAGAAGATGTATTCAGCTTCTGGAATTGTCTTCTACGGTTTACTTCTCCGTTAAGTGTATCACTTGATGGAGGCGGAGCTTGCCGGCGCCCAAGATGGCCGCGTAGGTTAATAGCTCCGTGGAGCCGTCGGACGATCCTAAAATTATCCAACATTGGTGCTGACTATTTGGACCTGCAATCCTTCCGTGTCCTTCCCGGAACACCTGGTGCACATCCTGTAAAAAGTTCGGAACCCCAAGCCCGCCGATGTGCCCGATATCGGAGGGAGCTCGGAGCGCGCTGGGCCGTGAGCCCCGACCTGGAATTGCATTGCAGTGGTGTGTCGGTGAGCGCGCCCACACTTCCGCTGGCTGGTCGCCTACTACACCGCCACGTTTCCCGAGCCCGGAAGATTGCTGCAGGAGCTGGCCAGGTTATCGAGCGCCTGAGAGCTACTGCGCGGCGGTGAGTCGGGCGCAGTGGGCACAGGGATCGCTCGAGTGTCCCTCCGCGGCTGGCACTGGAGTTGTAAAGACTGTTGCATCGCGCCCAGAGGGGCTCCCTGCTGGTACTTGGGACTGGGGCCCAGCGCTGCCCCGCGAATGTGGCACACCTCTACTGGGACACATCACTGCAGCCCCCGGCGAGTGCCCCCACTGTGAGTGACTCCAGCGTTACCGCAACAAAAGGCTCTTGGGCGCTGCAGCACTAGAAACTCTGCCGGAGTTGTTGGTGGACGGCTGCGCGGCCCCCCCCCCTGTCTGAAGGCTCCCGACGACGGTGTGGTGGCTGTGCTCCGCACTTGGCTGGCTACTGGAGCTTGTTGGGCCTGAACTAGAGCGGGCTTTCACGCACTGGGAAGGATCCTGCACTGCTGCTCGGAGGCATGGGAGCGCCCGGAACGCGCTGTGGTATGCTGCGCTGGATCTTCGAGGCGGAGCACTGTGGATTGACCTGGTCAGTCGTGTAGGCCAGGCGGGACTTCGCTTCTGAGGGAGCCCCATTGCGTGCGCCAAATTCCTGGTCTAAGTAGTGGCTTTAACAACCCTACGACCCCTGAAGACACACCAACGCATTCAGGCTTTCCTGATCCCCCCGGCCACCCACGCTCCCCCAGCATATGAGGTTCGTTTCTCGTGGTACACTGGGTCTGATGCAGGGTGGAGTAGGCAGGCTCCCCCGGCAGCGCCACGGACGAGTAGCAACGATCTAACTGGTGAACCTACCACTGAAGGCTCGCAGAAGGTGACTCTGCGTCACACGACAGCTCTCCCAGTGACGGGGGTGGCGCCGTGGTCAACTATAGCCAAAACGAAATGGGGAGGGTGGACAAATCCCAACCCAAGCTAACCTTTGACCAACGCAAGTCAAGAGGGTGGGAAGAGGCCATCGGGGAAGTGGACAATGCACAAGACGCGTCGCAAGCAGTGGCCGAAGGTGGTATCCGCGGCCTACTGGAGGCTATGGAAAAAAACTTGCAGAGCAGCCTATCGTTACTCGGTAACAAGCTGGATTCCCTGTCCTATCGCATGGACAGAATGACTGAGCGGATGGATAGACAGGTTGAAAGACTCGATATGGCAGAACGCAGGGTCACGGAAGTCGAGGAGGCACAGACGGACCTCAACGCAGAACAGAAGCAAATGGTCAAAGCGCTACAAACTCTGCAAGACAAGGCAGAGGACCTGGAAGCGAGGTCTCGCCGCAGTAATCTTCGCATTGTGGGTCTGCCGGAGTCGACCCAAATTGGGAACATGGAACTCTACGTTGAAAAACTCCTGGTTACCCTACTGGGCGGCGAGGCTTTTTCCCCCATGTTCGTGGTGAAGAGAGCACACCGCTCGCTGGGCCCGCGTCCGGTTACTGGCGCCCCCCCGCGGCCCATCATAGCCAAATTGTTGAACTATCGGGACAGGGATGCTGCGTTAAAGGTGGCCGAGAAAAACAATCATTACAGTTTGAGGGCTCGACGATTTCGTTATTTCACGATTTCACGACCCCCGTGCAGGAGGCGCGCCGACAATTTGCTCCTCTGAAGCGTCAATTGAGGGACCAGAACCTAGACTATGCCATGTTATACCCAGCCAGACTTCGCGTAAATCGACAGGGCAAGTCGCGGATCTTCACAGACCCCAAGTCACTACAAAAGGCCCTGAAGGAGTGGTCCAGGGAGCACCGATCAGACGCAGAGCAGAGCGCCTTGGAAGGAGCGACGGGTGGCAGTCTGGATGACCAGGACTGAGAGCTGAGCCGCTGGGACCACAGATAAGATGTTGCTTGCGGGGCATGTCCGGGGAGGGCCGTGGATCTTTAGCTGGGGACATGGACCTAGCGACCTACTAGCATAGCGTTGGGTAGCTGGTAGCTGTTGCTTGGGATGTCAGCTGTTAGGTCCAAATGCACACTGGGCAGACATGGATGACATGTCCTTCATTTATCCTTGCCAGATGGAAAAGGGGGGGGGGATACAGTTACGCTTTTGCACGATGCATCGTTTTTACTTAATGCATACAGACGGCCAGGGGTGTGCTTGGCACCCTCTAGTTAGGTTTTCGTAATCTACTGGGCTGGCAACATCTGCCTACGTGTGCAGCACACCACGGGGGTCTAGTTTTGTTTTCAAAGTGGTTATATTTCTCAACAGTTTTTGTAGAGCAGCGTGGGAATAGGCGGGATATGTACTGAGGCATTCTAGCCTTACGCTGGAGCGCATTCCTGTTATCTCATTGCTGTGGGGTGTGGTGGGAGGGAAATCATGCCGTGTATGCACTGTTGGGGATCGCATACCGTGGGTGGGGGTGGGGGAGTTTTACAGAGTACACAGTTTTTTTTCTTTGAATGTATGGACAGGATTGCTTTAATATACCAGACTCGTACAGCTAGACACATTGTAGCACAGGGTCACACGTGGACGGTTGTGTCCACCTCACCTCGATTTCTGCTACTTACCTAGATGCATGTACAGCTTCGCAAATTGAAGATCCTAACCTGGAATGTCCGTGGTCTTAATGACCATAGAAAGCTGAAGAAAATCATGGCTTTTCTTACTAGACGTGGTATAGACATAGCTCTCTTGCAGGAAACACACTTGCCCCCTCATAGTGCGCTGCTACATGTTCGGGGGTTGCGGGGTAACATACATGCTGAGGGGTTCACATCGCATGCCCGCGGGGTATTAACATGGGTAAACCCCAGATCTGATCTCCGCCTGGAAGCGCTGGACACTGACTCAGAGGGGCGCTTCGCGATCTCGCGCTGCAGTGGGAAGGGATTTGGACTCCTTATATGTAATGTTTATGGCCCTAATTTTGATAACCCTGCCTTTTTAAACACAATTATTAGAGAGAACGAGCCGCTGTGGCTCGGGTCCCTTGCTTTGGGGTGGAGACTTTAACTGCGTCCTGGATCCTGCCTTAGATAGGTCGGGAGGCCCACCTCGACGCCCTACAGCTTCCGCCCGATCCATCATGTCAGCCTTAACCCAATTAGACTTATGCGATGTATGGCGCACACGCTCACTGGGCCCGGGAGGCTACACACACTACTCAGCCTACCATAACCTCCACACGAGGATTGATTACTTATTCCTTTCGAGTGATTTGCTCGCACAAATCCGGGATTGTGTAGTTTTGCCCCGCACGTTATCAGATCATGCCCCCATACAGATTGCCTTAGAAACCCCGCGTACAGCTATACCTCCTTTCACTTGGAGATTCCCCGCGTACTCCTTATTAGACCCTGTCTTTAAGGCTGAACTGGCGGAAAGCATTGAGTCATTCTATGAAATTAATGTGGGGTCAGTCGACTCGTTCGCCACAGTGTAGGAAACTTTTAAGGTGTATATTCGCGGTATTGTCATGGCAAAACACTCTGGAGTCCTCCGCACACTTCGTCAACGCCTCACTGACCTTGAAACCACTTTAGCCACCCTGGAACAACAATTCCTGGTGGGTGCAGACGAAACTGTCAAGCAAGACATACATTGTACTTTGGAAGACTATAATTCGACTGCGGACGCGGAGATACGGCACCTGGGCAAATATGCGACCGCTCGCATGTATGGGGAGGGCGACCGCCCGGGATCGGTGCTGGCTTCCTTACTAAAAACCAGAAGAGAGAAATCCAATGTTACAGCCCTGCAGGACGTAGAGGGGGTGCCCTTAACGGACCCCCTAGACATCGCCAACAGATTTAAACAATACTACGCCTCCCTATACAGCACGGAGGGTGGGTGCGACGACGAAGCTATTTTAGATTATGTCACTCATATTAAACTGCCTTGGCTTCTGAATGGACACAGAGAATATCTCATGCGTACATTGGAGCTCGAAGAAATAACTGCAGCCCTAGCAAGCATGAAATCTAATAGCGCTCCTGGTGTGGATGGTCTCACTGTCTCCTTCTACAAAGAGTTTAGGGACCTTCTGGCCCCACATCTACAGACCCTGTTCGAGGACATTATTGAAACAGGTATATTGCCTCCTACTATGCGGGAAGCACTAATTGTTGCTATCCTCAAACCTGAGAAACCCCGACGGCCTGCAGCTTCTATCGGCCACTCTCGCTTCTCAACGTGGATACCAAAATCTACGCTAAGGTCCTTGCGACCAGATTATACCCCCTAGTGCCGCTGCTGATATCCCCAGAACAAGCTGGTTTTGTCCCGGGGAGGAACCTCACTTACAATCTCTGGCCTGTCTTTGGGGCTATACAGCATACCAGACAGGACACCCAAGCAGTTGCAGTCTTTCTCGATATGGAGAAGGCGTTTGACTCGGTGGAGTGGAAATTCATGAGGCATGTACTGACCAGAATGGGGCTCGGGAGCGTTTTTTTGCAAATGATGGGTGTACTTTACAACTCGCCTACTGCCAGAATTATAATTGGAGATCTGGTCACAGACCCTATTCCTATCACTAGAGGTACGAGGCAGGGCTGCCCCCTCTCCCCATTGCTATATGCTCTGGTGGCCGAACCCCTTGCTTGCGCAATGAGGGAATACCATAGTCATAGAGGCATACGTTTCCCGACATACAATTTGATAATATCCACCTATGCAGACGATACTTTGCTATATGTTAGAAACCCTGATCAGAATCTCTCGACGGTCCTACGCGAAGTGATTCTATTCGGGACCCGGTCAGGCCTCAAGGTGAATTGGAATAAATCCCTTATTTTCCCTCTCACGGTGGAGACAGTTCAGTTTGTACCAGACTACCCTTTGAACAGGACGATGGATCCTATCAGATACCTGGGTATCAAAGTGCACACTGACTCAGAGGTTGTTTTTAGGGAGAATTATGGCACGGCGATCTCCAGGCTGGAAGACGACGTGGAGAGGTGGATTCAGCTACCTCTCTCCCTGGTAGGCCGAATCTCGATTATGAAAATGGTGATATTACCACGGTTTCTGTTCCTATTCACTAACATCCTATTGTTCTTCCGCGCTCTTTTTTCTGGACGTTGACAACTCTGATGATCCGTTTGGCCTGGGCTGGGAAACACGCTAGAGTCAAATGGGAGATACTCACACTCCCATATAGCTTGGGGGGACTAGGAGCACCAGACCTAGAACTGTATTATAGGGCGGCGCAGGGTGCACATGCTCACCAGTGAATTCACGGTCCCAAAGATGCCCCGCATTTTCAGATAGAGAGGGTGGTCGCGGCCCCGACTCCACTGCCAGCGCTCTTGTTCAAGCCCCAAGATCGAAGAACGGGGATATTAGACTCAATGAACGCGACAACACATGCTTGGCATAACCTTTTGAAACTGCAAGCTGGAGCCATACTTTACTCCCCTATTACTCCGTTGGACTGGTGTTACTGGTTGCCCCCGTGCAGGGAACAGGGGGTGGTTCGGGCTATGAAAACTATAAATATCCACACGATAGGGGAACTATTTGACGACGGTAACGCAAAATCATGGGACACCGTAATACCTGAAGACGCTACGCCAACTACATTAACCCAATTTCAATTCCACAGGGTCCGACATGCGCTAAGGGAACTTCTGGGTCCTGAGTTGGAGGAGCCGCCGGAGGTGGCACCGCTAACATATGTGATCAAAGCTGCTTCGCCGGTCCGCATAATTTCCAAAATTTACAATATAGTGCAGGGATATAGTGCTAACCACTACACCAAGGCTCGTCTATCATGGCAGATAGACCTCAACCGTGTACTTGATGATGCAACATGGAAGTACTGCTGTGAAAGCACAAAACGTATATCACTCAATGGGCGACATAGGCTCATACATTTTAAGTTCCTAAATAGGGTATATTATACACCGGAGCGACTCCACAGGTACGGGTTACGGGATTCTGCGGCGTGTGAACGCTGCGGTATAGACCCTGCAGATTTTTATCACCTGGCCTGGTTGTGCCCCGGGGTGGCGTCTTTCTGGGTCCTGATCTTTAAGGCGCTTAGTGATATAACTGACACTTCACTTGACCCGGATCCGGCACTAGCACTGCTGGGATACTCCAAACACCTGCCTAAGGGTATCAGGCATCTAGTAGATATGGGGCTCCTTATGGCTAGGCGTAGGGTGGCAATTTGTTGGTCACGCGACCCGACCCCTACCTTGCCGGGTTGGACGCACGATATGACATACAGTAGCACGCAAACTGAACATTATAGCGAGTTACTACCTCCCCGTAATCTACCCAAAAATTTCTGGGGCCTTTACCAAACTTACTTGACCACTAAGTCGAATGGCATGGACCGGGTAGCTTCTCCTGAAGTTTAGTACGGGTTTGGGGATTGCAAGATCTATGCTCCAGAGCCGATTGAAATGATAGCCCTAGCCAAGGTACCCACTGTCTAGACTGTAGACTTACTCTCTGTTCCAGTTGGTGATAACGCTGTACTGTGCTGGTAAGAATATTGCTTTGAACTACTATTTGTACAAGTGGGAATGGTGTAACAATGACTGTTGTGATGGACTTGCAGAGCTGATTTCTGTGTACTGTGTCTAAAGAAACAAGGATGTAATATCTCTGTCCTGCTTTTTGTTCCTAATAAACAATCTTAAAAAAAAAAAAAAAGTGTATCACTTGATCGGAATGTGTGCATCCTTGTGCGCTCTGTGTTCAAACCATCAGCTCTATGGTAGCGTGTTCTAGAAGTTTATGAACATACTTTTCAAAGGCGTCAATGGCATACAAACTTTCCAAGAAGACATACTGATTTGTGCTAGGCACAGCAATGTAAATATTGGAGAATACAGGTATAAATGTCAGAAGAGAAAAATGCAATTTTTATAAAGCTAATTACTTAGGATAAACATTGTCAGCTGAAAGGATTTCACCTAAGATTGATCTTTTAAATACCATTAGACACACCCGCATCTGGAGATAAGGACACATTAAGATCTTTTTTAGGTTAAGTGCTATGCATGTTTCGTGCATGGCTATGCCCACCATGTTGAAACTTTAAGAAAACTACTAAGAAAAAGAGAAGTTTTTGCTTGGAGTAGTTATCAGGATGAAGCTTTTCAGCAGATTAAAAATTGATTTAAAGGCACATTCTTTAAATCCATATGACAATATGGAAAAAATATAATTACTGTTGATGCTAGTGGGCTTGGTTTAGGAGCTGTGTTTTACCCAAATTTTGTAAAGGAAAGAGCATAATTTAAAGAGAAGCATTAGTTTGTATCTGGGCTGTGGCAAATTTTAAGTGTTCGTGTGGGGAAGATATTTACTAGTGACTGATCATACACCCCTAGTTTTCATGATAGATGGCAAAGGGGTGGGTAATGCGTCTTCAAAATTGGTATGGTTAATATCTAAATTACAGGAGTTTAATTTTCAAGTGATACATTTAGAAGGAAGTAAAAATATAAGAGCAGATGGTTAGTCGAGGTTACCTATTCAGGAAGAGAAAGATGAACCAGTGGAATGTGAACATGAATGCGTTGTTGCTGTGATTGATGCTCTTCAGTTATGTGAGTGAACAATTTTGGTTGAGTGGTGGAGTGATGCATGTGCCAATCATGTTTTCAAATTCAAAACATTTTGATTGAAAGTCGACCTACAGTTAAAAGTATTGATTTGTCCTTTACAAGTGGCTCCTGAGTTGACAATTGAAAATGGCATGTTACTTAGGAAAGGATTATTTGTACTTCTCATTAAGTAATGCAACAAGTTGATAAGTTTATAACATGAAGGTCACCCTTGGACGACTACAACAAAAAATAGTTTTGGAAGTGGTACTGTGGCCAGGTCTTGATACAAGTGTGGATTCATTTGTTGACCAATGTAGGGATTGTCTGAAGTCAGATAAACATTGGAAAACTTTAAAAGAACCAATTTGTCAAGTTGAGATTCCCAATAAACCTTAAAGCAAGTTAGCTATTGACTTTGCAGACTGTATAACTTTCTGAATGAACATAATCGATATTTGTTTATTCTTACAGATTTTATCCTAAATAAATTCATTATGAATTTATATCGAATCCTACTAAAGATGGTATTCTTGAAATGTTAGAAAGAATATTTGTAAGGGTGGTGTTCCAAACATTCTGCAAAATTGCAGGGGGTTAAACAGGAAAAGACTCCATTATATTCAGCATCTTCAAATGGATTTGTGGACCGTGCTTTAAGTTTGAATGTAGAAAGGTGTGTAAGGAACAGAGTGAAAATATATAATAACACCCCAAATTCAAGTACAGGTTTCTCGCAATTTTTCTTACTAACAGGAAGGCAAGTTAAAACAAAGTTGAGACTTCAATGCTTGGTGTCTGACATTTCAATTAATGGAAGTGTAATTAAAATAAAAGTTAGAAACAAGTTGATTAAGAAACAAGAAAAATAAAGCGTACCCTGACAAAATGAATAGAACTAAAAGTAAAGACATAAAGGTTAATGATAGCACCCCATCACTCAAAAAAGGAAATCTATTCATTCTTTACCTGGACAAGGTTTGACAGCCAGCAATAGCGTGTTGTTATTGAAAAACAAGAGTTCAGTGATATTGTTGAAACCAGGTCAGAAGGCTATTTTGAACAATGGCATTGATGATAATAACGGGTATACATGGTTTTGTAAGCTAGTGTTTCATAGAAAGGTAAATCTATTTCTTCTTCACCCCAAATAAATGACCATGATTGGGTAGACAATGTTGACGTTATTTCAAATTCAGTTTCTAGTAAGCCATCTCCTAACGCAGAAAGTTCTAATAGAGATTTAACCACAAGGTAGAAAAATTGTGAGACTACCAACGTTTTCTGATTTTGTCATGTTCTAAATATCTGTTTTTGTTATTTGTCTTCTATGTATTTCTTTTATTTCTGTAGAAAGGAGGATTATTGTGGGTAGAAGATACAGTATTTCTTTATTAGAATATTGATTATGTAACAGAATTGCAGAATGGTGAGTTTACATATAAATACGGGTTCTGAAATGTTGGAATTATCACTCCGCTGACGTTAGTGTCATGTGCTCTTATGAACCTGTTGGAATGTACTTCATCCTTCTGGTAAGAAAACGCATCGAGCCTAACTGGCCTGTGTTTTTAAACTTTTATCTTTTGCTTTCCTTGTAAGCGTGCTAGGCGCTGGGAGTTGCCTGGCTCCTGCATCATTATTTTATTTATTGCCTTGTCACTTTGCTTTTCCTTTCCTTGTAAGCGCGCTAGGCGCTGGGAGGTGCCTGGCTCCCCTGCACTCTGTGGAAGTAGTCGCATGCTTTTTACTTAGCTCACCTCGTGAGTTCTGGTCTCTTCTTCGGCCGGTCGGTCATTCTGGTCTGCCTTCTTCCTACCTGCCTACGGCGTCAGTTCCAGCTGCCCGATCTCCGGAGGCGGAGTCGGACTGTAGCCACAACAGTAGAAGGCGAGCTACAAATTCATGGCTACTGCATGGCTAGTGTAAATTCTTTCTGGTGAGAAACCGCATCGAGCCTAACTGGCCCGTGTTTTTAAACATTTATCTTTTGCTTTCCTTGTAAGCGCGCTAAGCACCGGGAGTTGCCTGGCTCCTGCATCATTGCTCTATTTATTGCCGTCACTTTGCCTTTCCTTTCCTTGTAAGCGTGCTAGGCGCTGGGAGGTGCCTGGCTCCCCTGCACTCTGCAGCAGTAGTCGCATGCTTTTTACTTAGCTCACCTGGTGAGTTCTGGTCTCTTCTTGGGCCGGTCGGCCATACTGGTCTGCCTTCTTCCTGCCTGCCTACCGCGTCAGTTCCAGCTGCCCCGATCTCCGGAGTTGGAGTCGGACTGTAGCCACGCCCCTGGAAGGCAAGCTACAAATTCATAGCCGCTGCGCTCCAGCGCCGCTGGTGTACCAAGGGCACACCAAAGGCAAGCCCATCTGCGCCCATCCGCGCCTGGACGGCGCCAGGACCCCTGCTCAGCACGCCACCCAGCATCCTGCTAACAGGCCACATGTAGTGAGACATGTTCACTACTCACGAAGTGAATTACTAAAACTTAATTGCCTCGTGAGAGCTAGGTGTGTCCACTCTCTAAACCTACCCCAAAGCCCCAACAGCTGTGGTAGCTGTAAGTTTCGTTTGAACGACCATCAGACAGTAAACTCTCTCAGTAAAGCGTATCAGTTAGAGTTAAGGAATAAGCAATGCCTACAATTAAATTGTCATTCCCTGCCCAAACATAAAACGAAGATAGCAGACTTAATTTCAGAACTCCAGCCCGACGCACTCTTTCTAACTGAAACATGGCTGACAGAAGCCTCAGCCCCCGACATATTAGAAGCAGTACCCCACAGTTATGCTATACTTCGACTGGACCGCCCCCCTATTGAGGAGGTCTGGCGATTATTTTTAAACGCAAGCTGCATTGCCAACTGAAGCTGATAAATATCACCAATTCTGAGGCAGCTTTCTTCAGCTTAACCCTGAACAGCCAGGTTACGCTAACAGGGTTTCTAATGTATCGCCCCCCCCCAGGCCCAGCGGCAGCTTTTGTTAAAAGCCTAGTAGACACAATGTCAGATTACGCAGTTAGCTAGGGAAATTTTGTATTATTAGGTGATCTCAATATACACATAGATAATAAAAACTGCTCAACCACAACAAATTTAATGGAAGACTTGAGCTTGCTCCAACTCTCCCAATTGGTCAACGCCCCTACACATGAACTAGGCCACATCTTGGACCCAATTTTTACTAACTCCCGCTCCTTAGCTGTGGCAGAACCCATCCCAGTAGGGTGATCAGATCACCACCTGATCCCTTTTGGGATCACGGAGTCCCCTCAGCTAGCAAAACCATCTCCGAAACACAGTACGCGGAAATAGGCCCGGCTCACCCCCACTTCTTTTACTAGGGTCCTACATTCTAACGGACCCACACTGGAAGCCTGTATATCATCGGCCAATACACAGATCAAGGAATCGATCAATCATGCACTAGGCACCCTAGCACCACTCAAGCCAGGCGTATTAAACCCACTGCACTGTGGTTTTCAGAGGCACTCCAGGAAACAAAGAGAACCTGTAAAAGGCTAGAACGAGCATGGCGCAAAGAGTACAATGAACATCATAAATTGATGTACCTTGCAGCCTTAAAGACATATCATAAAGATCTCAGGCATGCCCGTGCAAATTATTATGCCCTACAAATTGAACATTCAAAAAACTCAACCAGGGAACTCTTTCAAATTATAAAGTCGCTAACCTCTCTGGAATGTACCGCAGCCACAATTCCCCCTTCCACGGCCCGTTGCGACTAGATTGCACAATCCTTTTTAGAAAAGGTAGACAACATTTACTTCTCCTTTCCTGAAAGCGCTAGGTCTTTTAAAATGTCAATTCCTAATTGTTCGCTACCTGATGCTCTGGGTAAGCTTCTAAACTTAAAACCTATCTTAGAGTCTGACACGTGTGGCCTAATGCTCAAAGTCAAATCTGGATCTCCTTTAGACCCCGCTTCTACATCGATTCTGGTCAAGGTAGAGCTGCTATAGCACCAGTGTTAACGGAGCTGCTTAATCTGTCGTTCCGCTCCGGCATAGTCCCTAAAGAGTGGAAACACGCCATGGTTATTCCCCTACTTAAAAAGCCGAACCTAGATCCACTACAGCCGGAGAATCTAAGACCCATCTCACTTCTACCCTACTTTGCCTAAATCGCGGAGAAATTTGGCAACCATCAGTTAACGCAGTTGTTTTTTTTTTTAAAAATATCTTTTATTGGCATTTATTCAAACATAGGACTTGTAATCAGTCTGTACATACTATGGAACTACAGCATTTTTCACACATTTTGATTATTGAGTATCATACTTTCCAACATTTCAAATCTGAGTTCCTATGTCTAATCCAATCTAAAGCCATAATCAACATTAATTTTCTTCTTATTTCGTGATCAATTAACGCAGTTTGTGGAAGAAAATGAACTCCTTCATGAGACACAGTCTGGCTTTAGAGCTTCCTTTAGCACTGAATCAGCGTTACTTCTGGCAACGGACTCTATCCGCAAAATCCCTTAACCTAGAATCGGGCAAAACCTGGGTGATTCGGCGACATACTAACTGCAACTCCGTAAACGTCATATACCTTATAACTTGCCCGTGCAGTTTAAGGTATGTTGGAATGACAAGCCGAAAAGTGAAAACAAGAATAGTTGAACACAGGAGTAACATCCGCTGTAAGCGCAACATATCCCGTTTGACCAACCACTACCTTGAACAGAGCCATACTCCCAATGACATGCAATGGGTAGTGATTGAACAACTAGACCGGAATACAACTAATATCCAGCAAGAGTTGTTGGACAAAGAACAAAGATGGATATATCGCATGTCTACTCACATCCAGGGGCTCAACGACAATATACCCTGGAACTGCCTTAACCGTTGAGCATAAGGATTTACCGTTCACAATTAAGGCCAACCCCTATATAGATTCATTACCATAAAGAGACTGATAATTTCTTCCACAGTCAACACTCGAATGATACTAACCTTTATGACTATTTATCTTCACTTAATGGCACAATAAGACCCTTGGCCTTTAGTATAAGACTCTATTAGCTAGAGATTGATATGTTTCTCAAAAGAAACAACATAGTTGCCTATCTTTTGTATTCACCCCCTTAGGGATAAATGTAATAACAACTGGCTTATCTATAATTATATTGTCTGCTTAACCACTATGGAGCTTCCCCAACTGTCTATAATCGCAAAAACACTACTAGTCTTAGTTTAATTTAAGTTTAATTTAAATTAACACAAATCAAAGTTATAATGAATTGTGTGATTTACAATTATATTATTTGAAATCCTCTTGATGGCTTGCTTTAGGCAAATCTTGGCAGCTTAAAAAACTTACTTATTTAATCGTTAACACAATTTAGTATGTATATATTTTGTGCTGAAGTCAAGTTGCAATACAATGTAGTATTTCAAATATATTATCTTTACATCCTTATGAAGGCTTGTTTTAGACAGATCTACCCATGTAATGCTATATGCAATTTGGTATTTATATGCATTTCCCGCACTACGCACATGCGCTCTGTCGGCATATAATCCTCCCAGGAGCAACTAGCACTCCAGTGAGTGACGGTCTAGCTCTTTCTCGCGTAACACGCGTTTTAGTGTGATGACGCGCACGTTCAGGAACCATTACCCCTTTTCCTACGTCATACGCTTCTCTGCGTGATGACGCGTACGTTGCTTAGTGCTCGGTAGATAAACAACATTCGGGAGCCGCAATGGTTGCCAGCCTGACCGAGGGGACCCGCACTAGGTAGTCCGCGGAAGACACCACCACAATAAGTAAGATCCTTCCAGTATACTGCCACATGCCTACTTGATTCGTTTCTTAAAAACGTCTTAAAAACGTCTATCAAGATCTAGCCAGTAAATATAGATACTTTGACTGATTTTCTCCGTCTTTTTTTAAAACCCATTTTCCGTAGTATGTGACTTAAAAGAGGTGCTCCCCCCCCCCCCCCGGGACCAGATACGAACGCCTACGATAGAATCAATGTAATTATTTCAGAAGTTCACATAAAAGAAAATATATGGCAAAACTGTCACTTGGCGCTGAATTCGCTAGATAATCACTTGTTTATAAGCCTGTTCACAATGCAATAAGTAGCGCAATAACTCTCATGGTAGGTTTTTAACCACATAAATCCTACAGACCTGTTTATAAATAAACAGAGGACAGTGCGCCCTTTGTCTTACCAATTGAGAAGGCACTATCACTCAACAGTTTGTATAGTGTGACATTTACGTGTTGTGTAGTGTGCATGGTACGGCATGTATAAAAGTGGTTACTTGGCAGATATATGTCTGACACTTCGCTAAGTATTTAGCACATGATACTTACCACCAGTACTGGCGATATTTATGGAATGCACGTAGTGAGCACCATATATCAACCACCAGTACTAGCGATATCTGTGGAATGAACGCTTTCTTTGACTGATTGTATCTTGTTATGTTGTCTTCCTTTACAGGTATTCTACATTTTAAGAGGACCTACACACCGCAAGTCCTCGTCGCATAAATAGCACTCCTTAGCGTGAGTGTTAAAAATGCAGTTCATGTGGTAATTTTTACCACTCACTATTTTCACACCACTCACTTCATTTATTTATTTAGAGAGGTCCTGAAGAAAGCCCATATATATATTTTTTGTTAAGGGCTGAAACATGTCGACCGGAGCATAATAAACAGCTACACATAGCACTTGTAGCCCTTTTATCCACTCTCTTGTCTTTTTAACCATACCCCAGATCACCACGAATAAAGCAACGGGTAGCAATCTGGAGGTATTTTTACGTATTTTTACATATTTCACTCACTTCATCACATTCACTTACACCCAAAACCTGCTCCACTGTAAACAGGTGTCGTAGCACAGCTGGGTAGCATTCGGGCTACCCGGCTGGAACCCGATGATGAAGCATGACACCAACCAGGTTGGTGTGTGAGGGTTTTCATAACAAACCATGGAGGTGCCAGACATTTTAACGTCAGACAGTCATTTTTCTTGGCCGTCTTCTTTGGTTATATTACAGATTACAGGGACAAGGACGGCCGTCCTAGTGTCCTAGCTCTTCATTTTGGTTTTGAATAATCCAATCTAAAGCCATAATCAACATTAATTTTCTTCTTATTTCGTGATCAATTAACGCAGTTTGTGGAAGAAAATGAACTCCTTCATGAGACACAGTCTGGCTTTATAGCTTCCTTTAGCACTGAATCAGCGTTACTTCTGGCAACGGACTCTATCCGCAAAATCGCTGACGAAGGCCAAACAGTGGCTCTTGTCTTGCTTGACCTGAGCGCCGCATTTGATACGGTCTCTCATGGTCTGCTTCTTGACAGATTACATCACGCAGGGATAGGTGGCATGGCACTGGGCTGGCTGGCGAGTGTTTTGGAGGAACATACTTTTCAGGTTGCTCTTCAACCCTATGCCTCGACTACTTAACAGCTGAAACAGGGCATGCCTCAGGGCGCAGCACTGAGCCCGACCCTCTTCATCCTATAAATGCGACCGCTGGCAGACCTTCTTGACAAACATGGGGTATCGACGGTATCATATGCTGATGATACACAGCTGATCCTCACCTTGGCTCAGAACAACGGCCAAGCGGCAGAGGACTTTAAGCGCTGCCTAGAGGACATGGCAAACTGGATGCAGCATAGCTGCCTCAGACTAAACGCCAATAAAACGGACATCCTAGTGATAGGAAAACAACCTTCCATCTGGTCTTCGAGTTGGTGGCCTAGTACATTAGGATCCTCACCCTCTCCTAGTCACAAAGTCAAAAATCTGGGAGTGTGGTTTGACTCCACACTATCCTTCTCTGACCAAATCTCTGCCCTCACAGGCACGTGTTTCGGGATTTTAAAAATGCTTAAAAAGATTCTAGGTCTTATCCCGGACACTGCCAAAAAAACAGTAGTCCAGGCTTTGGTGACATCCAGGCTAGACTACTGCAATGTTCTCTATCTGGGGGCATCGAAAAGAAGCATTCACATGCTACAACAGGTGCAAAAAGCAGCAGCCCGGATGCTATTAAATATCCCCAGATATGCACCCACCAGCCGAGCCCTGGATATTCTCCAATAGCTCCCTATTCAGGAGAGGATCTCCTTTAAAGCCCTTTGCTATGTGCACAATATATTACAGGGCAAGGGCCCAAAATACCTCCGCCCTATGATACATTCATACCACCCTACGCGGTGTCTGAGAACTGGACTGGTTAGCATCCCAAAATATTACAGGAAGCACCTCTTTCAGGTACTTGGCTGCCAAGCAGTGGAACTCTTTACCTCTGCATCTTAGATTGGAGACGTCAGAAGCAGCTTTTAGGAAACACCTTAAAACTTGCCTGTTTAAAAACAAATCTTTCACCCTCTAGTTGTACTTTGCTCAGTTCTCCTTATGATTCTTAGCCTGAAGGAATTCAGCACTGGGACACTCCGGAATGGAGTAACCAAGTGCTCTATAAGCTGCAATAACATAACATAACATTAAAGAAGATTTATTCAACTTCTGGAATTGGCTTTTGTTCCATGCACAACATGCTACAGAGACAAACGGGCTAATAACAACAACGCATCTGACCAATTGCTCCATTGGTTAGCTAATACCATGATTTTTAACACCAATGACAATGGGTATTTGGACCAGAAGTGAAACTGAGGAAAAAAATGTTTACAGCTGTGTAAAGTACACAGTGAATTCTATGGTCCAGAAACACAATGACAAAGTCCAAAGTTAGCTCGTACAGTGCACTGTGTTACACAAAAAATGAAATAAACTCTTCGGTCAGATCAAGCCTTTAATTTTGTGAATCTTTTGTAGCTGATTTGTGAGCAAGACGCCTGCTTCACAGGTTAGCACCATTGTTTATTTGAGTCTTTATGGTGTGTAAACTAAAGTATCAAGTGCCAGTTATATTATGTTACATTGATTTGTATAGCACGCTAATCACCTGAGAGGGTATCCAGTTGCTTGGACAGGTGTGTAGGTTTGCGGTCCCCAAGATGCTTATATGAAGAGCCAAGTGTTCAGCTTCTTGCGGAACTCAAGAAGTGAGGAGGAGGCACTGCTGTGTTGAGGGAGGTTCTTCCATGTCTTCGGTGCAATTTAGGAGATTGAGCGACCTCCAAGTTTGCTTTGTAGATGCGGGGAATGTGTGCAAGTGAGAGTGAGGCAGAGCATATGTGTCTGGTGGGTTGGTGAAAGTGTATGCAGCTGTTCAGGTATTCTGGTCCTGTAGGGCTTTGTATGTGTGTGTGAAATGTTTATTAGCTGCACTTGTGAATGGAGAGCCAGTGAAATTTCCTGAGGTGCGGTGTGATGTGGGTGCGACGTGGGAGGTTGAGTATGAGTCGTGCAGCGTTGTTCTGGATGGTCTAGTAGTTGTTTGGAAATTACAGCATAGAGAGTGTTTTCATAGTCCAGCCTGCTGGGTTTTTTCGTAGCATGCATAGGATGTGGAAGCAGGAGGTGCACACTGCATTGACTTGAGCCCTCAAGTTGAGCTTGTCATCTAGGATGATTCCAAGATATCTTGCGTGGTCTGTGGGTGTTGGTCCTATCTCCGACAGCCACCAGTTGGAGTCCCATGGGGAGGTCTTGTTGCCAGAGACCAGTACTTCTGTATTGCTGGAGTTGAGTTGCAGGCAGTTGGGTCGCATCCAGTCTGCTACCTTGGTCACGCAGTTGGTGAAGTTGATCATGGTGATGCTTGTGTTGTCCGTCAGGGAGAAGATGAGTTGGGTGTCATCTGCGAAGGAGATGACGGTGATGTCTTGTGATCGGATGATGTTGGTAAGCGGTGTCATGTATATGTTGAAAAGGGTGGGGTTGAGGGACGAACCCTGGGGAACTCTGCATATCAATGTCTTGATCTCTGATGTGGAGGAAGGGACAGATCCACGGATCCATTTGAAAGTGGATACTTGTATACCAATCTCGAGGAGTCTTCTGATGAGGGTGTTATGACAGACAGCGTTAAAGGCCGTAGACATGTCAAGCAGGATGAGGGACGCTGTTTCTCTCCTCGGTCCAGGATGATTCGCATGTCATCAGTTGCCGCAATAACTACTGTTTCAGTGCTGTGGTTCTTTCTGAATCCTGATTGAGTGTTGTCTAGAAGATGGTGAAGATCGAGGTGGGTCGTGATTTGCTTGTTGATGGACTTCTCAATCACTTTGGCTGGATAGAGAAGCAGGGAGATGAGTCAGAAGTTTCTCAATTGATTTGGGTTGGCTGTGGGCTTCTTGAGGAGGGCGTTGGTTTCTGCAAGTTTCCATTCATCCGGGAAAGTGGCGGACATGATGGAGGTGTTGATGATGTGGATCAGGGTGGTGCTGATTTGTGATGTTCCCAGGCTGTAAATGGGATGGAGGCATGGGTCAGTTGGGGCCCCTGAGTAGATGGTCCGCGTGAGTGCCGCTGTGTCATTTCTGGTGAGGGCTGTCCATTTGGTCAGGTGGCTATCTTGGTTGCTGTTGGGTAGGTAAGCAATTAGTTCTCTGCGGTTGGGTTGTGAGTGAAGCTGTTGTAGATGTTTGCTATTTTGCTGTGGAAGAAGTTGGATAGGTTGTCACAGACTTGTTGGGAGTCACCGATGTTGGTGACAGTGGCTGAGTGCGAGGTGAAATCCTTAACAATCGAGAAGATTTCCTTGCAGCTGTCAGAGCTTCCTTCAATGCAGTCCACTAGTGCTTTTTTATTGGTCCAGTACAAAGCAGGTAGACCTCAGACGTTGAGGGTTAAGATTGCAAAGCTGCGAGAGTATACATACTTTACAGAAAGCTGTGTAAGCAGTATGAGATAATTGTGTTTGTTTGGTGTTTCACTGTGTGTGATATGTCAAATATATGTCTGAGGCACTTTACTTTCTTAAAGTCTGTGAGGCTTGACCCACAACTCCAATTTGCCTTAGGCTGAGAAGAGGCCCTCAAGGTGTGCGAGGACATTTAGGTAGTGTTTGCATTTGTTGGGGAGAGGCATCTCAGTGTGTGAGTGGACATTAAGTAAGTATTCAGATTTGTTTATCTTTTTTAGATTGGTCAGAGACTTTTCAGGGTGTGTGGGGACATTCATGTAGAGTTTGCGTTTTTCCATTAGTGGATCCTGCAGAGAATAGCAGTGGCATTATCCAGGTCTTCCTAGGTGTTATCTGATAACATGAAAACAGTTTAATGTTGTTACCATAAAGTGGTATTTTTACTTTTAATGCTAGAATATTGGTAACTGATCTTAGGTATATATAATGCAACACAAAACAAAGCCATTTGTAAATTGTACATATGCCTCCAAAGAGGAGTCCCGGCGCCAGCGGTAAGGGTCTGAAAACAATGCATCATATCACCAACCTAACTTAAATGCCCTCCAGATGAGAGTCAAAGAGCAAAGTTTTTAGATTCTTTCTAAAAGCAGTTTCTGAGGGACTACGACACAGGCTGAGAGGTAGAGCACTCCACAACTTTGAGGCAAGGAAAACAAAATATCTTCCACCTCTCCTAGCCTTACGAATCCGAGGCAGTTGGAGAAGTTTAAGATTGTTGTATCCCAGTGATATAACTTGAAAATAAGGCTTGAATCTCTTCCTTAAACAAAAGGGTCATTTTTGTTCAAAAGCCCTAAAGGCAAATGTTAATACCTTAAATTGGATCCGCTTGATAACAGGTAGACAGTGAAGTTGGCGTAAGTAAGGAGTCACCGGGACTGGTAGCAGAATCTTCAGGATTAGACGAGCAGTGGAATTCTGAATTGTCTGAAGTCACTGAATTAGGTAAACTGGTAAACCCAAATACAAACTGTTGGCGTAATCCAGCTTGAACATTACCGGGGTATAAACAATCATTTTGTGAGAGTCTTCAGGTACTAGATAGAGCATCCTTTTTAAAGACCTGAGCGTGGCAAATCAGTTAACAGAAATAGCTTTGATTTGGGCTCGAACGAGAGATTGAAATCAAATTTAACACCCAAATTTCTGACTGTGGGTGCCGTAAGAGGGAGATATGGAGACTGGAGGAGAAAGTTGTGGCTTACAGCATATTGTACGTTATAGGAACAAAGTAGGTAGGCACTTCTTGTAATGAGTCTCTGAATTAACAGTTAGATGGGGATGTAAACAACTTGCTCGCTCTTGTTATTGCCTTAATCCTCACTAACATAATTTGGTGGTTAAGTGTATCAAAATAAACGCTTCGTGTTGAGCTGTTCTCCGATTCCATGGGAAACAGCTAACAGGGTGGATTCTATTATATATGATGTTGGAGGTCTGGCTGTTTAACTTTCAGTATTTGCCCTTTGTGTAAGTACCTTTGTAGTTGATGGCATGGTACTAATTCTAGACGTTTCAAGATGAATGAGAATATGGATACTTAGGGCCTCATTTAGAGTTTTGCCACAGACCTGATGATGAGCTCTGTGCTGTGGTAGGAGCTCCTCTGAAGGCACTGAAAGTTTGCTGAGCAGCTCCCATGCTCCATAAGGCCCCTTAGCAAACTCTCAAAGTTTTAGTTTGTTTTGGTAAAACAAAATATTAATGACCCTGACACCCTGGGAGATTTAGTCCAGGGTGAGGGGGTCATTTTTAGGTTGAGACTACCAGACAGCACAGCTTGGCTTACCAAGACCGTATGGTGGGTTTAAAGCCTGCCCAATGTTGTTCATTTGTTAGCTTTAATGCCACTCTCATTTCCCTGCTTCTTATTTGGTGGCTTGACTTGCCTATATTTGTCCATTCCCTTGAGCATATCATTTTTACTATCCTGACTTGTGTCCTTCCATTGATCACTTTAACGGAACTACTTTTTGGTTTTTGATTGGGCACTCCTTGAGAGTGCATGTGTTTTCCAGCTCTTTCCCTCTCCCAGTGTTTCTCTCTAGTGTACTTCTCCCCCAGTACCTATGTTTCTCGTTCTCTCAAGTGCTTCTCTCCCACACTGCTGTGTTCTGGGTTGTCCTCCCATTGTGTGCTTCTTCCCCTGTGTACTCTTTCCCTTGTGTGCTTCTTTACCCCTTCTCTCCCTTTCACTTGTTGCCCCCACTCGCTCTTCCTTTACCTCTTCCCCACCTCCGAGGTCCTTTCTTTGAAATTTTGCGCATTCACGCAAAACAATGTTAATCTTTTTATATACAGATCCAGGCGGCATCCAAAATTTTGAATCAATAAATGAAAGACTAAGAAAATGGCCCCCACCTCATTTCGCTAGTGTGTTATGTTATGTTGATTTGTATAGCGCATTATTCACCCAAGATGGTATTCAGGCATTTTGGCAGGTGTGTAGGTGAGTAGTCCCCAAGGTGCTTATACGAAGATCCAGGGCTTCAGCTTTTTACGGAACTGTTCTGAAGTGTCATTGGGCCTTTTTCTATTTTTTTTTACTGATGCTGCACAGCATATGGAAAAAGCATTTCGCTCAACCCACTTAAACCCCCAATGCTGTACAACATTAAGAAAACCCATTGGCAAGGTCGCCAGGTTCCAGAGGCGAGACCGATTAGCTCTGTCAAAGCTTAATCTTTATTTCAGTTCAGGACCACCAGGCTTTCCCTATCTCGACGACTGGCTGTTCTGGACACAGTGCAGTTTAGGGGAAGACTGACACTCCTAATCTGTGCAGATGAGCTGCAACCACCACCATCACCTTGATGAACACCCGAGGGGTGCTGGTAAGACCAAAGGGGGGCACAGTGAACTGAAAATGCTCATGGTGTACCATAAACTGCAGGTAGCGCCAATGAGCAAGCAAGACAGGTATGTGGAAATAGGCGCCCTGCAAGTGCAATGCTACCATCCAGTCTTCTGGGTCCAGGGCAGGCAGGACCCGAGCTAATGTGAGCATCTTGAACTTTTCCTTTATGAGGAAGTAGTTGAAGGCTTATAGATCTAGGATAGGATGAAAGCCTTTGCCCTTTTTCTCGACCAGAAAGTAGAGGGAATAAAAACCACAGCCTACTTCTGACGCTGGAACCCTCTTCATGGCTCCTTTAGCTAAGAGAGCAATGACTTCCTCCTGAAGCAAGATAAGATGATCCTCCATCAGCGGGTCGTAAGATGGAGGCATGGAAGGGTGGTAGACTTGAAGAGGAGGGAGTGGCCCCTTCGGGCTTTCTGGAGGACCCACCTGTCTGATTTGATGGTCTGCCAGTGGTGGAGGTGATGACTGATCCTGCCACTAACTGGCCGCCCATGATCGAGAAAGACAAGACTCGGAGGGAATGGAGGCTGAGGCGGCATAGGGGGTGGTGGACTGACCCGACCTCTGGCAACCCAACCCACGGGTTTGGAACGAGCCACGCCCTCGGCTGCTTAGAGGTTGTTGAAACTTGCGTGGTCTTGTGGCTGGGATAGGGCTGGCGCAGCTGAAAGCCCCATCCGTAGCCACGAAAGGGGCAAAATGCAGACTGTGGATGTGTGGCCACTGAGAGGCCCAAGGACTTGGTCATTGCCCTTGAGTCCTTAAAGCGATCCATCGCCTTGTCTCCGAAGAGATGGGTGCCATCAAAGGGCATGTCCATGAGAGAGGCCTGGACATCCCACAAAAGGCCAGAAGTTCTCAACCAGGCATGGCGTTGAACAGCCACCATCGATGAAATCACTCTGCCCAGCGAGTCGGTCGTGTCGAGACCACAACGGATGGCAAACTTTGCTGCATCTACTCTGTCTGACACTGTTTGGAAGAGGATGGCCCGGGCCTCCTTCAGGACCTGTGGCAGCACTTGCGCAACCGTTTCCCACAGGAGGTAGAAATATCGGCCCAATAAGCATGCGGTGTTCGCCGACTGCAATGCAAGGCTGGTGGAAGAAATACATTTCTTACCTCAGCTATCCAGCCTCTTGGATTCCCTGTCCGGGGGAGCGGAAGGGAACGTGCCATGGGAGGTAGAGGCTTGGACCACCAAGCTCTCTGGGGGAGGGTGGGTCGTGAGGAAACTTGGGTCGCCCGGAGCAGGGCTGTGGCTGCGAACAATTGTCCTATTCACATGAGCCAATATCAAAAAAGAAGGTTTCCTTTGGATTACTCTAAGAATAACTTTTACTACTCACCACATCCTCCAATGCTCACAATAGTCACGCTGTGGAAAAAGTGTAATATTTTACTTAAGCATAAGCAACAGCCATTTTGGCTATGGTGTCCATTTAAGTTTCCTTCATAATTCTTTCGTCTTTTCACTCTGCTTGTGTTATCTATTTTTGTTGACTTCCTGACTCAGCTAAAGCAATGTACGTGCTGAGGGTTTATAGTTGTCCGTGCACCTGGTCTCAGATGTTAACTGTCGACCATTTACTGCTGCCATAAGCATTTCTGCTCCCCCTCCCACTTTGCTGACCACATGGTTATTCATCTGCCCTTGTTTGCTGATAGCTATTCCTAAAACTTGTTCTTCCTATTTCTGTTCACATGCTTGCATTGCAGAAAACCTGTATAAAAGACCTGTGTTCTGTGACTTCAGTGTACTACCTCCTGCAACACTTGAGAGTGTTGTGTGGACGTGGTCCCGCTCATGAGTGATTAATAAACTTGTTATTTATTCCAACTCCAGTGCTGATCTCTATTTTGTTGGTCTTTGGATCCGTGGACAAGAGGGTGACCCTGCACCAGTGTACCCCTAAAAGGTACATTTCCACAGTTGGCGCCCGACACGTGGGGCCTGATCGGAGACACGGCCGTCCGAAGGAGTGGTCTTGACGGAGGACCGAAATATTACTGAGGAAGCGCACTGCACGAGGAGACCTTTGTCTTTGCAGGCCGACGTGACTTTTCCGGTTTTCCCGATTTGACCCTCCAGGTGGTGGCCGGTCTCGACTGGGGTTTTCTTTGGCGCAAATCTGTAGTGACCATTAGGTCGACCGGAGATCGGCAGGTGGGAGTTGGAGTCTCCTGTTTGGTAAGGTCGCTAAAGCAGCACTCTTGATTTGTTAAGCCTGGGCTTTTTGTTTAAATTTGTTATTCAATCTTTGCAAAGTTTGAAGGCAGGTAATGTGGAGATTTTTCTCCTTTTGGAATATTTGCTTGGAGTAGTAATATTTTACACATATTTTGGTAAAACATGCCTGTTCTCAGCACACTCCGTAGGTGGTGTTGCTGTTCTGGTGGTACCAAAGAAAACTTAGAAAAAAGTCAGCCGGCTCCCCCAGAAGGGACGCCTAATAGAGATATGTATGTCAAATATGGTATTTCTTCCATAATGTACAGTCCACTGTGGAACAAATACACAAAGAAAGATTCCGATCTGCAATGGCCAATGAATGGGTCATTTGATCTTAAAAAGGTTCAATATGTAGAGCAGTGTTTGTTTAAAAGAAGAAGTCGACAGGATATGTTTGATTGTGTGCGTATGTGGGAGAAAGAAGTGCGAGAGAGAGCGAAGAGAGCGGAAGCTATAGCAGAAAAAGTACAACAAAAAACGATATATCAAAAAGCGCTAGAATTAAAAAATAAAGAAAAGAAGGAAAAAACAGAAAAAGAAGATAGAGAACGTCGATTAGAGATAAATGGCTAGTATCCTATTAGGTGCCCTCTCTATTCCCTACTTGATACAACTAAGGATGATTGCATCCTATTAGAACGTCCCCCACCCCCGTATAAACCTCACACTCCAAGTGCCCCTGATGAGGCTTCTGACGACGAGCATTTGTCTTCAGACGACAAAGAACAAGATAAACAAGATGGGCGACAGACTCGCTCTACTTTGACTAAAGCAGAAAAAGATCAATTAAAAACTGCTGCTAGGCAGGAGGCTCGTCGGTCTCACGCAGCATCGCTCATTGTAACTATGCTTCAACAGTGGAACAATGCAGAGCAATTTTATTTTGTAGAAAAATTCGTTTGGGAGGTAATATTTGATTATAGACAAATTTCTCAGGAACTAGAGCCAGCTGATATAAATACTGATTACAAACGATTAACAGAGGGGACTTTTCCTTTTTCAAACCTATCTGATATGATTAGACGAGTGGTTAAAATACGAGACGCAACATTGCGTTTACGAAAGGAGCAAGAATTAGCTAGAAAACAGAGAGGTATAGAAGTGGTTCAATCTCAAGCACAGAATGTAGATGCTCCGGTGGAAGAGGCTGCACCCAGCAGTACTACAGTTACTGTAAAACCTATGCGTGAAGCTGCACCCCTGTATGTTCCTCCGAAGGGTGCGGGAACAAATGATGACAAAACTTCGGATGATGCAAAAGGATATTTTATATAAATTGGGTTTACACTCCTTGGAGTAGAGCTGATGTGATGGCTCTTAAAGCTGCTTTGCCCGACCCCCGGAAAAATCCTGCCGCCTTCTATGAGGAGGTGGAAGGAGCCATTAGCTCCTGCACCATGACTTTGCCAGATATTGATATGTTCTTTGGGCTTAAATTTGCCCCCTGATATGTGGAGAACGATACGTAAAATAGATGACAATGTAGCATATAGTGATACTTGGGAACATTTAGAACAAATAGATGCGGAAAGGGAGCCTGCGCAGGAACCTCAGAAGGAGATATTAGATCTTCCTAAAGCTATTGTGACTAAGTTAAAGACTCTCATACCTCCTAAGAAAATAGATTGGACTACGTTAGCGTCCTGTAAACAAAAAACAGATGAGTCAGTCTCTGATTTCTTTTCAAGGTTTGAGGAAACATTCCATGATTTTAGTGGTCAGTCATTGGCCGATGATACGGGTAAGCATTTGTTTGTCGATAAATTTGTCGCTAATATGTTACCGGAAATAGCTAGTCGCTTAAAGGCCAGTGAGAGTTCTTGGACTACGTCTTCCCCAGTTTCCCTTTTGACTATGGCCCAATATTATGAGCGACAGGAACAGGAAGCGAAAGGCAGGGAGGATAAGAAGGATAAAGCTTTAAAGACGAAAGTTATGTTGGCTCAAATATATGGTCCACCATTTAGGGGAGGTGGCAGAGGCGGACGTGCAATGTATACACCTGGAACACCCCCTCTCCCTCGAGCAAATTTGTCCCCTGAACAGTGTGCTTATTGTACAGAGACTGGTCATTGGCGTTCTGAGTGCCCTCTTTTGCGAGGTCAGCAGTATCAGCGGGGAAGGGGCAGTATAAGAGGACGCCCAGGGAATTCAGGAAACAGGGGAGGTACAGGAGCTCGTCCCAGGTTTGAGGCAGTTGAACAAGGACCAAATTACTCTAATACTTTTGATAGTCGAAATCAATATCAAATGTCTGATTATTCTGATGAGGTCCTTGCAGATTCTGACTACGCATAGGGATGCCTAGGATGGGGTAAGGAACCGGTTGAGGTACCAGTAGATCAAATGAGTCCTTATGTTGACGCAAACGTCTTGAGATCTACTGATTGGTTTCTGGTTGATACAGGGGCTACTCGTAGTGCCCAGTCTAAAAAACTGGTTCCTAGGGCTCCCCTGTCCGGCACAATGATAACATCGATAGGATTCGATGGGACACCTACACCTAGCCCACTTTCACAGACACTTGAATTCAGACTTGATAAATTCACTGCATCATGTCCATTTTTGCTTTCACCTACCACACCAGACAACATTGTGGGTATCGATATGCTTAAATATTTTCGTGCCACAATACGTTGTTCTCCGGAAGGTGTGCGTGTTATTTTGAATGATAATTACCCAATGGTAGAGAGATCTTGTCTTATCAATGAGGACGTCGCTCTGGCATCCTTACCTAGTACTTTGTGGGCTAAATCAGATACTGATGTGGGTCAAATGGTTATTCCACCTGTACATATTCAAGCAAAGGAGGGTGTTTCATTGCCTCGACTGCCTCAATACAAAATATCTCGAGAAGGTGAAGAAGCATTGGCACACATTGTTCAGGATTTGATTAAAGTGGGGGTAGTGGAAGAGGTCCCCTATAACATTTGCAATAGCCCTATCCTTCCTATTTTGAAAAAAGACACTGACACTAAAATCTACAGATTCATTATTGATTTGCGAGAGGTTAATAAAATTGTAGTGCCCCAATATCCGGTGGTTTCTGACATCACTACACTTCTCACTATGGTCCCTCCTACTGCCACTGCATTTTCGGTGATCGATTTGAAGAATGCTTTCTTCTCGATACCCATCCATCCTGACAGCCGTTATTTGTTCGGGTTGACCCTGAAAAATAGTTCATATCGGTTCTGTAGAGCTCCACAGGGCTATACAGAGAGTCCCAGTATTTACAGTCCGGCATTAAAAAGGCAGCTCGATTCCTTTTCTGTACCCAAAGGGGTGGGCCTTATCCAATACGTCGATGACATCTTGTTGGCTGCAGATACCCCTGAGCAGTGTGCAGAAGGACACTGTTATTGTTATCATTTCTTGCATCTCACAATCACAAAGTCTCGCGAAAGAAATTGCAATTTTGTAGACAGCAGGTTACCTATTTAGGTCACCTCCTGTCTAAGGAGGGACGTGCACTTACACCAGATCGCATTCAGACCATTTTAGATACTCCTGTGCCCCGTACTCAGAAGGATGTTCGTGCACTGATTGGCCTCACTTCTTTCTGTAGGCAGTGGATCCCCAGTTTCTCGCACATTATTAAACCTTTATTGGCCCTTTTGACTAAAGACACTCCGATGCCCCTCCCATGGACTACTGAATGTCAGAATTCCTTCCAACAGTTATGCCAAGCTCTTTGCTCTGCACCAGTATTAGGAACTCCAGACTACACTAAGACCTTCACACTCTATGTACACGACAGGGAAGGTTGTGCCCTCTCAGTCTTAACACAAACATACGGTGATAAGCAACGTCCTTGTGCCTATTTCTCAGCTGTTCTTGTCCCAGTCGCTCGCGCGCTGCCTGGTTGTTTCCGAGCTGTGGCAGCAACGGCTGTATCAATACGTCAGAGTGAACATAAGCTGCTTGTGTTAGTACCCCATTCTGTTGATGCTTTGCTAAATCAAACAAAAACACAGCATTTGACTAGTGCCCGCTTGACAGGATATGAATTTACACTTTTGGCCCCTCATATTACACTGAAAAGATGTCTGACCCTAAACCCTGCTACATTATTGCCATTTCCAGCTACTCAGTCTCAGTCGCAAGAGTTACATGATTGTATATTCCTTACTGAAGAGCAAACAAAGGGCCGCGTTGACTTGCAAGATACACCTCTCTCTAGTGTTGATGGGGAGTTATGGGTTGATGGCTCGTGTCTCAAATTGCCTGATGGCACTACATCTGCTGCCTATGAGATTACAACATTTCAGACAGTAGTAGAAACAGCTCGCATCCCACAGAAGTCAGCCCAAGCGGCCAAATTGATTGCACTAACGAGAGTGTGTGAGCTTAGTACAGATTTGCTTGTTAATATTTTTACTGACAGCCAGTACGCTTTCGGGGTGGCACACAATTTTGGCCGCTTATGGAAAGAAAGGGGTTTCCTCACCTCACATGGGACACAGATAGTGCATGGAGAATTAGTACATAATCTTCTTACTGCTCTAACCTAACCTAAGAAAGTGGCAATTGTTAAGTGTAGTGCACACAAGAAAGTGACTGATAAAATAGGAGCAGGTAATACCTTTGCAGATTACACAGCCCGTGAAACCGCAATGCAGCGAAGTACCACATCTATGTATGTAGTGAAGTCACAAGCTGAACGTTGGCATGATGCCAGACAAGAGGTACTGGACATGCAACAATCTGCCTCCACTGATGAACTAGACCAATGGTCTAAGGAGGGAGCACTGGATGATGAGGGCTGTTGGAGGAATAAAGATATGACCAAATGGAAGTTACCCACAGCCTACTTATACCCCATGATTCACATGGTACATGGGCCGGCACATGTTGGAGCATCCTCAATGGCAAAACAACTTATGCAAGTTTGGGATCATCCTGATATTGCCGGCACTGCTAAAAAGATGGTCCAGTCTTGTTTGGTCTGTCTTCAGTATAATCCCGGAAAGGGAACGCTAACTCCAACAGGAGGGTTTGCGACACCAACTGCACCTTTTGAGGTCCTGCAAATGGACTACATTCAGTTTGAGCGCTGTAATAACTTGAAATATGTCCTGGTGGTGGTTTGTGCCTTCAGTAAATGGGTGGAGGCGTATGCTACAAAGGATAATACAGCTCTCACGACAGCAAAAGTTCTCCTAAAGGAGGTCTTTCCTCGATTCGGCATTTGTCGGGTCTTATGGAGTGACAACGGACCTCATTTCATTGGGAAAGTTATCGAATATGTCATGAAAGGGTTAGGGATTAAGCAGAAATGTCATGCTGCTTTTCACCCACAATCAGCAGGCTTCGTGGAGCGTTACAATTCCCCTCTGAAACTGAAATTGGCTAAAATACAGGCTTCCACGTCTTTGAAATGGCCTGATGCCCTGCCCCTAGCACTGCTTTCTATCAGATCGATACCACATACACGATCTGGCCTTACGCCATATGAGGTTGTGTTTGGCAGGCCCATGAATATTTGGGGAATCCCTAAGCCTCGCCCTATACATGATGTACCCTATGTGTTGATGAGTGACTATTTGTCCCAGTTAACTGACAGCTTGTCTTCTATTTATCAGCAGGTACGGGAAGCCCTTCCAGACAGGTCGCAGGGTGATGGCCATGATCTGCGGCCTGGCAATCTTGTTTTAACGAAGTCCTTCCAGCGGACCAATTCTTTGGCACCCCGTTGGCGTGGACCGAAGCAAGTCCTCTTGGCTACCAGAACTGCGGTACGAGTGACCAACCGGAAGAATTGGGTGCACGCCACCCACTGTCGCAAAGTTCCGCATGCCCTCGTGAGCCCAGCTGCGTTGACAGATCACCGCAACATCCTGGTCACCGAGAAAGGATGAGCCGTGTCACCTGAAAGACCTGAGGAAGTCTTCCCGGACCACACGATCCCTGGTACATCCAGATATCTGCTTCGATCCAGGAAGAAAGACATTTCATCGCAGAAAGAGACTGTTTGAGCCACTGTCCTGGGTGGTTAAAGACTGACTACAAAGGGGGGTAGCCTTTTAGTGACTACTCGTCTCAACGTTAGTGAAGAAACCAACGCCTGCCCAGGACCTTAGGGCACCATCTATTTTGTTGTTTACCGACGAAATGAACATGACGGAGGAGAAGCAATCGAATGCTGCAAACGTCTGTAGTAAAAATATGATGCTCGCTATTGGCCTAACTTTGACTGTTGTCATCATTACTGTTATAATGTGGGTTGTAGAGGAAGTAGCTCCGGCTCGAAACTTATTGACTGCTACTACTCCTGTCCCCACCGAACATTATTTTACTCTTCCCTATCATGAAAAGAAGCACCGAATGTCGTATCTCAATAACACTTTCATACAAATGTTGCATCATACTCATAATGCTACGGACACCACCAACTGCTGGGTATGTGGAATGATCCCATCTCATCAGAAGAAGGGAGGAACGCCTTTCATTCCCTTGCCATTCTCGCATAATGGCTCCTGTAGAGCCTGGTTCGCACTGTTGTGGGCCTCTGAAATTGCTAATATTACTCTAGCTGATGTAGGAGGACTTAATGCAAAACTTAATAAAGTTTGTTACCCCGATGAGGAAGGGGACCCACAAGCCAAAGGAACTGTATGGGAAATGGAGGAGTGTCGCAAAGGAAATTCCTCCACGCGTTATGTTTTCCCCAACACTCGAACGGCCAAGGGTAACAGGCCTTTTGTTATCGCTGTTACTAGAGCCTGAGCAAATCTTTGTGTGAGCAGTTTTGGTAGTATCCCAGTGGGAAAAAGTGACTGTACCACAGTATTGACCATTACTGGAACGAACAATAGCAGTTTCCTGTCCTCACACAACACTTATTTCATTTGTGGGAGTAAAGGCTACTATCATCTACCAATTGGATGGTCTGGAACCTGTTATGTGTCCTTTTTGCTTCCTCCTGTGTTCCTAGCACCTGCATCTTATCATAAAGATCAAAAACAGATTAATGACATTTCCTTGAACCAATTCAAAAGAACTATAAATAATGATGAAGTGGATCAAACTGATACTGCATTACAGCAATATGTTGACTTTAATTTGGGACTCTTTTTCTTTGTTGGTGCGGCTTTAAATAGTAGGAAGATTAGACGCTTAACCCGTGTAGTAGAGGATGTAACTAATCAGACAGCAATGGCGCTTGGGAATATTACAGAAGAACTCCAAATTACGAGAATTGTGACTTTGCAAAACCGAATGGTGCTAGACGTGGTTCTAGCTGATCGTGGTGGAGCAAGTCGCATTATCGGTAGTAGTTGTTGTGTATTTATCCCTGACCACGCCCCTTCTGTTTATGATGCCATTTCCAAAATGCATAAAATAGCTACTGAGATACATCAAGATTCAGGAACATGGACTTGGGCTGGATGGTTCTGGAACGTATTTTCTGTATGGGGTTCAAAAATATTATCGGCCTTGTTCATAATTATTGCAATTCTCTTCTCCTGTTGTTTATGTATCCAATGCGGACCGATGCTTTGTTCCCTCTGTATTTCCACTTGTACTACTTGTCTACCATCAAAAACGAATGTCCAAAATGTAAATGCCCGTTTAGCAATAGATCTAGAAGTTAGCGACATGATGCTAATTGATATACATGATATTTATCGTACCCCTTTTAAAGCATAAGAAAAATGTCTTAGCTTATGCTAAAAGGGCCGTCTGTGGAAAACGTGTAATATTTTACTTAAGCATAAGCAACAGCCATTTTGGCTATGGTGTCCATTTAAGTTTCCTTCGTAATTCTTTCGTCTTTTCACTCTGCTTGTGTTATCTATTTTTGTTGACTTCCTGACTCAGCTAAAGCAATGTACGTGCTGAGGGTTTATAGTTGTCAGTGCACCTGGTCTCAGATGTTAACTGTCGACCATTTACTGCTGCCATAAGCATTCCTGCTCCCCCTCCCACTTTGCTGACCACATGGTTATTCATCTGCCCTTGTTTGCTGATAGCTATTCCTAAAACTTGTTCTTCCTATTTCTGTTCACATGCTTGCATTGCAGAAAACCCGTATAAAAGACCTGTGTTCTGTGACTTCAGTGTACTAGCTCCTGCAACACTTGAGAGTGTTGTATGGACGTGGTCCCGCTCATGAGTGATTAATAAACTTGTTATTTATTCCAACTCCAGTGCTGATCTCTATTTTGTTGGTCTTTGGACCCGTGGACAAGAGGGTGACCCTGCACCAGTGTACCCCTAAAAGGTACATTTCCACAACGCAACCTCAAAACCACTGATCATTCACCATACACACAAGGGAAGTATAATAGTAAGCCCAAGGTCAAAATACTAAATTGTAAAAATAGATCTATTTATTGATAATTATATCAAAAAGATATACAAAAACAATACAAATTACTTAAGTTAAAAACAGCTTAATGACTTATTTTTTAAAACTTTGTTTATTGTGACACATAGTGGAAAAATTCACACCCGTTGTTCTTACTGTTATCTGCAACAAGACTAACACAAGGTATATAAACAATTCATGGGAATATTACACAATAAACAAACAATACAATCTAACAGGGAGAGAACACACAAAAGACAATACACTGTCATAAACGAAACACTCATCCGTGACAAAACAATAGTAGGCACTAGAACCCAATTCTACAAAATTGATTAGTATTCTGTGGTTCCAGCCTTTCGACGGATTGTGTCGTGAAGCGTTGACGCGTTTTGATGGAAAAGATTATTGCACCATCTTTTTCAAGACCGTATTTGTGACTCTCTTAGTTAATTGATTTTGCCCGAAGAAAATAAAAATACCTCGTGTTTATTTGTTGAAAAAGGAGATATAAAAATTCTCTTGTCGTAGTTGTAGCAGAAATACTGCTATCCTACACGCAACTTTGGGGGTTAATACCTCCGTCCATCTCAGATGCGTCCTGTTGTGTAAATCTCAGAGCGTATCTGCTCCTCTATGCTGGTTAAAGAGGATGATTAAAAGAACAAGTAGTTCAATGAGGGAAGTTTCTTTCCCAAACGTTGTATATTGATATGATCTCTTGGGCGGAACCTGCTGCACTCCTTCCAAATTCCTGGCCTTGTTAGTTCTATCACGGCAACACCCTTCATAAATTGGGTCCGTCGGCGTGGCAAGGCGTCACGTATTTTCACCGGTTAGTGCAGTCTTGAACCAAGTTCCCAGTAGGACATCCCTAAGGGCCTCATTAAAGGGCAGCAAAGGTTCTGAAGAAGAGACACCAGGCTGCAGAACCTCTGTCAACATATTAGTCTTGACCGCCATGGAAGGGAACTGAAGGTCCAGGATCCCAGACAGCCTCAGCAACCCCATAGCAAATGATGCTCCCTCCTCCGTAGCTACAGAAGGAGGAGAAAGCATGCTAGAATCTAGAGAGATGTCCAGTCCTCTGGCCTCACCCAGTTCCTCATACTAGTCCATTTCTTGATAAGGCTGGTCTTCTAAAGGGTCCAGCCACCCCTCCCAATCTTCTCACACTCCTAGCCCCTTAGAATAGGGTTCAGGAAACGACCTAGGACTCGGAGGTTCTATCAGTGTCGGTTGATGCAGTACCGGCTCTGGGTCGTCGGCTAGATGTCTCTATCAGATTTACCTTTTCCCAGTTAAGCTACCAGGCATATAGCCTACATTATTAGTTTGTCACCATAACCAACTCAAGGCTACCATATTGAGTAAAAGCTTTCCCACAGGACAACCATCAGGCATACATTCAAGTACATTACAAGTATGAACAAATTTACAGTTACTAAAACTATATACAACTCTTTCTTAGAGTGTCTAACAGGAGTTATTACACTTATTACCCTAGGTTTATCAGGGGGTAACCAACACCATAACTGTTGCCTTCTACAGTAAGAGATCCTATGTAACAAAATACATTTCTACTACATATAGCCTTTATTAAAGTGTAATACCAGTCCACACTGAAAGGCCTAGTGGCTTTAGCATATGATTAGCACAATAAATATGGCATTCCTACTGCATTTTTTGTAACATTTCATAATAAACAGTTAAAATAAGGAAACTGGTGGGTGTCAGTGAGGTTTATTAACGAAATTTAATATAATAATAATAACATAATTTTCCCAATGAGCCAATCAAGCCTCTAGCCTTTATCATTAGCTTGTCATTATAATGAACTCAAGGGCGTTGCACTTAGCAACACAATCAGGAGAACAGTCCTGAAATTACAAATATGTTCACACCTACCACCTACAGACTGCAAAACAATATACGGTAACAAGAATTAACACAGTGCATATTCCCTACCTTGGGTTTGACAGCGCAGGTAACCAACACCACAACTGTTGCCAAATACGGTAATCAGTGAGATTGCATGTAATCAAATACTTGACTACAGGCTTTATCACACTGTAATAACAACCCACATTTAAAGACCTATTGCCTTTAATACATGCTTTTCACAATAAATAAGTCAGGCCTTCTACCGGTGTTGTAAAATTTCATATTAAACAGATCAGGCTTGATCACTGGCCTATCACTGTACCGAGTTCAGTCATAGGCCATATGCACAAAACTTTTTTGAGGTCACAAATGGGTCAAATCGCAGAATCATCTTGTGAGCTACCGCAAAAGAGCATTGTATAATAAACAATGTCAAATTCTGATTTGGTAACTTGCTACCGAATCCCAATTTGGGGTGTGTTTAGGGCGTCCCTTCCAACTACAGAATTGCAGTGGTATGTATATATTAATGTTTTGTTATCGAATTACAGTTGCAAAACATAATACATTTTTTACAGACTACTAAAAGGTAGTGGTAACCATTCACTAATGGGAAGGGGTCCCCAAGGGAGCCTTTCCCCTTTGAGAACGTTAAAAAAAAATTAAGAGCAGGAAGTGGTCCCACGGACAACTGCCTACTCTTCGAAAAATGAAACTTAAAAGTTACATTTTCTATTTTTTAAACACATTCCGTTTTCCTTTAAGTAAAACGGCCAGCATATAAAATTAAAAAAAAGATTCCTTTATTAGACGGCAATCACAGACAAGGTGGTCTGCTGACCCTAGTAGGCCACCATCCCATTGATGGCTATCCTTTCTAATGGGTCTCAAACTGCGACCTACCTCACTAATATTCAAGAGGTAGGTCGATTTGCATCCCACTAGGAATTGTTATTTATTGGTTGTAAGTTTTCTTACATAAGAAATTGCGATGTTCTAATTGCGATTCAGTAAAAATCTCAATTCCTACTTTTGTACATCTGGCCCATTGTGTATACACTTTTCCACAAGGCAACAGATCATTCCAATCAGTTGAAGCACACACCTTCCGCACAGTTAAAAGCTTGTAAGGTGGAAGATCAACATGTAGGCAGAGCTTAGACCCCACTTTCAGTACTACGTAGTAAAGCTCCTTTCCTGGTGATCACAAAGGTGTGTAGCAACAGCTTCGCTATCAATCCAGAAATAAAAATAAAAATAAAAACATGTGGGCGACTAACACGGGAGGCACTGAGGGGTTTTCACACTGATTATTGCAAATCATTTTTCTTTGGTGTCCCAAACCAGGTTCTGCTTCGGCTGCAAAAAAACGCCAGACTGGTTTTGGGTGCTTCTCGCTACCCTATACCAATTTCAGACTAGTTACACTGCCTGCCAACTGCACGTAAAGAGGGCAAAGTCCTGAACTTTTCTTGAACTGGCATTCTATTAGGAAGTAAGATATCACTCTCTCAGATTAACGATGTATTGTAAAAGGTAGGAAAGTGCCAGTGTCCCTCTACGGATATCAAAATATCCCAAATAATAGATGTCTTTAAAAAAATGAAAACATATTTATTCAACAGTCTGACGCCACTTGAGAACCTCAAGCGTTCAATACCAAACGGTTAAAGCGCTTTATGAGTGTACTGGAACCGGACATTCTGTATTGTGACTCAAATCTGACTGTGCTTAAGAACAGAACCCGTAAAATGTTATGAGCCTTTAAGGTTTAGCAAGGAGAAGAAGATGTCCGTTTTATGTTGTGACATGACACAATCACAGTCTACGAATGTACAGCGTGTCCTATATTTGTATATAAATACATCTTCATGATGTAGCTGCAATGGTTCTTTCAGGACATAAAACACAGTCTTTGGACACTTCCCCGGCAGCCCTCGAGCAACGCTGGCCAAGTCCCCTTTCAAAAGCCTTTGGAAAAAGGGGAAAAACATGTCATTTGCTCCATCTGTTATTTCCTTTCTTTTTTGGCTTTGGAGAAGTAAAGTTATGCAAGAGCTTTTGAATGTAAAGGTTTCTGTGTGCTGTTTAATTTTTTGTGACTCTGTGTACAGAATATGCGATGTTGCGTAACAGAATCTAGAGCGGATGGCCAGGCTTTACCAATGATTTACACAACCCAATGTAATAAATACAGAGCATTAAAAAACAGAGAACAAGGGAAAACGAAAGGAGGGGTGGAAGGGCGAGAGCCCAGGAAAGATAGTAATCTTCACAGGAAGGGAGCTACCTGTCTGGAACAAAAGGTTCATTTACTCAAAATGAACATACACAGAGAACAAGTATTATCTATTTGCCCACACTGCTGTTACATGGGGGTTGCCCTGATCAGCTGCAAAACTAGTGTAATCAAGTAAGAGGTTAGGAAGAACATTTGGAAAAGTAGAAACAAGATGATTCTATTTTAATCCAGGTCACTGACCGCAGTATAGGGCAGATGTGCAGCGAAAGGGTGCTTCATGAAGTCCTAGGTATTGTACAAAAAGGTCTAGGTATTGTACAAAAAATACTGCATACAGAACATGTTAATTACCTTCTAGTAGATACTCTATCTAACCGCAGAGTCCTCACCTTTAAAATATTCCCAACAACCAGATGGGATTCCGGCGTTCAACAGCAATTGCTGTCACGAGCTGGCATGTGGCAGCGTTGAACTCTGCAAGGGCATTGCACTGCCTCAGAACTGATGGAGTGCAGCCGCAGTCAGGCACCACCCCTGCGCGCTGACGTCAGTTGTGTCTTGTACTTTTTCGCTAATCAACTATTACAGGCCGACTATAATGAAACTAAATTGGGACCTTTTTACAGATACCTGGGTCCACTCCACGGAACAGGGAAGGGGGGGGGAGGGGGAGCAAGGGGGTTAGTAAGGAATCTGCAGTTAAAGAGTATCAACCAGAAATACACTTACCAAAAGTAAATAACTTGCTCTTCTGACAGATACTTCTAAACACAGATTCCTTTTCTTTGGAATAGATAATACATTCCCAAAATACGGAGGGTCTGATGAGTGGACTCATACCAAGAAACCCTAGCGAGACGAACTGGCAAACTGTCTCTCCCTATGGACTTAACAGGACAATACATCTAGACAGAGTCTCTCTTTATACTGCCTTCCCTTAACAGCACCGGCAAAGCAGCCACATCAATCCTTTTAAGAACCTCAGCACAATAGGTTACTTAAATAAAGAAGGCTGGTCAGGCTAACATACAAAAAGCAAGGGGACCAACATAAAACCTTATAACTGTACCCACCACAAAGCTTTGTTCGGCCAAAGATAAGACAAACAACAGAACATCTGATAATTTGGTCCGCATGGGGATCAAGTTGATGGCCTATACCTGGGCACAAATTTTTCCCAATGCTCGACATAGATGGATTTAGTTGAGAGGCCCTTAGCCAAAATAATCACATCCACGACTTGATCAGGCAAGTTGAAAATGCTCAAGTGTTGCTGCTCCATCTCCATGCCTGGATGTGTAGAATGTGTAGATTTGGTTGCAGGACATATCCCTGTTGCTGAGAAAGAGGTCCTCCCAGAGAGGCAGACAGAATGGAGCGCAAATGCTCAGACTCAGCAGGTCAGATAACCATACTCTTTTTGCCTAATCAAAATGACTTTAACCTGGTCAGTCCTGACCTTCGTCAGAACTCGAGACAGGAGAGGCAGCAGTAAAAACATGTACAAAGGTTATGTGTTCCACTGTAGGCGAAATGTGTCTCTAAGTATCCTCTTGGCAGGAACCCCAGCGTGAAGTAATCTCTACACTGCATGGTCTTTGCTGAGCCGAAAACATCCAGCCAGTGCACGCCCCACTATTCAAAGATATTGTGGTCAGCCAGCTAACGTTTGGTGAGACCTGGCTCTTCGGATGACCTCGGAACTGCCCGAACCCCCTCCCTCCAGCGCCTTGAGACCCTTACGGGTGAGTAGTGCGCTCTAAAAAATCCCTGATTGACTTAGCTTGGCCAGTTAGGTCATTCAGTGACCCCACCAGATGATTGGCTACCAAGGAGATTCCCCTGAGTGTCCAGCCATCACCAAAGACGCTGTGCCTCCTGGCACAAGATCCAACACCCCACGCTGCCCTTTGTTTTGCACTACAACACTGTGGACTTGTTGTTCATCAAAACCTGCACAGATCTTCCATCGATGGATGGGAGAGAGACTTTCAGAGCCAGACGAATGAAGGGAAACTTCAGGAGCTTGCTAAGGAGCCTTGGTTCCAGTAAGTACCACAGGCCCCTGATTGAGCAGTGGCTATTTTAGAAGTGTAATCCCCCTTACCCTGACTAGAAGGAAGGGTCCCTACATGGACAAGGTGCATACCTCTGCCAACTAGAGACCTCAATTTCTAACAACCGACATCACTAAGACCCAGGATTGAGCTTGAAATACCAGACCATATCCTTAATGTTCTGAGCTTGTTGCACGGGTGAGAAGGATTTGAATGCCACCATGTGCAGGACAGTTCCAATTAAGTGAATACTCTGTGTAGGTGTCAGATGCGACTTCTGTTTGCTGATATAAAACTTCGGGGCTGGAAAAAGGGCAATCATCATTTGAAGATGGTCTGTGACTGACTGCTGAAAGCTTATCGTCCAGTAAGTAAGATACAGGGATACATATATCATTGACCTACAAAGGTGAGCCACAGCCGCCACCATTACCTTCCTAAAGACCAAGGCACTGAGGTGAGGCCAAAGTGTACAATGGCAAATTGGAAATTCTCTCCACTGTATCACAAACCAAAGGTATTGTATATAGGACTGCAGGACAGGTACATGAAAATGTGCACCCTGCAAGTCCAAAAATAATAAATATTCTCTCATTCGGGTCAATGGCGGAAAGAACCTGGGCCAGAGTGAGCATTTTGAATTTGACCTTCTGTAGAAGGCATTTGGGGACAAAGATCCAAAATAGCAGCAGCAATACACCCTTTTGATGGCCGCCATGGCCAATAGCGACTTGATCTTCTGCAAAACGAGCTGCTGAAACTTGAGTAGCAGCGTGTGGGGCACAGGGAAAAATAGGAATGGTATGGCTTATACTGTTTGAACAATTTGCAGCACCCACCAAACTGAAGTGATGGATTCCCAGCCGGATAGAAAACATTTAATTGTGTCTCCTACAGGTTGTGCGTTGATTGGAAGCCTTTGCAACTGGTGAGTAGGAGATGACAGATTGCTTTTCTTGGTGGAGTCCACGATCCCAACAACCACCACAGCATCTGAAGCCAGGAAAATCTGGCTAAGATGCTGACTGGTAGTGAGGGCTGCTGTTATAGATAGGCTAGACTCTGAGAGTAGCCTCTGAATTGTCTATTGTTGGTGAAACTGGCAGGCCTATGAAAGCAAGCATACGGAATATGCCATACCATGGCTGGCTTTAGAACATTCTAGCACTGAGTTGGCCTTTTCTCCAAAAAGTCTGAATCCATCAATGGGCATGTCCATTAAGGATGTCTGAACGTCACTGAGAAAAAACTGTAGCTCGAAGTCAGGCATGAAACCTGAGTACAACACTAGTGCCCATTGAATGGCCCAAACGGTCCACTGTGTCAAGACTTGCACTCAGCATATTTGGCAGCGTGCTGTCTGCCCTGAGTTTCTTGGGAAGCAGCTGTCCTGAATTTGTCAGGGACAGCTGGCAGGATCTCGTTGCTCATGTCCTAAAGACCACTTGGTTTTCCAGGGTTGGATGTTAGGTGAGAATGGCTGGGTCACCAGAGGCTAGAGTATCCCATCTAGCCACTGGACGACTGACTGCAGGAGCTGAGCATAGCATCATCCAGGCAGACACTAAAGTATCTGTTAGGGCACCATGAAAAGACAGCAAGAGCTACAATGTGGCAGGCTCAGGCTGCAAGACTTCTGTCAACACATTTGCTTTTGTTTCATCAGTAGGTAAGTGTAAATCAAGTACTCTGCTACCCTGCTGACAACAACTTCAAAGGGGGCACTTTCCATTGTAGGTTGACCTGGTGGAGAGGCTAATTCAGTCTTAAGAGCGGTATGCAACTCACTAGTATTTTGTAAGTTCATGTACATCCCAGCATCAGTATAGTGAGGGAGAAGCAAGTGATCCGCCCCCTCACCATCGGCATCATCATGTGGCATATTCCAAAGCCTCCCAACTGCATCCCAAATAGACCCAAACAGAGCCTCTAGTCTCATATAATAATGGCACCAAGGGAGAGGCTGTGGATCTTCCGACGTTGTGGGCTGTGCTATGGTGATTTCATTGTGCCACAAGGTCTAGCACTGGCCATCATCGGCTCTGAGTCAGAGATCGGCACGAGGACCGGATGTGGTGGTGGTGCAGTCAAGACCAGTGTGGCGTCCAGAGTCAGTGTGGAATGGTGGGCTGGCGCTTGCAAGGAACTGGGAGAAGGTACAACAGGGTCAGGAGGTGCCGACAAAGGACCCGGCGGTAGAAGTGTGACCAGTGGCTCCATGGGGCCCAAAGATGCTCCACAAGGAGCCAGCATTGACTTGAAGATCTGCAGCATTGCCTCTTTAAATGCCTCTATTTGCTACAGGGTCAAGGAGGTCCCGGGGAACTATGCTGTCCCGGGACCACACGTGAAATCAGAAGATCCATGTGGAGTCAGGCCTTTGGATTGCCAACTGTACAGCTTTCTACCTGTTTTGAAGTAGTGAGAGAAGGATGAATCCTGGTTAACCTTCTTGGGATTAGAGATAGGTGACCATCATCTGCTTTTTGCAGCCACAACACAGTGTAATATCTATTGTCTTGGTGGGAGACATTTTCCCTGGCACACTATCATTGAAATTTGGCATCAGTACACCGGCGAAGTTGGGAGCAGAGGTTCAGATCCATGCTGAAAGACATGGAATGAAAGGAACCAACATGAAAGTGCAGGTGTGGCCCCTATAGGCAGCTCCACGCCATTGGGGCAGCGCAAGGCTGTCACAGAGTCCGACAAGTGCAGCTATCAAAACATGAGAGCAATTACTGTTGAAAATCAGATCCAGTCTGGGGCATGGGAATATTTTAAAGGTAAGGGATTTGCAGTTAAAAGTATCCATCATAAAAATATTTATTCTTTAAGTAGCCAGGAGATGTGAATTTAACAAAACTTCCATAGTATATTTTTTTATTTATTTATGCCATTTTATATAGCACACAGCTACCCACTAGGGGTTTCCTGGCGCTTATGCAATAGGTTGGGTCGTATTCAAGTCACAATAGCTTAATACTACCAGGTCTTCAGTTGTTCGTGGAAAATCGTGAACAAGGAACAGCCTCTCAGTGATTCTGGAAGGGTGTGCACAACTTGGGACCTTGGTGTGCAAAAGATCGTCCTCCAATGCGTGTATGTTTCACTCTAGGTATCTCACAGAGGGAAAGTCTGCTAGAGCACAAGAGATGTGCCGGGTAATAAGGTCTAGCACATTCATGAAGATATCCTGCAACAGCCTCTGATCTGGCTCTGTACATGTAGCACTAGGTTTTTAAATGAATTCGCTTCTCCACCTTAAGCCAATGGAGTTCAAGAAGAAGGTGCGAGGTTGAAGCGCTTTTAGGGAGTCTATATAGAATTCTGACTGCCGAATTCTGGACCACTTTTAACTACCTCATGGATGCTTTAGCTGCCTCCAGATAAAGCACATTACCGTAGTCCAGTCTTGACATAATAAGTGCCTGGATTACCGTCCTTTGAGCAGAGAATAGCAGAAGCCAGAGAATATTTCGCAGCCAATTCAGGATGACAAAGCAGGCGGCCGCCACCTTCGATGCCTGCGGTCTCATGCAAGCATCCAAGGTTCTTAACCTTAGTAACTGGCTCTGGTAAGGGACCCAGGGTTTCCTGCTAGTGTTGAGGATCCGACATTGATGGATCCTTTCCGAATCCCAGTACCTAGGTCTTATTTCCATTACGTTTTAGTGAATGGTTGTTCATCCACCCCGCGAACACGTCCAAACATATGTTCAATGACTCAGAGTTGCAATTCTGAGTAGATGACAGGAAGAAAATATTCTTTGCATCATCTGCATATGAAAATAGAATGACTCCGCAACTTTCCACTATGTCAGCCAGTGGATGCACATAGATACATAATGCCGGACTTAGGGCTGAACCTTGGGGGACTCCTGTGTCGCTTGGAGGAGGCCCTGGCTGAGATCACCTGAAATGAACGCTCATTTAAAAAGGATGTCATCCAGAAAGGGCTGTCTGTGCCTTGGATTCCTACAACCGCCAATCTTTCCAGGAGAATCTCATGAGACACCGTATTGAATACCGCACTGAGATCAAGAAGGATCAGTGCGGCCGTCTCGCCTATATCCAGGAGCCGTCTAAGATGTTCTGTGACTCCTAGAAGGATGGATTTGGTACTGTCCCTTCCTAAATCCTGAATGTGAAGGGTGTAAAGAGCCCTGGGCCTCAATAAAACTGGAGAGCTGTCTGTTAATATGCTTCTCCATGATTTCAGCCATGATGGGAAGCATTGAGACTGGTCTATAGTTGCCCCAGATGTCAGGGTCCAAGTTCGACTTCTTCAGGAGAGGCAGAACCAAGGCATGTTCCCATGCCTGTGGAACCTGCCCCTCCGTTAAGGAAGAGTTAAGGAGCTCTAAATGTGACTAACTGTAAGCACGGCTACTGTGGTAGTCTATAAGCAGTGAAGTCAAACCGTGCATCCAAGCTAAAGTATGAATACAGAATTAATATCTAAAAGTGCTTTAGAGAAGACTAGTTTCTTTTTAAAATAATTTCTTTATTATTACATTTCAGAGAAATAATCTCTTTGAAATCCAGGGATCATACAGTATGAAATACGATTATGATCAACATGACATACCATCCATTAAAATTGCATCAATAGAAAAAGGAATACAGTGCTATCTGATATAAACAGTAAATCCACTTCATCTACAAAAGAAAAAAAATAAACAAGCAATTCGAAATAAAACCATCTCCCACCACTTCATCGATAGTTTGTGTAAAAACATTTTGAAATACATAGAGACTTCCAGTGCATTAATATACTAAACCGTAAGACTTCCATTACATTACTATACTAAATCAATACCATCCAGTCATAAGCCTACCATCTTGACATGTGCTCATTAGTTGAACAAAGGAATGGGTTTATAAAGAAATATATACTCTTTTGAACAAGTGTGATATATTACCAAAGGTGACGCCAACCTTGTATGAATGTAAAGAAATTAATATAGTTATAGCTTCCTGTCTGGACTGACAACCATATTTTACAAATATTGGGCAAAGGAAATTTTGTGTTTCCTTTAGAAACAAACATTTGCAATGCAATAGGTCTCGCATTTATGCGAGTTTGAGCTATTGGCATTGTAAATCACAATGCCTCTTATTTATGTTTTGGTTTTTAAAACAGAAATAAAAGGCATTTACAATGCCAATAGCTCAAACTCGTGTAAATGCCAGACCTATTGCATTGCAAATGCTTGTTTTTTAATACCAGTGATTACCCCTGTTTTTTTTTTTACATTTTTCTATTTGAGGTGTGCCTCCTGTGCACATCATGTTTTTTATCTTTTTCCATAGCCCCACTTCTTTCTTCATGCACTTTCCTCCAGACATTACCCTGTATACAACTGCTGCATTGTTTGTTACCGTGGTGCAGTGCACGCTACATAATGTCCAGTGCAACTGAAGATAAAGCTGGAATGCCATATACCCCCATTTTCTATTTAACGTTCTCAGCCCACATTTGCTAAAGCTCATCTGCTCCATGCAGTATGTTTCTACTGACATAGACCACTGATGTGTTTCTGAAGGAGGTATTGTTAGGTACATTGTTCTGCAATTGTCAGTTTCATGAGTGTCATCAAATAAAGCCTGTTTGAAAGTCCTTAGTAAAAATGCAATAGGTCTCGCAATTGTGAGTTTTTGAGCTATTGGCTTTGTAAATGGCAATGCCTTTTATAATATTAAAAGGCACTGTCATTTACAATATTTATTTTATTTATTTATTTAACAACTTCTAGAGCGCACAAATACCCTTGGGTGTCTCGGCGCTATGGACTGTAAAGATTAGCAGAGGACCGGTTACCTATTGTTCAAAGAGCCAAGTTTTGACCTGTTTCCTAAATGATAACAATGTAGGACTGGTCTTAATTTGTATGGGAAGCGAGTTCCATAGTTTAGCTGTAGCCACTATAAATCTTCTATCACCCCAGTTAACTTTCTTGGTTCTGGGGATGATCAGAAGGTTGGCATCTGCTGAACGCAAGGCTCTACTAGGCGCATATGCTAGAAAGGCTTTTTCAGGTATTCAGGTCCTGCATCATGCACTGCCTTATAAGCGATACACAGCGCCTTAAATTTAGTTCTATTTTTATGGGCAGCCAGTGAAGCTGACGTAACACTTTAGTAACTGACTTAAACTTTGGAGTACCTGTTAGTGTCCTGGCGGCTGCATTCTGTATCAGTTGCAGCCTACTTAGAACTTTTTCTTGAGCGTTAACTAGCAGGACATTACAATAATCGACCTTTGACATAACCAGAGCACTAATGAGTGTTTTACCAGTATTAATTGGGATGAAAGGTAATAGTTTCTTTATCGTCCTTAAAACATAAAAAGCTGAAGAGACCACTGAATTAACATGGTGTATAAAAGACAGGCTGTCATCAAATATAATACCTAGGTTTCTGGCCTTCTTAACAGGAGTGGGGGTAATCCCATCTCAACTGGCCACCAGGTTGGAGACCACCCGGGGCAAGGTTACCAAAGACCATTACCTCGGTTTTCTCAGAGTTAAGTTTAAGGCAGTTATTTGCCATCCATGAGCTAATGGCCAACATACCATCATGGAAGCTCGCTGCCACCGCTTCTCCATCTTTATGCACTGCCAACACCAGTTGCGTGTCGTCGGCATACGACGTAAGACTCATCCCAAAGGATTTTATTACTCGTGCCAAGTCCGACACATATATATTAAACAAAGTCGGACTTAGCGACGATCCTTGAGGGACTCCACAAGGGAGAGAGAAAACTGATGAGTGAAAAGTACCCATACTGACTGACTGGGTTCGATTGGAGAGGAAGGAGGCCAGAAGTGCTTTAGCCTTCCGTCTGATGCCTATGGCTGAGACACGGTTGATCAAAGTGACATGATCAACCGTGTCAAAAGCTGCTGATAGATCCAGAAGCACCAAGACTGCAGCACCTCCTCTATCAAGTACCATTCTAATTTCTTCTGATGCTTTAATAAGTGCCGTCTCCGTACTATGGCCTTTCCTAAAGCCAAATTGTGTGTCATCTAGCAGTTTATTCTCTTCAATGTACTGCGCCAGCTGGATGTTCATAATTTTCTCGAAAATCTTTGCTGGAAAAGGTAGACGTGCGATAGGTCTATAATTTTTGGTCTCTCCCGGGTCAAGATTACTTTTTTTTAACAGTGGCTGAATGATAGCCTTTTTCCAAATGGACGGATAAGTGCCTGAGCAAAACATGGAGTTGCAAATGTTCGCTAGATTCATGCCTATCAGGTCCGGAATCATTTTTAGGACTAGTGGGGGCATGGGTCAGACGGGGAGCCTGATTTAACTGTGTTAACTAAATCAGTAATCTGTTCCACCGACACTGGTCTAAATTCCATAAAAATGGGTGTATCTCTGTCTCTATTATTATCCACCAATTGATTCCGGTCCGCTGTAGGGGCGGAGAAATTAGAATATATTTGGCCTACTTTGTCTTGAAAGTAGCTGGCTAAGGAATCACAAAGTGATTGAGAAGCATCCTTAGTGGAATTCACCACTGGCCCTGTCAGATTGGACACTACCTACTACAATACCAATAGTTCAAAGTTTTGCAAAAGCAATACCTATTGCATTGCAGAGCGCGGTGTCCGTGAAGTGGGCGCCGCGCTCACTTTTAACCCCTTGGACGCGCGTGGAATTCCCCCACGGTGCGGGCGAATTCCACGCGTGCGCAGATCGGACGGCCCCTGGCCGTTCGACGCACACGCCCACCGTGACGTCGGACGGCCGGGGGCCATCCGACGCATGGAAGGGGTTAAAGTAAAAAAAAAAAAAAGTAAGAAACAGAGCACGGTGTCCCTGAAGCGGGCGCCGCACTCCTTATTTAACCTTCTGTGTGTCTCTTCCTGACTAAAAAGATACAAAAAAGAAACACTTTAATATACTTTACAGCAGTGAAAAGAAAACCAAACATAAGAGCTGAGATCCTGAGATCATATCAAATGCATCTCCAAGCACTGACGGCCGGACCTCCCTGGGAGCCATGGCGGCTGCGTGCCTGTTTGTTTGTAATACAAAGGTCGCCTGCTATTCAAAGCCAATTGCAATGATTTACTAACCTCAACACACAGGAACAGAGCAGAAAAGCAAAGGAGACCCCATCTGCAACACGGCGCCCGTCAACTTTGGTTAAACTGGGCAGAGTGGGACACTCACGGCTGACACACACAGGGACGGCTGTAGCACCCACAGGCTTTAGAGCATGGATTCCACCCCCATGTAAGGCGCAGAACACACTGGAGAAGCGCCACTCTGCCCTGCCGGTTGAAAGTCCCGGACCGGCATCCATGCCTAATGCGTAATACCACACATGGCAGAGTAATCCCGCTCTGGACAGGGGGATGAACGGGGCACGCCCGTATGAACCAGGGCAACATCACAGAAGTTTCAAGAGCCGCAAACGATGACTTTCATTAAATGCACCCCTAACGCTCTGTGCTTAGTGGAACATCATCTCCGCCTTTTCCGCGTGCACTCAGACCGCACAATTATTATACAAACGTGTCGCTATTACCCGCATCAAGCACTCTAAACGAGGATGGAAATAATATGGCATTCTATGATGAGACTGCATCACTAAGGAGTGTGATGGAGAAAGGTGAAAGTAAATTTAGAAGAAAATAAAAAGAGGCTGGCTGCTGGAAACTTAGGGAAAGCAGATGTTCAGACGTTGTAGCCACACCATATCTCCCAAAAAATATATATGCAATGCCATAGGTCTTGGATTTAAATGCGAGACCTATGGCATTGCAAACAAGCGGCCGCCATTGTCCCGGCTGCTTGGAAAGTGAAAGCGTAATGTAAGCAAAGCACGTCATCGTGCCTGAAGTAGGAGAAACTCAATAAAGAAAATAGTGCTTACAAGACAAAATAACATGTACCGTGTAACAACCGAGGTAAAGGGGCCAGTAGCCATGGGAGGTTACAAATGAAGACAAAGTGGTACTAAGGAGGGACTAACAAGCCTATTAAGGAATCAGAAGCCAGCATTTACGAAGGTCAAAGACACAAGCCAATTAAAAATATGGGTGGAGAGTGGGCGGGGCTTGCAGAGCAGCGCAAGCGCGCTGACTCAGGCTCGACCTAAAAGATGACAGTCCATTAAGAAGTAAGCATATTATAGTCAACATTTAGTCGACGACCACAGTTTGCTAAAATCTTCATTCTAAAACATAAATTTTCCAGGCTGGGTTAACTCCCTATAAAAAAACTCAGTATTTGGTTTCTTAGACTTTTATTAGGGGTCTATGTTAAATAAGGAAAGAAACCATAAGCACAAATCCAGTGGGCAAAGCCCACCACTGAACTTCGACCTGTTAAATAGCATTTGTCATTTCTCTTGCTGATTACTAAAACTTTGTCATTTGATATGTGCTTAAATGTGCCCGGTATAACAGAGTTGGCTAAATGGAATACATTTACCTTTAACACTGAATGTTCTATAGTAAATCAGAGGACATTTGAAGAGTCACCTGTTCCGCCCATCAAAGCTCGCCGGGTTATAACCTAGAGCTATTCTTCCGAGGAGATGCTGTTTCAGGAGTACAATAGGAAGCAACGGGAAAGTACATGCAAATTCTAAGAGGACAGGCCAACTTGTAGCCTTAAAACTTGGATCATTGAACTCTTTGCAACAGAAAACAGTTTCTTTAAACATCTAATTTCAATTAACCCTGGGCGGAGTTCGCGGAGTTGCGCTACGCGAAACTCTGCGAAGTGGAAAAAAACCTCCGCCGCGCTACGCGAAGCCCCGCAAGCGGCAGCGTGCGATAGAAAAATACCGTTCGGGGTGATTTTCAGTGCTGGATGCTTGTCCGCACTGTGCAATCATCGCGAACGGCACCATGCACAGCGCAAGCGGGCGCTGCTTTCCTTTCTGCCGCTCGAGTAGATTTTTACTCGAGCGGCAGCTTTCTCAACGCAAACGGGTAGTTTCTCAACGTGAGCGGTCTCGAGCATACGCGACCACTCGCAATGAGAAACCTGACCCCCCGCGTTGAGAAATCTCGCCGGGAGGTTTATTTTCCACGCTCGCGCTCGCCAACTTGATGTTGACGATCGCGAACAAGGAAAAATCTCGCTGGGAGGTGGATTTTCCTCGCTCACCAACTTGACGTTGAGGAACGCGAGCGAGGAAAAAAAACTCCGCTACGCTAGGTGGAGTTTTCGGATCTCCACGAGCTCCGCGTAACGCGGAGTTCCGAAAACTCCGCAAACTCCACGAGCGGAGCGGAGTTCACCGCCCAGGCCTAATTTCAATACAGTCCCAATCAGTCCTGGCATAAGGGCATGGTATATTAACATGCATAAAATATCTTTTTTAAATGGGGCATACGAATATCCTCCATATTTATAAATGTTGCTAAAAATGTAGAATTTGAAAATAGTTAATTGGCATCCCAACTAAGATTGTCAGCAAAGTATAAGCGAAGATATTTATAGATTCTTACCTGTTCTTAAGGAGTTTTATCCAGATACCACTGAAACTTTTTTGGTCTCATGGTAAAAATAAATGTTTTCGTTTTTGAGATATTAATGGTTAATTTGTTAACAGAACAATAGGCGCTTGTGGCAATAATACGTTTGTGGGCCTAAATGTCTGTAATCTAATAGAATTTTCAGTTCCAATTTTGGAGAAAAGAAAACAGTTGCTTACCTGTAGTAACAATATTTCTGTTGGATACTCTATTTACCTGCAGATTCCTCACCTGTAAAATAATCCCTGTAGTCATATTGGATCTGGAGACTTCGAAGCTCTCACTTTGCCAGTAGGGGGCCTAGGCTTTGTATCAATGCCAGAAGTCGCTTCAGACGGAGTCACCGAAGCCATATAGCTCCCATCCCGGCATAACAATGTCAGTTTTCCATCCATTTGTTTTTAGCCTTTGTGATAAGCGAATGGACTGGCAGTAAGTAGTCAAGTACCAAATTTTATTTTGGAAGCTTTCCCTACTACTCATCCATCAAACGTAAGGCAGGCAGGTAGGTCGGTGAGGAATCTGCAAGTAGATCGAGTATCCACCAGAAAGATGGTTACCGCAGGTAAGTGACTTTTCCTTCCTTTCAATACTTCTACTTGCAGATAGCTCACCTGTAGGATAGATTTCAAAGCAATACCCTGCCTAGGAGAAGGGTTGGTGGATGATTATACTAGGAAATCGTGCTAGACGGATCAGGCAAAGTGACAATCTCTGCGCACTTTGGAAATCAAGAATTAACACTTGGAAAAGATGTGTAGAGATGCACTCGTAGCTTTCTTACACACCTCTCCAATTGGTACTTCTCTTACAAAGGCAGAAGTGGTGGTTTTAGTCATGGTGGAATGAGCCCTAATCCCTTACGAAAGTTCCTACTGCATCAGAGAGTAGCAGGTCTTGATGAAGAGAATGATCCACCTCGGAAGGGGCCTTTTCTGCACCGCTACACCTTTCTCAGCACCACAGTACCCCACAAATAGCTGGTCATCCAGTCGTGTAGCCTTGGCGGGATCCAGGTTGTAGTTGTCTGCCCGCCTAGGATCCAACCTATGCACTTCTCCTCCTGGAAGGGTGATGGGCTGGTTCAGGTGGAAAGGGGTCACCACTTTTAGCAGGAAATCAGCCCTGGTTCCCAACACCCATTTGTCAGGGTAAAATGAGGTAAAGGGAGGATAGGAGCTAATTTACCATTCTGGCTGAGGTGAAAGTCACGAAAAACACTGTTTTCATGGTTCACATCCTTAAGGAACAACTTTGGAGGAGCTTGAAAAAGAGCCTAATTTAAGGACAATAAATTAAAATCTCAATGGGGTGCAACAAAAGGGGTTGGATAAGGATTTGTCAACTCCTTCAAAAAACGTATCACATAAGGGATTTAAAGAAGGGCGGCTTGTCTGAAAGAAGGAAGCCAAATACCCTTTGCCAGTGCTAATCACACAACCCCTCTGGGCATAAGAAAGTGCAAATTGCCAGATCTGGGTCAACTTATCCTGTAAGGGCTCTAGCTGTTGTCCTGGCACCATGCAAGAAAGCTGCCCCATCTTCCAGAGTAAACTGATTTGGCAGAAGGGTGACATACTTAAAGAATGACGTCAACTACATCTGGTGGCAACTAAAAGGAAGTCAGCTGTCCCCGTTCAATCTCCAGGCATGAAGATGAAGACCTCGCAGATCGGGATGCAGCACCATGCCCTCCGACTGGTAGAGGAGGTCCAGTCTGAATTGCATCTTTAGCGGGAGACGAGTGGAAAACCACTGAAGGTTAGCGCATCACAGCCTCCTTGGCCAATCCAAGGCAATGAGGATAATTTGGGCATGGTCTTGGTGAATCTTTCTAAGAATCTGAGGCATCAAGATCATGGGATGAAATGCAAAGTGCAACTGAAAGATCCACCTGAACTGAAACACATCTCCCAAAGCTTCCCTCAACGGATACTGTTAGGCGCAGAACTGCTGGCCTTGAGCATTTTCCTATGAGGAGAACATGTCCACTTGAGGAGTGCCCCCCCCCCGGGCATAGATGTCCTAGACTACCTTCTGTAGAAGACACCACTCGTGGTCGGCAAGATATCTCCAACTCAGGCTGTTCAGAGACCCCACGATAGTCCGTGAGCCAGATCTTTTGGCGGTGTACCCAAGACTACAGTGTCAATGCTTCAAGACAAAAAAGGTGAGACCCTACTCCCCCTTGCTTGCTGATGTACCACATCACTATTGTGTTGGCCATTAAAAACTAAACGTACCGACCTTGGATAGAGGGTAGGTAGGGGTTGAGCAGCAGCCGAATTGCCTGCAGTTTTAACATATTGATGTGAAGAAACTGTTCTTCCAGAGACCAGAGGCATCTGATCTCTAGATCCTTCAGGTGAGCATCCACACTGTGGTGGAGTCATTTGTCACTACTGTAGACACTGTTGGAGGAGGAGACACATCCATCCTGCATTTCAGGTTCACCTGGTTACCCCACCAAATCACTTCTACTGCAACGCAGGGGAAGATCACGATGGAGTCCTCCAGGTCTCGCCCTACTACTGTAGCAACAGCCTGAGGAGGAACCTCTGTAGAGCCCTCATGTGGCAGTTTGCAATTGTGACTAAGAGAAGGGAGGAAGCCAACAAACCTAGGAATCTCAGCACCTTGAGGACTGGAACTTGTGCATCTTGTTGAAAGGAAGGTACTATCTCTTCTATGTCAACAATTGTTTGAAGTGGCGGAAAGGCACGTAGAAGGGTGGTGCCTAGTACCGACCCTATAAACTGGAGTTGTTGAGAGGGTGTTAGAACCAGCAGTGTTTGGTTGGCTGAAGGGATGCCCCCAGCCAGGCAGAACTACCGTTCCCATCAAGAGCAGGTGATTACACTCACTGTATAACCCGTGCTCACCCTTGGGTAGCTTGGCACTGAGCAGTCAGACTCACTAAAGAGGAAATGTGGGAAGCAAAAGCACAGCAGCCACTTGCAATAAATACACTTAGCGTCACAAGAGACTTCACAAAGGATGTATGTAAAAACGTTTATATTCAACACACATATTCAATCATTAGAACATGACCATCAAATACTTTTGGGCATAAAACACACTCAGAAATATTACCAGCAGTACTAGGCCTACTCGTATTGTTATGATATCAATAGTATGCACACTGTGGACAATTCCTACTCTAACCCTCGCCCCAACTGAGAGAGAGCACCCTTATGCTGTGCATGATATTTAAATTATATACATATGCAAAAACAGAACACTTTTTAGGAGCACTGCAGGCTGAAGTCACGCAAGAAAAACCCAATGCCAAACGGTATTGTGCTTTTGGCAACAATCAACTTATAAGGTGGCACCACCCGCCAGTGTTGTGAATCACAGGTGGTCTGCACACAATCACTCCCACTCATACACTCCGCACCACTACGTGGTGCAACAGGTATCAGCCAGTCCGTACAGCATGCTCTTACACACACATATGTACTCAGCACCCTAATGCAGTACCACTGGTACCCAGCAGGTCAATGGTTCACCCTCTGCAGACTCCATGGCTCAAGCCTGCCTCCACCCTCTAGTTCACCCCAATTTTCCTGTACTCCCGGATAGAAGATAACCAGCCCCGCCTCCTGGACACTGGGCTGCATGCGGCCCAAGTCACACTTAGTCTGGGTCCTCGGGAAGCAGGTGGGAATATGTAGCAGTTTAAATTAGGAGGTAGACATAAACAAGGTAGAGGTTAGCAGTCACCTGGAAAGTTCACCCAAAGGTCTCAAAACACAAAGGAGTTACGCACTCTCTTGACCCGTTTTCAAACTGTCTCGGAAGCGTTGCTTCAACCCAGTAAATCTCTCTAGCTACTACCTGGCACCAAGATGTCTTCAGGAGGGGCCAGGTGTGGAGAGGGCATTTCGTCTGCCGCGATGAGGGTCAACAGGGGAACAATCGATGAATGGGGAGTAACACAGGGAAGCCTCTCGATGGGATGAGGCGCCCCGATCGGTAAACGATGATCCGGGCTGTGCCCAGGCGATCCAGGCACAGCATCTGGTGCGCCTAGGGATGAGTCTCACCAGGCACTTGTTTTCAAACACGATGAGTTGCAAATTCTTCACCTTCCTGGAAAGGAGGCACAATGACCAGTGCACGTCGAGTTGGATTGCACCAGCCAATTCCACCCACACACAGTGAAGAGTTGCAATTCCGTGCTTCCCTGGAAATGAGGCACGCCTGGTGCACGATGATACAGGTTGCACCAGATCAGTCCGGTCACACATAAACATGTGCAAGTTCAGCAGAACCACATGAAGTAGAATGAGGCACTACTCCAGGTACAACTGTACCTCCGAGGGTCGCACCCTGTGAATCGGATACCGCACGCAATGAGCATGCAGGCGGCGTGCCACACAAGAGAAATGCGGCACGATTGATGAAACGGGCCACACTGGGTCCCGCAACCGGAGAATCCGCTCACCGCCATAAGACGCTTATAAGTGTCGAGGTCCCCGCAGTATGGGAACCACACGCCTTAGATGCGGGTCAAATTTGAGGCTCCACAGTAGGCAATCTATTCTCCAGACACAAGTCTTAGGTCCATGCTCCCAGTTTGGATTTAGTAGCCAAAGTGGGCACTTGAGAGGGCAGTGCTCTCCAGATGTCACAAGTAGATGGTGTAGGTCCCACGGGGGAGATCTTTGATGTCCCTGAGATCTCCGAGAGAACAGGTCAGTCCCTTGGAGACCACACTTCAGGCCGGCCTCAAATTTGGACAGTTATCCTCCATGTGCACAACAGAGTCCTATGACGATGTGCACCACGCAGTCCGGGTTCTCTGGTCCCACGTCCCCGCAAACGTATCTCGCCCTTTGCTGAAGGATGGCATCCGTGGTTATACTGTTGTGTGTCTTTGACGTTGGGGTGGTTTAGGGGGTTTTCCCTTTGAACCACAGATGTCTCCCCTAAATTGTAGGCCTGTCTGCCATGGAGCCTTGGAATGCAGCTCTTAATCTTTAGTGGGGCCATGATACAGCCCCTACAGACTAAGTGTCAAAACCTCTATCTTCAATCTATCCCTTCGGACCTCAAATGGCAGAAGTCTGCTATTCCCGTGGGATGCCCATGTTTTATGGCTGTCGATTGGGGAATGCAGAGATGTGCTCCCACCCGACCTCTGGTGTCAACTGGAGCCAGACACCACGGTCCCTGAGACTCTTAAAGCATAGAAATGTCCATATTCTATAGGTGGCATTTCTAAGCGAGTTATGCCAAATTCCCCTTTACCTTTAAAGGGTTTGGCACTCCGAATCCATTGATATGAAACACCATGAGGCTGCTCCACTGCAGTCTACTAATGTAGTGTGAAGTAATGTCAACCACTTCCATATTTTAACCTATGGGAAGAGCAGGCTTCATAAGTAGTGAAAACACACATAGGTATTCCTCAATACCTGTGCGCGTGTGCGCTATTGCGCACCCCGACCTGTGATGGCAGGAGGGACACAGTTCCCAGCACTAGAGGTTCCAGTGTGCCCGCCCGCGTCTGCACAGCAGATTGGACACGGGTTTAACTAATACGTGTGTCAGTGCGCACGCACTAGCCTGCGTTGGCAAGCAGCACACGCAATCACAGGCACCATAGGTGCGGGTACGTACCCAGAGAGGCCTACATTGGCAAGCTGCTCATGAGTTTATTCACTATCGATGCCCGTGCGTACCCACCGGTCTACAGTGACAGATCTGCCCATGTTTTCGAAGTGAATCAGTGCCATTTCCCAACATGGATAGGAAGGGTGCGCGCACTTTCACGCAGTAAGGACAGGCGGGGCACATAGCTTACCCAGGCCCTAGCACCTTTGGTGACAGTGTGCACACACCACCCTGCTCGGACCAACCGGATATGGGTGGACCCCTCACAGGTGCAATCATGCACTCCCGTCTAGCGACGGTGGACCGGGCACCTTGCCCTGAGCACGATGGATTCGGCAGGCCTGACCCGAAGGTTAGAACACCGGGGATGCAGGTATACGCTCATCAGCCCACAATGGCAAGCCGGGCACCTATCCAACATGCCATAGGTGCCAGGGCACATCCTCCAGCCTGCCACGGCAGGCAGGACACGTATACAAAACAGCATCAGGGTCGGTGTGCACACCCCAGCCCGTGTTCCGGAGCAGCGTTTCAGGGACTCTTCCTAATCTGTGTAGGAAGGCGCACACACTTCCACACGGCCTTGATAGTGAGGATGTGAGCAGGTTTATGAGGCCACTCCAGAGAATCGACACCTCCCCATTAGTATCTATAGGAAGAGCCAAACTTAAGGCGGGGGAAGCCCCATTTGGTGGGTTCCTCACTATCTGGGCAGGGAACATCCATATATGCCTGCCAGGCCTTCAGCCTACCACCTCCCTGATGTCCGTCAGGGCTTCCCTGGGGGTGCCCTCATGGTATGGGACGACACACTCAGGGTTGGCCGAGGTGTAAGTGATCCCAACCTAGGCAGGGGCGCAATGGCGCCCCACAGGCCTGCCATGGCAGACCTAATATAGGGTTGTCGGCTATCTGGTGGGTGACACACTGAGTGCTATGTCCCACTGCTAGCCAGACCTGTATCCGCCCCAGGTATGTGGTGTACCTGTTTGAAAGTGCACGGAGGTATGGCACCAAAACCCCATCAAAAATGCACCCCAGCCCAATGCAGGTGAGGCAGGCGCATGCACCTTTCCTTTGCCATACAGGGGGAAGGTGCCCAGTTTCCTAAGGCTATGCAGCCACAATCTCAAAGACTAGGAGGAAAAAGCAAAAAGTTCTGGGGTAATTTCCCCTAAAGAGGCCATGTCCAACAGAGGGCCTCAGGTGAGATGTCTGGAATGACGTCCTGCATTGAGGAGTTTACTTGTGAAGCACCAAAGGGGTTCTTTACCTCACTCTTCATATTAAGTAACACCGCCTCGATCAGATCTGAGGTAGACAGGGTGCATAGATCGCTAGAGTCATTGGGGTCTGGAGGGGCTAAAGCAACTCACTCTTTCATGCTCTTATTGACAGAGTGGATCTCTTGCAAGACCAACCTTGATGCCCTCGGAGCTGGGGAGCATCACAAACGTTGGGGGCAAACTTCCGGCATATCTACAGAAGGATTAAGATCTAAAATTGGCTCCACCTTGTCATCCGGGAAAGCTCCAAGGTCGGCACAAAGAACAAAGTCGTTAGACAATTTGATCGAAGAACTCCCTTAAAGCAACTTGTTGACTGAGTTAGAGAGCCCATTCAGGGATTTGAAATGCCTCATCACAAAGTCCTGTATGTTAATAGCCATAGAGGGAAAGCCTCCTCACTTAACGCTTCAGCACCAGAAAGAGAATTCTAATCATTCAGGCCTGTTGTGGGAGCACAGTCAACAGATGGGACTAGTAGAATTTGTGGTCCAGTTCAAGTGAACCACAGAACTACAAAGTAAAGGAAGCCGAGAGGGGCTTTCTATTCTGAAGCCATAGCATTAGAGCACACTCAGTTCAATCTGCCGAAGTATGCCTAGAGTGGACTGAATTAAATCTGAATTCTTCATGGGTGCTGGGATAGGCTGTTCTTGAGGGTCTTGAGCAAGATAGCAGGATACTTATTGCAAGGCACCTGTTCATTCTCGGATACAACTAGATGAAGCCTGTGTTGATTTTTTTTTTTATGGCAGCATAAAACTAAAAACGAATTGATCAATCAATACTGACACTGCATCAACGTGTATAAATCTTTACAAATTACTTTTAAAGATACTTATGTTGAATATAGGACCTCATGACAAAACGTGACATTTTTTTATCAGCGATGTCCATGTAGGCGCAGGAGGGCCAGCCAATTACTTACCAACGACTGTGTAAACCAGTTTGATTCATTAGATTCATTGTGTATGAGGTTATGTTATGTGGCTATCCTGAAAATATGGCACGGATTTGGCCCTCGTAAACATACGCTGGACATCCCTGATCTTAATGAAAGGTAATTTCCAAGTCCCCATCACTTTACAACCTTAACGTAAATATCTTTATTTGGGGATCCTTCAAAAGCATCTGCTCGACATTACTCTGTGGTTGATAAAGAGATGCCCTTCATAATGCCCACTCGAGAATGTAACTGAACTATAACGGCAAAGTTAAAGAGAAGGTTTTACAAAATATATCTCGAAATTACACCCACGCACAGCTGGGAAATGCCATCACTCGGAGGGCTAAAATATCACTTTGTGTTTCTGCCATCAAAAAGATTTCAAGACCTTTCTTATTGTATATGTCTCAGATGTCCTTCGCAGAAAGAAGACCTCACTATTTTTTCGTTTCTTATTTCCCATCTGGTATTGTATTCATGGCCCTTACCCCGACAGACACACATCGGAATTAAAACCAACATCTAAAACTAAATGTAAGGCAGTGGAAGGGGGTTCAGTCACAAAGACGTGCATTTGAAAAAACATTGAAAATCATGAAGTAGCTTCATTACCCAATCGCAATCCTTTGTCATAGGTTCTCGATAAAAAAACACTATGTTATAAATAAACAGTATGCTTAATGGAGAAACTGATCCAGAAAAATTATGACAATGTTAAAATACCTTCCCCACAAAGGCGGCCCGTATGTCAGTTAGGTTCGGTTGACCAAGAGGCAGGCAGGGAAACCAGGCAGTGAACTGGGGTTGTGGGTAAACCGCCAGGAGTAGGCCTTCTCACTGATGTCACTGTAATGTACGGGATACTTCAGCGACAAGGCATGTATGCTGGTAGAGCCCATGGGCTCCGCTGCCAGCTGATAAACTGGGCTGCACCTGCCCTTCTTGTCTCTTCTCAGTTTTCACCCTTAGGCTCAACCTTGCAAGAGGCTATTTATGTGGGGGCTTATTTATGAGCCCTTGCGTCACATTTACGCTGCTGTTGCGTCACTTTTTGTGATGCTGCGGCGGCATAGATAATGCACCAAGTTGCACCATATTTACAAAGTGACGCATCTAGGCAGATGCGTCACTTCGTAAACCACTGTGCTACATTATACCTGTGTCAGGTATAATGTAAGTAGGGTGGGCATTCCCCTGCATCAAAGCCTCGTAGAAGTGGCGCATTGAAATCTATAAGATTTCAGTGCACCACTTCTAGAACGCCATTGCGTCAAAACTTTACCCCTGCGTCATGGCAGGTGTAAGGGTGAAGCAGGGACACATTGCTGGAGTTGCGCCTGTTTTCAGACACACCCCAGCAATGCGCCACTTTTGCGCATACAGATAACGTAAGTAATACTGACGTATCTGTAACTCCTTGCGACATGATGTGTCATACAGTAAATATGACGCATCGATGGTGTCGCAAGGAGGGCGCACTGAGAAGTGTTGCATCGCTGCTTTGTCGCAGCGATGCAACACTTCCCATAAATAAGCCCCCTGGTCTTTAACTGTCCTTTCATAGCACCAGCTCAGTCACCAGGCCTCACTATTTTCTTCAACATGCCTATGGTAACCGACAAACGGAGCTGATAGCAGGAATTGGTTTCGTAGGACACGACTAAAATCGAGTTATTGAAAATAAACACGTGGCCTCCTGTAAAGCATTCCCACGACCCACTGTGCCTTCCCTTCTCCTCCTCACCAAAGCTATGCTCTTGGCTCTCCATGAAGCAGAGAGCACAGCTTTGAAATACCTCTGCCAGCGTGGGTCTGTAAAGACATGGGCTGGCAGGGGAATGTAGCATTTGGCACAGAACAGAGCTTCCCTTTATGACATCACATCAGCATTAAACCATTTTTATTTTCTACTGTTGTGAATTAGAACCAGTGATTATATAGAATTATAGATTGGTAACAGTGAATTACGGGATTTATTTCGCCCGGGGGTTCTGAGTGACGTCAAATAGACAACGAGAGCAAAGCTCGAGTTTTAGATGATGTCACTCCAATATCCGAGGTGAAAAACATTCAAGTCATTCACTTTTTACCCATCTATTATTTTATGCTATTTATGGCCCTCCAAAATCATCTGCCCCTGTTTTCAACTGCTACGCAGAGACAGAAAAGTGCTGGGGATCCATACATAACATGGTCTCGCCTCCATGTCCCAAAAGTAATAAGTAAATACCTTACCTGCCATCCTTAGGCAGACCCCACCATCTTCCCTGCCTTCCGTCCCCCTCCTGCAGCTATGCGTTCTGCTTTCAGTGAAAGCAGACAAGCTGCACTGCGCTAACAGGCTCTCAGAGAGCCCTGCCATCCTGACCTGGAAAGCCTTTATGATGTAGCACCAGTGAGCAACGAGTTTTGTTTTTCACCAAGGGGTTCCAAGTGACATCAAAATAGACAACAAGACGAAGCTCGACTTGTCTATATCATTCTGAACCCCAACGTGAAAAACATCCCCGTAATTCACTTTTTACCCATCTATAATTTTATGGTATGTATTCCCTGAAAATCACCTGTCCCTGCTTTCAACTGCAGGGGCAGAGGAGTAATGGGGGAGGCATAAATAACATGGCCTCTCTTTCCTGTCTAAACAAAGAACCCAGGCAGAGAAGCTTGAAATTCCTTTATGCCACAACAGAAGTGGGTAACACATTTTGTTATCCACTTCTACTGCATCAAAGCAGTGAATTACTGGATTTGGAATCCAGTTTTTTACAGTAATGGCTCTGTACGAGAGCCATACATAAAATGTTTTCTTGTCTCACCGATTCCATTCTAGAATTTGTTGACAGGCAATAAAACTTTTTGGGGGGAGCTATACTCACAAAGCTTAATTATTGCAATTCTGCTCTCAGGCTCCACTTGGCGGTGCAAGAGAGTTACTTTTGGGAGGAAAAAAGTTTCCAGATCCATTCTGGCACGTAGGAAATTTTAATAAGGTGAGGATCCCGCAAGACTAAGTATCCATCAGAAGTCCATATATCATTTTATCTACTCCCACTAGGACATAGATAATTCCCCGGGACGACCAACAGTTTCAGCTTTATATTTAAAAAAACAAAGAAATTCACAGAAAAAACAATGGTTGAGGGGAAATTATAGGTGAAAATGTCAGTTAAAACATTCCGTTTTGAGTGAACAAAACCACTGAAATTCACCAGTTTTAACTATCCCAAGTAACTATAACTCGTGCCCTAAAGGAACTATAGCTTGCGCCCTCACCATGTACAGTGTTGTCATCAATGATGTCATTTCAGATATTGCAATGATGTTATCAGTGTCATGAGAGATCTCTGATCTCAAGACCTCTGACCTCCTGGTCCCTCCCATACCCTCGCGCAGCTCCGTCCTTAAGGCACAGCCTCCAGCGCCTTCTGGTCTCTAGGTAGGTGTTCGAGGCCCTCCTCCACCCACAGGCTCCTGCCTGCACCTGATCCCTGGTGGTCCAGTGGAAGAGCCTGCTCTTCTGCTAGTCCGCTCTGTCAGCCTTTTCTGACTTTCTCTGTTCTGCTGTTTATTCTGTATTTTTTTCTGTCTTTGCCTTTTTCTTGCCTATTTTTCTGTTTGCTCTATTTCTGCTTTTTTTCCCGCTGCTGCTGCCCCGCGGCCCCTCCCCCCAGCGTGTTCCCGCTCCCGCCTCCCAGCTGCTCTCCCTCCCCCTGACTCCTACTTAATAGTGGCCGCGGCGCGACAAGGCGAGCAAGGCCTCTGGGCCCATCCGCGACCCGACCATGACCAGCGCCAAGGGACTGGTCCCCCGATCCCCCGCCGCTACGACTCCAGCACTCTCCACGCACTCAACCCTGGACACAACAACAACTGCCAGCTCTTGACACCGAGCAAATCCCAAGACCCGTTTTCCTGTCGACACTGCCGCCGCACCTTCACCCACCTCCGGACCCAGACAGCCACCGCCAGCCCACCGGACGCCAGCGCACTAAAACCCCTGAGCTGCATCCTCCTCAACATGCGCTCCCTGCACAGACACTCAGTAGAAGTTTGGGACCTCTTCAACACCCACTCGCCCGATGTCGCCTTCCTCACAGAAACCTGGACCAATGCCAGCTCCGCCATCCCCGACGGATACAAGATCCTGAGGAAAGACCGCCCCGGAGGAGGCCTCGCCATCGTCCACAAAAACTCCCTCCGACTGACAACCTCCAACTCCAACGACGCCTCGCCTTCCATGGAAAACATCCACTTTCAGATCCAGCCCAACCCCAGAATGACACTCCACGAACACTTGCCTACAGACCACCCGGACCCCGCTCTCAGTTCAACCAACACCATCGCACACTGCATCGCCCCCCACGTCCTCGCCTCCATGGACTACATACTACTCAGAGACCTGAATTTCCACCTAGACAACCGTAGAGACCCCCAACACCACGGCCCTCCTAGAGAACCTTGCCAACATTGGACTGAAGCAACTCGTCTCCACCCCCCACCCACACAGCAGGACACACCCTCGACCCCATCTTCGCCGGAGGAAACAACATCCGCTTCAGTCACACCACGGAACCTCCCTGGACGGACCACCGCTGCGTCCATTTCTCTTTCTCGAAACCCACCGCACACAAGCCGACGCCACGCCTCCCACGCAGAAACTGAAGCAAGATCACCGAAGTACACCTCACCTTCGCCCTCAGCCTCACCCCTCCTCCTACCATGACCGACAGATGCCAACACTGAAGCCAACGACCTTCACCAATGGATCGCCAACTGCGCCAACACTCTCGCCTCCCTCCAGATCTCAGACAGACAACACAACACAAAAGCTACCTGGTTCACCACAGACCTCTGAGAATCCAAGCACTCATGCCGATGACTGGAGAAAGCCTGGCGAAACAGCGAAACCCTGTAAGCACGCACTGCCTACAGGGCCGCCACCACGGCACACCACCAACTCATCAGATCAACGAAGAGAAACTTCATTCAGGACAGAATCCTTTCCAACTCCCACAACTCCAAGGAACTCTTCACCATCATACAAGAATTCACCAGACCCCACAGCGAAACCACTGACGTCCCTCCCTTCCAGGACCTCTGCAACAAACTCAGCTCCTTCTTCCTCCACAAGATCAGGACGCTCTACAACAACTTCGTCTACCAAGACCACGGCACCGACCCTACACCCTCCAGCAGCGACGCCACCCAGCCGACCCTCCTCACCTGGACCCCTGTCACCACAGAAGACACCGCAAAGACTATGAAAAGCATCCACTCCGGAGCACCCACTGACCCTTGCCCACCGCACATCTTCCACAGGGTCACCTCCGCCATTGCACCAGAACTACGATGGACAATCAACTGCGCCCTCGAAACAGCTACGTTCCCCGATGACTGGAAACGTGCCGAAGCCAAACCCCTCCTCAAGAAGCCCCCCGCAGACCCGACTGACCTAAAGAACTACAGGCCCATCTCTCGTCTCCCCTTCGCCACCAAAGTCATCGAGAAAGTAGTTAACACCCAGCTAACGCACTTCATAGAAACCAACAACATTCTCGACTCATCTCAATCCGGATTTTGCAGAAACCACAGCACCGAGACTGCCCTCATAGCCGCCACTGACGTCATCCACACCCTCCTTGATCAAGGCCACACTGTAGCCCCCATACTACTAGACCTCTCAGCAGCCTTCGACACCGTCTCCCACCGCACACTAGCCGCCAGATTCCATGACGCCGGTATCCAGGGAACTGCCTTAGACTGGATTTGTTCTTTTCTCCCGGGCAGAACACAAAGAATAAGACTGCCGCCCTTCCTCTCCGAACTCACAGAGATCAGATGCGGAGTACCCCAAGGATCCTCCCTCAGCCAGCCCCACGCTCTTCAATATCTACATGGCCTCCCTCGCAACGTTCGTCAGAAAACACGGACTCAGCATAGTATCTTACGCCGACGACACCCAGCTCATCCTCTCCCTCACCAAGGAACCTGACATCATCAGGCACAGTTTCCAGGAAGGAATGAAAGACGTTGCATCCTGGATGAGCAGCAGCTGCCTTAAGCTCAACTCTGAGAAAACGGAAGTCCTCATCCTCGGATTCACCCCCTACGCATGGGACGACATCAGGTGGCCCCCTGCCCTTGGAAACCCACCCACCCCCACCCCCACGGACCATACCCGCAACCTCGGCATCATACTCGACTCCTCACTCACCATGAACCGCCAGATGCTTCAACACCCTCTGCATACTCCGCAAGACCTTCAAATGGATCCCCGCTGACTCTAGGAAGACCGTCACCCACGCACTCATCACCAGCGGGCTAGACTACGGAAACGTGCTCTACACTGGAATCAACAAAACACTCCTTCGCAAACTCTAGACCGTCCAGAATGCCGCAGCCAGACTTGTCCTCAGCATATCACGATGTGACCACATCACCCAGCACCTCCGCGACCTCCACTGGCTCCCAGTCGAAAAGAGAGTAACCTTCAAACTGCTCACACACGCCTACCAAGCCCTCCATAACACCGGACCCCAATACCTCAACGAAAGAATCTCCTTCCACGCCCTCCGCAGACCTAGCCCTTGCCAAGGTCCCCCGCATCCACAGAGCCAGAACGGGTGGCAGATCCTTCTCCTACATTGCGGCCAAGACCTGGAACGAACTCCCCCTCAGCATCAGACAAAGCCCTACACTGCAAACTTTCAGAAAGGAGCTCAAGACCTGGCTCTTCGGTTAACCTCGGAGCTGCCCAAACCCCACCCCCCTAGCGCCTTGAGACCCTGACGTGTGAGTAGTGTGCTCTATAAATCCCTGAATGATTGATGAGAGAGGTAATATGTTAGGTAATTAGCAGTGCTTGGCGAGTGCACGAGTTATAGTTAATTATTATAACTGGTCAATTTCAGTGTTTTTGTTCATTCAAAACGGTATGTTTTAATTGACATTTTCACCTGACTATAATGACCCTATAACCTTGTTTTTTCTGTGAAATGCTATGTTCTTAACATAAAGTAAAATTTAAAAGGGCAGGAGCCCGCTTTTTTTTTTTAACAGGACTGTGGTTCTATGGAGGAGATATGGATCCTACTGGGACCCACCCTCCAGGCCTAGTGGAACAGTATCCTAACCCTGCACACGTATATGTTTTTTTACTCTTTTTACAGGACAGGGAACTGACTCCTTAAGTCCTCAAATGGCCTCGCCATGCACTGCTAATTACCCCACATACTACATTATTCATGACATCTTCTATGACATCACCATTCAGTGCAACATTTGCTATCAAACTATTGAAGAGAAAACTGCATGGCGAGGGTGCAAGTTATAGTTACCTTAGGGCACGAGTTATAGTTACTTGAGATAACTCTAACTATAACTGCTGAATTTCTATGGTTTTATGTGTAAAATCTGAATCCTACTATAACATCATTGTAATCTTTGGTTTTTTAGTGAATTTCTAAGGATTTTTTAATTCTATTTCAAACTATAACGTCCCTGTAACCTTTGTTTTTTTCAGTGAATATATATATATTCACTGTGTGCATATACATACATGCACACAGAAAAAAGTATAGCACTACCAAAACTTTTTATACATGCCCTACAAAAACTACAACATTAAATATTTGAAAAAGGAAGCATGTTACAGTCTCAAACAAGATACCAGTAGGCAACTAAAGGAGGAGGACCAGAAGGCTTCAAATAACTTGGCAGATGGAAAGACAAATAGGGATGCGGTCTAGGGTCTTAGCTTCCTCAAAGCCCACCTGCTCTTTCCTTGACCGTATTCAACTGCTCTCTTTTTCCAAAAAGAACGAATCACAATTCTAAACTGGCGGGTTTAGACCAGGAAGTAGGAGACTAGGACTTTAAAGACTTTAAGAGATTAATTTCATTATTAGGTCTGTTATTAGCCAAGACCTTTTGTTTGTACAAATATTATGTATGTGTATAGTCGCCACTGTGTAGTTATATAGTTATAGGTAGGTCAGAGCTTCCATAGGAAGAGAGGTTTTTGTTTTGCTAATAACTTTGATGCAATTTGACAAATTTTCATGAAACTTTCCCAAGAATGTTCAGCCACATCAGCACCTTCCTGGAAAGTTTCGGGGTGATCCGCTAAGCTGGGCAGAGAATTTGGGGGGATGGGGACAAAATCGGAAGTGATACAGAAAAAACAGCTGAACAGAATTACACCAAATATGAAAGAAAGCAGTATCTGTACTTCAAAAGCAGGCTTTTGTGATTTGGGGTAAATCTGTTCAGCAATTTTTGATAAATTAAGCTTAAAAATAATGTGATATCTGGAAGGTTAGTCCTGTGGGAGTACTGTGGTACTCTCACAGTACCACAAATTAAACAAACATAGAGCATTCTGACTGGCTGAGAGGATGTTTTTTCCTGTTGGCCCTCTCAGTACTGGGGGCCATTAACGAGTAATCTGATTGGCTGGCCGTAACATCAACAGAAATGTTGTGGCCATCATTTTAGGACTCGGTGCTTGTGTCCTGAGTTTAAAAAAAAAGGGTACAAGGGACGACTGGGGGGGGGACGACGACTGGGGGAGCCATGTGAGGGGCACTCAGAGGGACAACCACTCCCGGGCGCTCAAATATATTTTTTGCCTGTTACTGGTCTAGCTGTACCCTGTGAAGCCCAGTGAGGCCTCCGATGAGGACCTGTGGGGGTACCACAGGCCTCAACGAGGGCTTCTGTGAGGTCTTGTGGGAGTACGACGGAGTACCACTGGACTGTGCAAGCATTAAAAGGTCAAGCTTGCACTGTCCAGGAGTACCTTGGTATGCTGCTTGTGAGACACTACCGAAAAAAAAAAAAAAAGTTAATTATTGGGTGGGTGTACTTGGAGGGTTACGTGACTGTAGGGGATTGGGCAGCAACAGGGATGGGCACTCACGGGAGGTTGGGCGCAGGGCCTGGCCATACGGTTGAAGGTGATGCGCGGCAGGGGATAGGCTACCACTGGGGGTTGACTGCATACCAGGCTCTGAGTCCACCCCCCTATTGTACATGGTCAAAACCTATGCTCATTGAAGAAGTTGAATAAATATGATTAAAAAAAAACAAAAATCACTGAAAAACAAAATGTGAAGTGATGTTATAGTTAGGTAAGGAACCAAGATTCCAGTTCATATTAAAAAAAACATAGAAATTGAGTGAAAAAAACTAAAATTAAAGAGACATTATAGTTAGGGCTTGCAATAATAAAAAAAAAAACGATTGTTTTAAAACAAAAAACATTGAAACTCACCAGTTATAGTTTACTGAGCTAACTATAACTTGCGCCCCACCATGCACTGCTTATGACCTCACATATTACATCACTAATGACAGGTTAAATTACATCATTGATGACTTCACTGATGAGGCTACTGAATTGTGTTTGACTTGAAACCCACAGCTGAAGGTTATTGGTGACTGTCATTCCTGTTTTGAGTGCTGCCAAATGGAGGTTTCTACTTTTATATAAAATGGTTCTTGGGGCCAATGATTATGCAGCTAAAACAGGTGACTGTCAGTCTTGTTTTGAGTGCTGTTAAATGGATGTTTCTGCTTTCTCCCTCCTTTTAAGTTACATAAAATGTCATTTAAAAAGTACCTGCGTTGTAATGGCCTTCGCGGTAAAACGCTTAAAAAGGGCCCTTGTACTTCCCAACATTGTAAACGTTCGCGTTGTATCGTTCCTTATGGTAAACACCACGCTGTAAACGTTACATACTGTTACTGTAATTCAAGTTTCTGATAGGTACCTTTTCTTGGTACCATTATTCTTTCCCTGCACCCGCATTCTCTTTCCGAGTTTGATTTGTTTATTATTCCAGCTGCCTCATGAGGCAACCCTAGATGTACTTTAAAAGAGGTGGCTTAACTCCTAGTGTAAAAAGTCTGCAGTTATTACCTGAAACAGTGCAATAAACACGACGTGTAAAATAAAGCATCCAGCAAGCACTACTGCATCCCAAAAGTCATTCCGTAGACTGAACGTGAAAGAAGAAAAGAAAAAGGTGTTTAATTTGGAAAATGCCATATTGGCTGCTAAAAGACCTGCAGCAAGGAGCCAGGCCCGATGTCTTCTTACCTTGCCGTGTCCGTCCTGCTAACTGGCATTGGAGATAGCTCCCTTGTACCCCGACCAGCAAGTCTGGGAAAACCGACGGTGTGTCAGCAACTAAATGTTTGAGGCTGCTTAGGTTTTCTGCAGCATCTCCTGGCTTTTCCTCCCTAATGTACTGTCTAAAACTCTATTCATCTGGTTGTCTCCCTGAGTCTGCCTCTGAGACGCAGAGGCACATATATTTATACACACACACACAGCATGTATATATAAACACAGTCTCCCACCCACGCAGGAGAATATACGCGTGCATGCCTGCGAGACGTGCTTCCTCGAATCACCATACACACGGAGGGAGGCTGACTGCTCAAGTAAATGTGCAGAGAGAAGTGATCATGTGTACATGGTAAAGAGGGAGAGACTCTTCCTTTCGCCCCTGTACCTCAATAGTCTAGATGAAATCTGTAGGCACTCTGTAGCAGGGTAGATCTAGGTCAGGAATTAGGCCCCGGTACCAAAATAAAAGTGGCCTCCATTAGTGAATCAAGTAGCTAAAAAAGTGGCCCACATTTGCAAATCAGAGCAATTTTGAATTTTTAAAGACTTGCTGTATAGTATTTTGCAAGGTATGGGAGCCCGCGTGCATTTGTGTTTGCTGCAGGCAATGTTTATGGCAATACCAGGGAAATTAATCGTAAAAACCGGCCCACCACGCAATAAAATATGCCCACAACAGCCAAAAAAACGTCCCACACACTGACCTGTGAGACTAGCCCATCAGGCACTGCCTGACTGCCCTATGGACCAGTCCGAGACTGCTCTGTACATACTTTCACAGAGTAGAAGTGCAACTTAGACTTGCAATTGACAAATTTGGGTCCAAAACAAAAAAACGTTTTTGCACACCTCAAGAAAAGATGCCTTCACGGGAATCAGGATCTTGATACATATATGTCCCAGATATAACTTTAGAGTTGGTTGGGGCAGGAAGAAGATGGAAGTTTCCACGGCATGAGCAAGCGGCTGGCCAATGAGTAAAGGGTGAACACCAACAAGGCCATAACTTTCAGATTTTTCACAAACATTTACAACGGTATTTCAAACCATATTTGACTCCTAACAAAGTTTCCACACCGCATTTTACTCCTAACAAAGTTTGAAGCCGTTGTGCAATGATGGTGGAAAAGTTCCATTAAGACACTTCTATTTCTGACAATCAGTGGAATCAAATGTACATTTCTGCAACATTTGCTCTTGTTAACAATCCACATGTGTAAGTACGGGGGAGGAGAGTATGCACCAAAATTGAGGATTTGCCTAGATATCCATGTGTGATGATTGGGATTTCTGGGCTACTCCTAAAATGTAAGCCTACTGGACATAAAGCTCAGCATTTACAAATGTATATTTTTAAACCAACCCCTCGATGCCTTTTTCCGTCTAGCGACCATACATTGTCACAATTCAACAAGCTCTTGATCTCTGCATACTTAGGCACCAAATGAGAATAAGTCATTTTACCTTTACTGCAGATAGTTCAACAGCTTCTTCCACTTGATCTTTAACGGTTACGTTAAATGCAAAGACTTCTATGGGCTCCTCGAGGGACAAAGGCACTCTAACCCCTGTAAAGAATATACAAAACAAGACACACGTTAGGCAGTCTCACAGTCCCGTTATTAAGACGGTGCAGCTATGTATTATTTACCAACAGCGTATTTACTCCTTCAATTACTCGTTGACTTTCAGCCTGTACAGTACTCTGTTGCCTTTGGCTAAATTTAAACTATACAAATACCAAGTACATACATATTTAGCTATGTTGCGCACAAGTGCACTTAGCTTGTGAAGAAACACACTTTTTCAATGTGTTTAATGGCACTGAAAGCCTATGAATGTGCTGAAGGCTGATCAGCAGACCACATACTGGTTACAGAGGTTGGAGGTGGACACGGGGAACGTCTACCACAGTGTCCCACAACCTGTGGCCTATGATTCAGGCGCATGGACACCTTCCTGCATGCTTTGTCCTGGAAAAAGCAGATAAGCTTCGTCCATCAGTTTGTCTGGCATAACCAGGTGATGACACAGAGGTGCGGTGCACATTTTGTCAGAAACCGTGATCTAGGTTATGTAACTACAGGTTGCATTACATATTTGGATGATACAAATTTGAGGAAGACAGTAAACTGCGAAAGATAAAAAAGGGCCATAAAATTGTTTAGAGGCAGGCCTGAGGTGTAAGCCACATCAAATTCATGTTTACTACGATGATTATTTAGTTAATTTAAAACAGATTGTAGAAAATGGAAATAAATTTACATTTCAGAATAACACAATAAGTAATAAAAATATACAATCAATAACAAATAACATTTACTAATTACACTGAAATATAACAATTAAAATAAAAAAGTAATATAACTTTTTTAAAAATCAAGAAAACTCACTATACTTATTAGATCAAATCTTGTGAGGTAATTGAACAAGATACTTACCTTTAGGAAACTTGCAATAGCTCTTCCTCACCAATGTGAAGACACAGAGACACATATACACACCACCCTGGTGCGCTCAAGTCTGTTTATCACCATTGTTTTCTGCAGTGTTATACGCAGAGCAACTGACAATAAAAGATTGACAGAGTGCCCAATTTTACTTGGGCCCTTTTAATGCCAAAAATGTCTAATCAACATAAAAGGGATGAGGCGAGAGGTAAGTATTCCGCAGTTAGATAGAGTATACTCCAGGAAGAGCATAACAGAATGTAAGTTGCTTTTCAGATTGCTAATTCTATCTGCCTCTACTTGTGATTTGATATCCAAAGCAGTAACTCCCAAAAAGACGTATGGTCTGAGGAGTGGGCTTCACCCCAGAAAGTACTGCACAGCCAAGTGGGCAAAATGACCCTCCCTGTGGTCCTGAGAGTCAAGGCAATAATGCTTGGTTGGTGGGCGGAAGTACATGTAGGAGCCTGTCAGGGATCTAACACAGGAACGCTTCTCCAGGGACATAGTAGCGGCCTTGGCTCTGGTGGATTGCACTCAAATGAACGTAAAAGGCTCGTTCTTGACCAGAACGTAAGACATCTTCTTACACAGGATAGTATTTCTTAATAAGGTCTGCTTTTGGACCACCTTCCCTTTATCCACACCAGGAAACCAATGAAAAACCGATCATCCAAACAGTGTTCCCTAGATCTATCAATATGAAAGATTAGGGACCATTTGGGAACCCACTGAGGCAACCTCTGCTCTTCCTTATGAGGATTTGGCACGTAGGCATTGTGCCACTCAGGGAATGTACTGCACAGGGAACATGACAGACTTCCAAACATGGAAGGGAGATATCACCTTAGAAAAAAGTCCGAAGCACCAATTTGTCAGGGTAGAACATAGATCATGGCGTTTGTACCACAAGCGCCTGCAGCTCACTGATGCGTCAAGCAGAAGTGCTTCCAAAAAAAAGAGTCAGCAACCTCAGAGTGCAACAATGCATTTGTTCAAGGAGTACACACATCAAGAAAGTAAGAAATAAATTAAAGTCCCACTCTGGCATAACAAAGGCTTTAGTTAGAAATATATACGTAAGCCCTTTCAAAAACACATCACAGCAGGTGATTTGAACAAGGAGGGATAATTAGTTAAACACAGAAATGCCAAAAGTAACAGTTAAGGTAGCAAAGCCTTGACATGACCAGACAAAACAACCATTCCACAAACTTAGCTCAGTTGGCCAGAGTAGATGGACTTTGTGGAATGACGGCGAGCCACCAGGTTCATATCCACAGCTTTCGGTGGCAACAAACAACACTTAGTTGGATCCGTTCAAACTCCATGCCCAGAGGTATAGATTGTGGAGGTTTGTGTGCAGGACCCTGCCTTCCGCTGGGACTTAAGTGCTTCCAATGAGTTAGCTGCAGGGAGGAGGATAGGCTCTGTTTAAACAGGCTAGAATACCACAGCCATGAAAAGAACATCCCTAGGCAACAAATGGTCTAAACAATAATAAGACCTAATCTAACACATGTATGATGTCAAAGACTGGGTGTACACAAAAATTCAATTAAAACTTCCTTTTATTAATATAAATTCATTCGATCTGACCATAGAAAATGTGTAAATAATTCCACAAATGTAGAGTACTGAACAATATCATACCAACATATTTCACAAAATAAACACAACAGAAAAATACATAAGACAAACGTGCATTTTGACTAAACATGACAAAAGACAAATATTTTTCTAATACAAAGTTAAGTCTAAATATGATAACTCAAATCTTTCAAATGAACCATAATGTAATCAAGTGGCTGATTGATGGATCCATGATGAAAAATATCTGTCTTTGTCATGTTTAGTCAAAATGCACGTTTCTCTTATGTATTTTTCTGTTGTGTTTATTTTGTGAAGTACGTTGGTATGATATTGTTCAGTACTCTACATTTGTGGAATTATTTATACATTTTCTATTATCAGATCATACATGTGTTAGATTAGTTCTTATTATTGTTTAGACCATTTGTTGCCTAGGGATGTTCTTTTTCATTGTTGAATTTTCTCTGCCCTAGGAATTTCTATTAGTAGCAGGGGGTCCTTTATTTTGACATTGTAAAATACCACAGCCTCCATGCTCTGTCCAGGACTACCAGGATGACCTGTGGCCAATTCATCTCCACCTCCTTCAGGGCCCGGGAATCAGTAGAAGCAGAGGAAACACAGAGTTCAAAGGTGAAACGCATCTCCTAAAGAACCTCGAAGAGGAAATTTCACAGCGCAGAAAGCCAAACAATGTGTGTTCACAGAGATCGAGAACAGATCGGCCACAGGTACGCTCCACTGGACAAAGATGCCTTGCACAATCTCTGAATGCAGATGCCACTCATGGTCAGGAAGATGACGCTCGCTGAGTGCATCTGCCCTGAGATTAGAGAACCCACCAGAGGACTGACTGTCAAATAAATCCCAACATGGTGGTAGTGTTGTGCTTCAAGACCTTGTCAGACCTTCCTTTTATATAAGGCAGAAAAGTACAGAGGTCATGGCAAATAGCCTACAGCTCTGAAAGATTGATATTTTGCTGTTACTCCATCAAAGACCAGAGGCCTCTAGGATCCACAGCATCCAAGCAACCTTCCCCACCCAGAGATGATATGCCTGTCACAGCCACTAGCTTTGGCAGGTTTGACACGCTGGGTTGACCTCCATCATCCACCAATGAAGGTCTCAGGGTCTTTTCGTCCAATAAACAAATGTGATTTAACAAGCATCCCCAGTGGTGGGCCCACTGCACTCAGAAGTTCTACTGCAGTTCTACTGCAGAGCCCACATGTGAAAACGAGCATGAAGCAATCGCAAGACACACAAGGCCAGAAGATGACGATTCTTCCAAAACATCTGGGTCCAAACAGGACGTCATAGTCCGAATGTTCCACACTCGCTGCAGGTGTGGAAAGGTACTCTGTGACACTGTGCAGAGGATGCCCCTATAAAGGAAATAAGCTGCTTAGGCTGAAGAAGAAACTTTGGTTCATTGATGAAAAAGCGCAGGGAGGACAGCAACGAGATCATCGCCCGAAGGTGACCAGACGTTAGCTATGGAAGTGGTGTCGTCAGGAGTCGGCCATTGAGGTCCAATACATGAATCTCTGTCCTGCGAAGATGGGCCACAATCACTAACTTCACCTTACATGAACAGCTATGGGGCTGAGGTAAGGCTGAAAGTCAGGAAGCTGAATTGTTAATGCGCCATCCAAACCATGAACTGGAGGTAACGTCTGTGTGACTGCAGAGTTGGGACATGAAAGTACGCAGCCTGAAAATCCAATGCCACTGACCTGTCTCCAGCATCGCAGACAGTCATACCCCAGGCCACCTCAGGAAGGTGTTCAGATACCTGAGGTCTAAGACAGGCCTCAACCCACTGTCCTTCTTGGGAAGAAGGAAATAACAAGACTAATGGCCTGCATCCCTCTCTGCCTCCTCAGTATCACCTTGATCATACCCTTTGCAAGCAGAGATTGAACCTCCACAGCAAGATAGCATCATGGTCCACCAACATGTGAGACACAACTGGGGGATGGCTGGGGTTGTGGATAAAAGAGGAAGGGCATAGCCAAATGAAACAACCTGATGGACCCATTGCTCCAATGTGATGGCAGGTAAACAAAAATTAACCCTGCCACCTACCGGCCTTATGTGATATGACGAGAGCGGTCTAAAGTGACTAAGCAATGCCTGCTGCAAGAGAAGACAAATGCTGCCCTTGTTGCTGGGCATGACCTCTGCCATCATCCCTGCCCCCATATCCACAAATGGTCTGGGCAGACAGTTGGATTGGCTGCAAGGGTTGCCTCTGACATTTGGCAAGACCCTTTAAGAAACACTTAATTTCCTGTATTGAAGGGGGTATTAGCGAGTGGAAACAGAAGTCAATGAATCGCTCCAGCCCAGACTCCACCTTATCCCCAAAGAGTCTGACTCCATCAAGGGGCTTGCCCATCAAGGTGTCTCGACATCCCCAGAAAATCCGGTCATCATCACCCAGCTATACTACTGGATAACCACAGTAATGCCCATAGCAAGGGCTGCGCAATCCGTAGCATCTGGGCCAGCCCTAAAAACATTCTTGGCCAGATCCTGGCCATCACGCACAATTTGTGTGAATGAATTTCTGAAGTCTTGTTGAAAAGCGGATAAAGGGCCTAAAAGTTATACAACATTCAATGAGCAAACAGAAAATGAAGCAGAAGAAAATATGTTTATGCAAAGGGATCAATTTGTTTGGACTGTCTTTCCAAGGGATCTGAAGGAAAGCATTCAGTCTTATCATACCAGCAGAAGCCGGAAGTGTTAGACCTTCTGAAGTGGAATGTTATGTCAGAAAGGATGGATCTCCAAAGGTGGGCCTCTGCTGGTAAGAAATCGGGCGGCTCGCTGGAGGAATAGGAAAAAGGTTTGGACCATGCTGCAGTCAACCAATTAGTTAATGTGTCTTGGAACAGAAGCAGCAAATTAGAAGTAGATTGCCTGGGTTGTAAAACATCTGTAGGCAGATTGTCTTTAGCGCCAACAGTGGGTAGCTGTAAGTCCAGATACTTCGCAGCCCTGTGAACTGCCATACACTCTCCTCCACCGGGTACCCATGGGAGAGTTGAGGTCATTTTGGCCGAGATGTCTAGGCCACTACCATTTTGTAAGTCCAAATAGAGGACCTAACTGCATAAACAAGGCAGCGGCCCACCCCTGAGCTGGCCCAACCGCTATTGTCTGACATACCCCTTTCCCATCTGACGTGACTCCAACAAAAGACCATATCACTGAAGATGTGATCCAGGGGGCATCCAGGAATTGAAAACCGGTAAGACCTCAGGCCCAGATGTCTTCCTTCTTGAATACAACTCTAAATTTAGAGACATCACCACCTGCACTTTCTCATGGAACCATCATAGTCATCCCTAAATCAAATCACCCAGCGACAAACTGTGCCTCTTATCGCCCTATGGCAAATATTTGAAAATATTTCAAAATATATGCTAAAATCTTGGTGACTAGGCTGCAATTAGTCCTTCACTCTTTGATCCACCCAGATCAATGTGGCTTTATGCCTAACTGCAGCCCTAGACACTGTATCTGTTGAGTACATGTGGCCCTAGCTCACGTCAGTGACATTAAAGAGGTGGCAGCTTTATTACCTGTTGACTTTGAAAAGGCTTTTGATACCGTCGATTGGAATTATCTTGAGTCTGTGCTGCTCCATATGGGCTTTGGTCCCCGCTTTCGTACCTTGCTAGCTCTTCTATACTCGCGACCTGTGGCCCAAATCCTCGTCAATGGCGTGCTCTTGTGAATTCCCGATCTGGCGTGCGACCCAGCAAGGGTGCCCCCATTACCCACTCTTCTTCGCTCTTGCCATAGAACCCCTGGCTCGTATAATCTGTTGTGATGGTCAGATGCCGGGCTGGAGATGGAGTGAGACACTGGAGGACAGGATCGCATTATATGCGGATGATGTCCTCCTATTTCTTGCTAACCCTGCGGTGTCGGGCATGCGCATCCTTGAGGTCCTCTGACTTTTCGAAGAGGCCTCGGGACTCTGAGTAAACTGGGGGAAGTCACTTCTAATTCCTTTAAAGGGGACTAAAAGTAGTCTAGCTACTTAGCACAATCTCCCTCCTAACATCCTGGGCCGAGTACCATTGATTAAAATGATGATACTTCCTCGTTTTCTTTATAGCCTACAGAACTTGCCGCTCCAAATTGCCTGGTTAACTTAAGTGGTTGCGATGCTCCTGTCATTCCTCTGGCGAGATTGTTCCTCATGCATCACTCAAGTTAAATGTTGTGCTCGATTTAGGATGGTGGCCTTGCTGCTGTGGACATCTGCCTATCTTATTGGGTATCTCACCTCCTGGTTATCAATGATTGGTTGACTGGCAGTTGGAATGACATGGCATAACAGCCTGAGCTGTCCTGCCTTGGTCTTGACGGGGTGATTCATTATCTGAATGACTGACCGGTCCCCCTCAACATCACGGAGGTCACCCGAGTGATATTCCTGGTGTGGAGGGCAGCCAATCGATTCACCGGCTAGATCACGCAGCGCGGTTGGAGGGCTTTCGATATTGGGGTCTAATTGGGATTACAGTACTGGGAGATGTGTGTCATTGTCATTGGTCTTCTCCTTCACAGACCTCCAAACTCAATTTACACTTTCCCACATTCAATTCCACAAATACCTGCAGATGAGACTTGCACTAGGTCATTACCTTGCCTACTTTGTAGATTTACCCAATTTTAGCCCTTTGGAGTCGCAATTATTGATGAATGGTCTGGGTCGAGGGGGTATTTCCCAGATACATCGTTCACTTGATTGTAATGCCCCAGGGACACTGGACCCGCTCAGATGGAGATAAGAAGGATGGGTGGGAGAACTGGAGAAGGTGGATTGGCGTGAGGCCTGTATGGCTCTTTAGGTGCTTGTGATATCGGCGAGACTCGGACTAATGCAATCACCCTACCTCCATTTAACCTACACGACACCTCAAAGACTCTGGAGCGTGGGCATTTTCCCTTAGGCTAACTATACACAATGCTTGTCCCTTGGTAGCGACTTTTTCCATATGGTCTGGCAGTGTCTTGAGATTGCCCAGTACTCTGCCCGGATAGGTGATGCCCTGTCCCTGATTTTAGGCAGATCTGTCACATTGACCACGAGGTTGGCCCTTCTGGGTCTTATGGATGAGTTTGGAGGTGTGAGCGGAGATAGAACACTAGTTGGTTTGGCGGCATTGATGGCCAAGAGAGACATCGTGAGTTCCTTGAACTCACCACAGCCGCCTAGCTTGACAATGTAGGGACCCGACATGGATTGGTGTGCCAAATAAGAAGAACCGATCTTTATTGCCAGGAGTTTTCCTCAGAAATTCAATAAAATCTAGGGCAGATGGTGGGAGTACTATGGCCTGTCCTCTCCATTTGAGACTGAACCTGGGGATGATATGATATCTGTGTAATTTACCGAAACTGTGGGTGGGCAGGGGGACAGGACCATGACCAGGATGCAAGATTTTCTTTTATTATGTTGCTGTACTTTTACTAAAACTAATAAAATCTGTTTAAAAAAAATACAAAATTCAATACCTATTCAATTTACAGGTTTAATCTCATCATTGCCAATGAGACTCACTCAACAGGCTTTGTGTTGAGTTTTCAGTTTACTTATGTGTGGCATTTCATTAATTTGAGTGACACTATCGCACACAAAAAAGCAATTTAACCCTTGTATTAACGTTCTACAACACCACATTAGTTCAATTTATTTGAAAGAAGCTTGCACTGACTATCCCAGTAGCAGCACACTTGTTCCATGTTGTTGAAGGAAACTTGTTAATAGTATGGCAGCACTTCTACTGTTTTATTTTGTTTGCTGTCTAGCAAATGAATGTTGGTTAATGAGTTTGCCTATTTGGAGTTGCAGTGGTGTCAAGCACTGTCAAACTGCTGTTCTTTGGGCGAGTTTTTAACATACTGGCATCAGCGAGGCATCCTACAATGTCATTGGTAACTATTTATCTGCAATGGCGGATAATGTTTCTTATTATTTCGATTGGAACTTTTAAAACAAATGTACCTCTCGCACCTCCCCCCCCCCTTCTGGGTGCCCCTCCCACTCATCCCTCTCTCTCTCTCTCACACCTCTCTCTCACACACTTTTCCCACCTTTCTCATATTGGTTCACTTCAGGTCTTCGAGCACAATTTCTTTCCTGTGCCTATATATTCAGCATGCAAAAAGAACAATTGATGGACAGAATGCAGAACAATGTCATACATTCACCCCAGTACAGAGATCTGAGCCTAAATCCATCGTTTTTTTGTTCCCCATGCCATTCCAGTTTGAACCCAGCTATATTCAAATCAGTCTTGACCCTGCGCCCAATGGGAACAGCCCAGCCTGAACTGCCAGGCCAGGTCCTCCCTGGACTGGACACAAGCATCCTAGGACCGGTTTCGGGGTTTCACCCCTCATCAGCCAGGATGGCTTTACTCCAGTGGCATGGAGAGCACAGGACCTACGTCTGGGCATACCCGTCCCACTCGGGGTGACAAATGCCAAAAGAACAATTGATGGACAGAATGCAGAACAATGTCATACATTCACCCCAGTACAGAGATCTGGGCCTAAATCCATCGTTTTTTTGCTCCCCATGCCAGTCCAGTTTGAACCCAGCCATATGCAAATCAGTCTTGACCCTGCGCCCATTTGGAACAGTCCTGCCCAAACTGCCAGGCCAGGTCCTCCCTGGACTGGAAACAAGCATCCTAGGACCAGTTTCGGGGTTTCAACCCTCATCAGCCAGCATAGCTTGACTCCAGTGGCATGGAGAGCACAGGACCCACGTCTGGGCATACCCGTCCCACTCGGGGTGACAAATGCAAAAAGAACAATTGATGGACAGAATGCAGGACAATGTCATACATTGACCCCAGTACAGAGATCTGGGCCTAAATCCTTTGTTTTTTTGCTCCCCATGCCATTCCAGTTTGAACCCAGCCATATGCAAATCAGTCTTGACCCTGCGCCCAATGGGAACAGTCCAGCCCAAACTGCCAGGCCAGGTCCTCCCTGGACTGGAAACAAGCATCCTAGGACCAGTTTCGGGGTTTCACTCCTCATCAGCCAGGATAGCTTGACTCCAGTGGCATGGAGAGCACAGGACCCACTTCTGGGCATACCCGTCCCACTCGGGGTGACAAATGCAAAAAGAACAATTGATGGACAGAATGCAGAACAATGTCATACATTCACCCCAGTACAGAGATCTGGGCCTAAATCCATCGTTTTTTTGCTCCACATGCCATTCCAGTTTGAACCCAGCCATATGCAAATCAGTCTTGACCCTGCGCCCAATGGGAACAGTCCAGCCCGAACTGCCAGGCCAGGTCCTCCCTGGACTGGAAACAAGTGTCCTAGGACCGGTTTCGGGGTTTCACCCCATATCAGCCAGGATAGCCTGACTCCAGTGGCATGGAGAGCATGGGACCCACGTCTGGGCATACCCGTCCCACTCGGGGTGACAAATGCAAAAAGAACAATTGATGGACAGAATGCAGAGCAATGTCCCATACATTCACCCCAGTACAGAGATCTGGGCCTAAATCCATCGTTTATTTGCTCCCCATGCTATTCCAGTTTGAACCCAGCCCCCTGCGCCCAATGGGAACAGTCCAGCCCGAACTGCCAGGCCAGGTCCTCCCTGGACTGGAAACAAGCATCCTAGGACCAGTTTCGGGGTTTCACCCCTCATCAGCCAGGAAAGCTTGACTCCAGTGGCATGGAGAGCACGGGACCCACGTCTGGGCATACCCGTCCCACTCGGAGTGACAAATGCAAAAAGAACAATTGATGGACAGAATGCAGAACAATGTCATACATTCACCCCAGTACAGAGATCTGGGCTTAAATCCATCGTTTTTTTGCTCCCCATGCCATTCCAGCTTGAACCCAGCCATATACAAATCAGTCTAGACCCTGCGCCCAATGGGAACAGTCCAGCCCGAACTGCCAGGCCAAGTCCTACCTTGACTGGAAACAAGCATCCTAGGACCGGTTTCGGGGTTTCACCCCTCATCAGCCAGGATAGCTTGACTCCAGTGGCATGGAGAGCACGGGACCCACATCTGGGCATACCCGTCCCACTCGAGGTGACAAATGCAAAAAGAACAATTGAGGGACAGAATGCAGAACAAAATTCAGCATGTCACATAATTCCACTACACAAATACACTACACACCACACAATTCCACCCCACACAATTCCACCACAATTTCAATTCAATTCACATAATTCTACTCCAAACCACATACATCCACTCCACTCCACTCCAAACCAAAACACATGGGTAAAAGACATGGTCATTTACAATGCTAACAGCTCTAACTCTAGCAAATGCAAGACCGACTGCATTGGAAATCCTAGTTTCTTCTGCTGTTCGGGGGCATCAGAAGGCATTCATTTCTCATTTGACCTCGGCGACTGTTTACAAAATGAAATAATATGAGCAGATTAATAAAGTATGTATACTTCAGAAAGGTAAATAGAAATCGAAAAAAGTTCTCTGCAAATGTTAAGGAATTTGAAATTGTAGCCTAAAAATTAATTTGGTATCCATAGTTTGATTTGTGGAAGCAGCTCAAGTATAGGAAAAACAAGCTCGTATGGACAAATGGTGGCCTCAAAAGAAGCACTGCTTTGCGGTGACAAAAGCAGAACATATATCAGGAGCAAAAATACAACATGATATGCTAGAATCTAGCATTTAGTTAGAAACAAAACCACATTTTGAAAAATTCAAACCTTCCAATTAAAATACAAATTTCAACTTTGTATATTTTTGTTTGTGAATTAAATAGTTCATAATTTGTGGGTTTGTTTGATGTATTCTTGTTTCTGTAATTGTGTATTGTTTTGAAGTTCAAATCGTAGAAACTGCTTATGCCGAAGTCCCAGGCTTTCAATAGGGATTAAATGGGGGTCCACAAAAGTCAAAAGGTTATGATTAAGTCCAATCATATTTGAAATGGTGCCAGCCACCACTCCCCAAGGACCAAAGTGCAAACAACAAATTATCCTGTAATTTGATTTAGAGATCTAACAGTGCCATTGGGGTCCAATTTGATAGACAGCTTACCCTTATCCACCCCATAAAGCACAGTGCTAAAGCTAATAAAGAAGCAGTGAAGAAGGACAATCCTTTGATATTGTGTGCTTACAATTAGAAAGACAAGGTCCTTCACCAATTCACTCAGGCAATTCAATAAAAAATGAGTATAAACTTTTTTCCATGGCACATAACAGTGTGTCGAAATAGTCAATAGTTCTCTGGCTCCCTTACTATTTTAAGAATAATGACAATGTGTGAGGAATTGGGTTGTTGTTTGAGAGGCTAAGCCCTTCTCAAGCAACAGCCACAATTCACATCAGGGTGAACCATTACAGTCACTAAATTAACCTGTGCTTAACCCTCTGGTAGCTTGGCACAAAGGCAGTCAGGCTTAACTTAGAGGCATTGTGTGAAGTATGTATGCAAAACTCAAACAGTACTGAAGTGAAAACACAACACAAGCAAAATCCCACACCAATTTAGAAAAATAAAGTACATTTTAATAAATTATCTGATCCCAAAATGATAACTATTCAATCAGTAGAACCAGAGATATGCAATTTAAAAAACTTAGGTAAAAATAGTGCTTAAAAACACAAAGAGCCACAGCCAGGGTGGTCATCCAATTATGGTGACAGACTGTTCATCGGTCAGGCTGGTGCGGGTGGATGACCTGGAAGTCACTGCTATGGTATGGAATCTTTACACGCAAAGTGGCGGCGCTGCTTGGGTTTCGAGCATGGGATCTTATACGCTTGTCCACGCTCGCTGGGTGACGTTATGAAGGGGACAGTGCTTAAATCCTTCCAACAATTACAAGAGGAATACGAGCCCCACCGTAGCCAATTCTACAAGTATCTACAGTTCCCTTATGTACGGGGCATGGTGGACTTGCCGGAGATCAGCCCTTTTGAGAGTAGGCTGCCGATGAAGGATCTGGGCGTTCACTAGATCCAACAAATATATCAAACCTTGGTTACACATAGCCACAACACCCTAGAGGCGCTGCGGACTGCCTGGGAGGGAGACATTGAAGACTTAAATGATGAGGATTGGACTGAGGCCCTGGCGGGACCCCGTAGTGCCGCTATCACATTACACCACCACCTGATCCAATTTAAATATCTACATCGGGCCGACTACACTAGGTACCGCCTCTGGCGGATGGGGGTGATATCCTCTCCTGTGTGCCTCCACTGCGGTGTGGAGGAGGGGACCTTCCTCCACACGGTGTGGAGTTGTACGGCGTTGCAGGCTTTTTGGCGTGGCGTGACTTCTTGTCTGGCCCAGGTGTTGTCATGGCAGATCCCCCTTGAGCCTAAGTCGGCCCTTCTTCACAGCACAGATAGGAGGGAATCGATATAAACAACACCTCCTGTTTCTGGGGCTATCACTATCTAAGCGCGACATTGCCCAGCACTGGAAGGCAGACTCTCCGCCCTTGGCATATGGCTGGAAGGGGGCTATGGACAGGTGCATGGGGATGGAAATAGCAGTCTTCCAGGCAAGAGGCTTTCCCCAGAAGCATGGTAACATCTGAAAGCGATGGGCAGATTATCGAGGTATTGAGCTGCCCCCTGTGAGGCCTACCGAAATCCTTATAGAGATGGAGGTACGGTCATATAGGTCTGAAGACATAGTAGTTGCCCTTATTTCTAATCACACAAGTGCCATGGACATCTGCATTGTAGGGGGTTCGAGGAGTAGTATTTGGTCTGTGCCTGCTCTATGAAGTTATGCAATATTGATATCATCCAGACCTGTTGTAATGCTGGTTACATTTATATGTGCAGGCCTTGATGTGCTACCAATTAAAACCGCAATAAAATGTGTTATTAAAAAAAACCACAAAGCGCAAACTGCAGTTATCTGATCGCGCCGGACTGTGACAGAGATGGAGCGAAGCCTGGATACAGGGACCAGGTTAGGCCAGCTGAGAATTGTACCATATGTCCTTGATGCGTGGCGTTGTGCTGTGCAGCAGGAGTTCCGAGGAGTGATGCGGGATCCTGCGTCGAGTTGCGTCGTGCTGTGTTGGTTCTGATGAGGAGCTGCGAAGACTGCGATGTGAAGTCCACGTCAAGTTGCATCACGCTGCATCGGTATCGTTGAGGAGCTGCAAGGGCTGGATCCGCTCCAGTGAGGAGCTATGAAGGCGGGGTGTGTCGGTTCTGATGGGGACCACAGCTGGGCTGGCAAAGCATGTTTATCCACACTTCCCAGGGTCCAGGACTAAACCACCACTTGGGGGTGGGGTTAGGACTCACAGCAGGCAGAATACAGGTGCAGGGTTCAAGATGGTTGGAGACAACTAGCCTTTGGAGTCACTCTGGTGGTCCTGGGTTCAAGGTGAAGGTTCAGTCCTACTTACTCAGACAGCAGGGCAGCAGAGCAGCTGGTAAGCAGAGCAGTCCTTCTTCTGAGTCTTCCATAGATCCATAAGTGACCTGAAGAGTGGGTTTGAGGGTCCAAATTTTATACCTGATGCCCACTTTGAAGTGGAAGAACCTTCTGGAGTCCCCCTATAGAGGTGTCTGGAATTTCCTGCCTCCCTGGCCTAGTCCCAGTCTGTCTGAGGACCCAATAGGTAATGTGTGAAGTCCTTTGTGTGTGAGCTGGGCCAGTGCCTATGAAGTACAAGTGTGGTAGGTGATAGATTTACCCCCTATCAAGTCAGAGATGGCCCGCCCTGACCACACCCAGATCCTCTATTATGATGCTGTTTGGGAGGAATACACAAAGGCAAGCTGCCAACTACACTTAGTCATGTGACCCAGGAACAGGCTACAGGCATCAAATGGTTAGGATACGAAAATGCCAAATGTAAAAATTTAACCCAATGTTATCCTATGGGAGATAGGCCTCACAGCAGTGAAAAATAAATATATTTGTGAGTTTTTCACTACAAAGACATGTACAACTTAAATGTACATGTCCAACCTTTTAATTACAATGCACCCTGCCCTGCTCTATGGGCTGTTTGGGGCCTACCTTAGGGGTGGTATATCTATTAAAGAGGGAGTTTTAGGTTTGGCAAAGGGGTTATTTTGCCAAGTTGAATTCACAGTTTAAAATGTCTGGCATGCTGCAATTCTAAGCCTGAGGCATGTTTTAAAGGGCTACTGAAATGGGTAGCACATTATGTGCTGCAGACCCACTAGTAGCATTAAATTTACAGGCCCTGAGTATACAGTATGCCACTTTACTAGGGACTTATAAGTAAATTAAATATGCCAATTTGGTTTAAGTCCATTTTATCATGTTTTCGGGAGAGAGCACAAGCAGTTTAGCACTGGTTTGCAGTGGTAAAGTGCACAGAGTCCTAAGGCCAACAAAAACATTTTTAGAAAAATCGGAGGGGGAAGGCAAAACCAATTGGGAGAAGACTACCCTAAGGCTGACAGGTTTAACATAATGTTATAACAAAGAATATCTTAGCAAAGAATTGACAAAATAAAGAAAGCCAGCGCAGCAGGTGTATTTAAATCCCCATAGAGGCAACAGTAAAATCTGTTGTAAAAAAATGTAAGTTGTTTTCCCTACCACCTTCTTCTATAATTGCTCTTTTATGAGCCCTAGTGCTAACTTACTCATAGCCCTACTCCTTACTTTGTCACCTACTATGCCATAATTCTTCCCAGCAATTCTCATCTTAAATCTAACTTTTACAAAACCATTGCCTTAACTCTAATCCTTGCCCGGATATCTACCCTTACCCTAGAAGGTCATGGTTAATAGAAGGCTTAGGCTTAGAATTAAAAACAGAAACAAATGTGGTTAGCTTTCACGAAAGGGGTTGAAGCTAGGGTTAGGGTACAGGTATGAGTCAGGGTTACACAAAAATATAATGTTCATTAAATAGGGTTTTCATTGTCAAAGTAGATACACATACATTAAAAAAAGATTTATGATTGAGGTTTCTCTGTAAGGCAGTTCACTGTCGCAGATCTATTGTTTTTGGATTTAGCCACGACAATGTACAAGAAAATACTGGCTAATAATCAGAGATGGATAAAAAAAATGAAAGTAGAACCCACTTCAAGAAAATAAGAATGATTAGTCTTGAAAGAAGGAGACTCACAGTGGAGTAATTAAAAACATTGCTCAAGCTTTTTTTTAATAAATCAAATCACTGCTCAAGATTTCATATGAACTCACGATTTTAGGACCCATGGACATCATAGGATATTGTGAGTCGGTCAGCAAGAAGCAACATGGAAAACGATTGAACTGTATGTGTGAGGCACAACAAATCAAATTAGATAGTATCAAGCCATGAAAAATCAGGCAGAACAAAATCAAAGCAAGGTTTGACAGAGCTGGCCATCATTTTGTGCCACTTGACTTGAACCAGGAAAGTGCCACATGGCAGTCAGCCACCACTATACTGCCTTGATAGCCCAACAAATAGGTGCCACAGCTGCTCAAAGCTAGAAGCTATATCTGACATCGAAACATCTCCGCTGTAGCAGTCATGATTGTGCTCTGTTACTTTATTTCTTTCATTTACACAGATTCAAGCCACCTACTAACAAGCTGCTTCCAAAAAGCTGTTATCCAATGGGTTTGTATAACTGAGCCCTAACAATATTAACAGCCACATTAGAATCATAATAATTAATGGCAAGCATTATGCAAATGACAACATTTCCACTATAAAATAACATTTCTGCATTTTGAGTTTAGTTATGCAAAACAATGACTTTAGTATGATAAATTATGGAGTGAAATTAATAACGCTATAAATGGGAACTGGAGGAGAGGGGGAGGAAAAAGACCAAAGGCACGTAGGAAAATAGATAGAAGAGGTAAGGTGAATGATAAGCATTATGAGAGGAGAGACGAAAATTTTAAATGAAGAAGCAAAACACTATAATCGTAGGGACATGTAAAAGGAGTGAATAAATCGCAGACCTTTAGTAGCTAAATTTCATGACACAACTAAAAGAGAGATTGTGGAGCGATACAGTGATGTGGAAACGTTCTACAAGCGAAGTAAAACAGATACATACCTGTAATCAAACCAGTACACTTACATGGTTACAGCCATATATGCTGACCCATTCACAGACTTTCATAAAACAGGGCACACTTGTAAATGCATACTTGTTTCCTATAGTATTTCATTGTGATGCTTCCCTGTTTTAAGCGTTCCTAATGAATGTATTTTACCCAGAAGCAGATAATTTGGCCAAGCGGGAAACCTGAGAATTTAACTCGGGTGCCTCATGTCCCACCTCCATAATTTAACACCTCAATGGAATCCACGCTACAAGAAATCCATGGAGAAGTAATATGCCCAAATGATGTCTAAGCAGACAGAAACAGTAATATTTTGTGAATCTTGTCTGACTTAATTTCAGTACCTTATGTATTATCAAGTTGCCCTAACCTTGTGCGCAAGATCCAACCAGAGCTCTTTACTGTCTCCTGCCAGACACCAGTGACTACCAGGAATATATACAGGAATATGAGGGCCAGTGGATGAAGAAGGGAAAAGGGAAATGAAATAGAGAGAAAATACAGATTGAGGATTCTGCCACTCTGCCTCGTCAGCTTTGTTAGTCAATCAAGTATGTAGAATGTTGTGTATCTCTACAAAGCAAAGAGATATCTTAAGAAACTTGCTAGGAAGCCAAGTATTAGTGTAATTGTGAATGGATACACCATAGCAATATCTCTGTGCAACTGACTCTCTGCACTTCGATTTGAAACTGGGAATTCCAGAACACAAACAAGAAAAATAAGTATCTCAAAAATAAATGTGCACTAGAACGTCTACCTGTGTTCTGAATAGCTACCTGAAACTTGATCACCATACACTCCTTGCAGAAGATGAGCTATAGTTTCTACTTGACTACTGTAGAACTGTAAATTAATAAACACCATTAACACCCTGTTGTTCCTTACTCTTGTTAATTGTATGTGCTTACTAGAACTCCAAAACCTTATATATGTTATTCCTATAAAACATGCAATATAGGCCTCTTAAGTGTCCGTTCTGCTTCTTCACAGGGAACCCTCGTGGAATAAAACAAACCCAGTCTCTCCCCAGTCACAGTTTCTTAACATCAACGAATGATTTTCAGGAAACTGGAGTCCAAATGTCTGTCACGATAATCCTTTAAAAAGCAGTAGGTCTTGGCAAGTGAAATTCGAGATCCATGCAGCGAGGTCCTGGCTGAGCACAATTGGCTACCAAAAGCACACTGTCGAACATCAGGAAGTTATACCTGAGAATCTAAGATGGTCACGTTTCGCCCACCTGCAAGAGGCCTGCTGAAATCATAGTTCATTGCCAGCATACTGCCCGAGTTCAGTCAGCAGCTGCACTGTATAACGACTGCCAGCCTTTCCTTTGCTAAAGAGAACCCAGAGAGTGATGGTGTGAGTTACTGCTTCCCCGAACACAAACTACACTAAGTAGTATATTTCTGAAAGGCATGCATTCTTGGGAATGAGAAAGGATACCCACGACCCAGCTGTTTGAATCCACAAACGATGCTGCAAATGATGCCATGAAGGCTAGTCCTTGGATTCCTTCATCCAAAACTTTGATCAGGGGAAGTGTTGCAAATGCTAAGCTTTCAGATTCTTTTTTTTTTATAAACAATTTTATTAGTTTTGATGACATATAAACCGCAGCACGAACAGTTCTTACATTTAGAACATGAAGTACTAGCACAGATCTGGGTGACTTTGACTCAGTCTAAAACTGCTACCTATCATGATCAAATCCAGCTCATCATTTGACGCCATCTCTCGAATACTACAATAATAATCCCAACCATTTGCCCCACACGCGGCCATGCTTAGCGGGACAGCCTCTTGCCTCATAGACAGGTTTTTCTTGTGCAGCGCACTAGTCCACCCATCCGCGCCATTTAACTATGCTTGGGTGGTAGGGTCCTTCCACGCAGCCGCTATATCACGCTTGGCTACCATAAGAGCCGTCCCTAGAAAGGTCTTGTTCATCCGGAACCCATCTAGGCCGTCCATGACTCCCAGGAGTATGGTTAGGGGGCTAAGCAGAACCTCCCAACCCAGAAGGGTGCTCAGCTCGGGCACAAATGTCGATCAGTATGGGGTGAGGTGGGTGCAGGCCCAGACCATGTGGCAAAAGTCTGCGGGTTCCATTTTGCATCGCGGGCAGGCGGGGATGGCCAGGAACCCTTCTTGGTGTAGGCAGACAGGGGTGAGGTATGTGCAATAGAGGCAATACAATTGGACCAGTCAGAGTCTGGCAGAGATAGTGATCGCACGGGGGGCCATCAGGGCGTCTCTCCAGTCCTCCACACTGAACGGCAGGCGATCAAGACCGCTTGAGTCACCGCGGGAAGTGAGAGCATCGCTTGAAACCCGGAGAAGCCAAGGCTCTCAAGTTCCAACCGGTAGACCGAACAACCGCCAGTGAACCAGTCATGTACCATTAGGAGGCGAGTAGCTAACTAGTATAGGAAGAGGTTGGTCATGCCCCCGTCATACAGAGCCGTTTGACAATGGGTGTGGGCCATACATGGTCTCGAGCTACCCCAAAGGAATGCTGTGGCCATGCTGTCTAGTTTGCGGAACCATCTGCGAAAGAGGTGGAGTGGGATATTCTGAATTATATACAGGTACTGCCGGAGAACCATCATCTTAAATAAGGCAATTCTCCCCATTTGGTTCAGTGGAAGGGATTGCCACTTGCGAAGGTCATCTTTTGTTTTCTTGGCTAAGGGACTGATGATAAGTGTCCATGTGAGTTCCGGGAGCAAGGCGACCCAAATGCCCAGGTATTTAAAGGAAAGACGTCTTATGGGGATGGCCATCTGCCAGTCTATGCATTCTCTTGACATGTGGAGAGGCACCATTGTTAATTTGGTGGGATTCAGGCGCACACCTGAAGCCACTTCAAAGGAGCGGAGGATTTGGAGGCATCTGGGGCCTGATCGGGCCGGGTCTGCAAGGAAAAGCAGAACATCATCTGCGTATAATGCGATGTGATCCTCGTGAGCGCCCCGCCAGTGCCATCCCTGGATCTGCGCGTCTGCTCGGATATGACAGGCTAGTGGTTCTATTGCTAAGGCGAAGAGGAGGGGTGACAGGGGACATCCCTGTCTCGCCCCTCTTCGGATAGGGAAGACATCTGAGAGGGCTCCATTGATAAGCACACTTGCAGAGGGGTTGGAGTAGAACACACACACTAGGCTACGAAGTGTTGCCCCATGCCTGCCGCTCTTAGCACCTCCTCTAGATATCTCCAGTCGACCGTGTCGAAGGCTTTTTCGTACTCGATCAAAAGAGGGCTAGATAGGGAGTGAGAAGTTGACGGTAGTCCAGTGCCAAGTGGAGGCGCCGTAAGCAGTGCCTCGTACTGCGGAGCGGCATGAAGCCGCATTGACCAGGGTGGATGACGCCAGTGGAGTAGCTTACAATTTTTATCCCCCCAGCCATAAACGCGGGCCGCAGAGGACCTATACATTAGTTTTGCCGATTCGAGCGATAGCTGGTTTATTTCTTCTCTCAACAGCTCGGGCTGTAGGCTCCCACCCCCTCCTTCCGTCTCAGTTAAGGTCTGTTCCAGGCGAGTCGCCTCAGCCTCCAAAAGGGTGAGCTGGCTCTCCTGTGCCAAAAGCTTGGCTTTAAGGTGTCCTTTGGCAAAACCCCGGATTATGGCCTTGCCGGCCTCCCATAGAGTGCCTGGCGAGGGAACTGTGTTCTGGTTAGTAAGAAAGTATTGTTTGAGTTCCTCCCCAATTGTCTGTCGGAACTTGTCGTCCTGGAGGAACCAGGTGTTAAGCCTCCAGATGGGGCAAAGGGCACCAGTGGGGACCCCCACTTGGAGGAGGAGTGGAGAGTGGTCCAATATGCCGCGGGGGAGGATACGGATGTCAGTTACCTCACGGCAATCGGGGGCTGGCAAGAATAACAAATCAATGCGTGCGTGGGTATGATGCGCTGCAGAGGTGTGAGTGTAGTGAAGCGTTCTGGGGTTCCATGTCCTCCAGACATCACATACGCCTAGCTTTGCTGCCCATTTTGTGACCCGCTTAGCATGCTGTGTCCTGTGTGGGGATGGTGTGCCGGTGGCATCTATAAATGGCTGCATAACTGCGTTAAAGTCGCCCCCCATTACTGTCAAACCCAGGGGGAGGAAGGAGACAATGTCTACGGCAGCGCTAAGGGTTGGTGTAAGGGTCGCTGGAGGCACATAAAGCGATATTAAGTTGACGGCGGCCCCTCCTAGGGTCCCGGCAAGAGCCTCGAAGCGGTCCTGCTGGTCCCTGGTTACACTAGCAGGGGTGAAAGGGAGTGTGCGGCGCAGGAGGATCGCCACCCCTCGAGATCCCCACACAAACCAGGAGTGCCAGACTCTGTCGAACACATGTCGTGCAAGGGAGGATTATATGGGAAATTATAATTTCCCATAAGAAGCGTCTCTTGAAGCAGGAGGACGTCAGGGGCAAACCTTTGGGAATACTTCAGTACTGCTGTACGTTTCACTTTGGCTAGGAGCCCGTTGACATTCCAGGAAAGGATTGGCAGGCGTTCCCCCTATATTGGGATGTAGTCACAGCATGCGTGTGGGGTCATGGGGATCCAGTGGCGTGCCTGATCTGGCGGGCCAGGATGCTCATGGGCTGGAGCTATGTGGAGACCTAGGCATTTACACTGAGGGCGGTGTGCACGTGTATCTAGCGTCGCGAGCTGGGTGCTGCAGCTGGGTAACAAAACTAAGACATAACTGGAGACAACGGTCCCAAACCCCCCCACCCTATACTTCTGTAAAGGAAGCATCTGTCTCCCTAATAACAGCAAGTTACAACAAGACTAAACTGCAAAGCTTAGTGTGTGAGCTGCTTGATGGACCCCTCCATATGGCAGGATGCAGTCGTCTCCATGGCAGAATCTTGTTGACAACACCAGAACTGCTTAAAGTTCAAGGGCGTAACTGAAACAAATGATGGACGGAATGCTGAATGATTCAAACATTCTCCCCCAGTCAAGAGATCTGGGTTAAATCCATCGTTCTTTTGCCCACTACGCCACCCCAGTTTGGACCCAGCCATATGCAAATCAGTCTTGACCCTGTGCCTCATGGGAACAGTCCAGACCGAACTGCCAAGCCAGGTCCTCCCTGGACCGGAAACAAGCATCCTGGGACCGGTCTCGGGGTATGTCACCCTTCATCAGCCAGGTTAGCTTGAATCCAGTGGCACAGTGAGCAAGGGACTACGTCTGGGCATACCCGTCCCACTTAGGGCGAAAAGTGTAACTGCAACAAATAATGGACGGAATGCTGAATGATTCAAACATTCTCTCACAGTCAAGAGGTCTGGGTTGAATCCATTGTTCTTTTGCCCACTACGCCACCCCAGTTTGGACCCAGCCATATGCAAATCAGTCTTGACCCTGTGCCTCATGGGAACAGTCCAGACCGAACTGCCAAGCCAGGTCCTCCCTGGACCAGAAACAAGCATCCTGGGACCGGTTTAGGGGTATGTCACCGTTCATCAGCCAGGCTAGCTTGAATCCAGCAGCACAGTGAGCAAGGGACCCATGTCTGGGCATACCTGTCCCACTTAGGGCGAAAAGTGTAACTGCAACAAATGATGGACGGAATGCTGAATGATTCAAACATTCTCCCCCAGTCAAGAGATCTGGGTTAAATCTATCGTTCTTTTGCCCAATACGCCACCTGAGTTTGGACCCAGACATATACAAATCAGTCTTGACCCTGTGCCTCATTGGAACAGTCCAGACCGAAGTGCCAAGCCAGGTCCTCCCTGGACCGGAAACAAGCATCCTGGGACCAGTTTCGGGGTATGTCACCCTTCATTAGCCAGGTTAGCTTGAATCCAGCGGCACAGTGAGCAAGGGACCCACGTCTGGGCATACCCGTCCCACTTAGGGTGAAAAGTGTAACTGCAACAAATGATGGACGGAATGCTGAATGATTCAAACATTCTCCCCCAGTCAAGAGATCTGGGTTAAATCCATCGTTCTTTTGCCCACTATGCCACCCCAGTTTGGACCCAGGGTATGCTCAGACGTGGGTCCCGTGCTCACTACACCACTGGATTCAAACTAGCATAGCTGATGAAGGGTGAGGCCCTGAAACTGGTCCCAGGATGCTTGTTTCCGGTCCAGGGAGGACCTGGCTTGGCAGTTCGGGCTAGACTGGTCCCACAAGGAACAGGGTCAAGACTGATTTGCATATGGCTGGGTCTAAACTGGGGTGGTGTGGTGAGCAAAAGAATGATGGATTTAACCCAGATCCTTGTGACTGGGGGTGAATGCTTGCATTGTCCAGCATTCCGTCAATCAATCGTTTCTTTTGCATAAAGTTCAAGGGTGGCATTAACTGGATATTGTCTATATCTGGTTGAAGGAACAAATTTCCCAATCCGGTCTCAGTTAGATCGTCGGGCTCCATGAAAGGTCAGTGTCATCGAACCCTATAACCGGGGGCATGCGGGGGCCGCCCACCAGACAGGGCCTCCCTGGTGGACAGATCTTGCGGTTGATTCATGGTGTTAGGGAGCTCGGGCGGGTTTGTTGGATTCTCGAGTGGCATCACTGGGTGAGACGGATGTTTCTCTGCGTGTGTTACGACCTCTATGAGAACAGGTGTGCTGCCTCTGGGGTCTAGAGCCTTTGGGCACCATGGGCCTGATTCACAGAACTAACTTACGTCAAAATCCTAAACTTACAACAATTTTGGTATTCACAGAATGAACTTACACATTTGGGTATTCACAGAATGAACTTACACATTTGGGTATTCACAGAATGAACTTACAACAATTTTGGTATTCACAGAATTAACTTACACATTTGGGTATTCACAGAATGAACTTACAACAATTTTGGTATTCACAGAATTAACTTACTCATTTTGGTATTCACAGAAGGCACTTACTCATCAATGAGTAAGTGCCTTCTGTGAATACCAAAATGTGTAAGTTACACAAAATGTGTAAGTTACACAAAATGAGTAAGTTACACAAAATGTGTAAGTTACACAAAATGTGTAAGTGTCTTCTGTGAATACCAAAATGAGTAAGTTTATTCTGTGAATACCAAAATGAGTAAGTTCATTCTGTGAATACCAAAATGGTAGTAAGTTTAGGATTTTGTCGTAAGTTAGTTCTGTGAATCGGGCCCCCTGGCTCCGGACCGGGGCACAGGAGGAGAGGCCGCCGCACGGGGGCAGAGATGACGTTCCTCAGTCACCCAGGTCCTCGCCGTTTCTGGGGTTTCGAAGAAGTGAGATTTATTCTGGAAGACCACCCTGAGACGAGCCAGAAACAACAGTCTGGCTTCTGCATAGGACCTCCGCTGCGCCTGGACTTCTCTGGTGTAGTCTGGGAAGACCATGACTTTGTGTCTCTGGTAGGACAACGTTGCTTGGGAGCGGGCCGCCTGCAGGATAGCGTCCCTGTCTTTAAAGTTAAGAATTCTGGCGATAATCGGCCGGTGTGGGGCACCCGTGGTCGTGTGGGTGCAAGAGCCCTGTGCTCTCACTCCACGACAAACCATGCTGATAGGCTGTCTACAGGATCTAGGATCTGATCCAGGTCTTGATGAAGTTCGCAACTTGTCCGGGTTCTGCCCCTTCGGGGATGCCCACTAGACGGAGGTTGTTGCGTCGTGAGCAGTTCTCTGCATCTTACGCTCGTCTGTGCAATTCTTTTGTGTGGGATTGGAGTCGCGTGACCTGTTCTTTCAATTGGTGCACGTCATCTTCCACTGTAGACAGGTGGGATTCAGCTTCTGTTATGTGGGCCGTGGCATTGCGGAGGTCCTGTCTTATAAGGACCATGTCGACTCGCACTTCCCATATTTTGTTTTCAACGGAGTCTTGTGAGGAATGTATGGCTTGAAGGATTGCAGCAAGATCTCCTTCAGGGAGGGGAGTCCTGCATTGGATGTCCTCGGACGTTCGTAGTGTGTTGGTTCATTCGGGTTTGTGTTGGGGGTGGTTTAGCCCCTTTGTCTTTCCCCATAGTGAATGGCGCTTGAGGGGCTGTTCCGCAACAAATGCACGGTGACTCTGTGCCCGCCAACTAGGGGAAGAGTTGCTAGCTAAGCTCCAGGTGCGCCGCAGACCAACCCTAGACACTGGGCCCTGCGACTTACAGTAGGTGCGACAGGTCCACCGCCTTATGTCGGTCCAATGTCTCTATTGTAGGGTCCGGGGTCTATGATATGTCATGTAGGGCCGGTTGCTGCGTCGAGCTACTGACTCTAGATTGTAGGCCCCAGAGGGCAAGGCATGCCCCTTGCAGGGATCACAGGGTCCTTGTCTATGGGTCTCCGGACCCATATGCAAGTAATGGTGCCCCTCCGCCTGGTTTCTGATAAGGCCCCTCCACCTCAGGCCGGCACAGCTGCAGAGGGGGCCAAGTCACCCTCGTCTCTCCGACCGCCCAGCCGCCCTGCAGGCAAGGTGTGTTACTTTTAGTGACGGGGAGGGGATACATGGAAGATGGTCCCAAGTCGGAGGGAGCCAGGCGGATGCCCTGGTCCGCGCCTTCAACCTCTCAGGACAGGCCCGAGCTCAGCAGGGGAGGGAGGTCCAAGAGTCGTGCCGCAACCCCAGTATCTTCGCCCCACAGGAGTAGTGTATGCGGCTGGTCCCCGGGCCGTACCTTGCGTTCGGTGGGTGTGCAGGAGGTCCGCCGGTCTTTAATCGGCACCGTTGATGTGCCGCAGTTCGCCCTCAGCAGGCCCCAGATCGGATCGGGAGAGGCGGCCCGCTCCGTCTCCGGGGCCCTCGTGTGCAGGGATCTGTTGTCCTCGGGTCTCTGGGCACTGCCGGGATCATGCCTCCACTCTGCGGGTCCGGTCGCAGCCGAGGTGTTCAGGCCGCCCCGTCCGCTCCACAGAGTCAGCACCGCTGCCAGAGGGGGGGGGGGCGCCTGCGTCGGTGCGCTGGCTCATCAGTTCCTATCCGGCTGCAGTCGCCGCCTCATCCACAGGGAGGGCAGGGGATGCAGGGGGGACACTGACGTGGCATTGGGAGGTGCAGCCGCCCGACAACCCCAGCCCGGTACTTCGTTAGTCTTGCTTAGCACCTCTGGCCGGGCCCTCAGTCCCTCACTCACCAGCCATCATCTTGTCGAGATAAGGGGCCGGTACGTTGGGTGCCGCTTCACAGAGGTAGGCTACAGCATTTGCGGGGCCTCCGATGAAGAGTGCCCCTCTGGCGGTAGGCTCCACCAGCCCCAGGCCAGGCACCACCGCACCTCTCGATCCACAGCCCGTAGTCCTGCGGACCCAGGCTCCGCCACCGCCATCTTGCCTTTGGCTGGTTACTGCTGCGGGTCAGTACTACGGTTGCATTCTCTTGATTCAGTGCACTCCTCGGGCTCAGGCCCACTGCTACTGTGTTCAGTCCACTGCGCAGGATGATTTGAGGAGATTGCTGGTGCTGGAGGAGCCTAAGGATGAGAGCGGATGATGGAGGGGTCCGGAGCACTCTTAGAGTGCGACCGACATCTTGACTCTCGAAGCCATGCCCCCATGATTTCAGATTCTTAAGTCTTATGTCCAGAACTGTCTGAAATATAATGTGCTATGAACTGAGGAAACCTACCATGACTCAAGTTTTTGTCTGCCTATAAGATGATATATTCACCAGAATGTACATATATTACATACGAAATATGACTAGACACACAGCTCGTGGTTAACTGGTAACAACCATTTTAATTATTAACAGCAATTTTTAAAAGGGGGTCTAAAAGTATAGGAAACTAAATAATAATATTGTTAATTATATAATTAAATCAGAGTTGTAGTAAAGAGGGTGTAGCAACCCCCATTGCTCCACGAACAAAGAGGCGATTGTCAGCCGTACATTCCTTCTTGCTTACGTACGTGCCATCAAGTCATTGACAACTGCTGGAAACCACAAAGACAGGCTACATACAGAATGCCGTCTTGTATTTTTGTCTTTAGACTTCACATTGGCACATTGCTCTCATGATGGAATTCATCCAGCTTACTGCTGCTGGTCCTCTTCCTGATATTCTTTCAACGTTCCAAGCATTGGAATTCTCACCAGAGAATTGAGTTTTCGCATTATGTTTCCAAAATATGTGATCTATATAAAATCTGGTCATCTGTGCTTCGAGTGAAAGTTTTGGCTTGATTTGATCAAGGATACAAATGTTTTTTCCTGGCTATCCATGGTATTCTTAGACGTCTCCTTCAAACCCACAAAGGCATCTATTCTCATCCTGTCCTGTTTTTTCATAGTCTAACTTTTTCATCCATTTAGTGTCATGGAAAATACCATTGCTTGCTCTAGCAGATACATCAGTGAATTTATATATCTTTTCCAAGTTTTTCGCTGCAGCTCTGCCCAGAGCTAATCTTTTACATATGTCTTGACCGCTGCACATACTGACAGTTAACCCCAGACAACAGTAGTTGACCACCATTTCTAGGTCTTCACCAACAACTTTAAAGTTGGTTTCTGCCTCTGTTGTCGACACTTTTTACATATACTCTGTGGTCCCTTTCTTTCACTATGCTCCTTGTTTTTATTATGATGTTTCTCGGATCTTCTTAACTTTCAGTGATGAGAGTTCTGTCATCATCAAACAAAAGGTAGTTGATGTTTCTTTAAAATTTTAAATCCACTCTCATCTTGATTTGATTTAACTATTTATTGAGCACGCAAAGACAATGTGGAAACATATCCTGGTGCTAAAGAAAATGCAAATGGGAAAAGGATGACATTGCAATTAGATGAGTTGTCAGTTGTTTGCGAAATTTTATTAGGTAGCAGACTGAGTGTAAGTGACAAGGAAGTACGTTCCAGGTTTTAGCCACGCTTCCAGACCAGCTTTTCTCATTTTGTGCATACAAGTTGAATAGGTAAAATGAAAGCATGCAATCATGTCTAAGAGCCTGATTACGAGTTTGGCAGTTTATTGGACTGGGTGTGATGGAGGTGCGGTGGCGGTCGGGGACCGCCATACCAGCGGTCCGACCACTGTATTATGAGTATGGCGGTCGGAGCGCTTTGGGACCACTGCAACCGCCAGGGATCCGCGATCCCTGGCGGTGGCACGGCAGTCTGGGGAAGTAATATGCATCACCATGCATATTACGAGTTTCCCCAGCACCAGCCTTTTCATGAAAAGGCTGGCAGTGGGGAAACAAAGGGGGCCCTAGAGGGCCCCCTGTTGCCCTTGTGCATGGGGGTGCATGCAGAGGGGCACATGTTGTGCCTCCCTGTGTGAATGAACCCCTGATCCTTAATGACATGGACTACTCAGTCCATGCCGTGCAGGAACATCCATTAGCAGTCCTGCGGTGGTGCAGTTATAAGGCTCATTATGAGCCTTTAAACTGCACTGCTGCGGGACCGCCATGCCGCCCGCCCGCCAGACAACGAAATTACTCGTAATCTGGCGGGCAGGCGGCGGTCGGGTTTGGCGGTGTGGGAGCGGGTGGTGGCGTTGCAGTGTGCTACCACACCGGCATACTCGTAATCAGGCCCTAAATTTGTTGTCAATCAGGAACCAGTCTGTTTTGCCATGTTCTATGTTGACTGTGATCCAGTATATAGTTTACGAATGAGAACAATGAGATGCTCTGGAATACCCATTTCCCTAAAGATGCCACCAATTTGACACAGATGACATAAACAAAAGCCTTGCTGTGGCAAATAAAGCACATACTGATTTCCTTTTAGTATCTATCCCTTTGCTTTTTAAATATCCAATGAGTCAGCAGTGATGCGTCTTGTTTCTCAGCCTTTTCTGAACTCAACTTGTACATCAGGTTATTCTCTTCCCATATAGGGTTGTAGTCTGTGTTGAATTCTGATGACATTATCTTGCTGGCCTTTGAAATTAGGTAAACTGTATAACAGGTTGCACAGTCTATTGGGCCACCTTCCTTTGGTATTGAATATAATTTGATCTCTTCCAATCAACTGAACATTCTGTTGCTTTCAAAATCTGTTGGCATAGTCTGATAAACACCTTAATTGAATCTTCTCCTGACGCTCAAGTGTCTGTAGCAATGGAATTAATTCCTTCTATTGTAGAGGTTTTCAATGTATCTTCCTCCAATTCTTTTGATCTTCATTGCATCAGTTATCTGTCCACTGTCATATTTCAGCATACCAATTAGTGGTTGGAAATTCGGTTTGATTTTGCAAATCGTTTCACAAATAGGCCTTGATTTTCCATTTTCAATATCCTTCCAGATGTTGTTGCCATATTGGTCTTTATCTCTTCCAGTTTCCTTCTGAAATTCACAATTCAATTGTTTCATAAGCACATTCCCTTCTTTTTAGAATATTGGCAATTCTCCTTTTCTGTGTAATTTCTACTCCCATTTGTATTTTCTTGCTTTGTTGTTCAAGTAGCCTCGTCTGAGATTCATCCTTTTTTTATTTTATTATTGTTTTGCAAAATGACACAATAAGAGAAAAAAACAGTATGACAGGCATGGAAAAACAAGGAAGAAAAAGAAAATTAACTTAATGTAGGAATTTAAATACATTAATATATTACTACAATATGCATCATCAGATTGAGCATTTTAATGAATCATCTTCTGAGACCTACAATATCATAACATTGTTGATACCAATTTTGCATGGGTCCTCAAATAGTTTTAAACTGTTGGTAACCACTTGCTCCCCCTGAACACAATAAATTATTTTTCATGTATGTGCATGTATATGTGTATATATATATATATATATATATATATATATATATATATATATGTCACCACTCTGTAGTTATAGTTAGGCCCATGTTTCCATAGGAAAGGGATTTTTTTTCGTTTGCTAATAACTTTGGCGACGTTTGACAAATCTTCACAAAACTTTTTTTAAAAGGCTCGTCTACACCAGCTCCTTCCTGGAAAGTATCAAGGTGATCCATCAAGTCAGGGTTGAGAAAAAAGGGTGTGTGTCCCAAAACATGTTTTCCCCATGCAATTTTACATAGGAAAATTGTGAAGCTACTCAGAAGAAACAGTTGAACAGAATTACTCTGAATCTGGCAGAAAGTTAGATCTATACCAAGGAAGCATGTTTTTTTTTTATTTAGTGTAAATCCGTTTAGTAGTTTTTCCGAAATTAATGTTCACAATATATGTGTATTACATGATGAGGTACATTTGTGTAGGATCCGGGAGCTCAAAACTACGCTATAGAATTGGCTGGCCGCAAATTGAAGAAAAAGGTGGTGCCACCATTTTAAGGCTCGCTTCTTGTGTCCTTGGAAATAAAAAAAGTACGAGTGGGCAAGGTGTTCCCTGGGCCTTGAGGGCGGATCAAATTGAAAGATTTCACTTCTGCGATTCCGTGGAAAAGCAGATCCACAATGACACCTAGTGTGGCCCTCATGTAAATTTGTGAGGGAACTGAGGATCTATAGCCGTTGCAACAAAAAAAGGTGGGGGTTAGCAGTGGCCAGGCCCTGCACACAGCCCACACTGTGCACAGATGAAGGCTGTTCAGGGCGCAGGGTTGGTATAGTGGGGTATGATAATCTATTACATTACATTACAAAAACCTTAGAAATCATTGTCAAAACCAATGGTTAAAGTGAGGTTATTGTACAGTATGTTAATAATATCTTTACATTAAAAAAACTAAATATCCCTGAAAAAACACAAAGGTTAAAGTAATGTTATAGTTAGGTGACAAGGTCAGTTAAAGCAAAATGTCTTACCCTATAGAAAACACTGAAATTCACCAGTTATAGTTAAATGAACAAACTATAACTTGCTCCCTCTGCACTGCTTATGAACTCCCATATTACTTCACTCATGACATGTTCTATGACATCATGAATATTATCATTGATGAGATCTGAAATGATATAATTGATGACAACACTGTGCATTGCACAGGTGTGAGTTAGAGTTTCTTCAGTTAACTTTAACTGGTGAATTTCAGTGTTTTTTTATAGCTTAAAACATTTTGTTTTAACTGACATCTTCACCTAACTCTAACATAACTTTAACCTTTGTTTTTTCAGTGAATATTGAAAAAAACAAAGGTTAAAGTTATGTTATAGTTAGGTGAAGAGGTCAGTTAAAACAAAATATTACAGAGAAGTTATAGTTAGGTTTAGATTTTACACACACAAAAACATAGAAATTCAGCAGTTATAGTTACAGTTATCTCAAGTAACTATAACTCGTGCCCTAGGGTAACTATAACTCGCGCCCCCGCCATGCACAGTTTTCTCATCAATAATTTCACTGCAAATGTTGCAGTGATATTATCAATGATGTCATAGAAAATGTTATAAGTGTTGTAATATGTTGGGTAATTAGCAGTGCATGGCAAGGGCGTGAGTTATAGTTACCTTAGGGCACGAGTTATAGTTACATGAGATAATTATAAATATAACTGCTGAATTTATATGATTTTGTTTGTGAAGGACTGTGTGGGTGTATGAGTGGCTATATGGGTGTATGAGTGGGTGTGTGAGTGACTGTGTAAGTGGCTGTGTGGGTGTGTGAGTGGTTTTGTGGGTTGCGAGTGGGTGTGTGAGTGGTTGTGTGGGTGTGTGAGTGAGTGGTTGTGTGGGTCTGTGAGTGGGTGTGTGAGTGACAGTATGGTTGTCTGAGTGGGTGTATTGTAGTGTTGTTCCTATTTCCCTAATAGGCTCTGCGCATTGGAATAATATAACCTATAGGCCTGACATAGGACTAAGGTCGGTATATCCCTATCGAGTATATTAAACTTAATTACTTGTGCCAGCTAGCTCAGAGGCCACTAGAAACTCCTTGAGAACAAGAAGGGAGTAGTTTCTGGCAACCGAAAAACATGACAACTTTTGTTTCCCTTTAGAATCGGAACACGTCTCAGAATCGTGGAAACAATAGATAACAGTTTCACTCAGTCAATCGTGCATGCTTAGTTTCTACAGAGTTACACAGAAAGGAAAGACGGGCGTTTCAATAAAAAGGGTTTTATTGAACAGTCTTGATTCTCGTGTAAGAGATGTGCTGTTATGATCACAAGACAGTATGCAAGATAAATAATGTACAGCGTAAGCAGTAGAAATAAATAATACTGCGCTAGCATTATCTTTTAGCATATATTCACGTACATAAATAACATGAGCTAAAAATGCGAGTACTCATACGATGCGTCTCTAAACTAGTTCTACCCCAATGTACCTAACCTGGTCTAGGTGTAGGGAAAGGTAGAAGTAGGCGGAGTATTCTCTAGTCTGGTATACTAAGAGTATGTTTAAATCTAGTATGCCAAGTATGATATGCCAAGAGTCCCTCTAGTTTCTAGTCAGCTCCATACCTTGAGAATGAGAGAGGTGGGAATCTCTTGCCGGATCTAGAACTCTAACACCCCGCTGAGGGAGTCAGAACACTGGAAGCTGGATTCGTCTGCGTGTAGGAATGACAGCGTCTTCTCAGTGCGTCAGGCCGGGATACGGGCTCCTCTGAAGTCGAGGTCTCCTCTAACTTGCTTGGGCAAGGGAAGGTATATTTATACCTGGTAGGTGTCTTGGAATGTTAGCATTGACGTGAAATCGGACAGAGGAAGACGTCAGGAATGAACCATTAAGGTATAACGGTTCATACATAATAGATGAGTTCTTGAAGAAATCAATAGTCCTGTGCTAGGGAAACTCCCGAAGCTTAAGGGTCTGGCTTCTAAGAACTCGTTGTGACGTTAGGGTGGACGGATGTCGGTGACCATGCCTGTATTTGGAGTGCACGGTTAATGCCTAAATAAGGACAGGGATTCTATGCCTATATAAGGGCAATGCGAATTGTGCCTATATAAGGACATGATTCAGGAAAACCTATATACGGACCCCTAAAGCGGAATACAACAGTATGGGTCTGTAAGTGGTTTTGTGGGTTTGTGAGTGTGGGTGTGAGCGGCTGTATGGATGTATGAGTGGGTATGTGAGTGAGTGTGTGAGTAGGTGTGTGGGTCTGCGAGGGGGTGTGTGAGTGATTTTGTGGGTTTGGGACTGGGTGTGTGCGTGGCTGTATGGTTGTGTGGGTGTGTAAGTGGTTGTGTGAGTGGGTGTGTGAGTGCTTTTGTAGGTCTGTGAGTAGGTGTGTGTGGCTTTCTGGATGTATGAGTGGGTGAGTGAGTGAGTGTGTGAGTAGGTTTGTAGGTCTGTGAGTAGGTGTATGTGTTTTTTTTAATTGGGGTCTGGATCCGCATATCCACCCAAATCCAGGCAGATCTGCGGATCCTCGTGCCGCCGACAATAAGACGTTTTTGGACAATTTCTTGTCCATGAGGGGTCCCTCACAGACCCCCCACCATCAGTCCCATGGGGTCAGGGTACCTCTAACCTGACTCTTTCTATCACTTTTAAATTTTATTTCCAACCTGGGAACTGTGCTCTGATGTACAAAATGGCAGCCGCAACTTTTCAGTCAGGTTGCGGCCAGCCAATCACAGCATTGCTGTTGGTGTGTGGATCTGTGAATCCGCCCAGATCCACGGAGGATCTACGTCTTTAGATGTACATAAATCTTTTTACTTTAATAACTCCAAAACTCCTGAACACATTCACACCAAATTATAAAAAGCACTCTCTCTGGACCAAGATCTAACCTTCTGTCAAGTTTGGTGTAATTTTGTTCAGCGGTTCGAGCTCTAGTCGTGTCTAAAATCCCTATGGGAAATTGCATGGGGAAACACGTTTTAGGACCCTCCCCCTTTCTCTCAGCACCTGCTTGATGGATAACCCTGAAACTTTCCAGACAGCAGCTGAAGTGGCAAACTGGTTTTGACAATTTCGCGAAGATTTGTTAAACGCCGCCAAAGTTATTAGGAAAGAAAAAATGCTTACCCTATGGAAACTAGGTCCTAACTATAATTACCTACTAGCGACCGCTAGTAGGTATTATATAAACACACACATATATATACACACACACATATATATATATACACACACATACCTACATATACACATACCTACATATACACATACCTACATATATTGACAGTAGCAGTCGCTGCAGTGTAGTCATATGTTAGGTCACAGTTTCCAAAGGAAGAGTGTTTTTTATTTTGTTCATAACTTTGGTGATGTTTGACAAATCTTGACCAAACTTTCCAAAAGAAAATTCATACACCTCAGATCCTTACTGGAACGTTTTTTGGTGATCTGTCAAGTGGGGGCTGAGAAAAAGTAGAGGTCCCAAAGCACTACCCCCCTCCCACAAGCAATTTCCATCTGAAAAATTAGACAATGATACATTACAAACAGCTGAACAGAATGACACCACATTTGGGTGAACGCTTCATTTTTACTCAGAAAGCGTGCAAATCTGTTTAGCCATTTTGGAGAAATTAAGGAAAAAAATTAAGATATCTACTCCTGCAGGACTCCCGTGAGTATGCAATTCAAAACAGAGCATTTTGATTGACCGGTTCTGCAGAACTGAGAGCGGTCCTGTGGGACCAAGGGCTCTGACTGGCGGGCCACAACATGAGGATATATGTTGCGGCCACCATTACAGGAGTCAGTCTTAAGTGTCTTGAAAAATAAATGGAAAAAACATGGAAGGAGGAAGGGTAAGGATAACATGGCCTCCTAACCCTGGTGGGAGGATTCCAGAGGGACCTCCCAAGGGGTTAAAATGAAAAGAATTTTTTTTGGGCTCATTGCAGTCCAGCCTCTGGGTGGAAAGGAAGAATGCAGGGTGGGGGCAGTTGGCCGCTCACTGGGTTTTACCTCTAAAGGCTGTGCACGGAGGGGGGTTGGCAGCCAACGTGGGGTTGCATGCAGGGCCTAGCTGCAGCCACACCCCCTGCCACACGGCATGCATTTGGACTCAGACGTAATAAATATTACTTTACATTTAAAAACACATAGAAATTCACTGAAAACAACAAAGGTTAATCTGGATTTATACGCTGTACTTCTGATAATATTAAAACTACTGTTTTAAAACAAAAAAAACACTGAAATTCACCAGTTATACGTAACTGACCTAAGTATACTTGCACCGCTGTGATTCTTATGACTTTACATACTGCTTCATTGATGACATATGAAATTGATAACGGGGCAAGTTATACTTAGTTCAGTTAAGTATAAATGTTGAATTTCAGTGTTTTTTTGGTCTTAGAACCTAAATTGGACAGTTATTCTCTATTGTATGCATTGATAATAATTTCCTGTCCTCCGACAGCTTTTATTTTAGATTCCAATTATAGGCTTTTAACAAGTTCCAAACAATGTTTGGTGAAGCAGAGCCTTCATTAATTTCTATAAATTCAGTAATTTCTTGACATATATATTTGGTATACTCTTGATCTCTAAGTAGTATAAAATGCCTAACGTTTATTTTGATCTCTCCTTAGTGCACCATGGATTGTGATATGCAAAGATTGTGGTCAGAAATTATTTTGGGAAGTATTTCGATTTTAACATAAGACATCAGAAGATATTAAGAACATATAAATTCTAGAAAATTGAGATTCACCCTTGATGGTTTCATTGATTTCTGTCCATAATTCCTCTGGCTCCCTACCAAACATATGCAGCATTTCATATCTGTTGTTGACGTTTTTCTTAAATACAGTTAGTTATATTTTCCAGAAATAACTTGGAAGCAAAATGACCTACTCTTGAGCCACCTGACTTGAACTGAACATTTCACAGTCTACCACAGGCCCTGTCTTTGCCACTATAATTGAGCTCTTCCATCATCCAGCACTGAAAATGTAATCATTATGACTACTATGTGCTCAAGCTGCTGCTGTCCATGTATACAGCCATTGCTTTGGTTGCTTAAAAAACGTGTTGGCAATGATGAGGTCATTGGACTGATAGACACTGATAGGTGGTTCATCCTACACAATTTCTGCTCCACAGCAGTGTGCTCTTATTATGCTGCTTTTTCCATTGCCTACTTTGGTATTTTGCCTCCGGCATCTAGATACATATCAGGTTTGTACGTTCTGTCAATATCAGCTTGGTCTTGATTGTAAAACAGGTGTAGTTATTCATATGCATCAATTGTTGGGGTATATCCTAGGATGGCTATCATGTTCAAGGGCTGATCAAGGAATCTGGTTGATCATTCATGGCATAATTACAGTCTTATATTACTACTATTTATATCCCTACTCCTAACACTGCACAGACAGTCCAGATCTGATTTCCAAACGTCACCCCCCTTGCCCCCCAGAGCCTTATGGTTAACCCTCAACTTAAGGGCACACTTGCAACTACTAACCTCGAGATACCCCTGGTCCCATCAGGAAATTTTCTTATTTGGGATAAATACTACAAGTAGGCTTGAGGCCCTTCTAGGAAGGTATGGTGAATACCGCTGTACCATTATGCTACCCAGAAAAGACCAGGCTGGGAAGCAGCCATGCAAAGATTTACATTGCAAGGAAGCCATCTTGCAGCACAATTCGAGACGTCAAGAGACTAACAACTTGAATCAGCACTCTGACACCACTAGTGCCATCTGGGAATGAATCTTTGAGAGGCGGAGATGGCATAGTGCAGCACCATTACTCTACCATAAAAACAAGAACATAGGCTTCACACTGAGATTGAGGTTGTCAAACTTGCACAATCCTCTAAGCTGGAAAATACTAATACAACTTATGAGTTTCAGAGTGGGAAGTTGTAGAAATCTTTATATTCAGCATTGGCTATTATACTTGAACAGACAGGAAATGTATGTCTGGTCAACTGCTTGACAAACAGATATGAAGTTTCAGAAATGGGAAACACACCCCATAAATGTACCCCAGCAAATAAAAATCAAATCGGTCATGTTCTATAATATTAAAAGTCATTGACTCTCTGGAGTCAGACTGGTGTCCGTCCTAGAACAAGGACAATTCATAGTAAATTAATCGATTGCTGGCTGCCTCTCTTTGCTAACATGATCTCCATCCTTCAGATTCAAAGTGTAGCCCCACAAATGTAAAATTTGTGAAGAGCCCAGAAAATTTCTGCTGTACCTCGATAATCCTTGTGTTAGATCTGGCATCATTGGCGCGGGTCTCCCTTCCTCTTTTCGCTTCTGACCTTTTATGTTGGCTGGATTTAGATGCTCTGGGCACTGTGCCACTGCCAATCAGTGACACAGCGCGAATGCTCCCTGTGTAAAGATAACTGTATGAATTGGGATAACCATAATTGGCTCGTTTGGTTTACCTGTCAGCCTCTAGTATCAGTGCACTGTGTGTGCCCAGGGCTGGTAGACCAAATACTGCTGGTGGGCCTGCAGCGCTGATTTGCACTACCCACCGAAGCAGCTTTTAAAGTATGTCTGTGTAGCATGTTCTAATAGCGAGTTACCCTCCATTTCACTGTTTACTATTGCGAGGCCACCCGTTCTCATAGGCCAGAATGTGCAGGCTGAGTATTACATGCCTTAATCCTACCTGCCCCCAGGAACCTGATAGAAACGTCGACTTTGATATGTTTAAACTCAGAACATTGAGATGCATCTTTTAGTAAGGATTATTAGCGTAGCCCGTGTTCGAAAATGCCTCTACTAGAAACAAGGTTTTTCTGGCCTGAAGCTTTCCTGTAGGCTTTTGCTAGCGTGTGTATTGGCCGTCTGGTTTTGGAGCGGCAGGGCCAGCTGGGTCAGACCTGGCTGGAGAGAGAGATCGGCATTTAGAGTATGGGGAGGGGTGACTCTTTGATCCGAGCAGGGCCGTGCCTGGCAAGGTGAATGATGGCTCCATCTCCCACTGGGCGTCTGATAGCAGACCCCCAGATTCTTAAAGGGCAGGATGTCGCCTCGTAAACCAAGTGCTCCCCGACCCCATCGAACTGGTTCTGGCTGGATGCAGTGATTTGTGACTGCTGAGAACAAAGACTTTTTAGGTATAAAACGCTGCGCTGAAACCTGTTTCAGGGGTGTTCCTTCTGGATGTCAAGACGAAACTCTGTCCGAGCGGACAGAGGAAAGGACTTTGAAACTTTCACCAAGCTTGCTGAAGAAACTACCCAAGGGCCTGAATTGAGAGCGCCTCCTGCTGAAGTCTCAGGGACATTAGACTTCACCCCGTCAGCCGCCCGAATTCCCTTGCTAGGAATTCTACTTGCAGGTGAGGCCTCCGTCGAGTAATCCGGAACCTCTAGTCCTACTGTGAGGAACGCGGACTGGTAACCCTTGTGAACTCTGCGTGTGGGCCGCCGCAGCTAAGAGAGAGCTGCCGCCGCTGAGTGCCCGCCTTAATTTGAATCTTCAGAACCTTCGCTGAAACTGTGTGGGCCGCCGCAGCTAAGAGAGAGCTGCCGCCGCTGAGTGCCCACCTTAATTTGAATCTTCAGAACCTTCGCTGAAACTGTGTGGGCCGCCGCAGCTAAGAGAGAGCTGCCGCCACTGAGTGCCCGCCTTATTTTGAATCCTCAGAACCTTCGCTGAAACTGTGTGGGCCGCCGCAGCTAAGAGAGAGCTGCCGCCGCTGAGTGCCCGCCTTATTTTGAATCCTCAGAACCTTCGCTGAAACCCTGTGGGCCGCTGCCGCTAAGAGAGCTGCCGCCGCTGGATGCCCGCACTTGTGTTAGTTGTGTAACATCGTGGCTTGTCCTTTGAGCCGCCGCAGCTAAGAGAGAGCTGCCGCCGCTGAGTGTTCGCACCGTTGCTAACTTTGCATCATCGTGATTTGTCCTGTGAGCCGCCGCAGCTGAGAGCTGCCGCCGCTGAGTGCTCGCACCCTTGCTAACTTTGCATCATCATGATTTGTCCTGTGAACCGCCGCAGCTAAGAGAGAGCTGCGGCCGCGGAGTGCTCGCACCCTTGATAACTTTGCATCATCGTGATTTGTCCTGTGAGCCGCCGCAGCTAAGAGAGAGCTGCTGTCAGGAATCAAGCCACCTGTCTAGTGCTAGGGGTAGGATTATGAGGACGCACGTAAAGAATAACATTAAGAAGGCTGGAATTTAGAGATGACCCCTTACTCCACGAGAGGCAATCGGGAAGATGACACTTTGCTACGGTCCCTAGGGCACGTAAAACGACGTGGCCGGAAGAAACCGACGCTTGGCTTACTGCTATGCTCCCGTGATCTCGACCCCTTTTAGAGACTGTGTTCCTGGCGTCCGTAGCTGCTCTCTGAAGTCGGAATCCTACGTCGTGTCAAGACTATAGATCTGTCCCCACCTGGAGTCGTGAGTTATTGTGTTAGCACTCGTGCTTCCAGCCCTGCGAGTCCTTGTCTTTTTGTCCCGTCCGTTTTCCTGAGATGTCCTTTCCCTCCCTGTTTTTGATCTTGCTACACTCTGGTGCAGTCTACCCCTCATTTGTGCAGTAGGGCTCTGCGGTCCCCACACCTTCGTGAACCCCTCCCCCGCCCCAGTGTTCCTTTCTGTGATTAACGGTCTTCGTTTTGGGTTAATGATTCACCGCTGTGCATTTTATTGAGCGCACGGACCTACGTGCAACGCTCCTCTTCAGGCAAAATCTCTCACTCCTTTTTTCACTTGTTGGACACCTGACTTTTAGATATTCCTGCCTCGTGTCACTTTTTTGTCAGTTTCAATTGGACTTCAACTTTATTAAACTGACAGGAATTACTTTAAGTTCATTTGGAGAAGCTTTTATTTGGACTGGTGCTGTTCTGGATGTTTTGCTTTATTGAGGCAAGCGCCCTAATAAGGAGTGACGATAACTCCTTCCCCAAAGAACCCTTGAGTTCGCCTCGTACACTCGCTGGCTGGTAAGTGGGTGTACTCTTGTTTCTTGACTTGTTTGCGTGCATTCTCATAAAACACACTAGTACATTATATGTCATCATAATCTGATTTATATTTATTTTGCAGCTCCTTGAGTCTGTTGACGATCCTCCAGGGGTGGCCGGTTACACCTAGAGGAGAAGAGTGGGGTTCACTCTGTATTATTTCTCCTCACCTTTTGGGGGCAGTAGTCTGTGACGGGAGTATATTTCATTCCGCTAGACTCTGCCTTCGGGGGTGTGGGGAAGTTATCTTCGCTCCTGTGGGACTCCTGACACCCTTACCTAACCAACAAGGGTGTGACGCAACAGAAAGCCAAGCCCACGAATTGTGTTCCACCCGAGCGAAGATGAACTTAGAGGGTGATAGGTCTCCCTTAGACTCTGACTTACATAGTCCCTCGATGGCAGACCTTACAGCAGCATTATTAGACCTACAGACAGAGGTGGGGAGATTAAGGTCTGAAAACCAACGCCTCCATGCAGAAGTAGATCAGATGAAAGCCCAGAATCCTTTAGATAGTAGAAACCCAGGAACCACTCCCAAGAGTAGAAAGAGTTATATCCAGCCTGCCCGTTTCTCAGTACCATCCCATAGTATTGGGGCTTCCACGAAAGAAGAAGGCACCGTTCCTCCGGTACATTTCACGGTACATACCCCTAGTCCGGTCCCCTTAGCAATGCCTGAAAGGTTCAACGGTGATAGCTCCAAGTATAGTATTTTTATGAATCAGTGCCACCTACAATTTCTATGTAAAGCAGCTGCCTTAATGATGATGCTGCCAAGGTGGCCTTTGTCATTTCTTATCTAGTTGGTAACGCAGCAGATTGGGCTGTCCCTCTAGTAGAGAACAATGATCCCTTGTTGTATGATTTTTCTCAGTTCCAAAATAAGATGAGAAGTCTTTTCTCCAAACACACCTTCATGCAAGCCAGTGACAATGCTCTCTTAAGTTTAAAACAGGGACCTAGAGATCTACTTTCCTACATTACTAGCTTCAATAGATTGGTAGCCGAAACACATTGGCCGGAAGAAAAGAGAACATCTCTTTTTATAGGGGACTGGGGGACGAGCTCAAAGATCTGCTATCCCAAATCGTGGATCCTCCAGAAGACTGCCCTGCATTCATCGACTTAGTGGTCAAATTGGATCATAGACTAAACGAGAGAAAGGGAGAAAAGAATTGGGGTGTTCCTTCTAGATTTCTGGTGGTCCGCCCTGAGAAAAAAGAGATCAAAGACAACAAAGACACATGTGAACCTATGCAGATTGGGGAATAAGAGGACCTCTATCAACAGAAGAAAAAGACAAGAGGAGAAAAAATAATCTTTGTCTCTATTGCGGAAAGGGAGGTCACTTTGCGAGAGACTGCCTGGTATAGCCCCGTGTGTCTACGAAGAGCTATGCCAACAGCGGATCTGGGGCCGCCTTGTCGGGAAACTAGATCACTTGGAGAAACACGAGACCAGTTCTTCAAGTGTTATGAATGCTAGGGTCTCCACAACCAGAGCAATTAGCGACCCTCCTCTACCCAAACATTTCACCTTAGCCGTCACATTGGTTATCTCATTACAAAACAGAAAACATTTGTCAATCCTCCTTGATTCCGGTGCCACAGGGAACTTCCTTGACATCCAACTGGCTCAGACACTAGGAATACAATTCGTGCAGAAAGCTCGACCTGAACCGGTGCGAGCAGTCGACGGTACAGAACTGTCCTCAGGGTTAATCACATATCAAACACCTCCTTGATTATGGTTTGTAGTAATGGGCACTCGGAATCACTTGCCTTTGATCTTATTGATACACCTACCTTTGGTGCCATATTAGGCGTACCTTGGCTGCAAAAACATAACCCGCTCATTGATTGGGTGTCTCGGACGGTGACTTTGAGATCCCAACAATGCATACTGCATTGCTATAAGGACACGAGTGAATGGAACCAACCAGTATGTTGTGCCTTGAACACGACGACCGACACGCCTAACCTTCCTTCCTGCTATCACGACTTTATGGAAGTATTTGATGAAGCAAAGGCCACAGCACTCCCTCCTCATCGCAGCTATGATTGCCGGATTGACCTTAGCCCAGGAGCCGAATTACCGATTAGTCGCGTGTATGCACTGACCGCACCTGAAACTGAATACTTAAGAAAATATTTGGACGAGATGTTGGCAAAAGGATTTATTAGACACTCCAGCTCTCCGGTCTCGTCGCCTCTGTTCTTCATTCCCAAGAGAGAAGGAGCATTGCGCGCTTGCCTGGATTATCGTGCTCTTAATAAAGTGACTGTGAAGAACAAATACCCCCTTCCTCTCATTTCTGTATTACTGGACCAGGTACGAGGAGCGAAAATATTCACCAAGATTGACCTGAGGGGAGCTTATCATCTGATCAGAATTAAAGAAGGAGATGAATGGAAAACGGCGTTTCGCACTAAATTCGGTCTCTTCGAATACTGCGTGATGCCGTTCGGCCTGTGCAATGCCCCTGCGGCATTTCAATTCTTTGTGAATGAAATACTTCATGAATACCTGGATATTTTCGTCATTGTGTATATAGACGATATTTTGATATACTCCAAAACTGAACAGGAACATGTGGGGCATGTAAAGAAAATACTACAAAAACTGAAAGAGAACCACTTGTTTGCCAAGCTAGACAAAAGCTTCTTTCATACCACCCAAGTAGACTTTCTTGGTTTTGTAATCACTCCACAAGGAGTTCACATGGATCCTAAAAAGATAAACACGATAGTGAACTGGCCCAGCCCCAATACCGTAAAAGAAGTACAATCTTTTATTGGATTCGCAAACTTTTATCGACGGTTTATAGATCATTTCTCTGATCTACTGGCACCCATCACCAAACTCCTCCGCAAGGGTGTATCATTTGTTTGGTCTGATGAAGCTGAACGATCGTTCACAACGCTGAAAGAAAGATTCACTACAGCGCCTATCATTAAACACGCTGACAACACCCTGCCTTTCTTTGTAGAAGCTGATGCGTCACAACACGCCGTGGGAGGGGTTTTATCCCAAAGAGATCCGGAAACTGGAAGAATACATCCCGTGGCTTACTTCTCGAAAACCCTGTTACCAGTAGAACAGAATTATACTATTGGAGAACGGGAACTACTGGCAATCAAACTGGCATTCCAGGAGTGGAGGCATTTCTTGTTGGGTTCTCCTCATCTCATCACCATTTACTCCGACCACAGAAACCTACAATTTTTAGATCTGCTCGAGCCCTCACCCCCGACAAATGAGATGGGTCTCGTTTTTTAGCGAGTACGATTTTCTGATCACTTATCGGCCGGGACCCCAACATGGCAAAGCAGATGCCTTATCTAGGTTAGGTCCTGATACAACGGCTGGTCCTGATATTCCTCCTCCTATAATATCCATCGATAAAATCATAGGACTAGGGGATGTCAGAAGCACTCCAGAGGAGACATTCTTAGATAAACTGATGGACGCCTGTACAAATATTCCTCTATCCCAGTGGAAAAAGAATCCTGCGAATCATGTGAATCAGGGGTTATAGTATCATGAAAACAAATTATACGTAACTACTCCTTCGTTGCAGCTTCAAGTCATGAAATGGTGCCATAACAGTGCTCTTGCTGGACATCCAGGAGGTAATAAAACTCTACAGACCTGCCTTAGATGGTTCTGGTGGGAGGGGATGAGTAAAGATGTAACCGCCTTTGTCAAGGCTTGCACTGTTTGTGCGAGACAAAAATCTCTACATAGTTCTCCTGCCGGGTTACTAAGACCCACTTCTATTCCCCCCGCACCCTGGCATTCAATCAGCATGGACTTTATTACAGATCTCCCTTGCAGTCACGGACACAACACGATATTCGTTGTAGTAGACATGCTCTCAAAGATGGCCCATTTTATCCCTCTGAAAAAACTACCCTCGTCTAGTGAACTAGTACAGGTGTTCCTTAACCATATAGTGCGCTTACACGGACTTCCTTCCATCATAATTTCTGACAGAGGTTCGCAGTTCGTGTCGAGATTCTGGAAAGGCATGTGCACTGCTTTGGGGATAGATCATAGATTGTCCACCTCATACCACCCTCAGACTGATGGGCAAACAGAGCGTACCAACCAAACATTAGAACAGTTCTTGCGTTGTCTCCTAACCACCATAACCAGTGAATGGGTGCAAGCGCTTCCTCTAGCAGAGTTTTCATATAACAACACTACACACTCCTCTACTGGTATCTCACCTTTTTACTTTTCTTACGCACATCACCCTCGTTTTCTTCCTTGTACACTACCTCCTGTACTGAACGATATCCCTGCAGTTAAAGATCACCATGAATCTCTTTTGGCCACATGGGAAGTCGCTAAAAAGAATTGCAAAGAGCCAAAGAAGCCATGAAGGAACAGGCGGATAAACATCGTAGCCTGGAACCTAACTATGAGGTAGGAGAAAAAGTCTGGTTATCAACTAGAAACCTACGCTTAGAGGGCCCCAGAAAGTTACAGCCTCGCTTCATAGGACCATATACAGTGCAGAAAGTACTAACACCCGTCACCTTAAAATTAGAACTTCCCCCTGAAATGAAGATCCACCCCGTCTTCCATAGCTCCTTGATAAAAAGTACACTCCCTCCCTAGAACCAGAAGTACCCCTCCTCCTGTACTGGTGAATGGGGAAAGAGAATACGAAGTGAACCGAATCTTGGATTCTCGAAGATACAGGGGAAAGTTACAGTATCTCATTGACTGGGTAGGATACTCCCCTGAAGATCGGTCCTGGGAACCTGCTGATCATGTTCATGCACCTCTCTTGGTGCGCAGGTTTCATGCCCTTCATCCATCCAAACCTCGCCCTGTAATTAGGCCTTTGGGTGGGAGAACTGACAGGAATCAAGCCACCTGTCTAGTGCTAGGGGTAGGATTATGAGGACGCACGTAAAGAATAACATTAAGAAGGCTGGAATTTAGAGATGACCCCTTACTCCACGAGAGGCAATCGGGAAGATGACACTTTGCTACGGTCCCTAGGGCACGTAAAACGACGTGGCCGGAAGAAACCGACGCTTGGCTTACTGCTATGCTCCCGTGATCTCGACCCCTTTTAGAGACTGTGTTCCTGGTGTCCGTAGCTGCTCTCTGAAGTCGGAATCCTACGTCGTGTCAAGACTATAGATCTGTCCCCACCTGGAGTCGTGAGTTATTGTGTTAGCACTCGTGCTTCCAGCCCTGCGAGTCCTTGTCTTTTTGTCCCGTCCGTTTTCCTGAGATGTCCTTTCCCTCCCTGTTTTTGATCTTGCTACACTCTGGTGCAGTCTACCCCTCATTTGTGCAGTAGGGCTCTGCGGTCCCCACACCTTCGTGAACCCCTCCCCCGCCCCAGTGTTCCTTTCTGTGATTAACGGTCTTCGTTTTGGGTTAATGATTCACCGCTGTGCATTTTATTGAGCGCACGGACCTACGTGCAACGCTCCTCTTCAGGCAAAATCTCTCACTCCTTTTTTCACTTGTTGGACACCTGACTTTTAGATATTCCTGCCTCGTGCCACTTTTTTGTCAGTTTCAAGTGGACTTCAACTTTATTAAACTGACAGGAATTACTTTAAGTTCATTTGGAGAAGCTTTTATTTGGACTGGCGCTGTTCTGGATGTTTTGCTTTATTGAGACAAGCGCCCTAATAAGGAGTGACGATAACTCCTTCCTCAAAGAACCCTTGAGTTCGCCTCGTACACTCGCTGGCTGGTAAGTGGGTGTACTCTTGTTTCTTGACTTGTTTGCGTGCATTCTCATAAAACACACTAGTACATTATATGTAATCATAATCTGATTTATATTTATTTTGCAGCTCCTTGAGTCTGTTGACGATCCTCCAGGGGTGGCCGGTTACACCTAGAGGAGAAGAGTGGGGTTCACTCTGTATTATTTCTCCTCACCTTTTGGGGGCAGTAGTCTGTGACGGGAGTATATTTCATTCCGCTAGACTCTGCCTTCGGGGGTGTGGGGAAGTTATCTTCGCTCCTGTGGGACTCCTGACACCCTTACCTAACCAACAAGGGTGTGACGCAACAGAAAGCCAAGCCCACGAATTGTGTTCCACCCGAGCGAAGATGAACTTAGAGGGTGATAGGTCTCCCTTAGACTCTGACTTACATAGTCCCTCGATGGCAGACCTTACAGCAGCATTATTAGACCTACAGACAGAGGTGGGGAGATTAAGGTCTGAAAACCAACGCCTCCATGCAGAAGTAGATCAGATGAAAGCCCAGAATCCTTTAGATAGTAGAAACCCAGGAACCACTCCCAAGAGTAGAAAGAGTTATATCCAGCCTGCCCGTTTCTCAGTACCATCCCATAGTATTGGGGCTTCCACGAAAGAAGAAGGCACCGTTCCTCCGGTACATTTCACGGTACATACCCCTAGTCCGGTCCCCTTAGCAATGCCTGAAAGGTTCAACGGTGATAGCTCCAAGTATAGTATTTTTATGAATCAGTGCCACCTACAATTTCTATGTAAAGCAGCTGCCTTCCCTGATGATGCTGCCAAGGTGGCCTTTGCCATTTCTTATCTAGTTGGTAACGCAGCAGATTGGGCTGTCCCTCTAGTAGAGAACAATGATCCCTTGTTGTATGATTTTTCTCAGTTCCAAAATAAGATGAGAAGTCTTTTCTCCAAACACACCTTCATGCAAGCCAGTGACAATGCCCTCTTAAGTTTAAAACAGGGACCTAGAGATCTACTTTCCTACATTACTAGCTTCAATAGATTGGTAGCCGAAACACATTGGCCGGAAGAAAAGAGAACATCTCTTTTTTATAGGGGACTGGGGGACGAGCTCAAAGATCTGCTATCCCAAATCGTGGATCCTCCAGAAGACTGCCCTGCATTCATCGACTTAGTGGTCAAATTGGATCATAGACTAAACGAGAGAAAGGGAGAAAAGAATTGGGGTGTTCCTTCTAGATTTCTGGTGGTCCGCCCTGAGAAAAAAGAGATCAAAGACAACAAAGACACATGTGAACCTATGCAGATTGGGGGAATAAGAGGACCTCTATCAACAGAAGAAAAAGACAAGAGGAGAAAAAATAATCTTTGTCTCTATTGCGGAAAGGGAGGTCACTTTGCGAGAGACTGCCTGGTATAGCCCCGTGTGTCTACGAAGAGCTATGCCAACAGCGGATCTGGGGCCGCCTTGTCGGGAAACTAGATCACTTGGAGAAACACGAGACCAGTTCTTCAAGTGTTATGAATGCTAGGGTCTCCACAACCAGAGCAATTAGCGACCCTCCTCTACCCAAACATTTCACCTTAGCCGTCACATTGGTTATCTCATTACAAAACAGAAAACATTTGTCAATCCTCCTTGATTCCGGTGCCACAGGGAACTTCCTTGACATCCAACTGGCTCAGACACTAGGAATACAATTCGTGCAGAAAGCTCGACCTGAACCGGTGCGAGCAGTCGACGGTACAGAACTGTCCTCAGGGTTAATCACATATCAAACACCTCCGTTGATTATGGTTTGTAGTAATGGGCACTCGGAATCACTTGCCTTTGATCTTATTGATACACCTACCTTTGGTGCCATATTAGGCGTACCTTGGCTGCAAAAACATAACCCGCTCATTGATTGGGTGTCTCGGACGGTGACTTTAAGATCCCAACAATGCATACTGCATTGCTATAAGGACACGAGTGAATGGAACCAACCAGTATGTTGTGCCTTGAACACGACGACCGACACGCCTAACCTTCCTTCCTGCTATCACGACTTTATGGAAGTATTTGATGAAGCAAAGGCCACAGCACTCCCTCCTCATCGCAGCTATGATTGCCGGATTGACCTTAGCCCAGGAGCCGAATTACCGGTTAGTCGCGTGTATGCACTGACCGCACCTGAAACTGAATACTTAAGAAAATATTTGGACGAGATGTTGGCAAAAGGATTTATTAGACACTCCAGCTCTCCGGTCTCCTCGCCTCTGTTCTTCATTCCCAAGAGAGAAGGAGGATTGCGCGCTTGCCTGGATTATCGCGCTCTTAATAAAGTGACTGTGAAGAACAAATACCCCCTTCCTCTCATTTCTGTATTACTGGACCAGGTACGAGGAGCGAAAATATTCACCAAGATTGACCTGAGGGGAGCTTATCATTTGATCAGAATTAAAGAAGGAGATGAATGGAAAACGGCGTTTCGCACTAAATTCGGTCTCTTCGAATACTGCGTGATGCCGTTCGGCCTGTGCAATGCCCCTGCGGCATTTCAGTTCTTTGTGAATGAAATACTTCGTGAATACCTGGATATTTTCGTCATTGTGTATATAGACGATATTTTGATATACTCCAAAACTGAACAGGAACATGTGGGGCATGTAAAGAAAATACTACAAAAACTGAAAGAGAACCACTTGTTTGCCAAGCTAGACAAAAGCTTCTTTCATACCACCCAGGTAGACTTTCTTGGTTTTGTAATCACTCCACAAGGAGTTCACATGGATCCTAAAAAGATAAACACGATAGTGAACTGGCCCAGCCCCAATACCGTAAAAGAAGTACAATCTTTTATTGGATTCGCAAACTTTTATCGACGGTTTATAGATCATTTCTCTGATCTACTGGCACCCATCACCAAACTCCTCCGCAAGGGTGTATCATTTGTTTGGTCTGATGAAGCTGAACGATCGTTCACAACGCTGAAAGAAAGATTCACTACAGCGCCTATCATCAAACACGCTGACAACACCCTGCCTTTCTTTGTAGAAGCTGATGCGTCACAACACGCCGTGGGAGGGGTTTTATCCCAAAGAGATCCGGAAACTGGAAGAATACATCCCGTGGCTTACTTCTCGAAAACCCTGTTACCAGTAGAACAGAATTATACTATTGGAGAACGGGAACTACTGGCAATCAAACTGGCATTCCAGGAGTGGAGGCATTTCTTGTTGGGTTCTCCTCATCTCATCACCATTTACTCCGACCACAGAAACCTACAATTTTTTAGATCTGCTCGAGCCCTCACCCCCCGACAAATGAGATGGGTCTCGTTTTTTAGCGAGTACGATTTTCTGATCACTTATCGGCCGGGACCCCAACATGGCAAAGCAGATGCCTTATCTAGGTTAGGTCCTGATACAACGGCTGGTCCTGATATTCCTCCTCCTATAATATCCATCGATAAAATCATAGGACTAGGGGATGTCAGAAGCACTCCAGAGGAGACATTCTTAGATAAACTGATGGACGCCTGTACAAATATTCCTCTATCCCAGTGGAAAAAGAATCCTGCGAATCATGTGAATCAGGGGTTATATTATCATGAAAACAAATTATACGTACCTACTCCTTCGTTGCAGCTTCAAGTCATGAAATGGTGCCATAACAGTGCTCTTACTGGACATCCAGGAGGTGATAAAACTCTACAGACCTGCCTTAGATGGTTCTGGTGGGAGGGGATGAGTAAAGATGTAACCGCCTTTGTCAAGGCTTGCACTGTTTGTGCGAGACAAAAATCTCTACATAGTTCTCCTGCCGGGTTACTAAGACCCACTTCTATTCCCCCGCACCCTGGCATTCAATCAGCATGGACTTTATTACAGATCTCCCTTGCAGTCACGGACACAACACGATATTCGTTGTAGTAGACATGCTCTCAAAGATGGCCCATTTTATCCCTCTGAAAAAACTACCCTCGTCTAGTGAACTAGTACAGGTGTTCCTTAACCATATAGTGCGCTTACACGGACTTCCTTCCATCATAATTTCTGACAGAGGTTCGCAGTTCGTGTCGAGATTCTGGAAAGGCATGTGCACTGCTTTGGGGATAGATCATAGATTGTCCACCTCATACCACCCTCAGACTGATGGGCAAACAGAGCGTACCAACCAAACATTAGAACAGTTCTTGCGTTGTCTCCTAACCACCATAACCAGTGAATGGGTGCAAGCGCTTCCTCTAGCAGAGTTTTCATATAACAACACTACACACTCCTCTACTGGTATCTCACCTTTTTACTTTTCTTACGCACATCACCCTCGTTTTCTTCCTTGTACACTACCTCCTGTACTGAACGATATCCCTGCAGTTAAAGATCACCATGAATCTCTTTTGGCCACATGGGAAGTCGCTAAAAAGAATTGCAAAGAGCCAAAGAAGCCATGAAGGAACAGGCGGATAAACATCGTAGCCTGGAACCTAACTATGAGGTAGGAGAAAAAGTCTGGTTATCAACTAGAAACCTACGCTTAGAGGGCCCCAGAAAGTTACAGCCTCGCTTCATAGGACCATATACAGTGCAGAAAGTACTAACACCCGTCACCTTAAAATTAGAACTTCCCCCTGAAATGAAGATCCACCCCGTCTTCCATAGCTCCTTGATAAAAAAGTACACTCCCTCCCTAGAACCAGAAGTACCCCCTCCTCCTGTACTGGTGAATGGGGAAAGAGAATACGAAGTGAACCGAATCTTGGATTCTCGAAGATACAGGGGAAAGTTACAGTATCTCATTGACTGGGTAGGATACTCCCCTGAAGATCGGTCCTGGGAACCTGCTGATCATGTTCATGCACCTCTCTTGGTGCGCAGGTTTCATGCCCTTCATCCATCCAAACCTCGCCCTGTAATTAGGCCTTTGGGTGGGAGAACTGTCAGGAATCAAGCCACCTGTCTAGTGCTAGGGGTAGGATTATGAGGACGCACGTAAAGAATAACATTAAGAAGGCTGGAATTTAGAGATGACCCCTTACTCCACGAGAGGCAATCGGGAAGATGACACTTTGCTACGGTCCCTAGGGCACGTAAAACGACGTGGCCGGAAGAAACCGACGCTTGGCTTACTGCTATGCTCCCGTGATCTCGACCCCTTTTAGAGACTGTGTTCCTGGCGTCCGTAGCTGCTCTCTGAAGTCGGAATCCTACGTCGTGTCAAGACTATAGATCTGTCCCCACCTGGAGTCGTGAGTTATTGTGTTAGCACTCGTGCTTCCAGCCCTGCGAGTCCTTGTCTTTTTGTCCCGTCCGTTTTCCTGAGATGTCCTTTCCCTCCCTGTTTTTGATCTTGCTACACTCTGGTGCAGTCTACCCCTCATTTGTGCAGTAGGGCTCTGCGGTCCCCACACCTTCGTGAAACCCTCCCCCGCCCCAGTGTTCCTTTCTGTGATTAACGGTCTTCGTTTTGGGTTAATGATTCACCGCTGTGCATTTTATTGAGCGCACGGACCTACGTGCAACGCTCCTCTTCAGGCAAAATCTCTCACTCCTTTTTTCACTTGTTGGACACCTGACTTTTAGATATTCCTGCCTCGTGTCACTTTTTTGTCAGTTTCAATTGGACTTCAACTTTATTAAACTGACAGGAATTACTTTAAGTTCATTTGGAGAAGCTTTTATTTGGACTGGCGCTGTTCTGGATGTTTTGCTTTATTGAGACAAGCGCCCTAATAAGGAGTGACGATAACTCCTTCCCCAAAGAACCCTTGAGTTCGCCTCGTACACTCGCTGGCTGGTAAGTGGGTGTACTCTTGTTTCTTGACTTGTTTGCGTGCATTCTCATAAAACACACTAGTACATTATATGTCATCATAATCTGATTTATATTTATTTTGCAGCTCCTTGAGTCTGTTGACGATCCTCCAGGGGTGGCCGGTTACACCTAGAGGAGAAGAGTGGGGTTCACTCTGTATTATTTCTCCTCACCTTTTGGGGGCAGTAGTCTGTGACGGGAGTATATTTCATTCCGCTAGACTCTGCCTTCGGGGGGTGTGGGGAAGTTATCTTCGCTCCTGTGGAACTCCTGACACCCTTACCTAACCAACAAGGGTGTGACGCAACAGCTGCCGCCGCTGAGTGCTCGCACCCCTGCTAACTTTGCATCATCGTGATTTATCCTGTGAGCCGCCGCAGCTAAGAGAGAGCTGCTGCCGCGGAGTGCTCGCACCCTTGCTAATTTTGCATCATTGGGATTTGTCCTGTGAGCCGCCGCAGCTAAGAGAGAGCTGCTGCCGCTGAGTGCCCACGTCTTTGTCAACCTTGCACCATCGTGAATCGTCCCGTGGGCCGCCGCAGCTAGGAGAGCGCTGCTGCCGCCGCGAGCTCACCACGGAGCTGCACGGCGAGAGTCATCGCCACCACCAGCCCGGGCCGCCGCAGCCGCGTGCTGCTGCCGCTGAGGGCCCGCCTGTCCCGGAGTGCCCGAATCATTGCGAGTGCACTTTGCGGACCACTGCCATCGAGAACTGTGGTCGCTGGGAGTCCGCCTGTCACCGTCTCCGCTTCTTCGAGAAGCTACGTGCTGTGTCCCCGTCCAACAGCAGGTATCTGGTGCGCAACGTGGTCGCGTAGACCCAGGCCTTGAACTCAGTCAGTGCCACGTTCTGGTGAATACGTATTGCCCTTTTAAGTCCCTACTGATTTACATGCATGGTGACTGGTTAAAACGCTTTTGAGAGTCTCGTACTAAACCTTAGATAAAGATACTATTTTTTCTATACCTACTTGAGTTGTGTCCTTTTGTGGTGTCGTTACTGCCTTATTGTGCATGGTCATAAATGCTTCACACACTGACTCTGAGATAGGCCTAACTGCTCATGCTACGTTACCACAGGGTTGAGCAGGGGTTATCAAAGGGGGTAGCCCACTTACCCTGACTTAGGAAGAAGGGTCCCTATTTGGACAGTGGCGCCAGCCATTGCCAACTAGAGACCCCCATTTCTAACACCTTGCTTAACATTATCTTGAATTATGAACTTACCTGAGACCTTGGAGCAGAGACAGTTATGCACTAGTGAAATACACAGTATTATTTTGGTACAATATAGTGCTAGATGGGAATTATGCAAACTGACATGCAGCATTGTTGTATGAATCTACACACTCAAATTAACTGCATTAGGTTTTGAAATGCTTGCTATATGTTTGATATAATTTTTCATACCAATCGAACGTCTTCACATCAAATGAAATCTCTTCACACATTTTGAAGAATCGAATAGTGTTTTCCCCAACAAAAGTGTACAATAAGAGAAAAACTAGAGTACGGGATTTTCATAAATTTGTATGTAATTAGTAGTAAATATAAAAAAAATTAAATACTGATCAAATTAATCATCTACTAATGTTTAAAATGATCACTGATTGCTTCATACAAATTTGAGCAATTCAGAATGAAAAATGTGATTTTCGTGGCAAAATGTGCAGGGATATACAGGCCAAGGAGGCACATGGTTGGTTTGAGGCAAACTGGAAACGTAGCAATAGCGCAAAGAGAAAGCAGGTCAAGGAGCCAGATAGGAAAGTGCTTAAGGCAAGTTGTAGTCAAAATTCAAACTGGGAACATAAGGAAGGTAACGTGGTTACAGCAAGTAACTTAGAGTCTATCCCTGTGCTAAAGAACATCCAGGACGAGGGTGAAAAACAAAAACAAAATCCAGCTACTCCCCACATAAACGTATAGATATTTAAGAAATGAATGAAAAGACACTAGTGTCAATAGCCTATGTTTTCTTGCAAAATAAATCAGTGTTCCACAGTGTGTGCTTAAGCTGCCTTGTAAGTACTGCTCTTGAGCTGTAGATTTTAAAATTCCAGAGATCGTGGTGCCCGTGAGGCAGGCTGTGTGTTACTGAGCATCCAGAGCCAAACTGCACGAATATATCTGATATTAGATCCATTCTCTCACTCGCCCAAGCTATGCAGCACAGGGAAAATGCTGAGCGGCTCCCATGTACAGGAAGAAAAGTTCTCGTGAGTCAGGGTCAGTTGGCTTGTTTTAACAAACGTCTGCCTCAGGGGTTTGTTTTTTGAAAACAACCTTGCAGACTAAGCACAACAAACGTGGTACCCGCTCAACATGTTCATGTGCCTTTTTCCAACCTGCCATCTCCCATTGCTAAACGTGGTGGGCAGTCCTTTGCCAAGGGAATACAGCACAAAACTTATGGGCCTGCGGGCCATCTATTTTATGCAAAATAACGGCCTAAGGGCCAGATGTACGACCGTGGAAACCGCGCCTCGCAAATTGCGAGTTTTTTGCAACTCGCAATTTGCGAGGCGCTATTTCCAATGTACAACAGTGTTTTTCACACTGTTAGCGATTCCCAATGGGGTCGCAAATAGAGAGGCTCATGAATATTAATGAGCCTCTGCAATTTGCGACCCCATTGGGAATGGCAGGTCCTCCCAGGTATGATGGCCTGCTGGGCTCAGCAGACCACCATGTCTGGGACTGCTTTTAAATAAAGCAGTTTTTTTTTTTAAATGCAGCCCGTTTTCCTTAAAGGAAAACGGGCTGCATTTAAAAAAGAAAAAAATGAAACGTTTTAGTTTCATTTTTTAAGGGCAGGTAGTCCCTGGGACCACTGCCTGCCCTTAAAAATTATTTCCCCCTGCATTTGCAAAGGAGAAGGGGGACCCCTTACCTTTTGCAACCCCATTACCACCCTCTTGAAGAGGGTGGTAATTTGCGAGTGTTTGCGCCCGGCAAATGCGGACGCAAAACATTCTTACATAGGGTTGGGCTCGCTATTAGGAAGGGAACGCCCCTTCCTAATAGCGAGTCGCAAAACCCAATTTTGCGAGTCACAAAAAATTGCGACTCGCAAAATAGGGTTTGTACATTTCCTATGCTGTTTTTGCATGCGCAAACGGGTTCGCAAACCCGTTTGCGCATGCAAAAATGGTCGTACATCTGGCCCTAAATTTCTACAGAAATCCAATGACATACAACATGTGAGGACTACTGAAGGTCTACAGTGGGATTGGTAGGAGAAAGAACTGGGGAATAATCTTAGGTAATACTGTACGAACAACAGTGCTTGAGTTTTACTGGAAATAATATAAACAAGCATTGGCAAAGCCAATAGGTCTGGCGTTGTCTGTCGGCCTTTTGGCAACTCTTGTTTTGTCATGGTTTTTACAAAACTTAAGTGTTCAGGAAGCTGCCAGGCATTTTTTCAAACTAAAAAATCATAGGGCCTGATTCACAGCTTGGCTGACGGGTTACTCCATCACAACCGTGACGGATATCCGTCCGTCAAAATATAAATCCTACTATATCCTATGGGATCTACATTTAGTCGGACGGGATATCTGTCACCATTGTACTGGAGTAACCCATCGGCCAAGATCTAAATCAGGCCCATAGACTAAAGACAAAAAGGTTTTTGGTGTCAAAAAACTATACATTGCCATAGTACCTCATGGAACTGAAGGGAACTACTTTATGTGTGAATGTGCTTATTGTGAAACGGCAGCATGGTGAAGTCAACCAATGACTGAAGTTTACTGATGCATTGCCCCTGGATGCGTGCTTGAGTAGGTTGGAGAAAAATGAGAATGAAACAACCATAGACAAATGGATGGCGTGTGGCTGAAAACCCATATAAGTAACTATGTCATACACATAATTTGAGTAAAATCAAAAGGTCTAGGATAACACAGGCCTAAAAAAGTCAATTGTTCTATCATTGTTCGCCAGCCTCTTGCCTTTGAGGGAGGGAGGAAAGAAAGAAAGAAAGAAAGAAAGAAAGAAAGAAAGAAAGAAAGAAGGAAAGGTGGAAAGAAAGATGGAAATGTGGAAAGAATTAAGGAAAAGTGTAAAGAAACAAGGAAAGAAAGAAAAAAGAAAGTAAAAGAAGAATAAAGATGGAAAAATGGAAAGCAAGAAGAAAGAAAGGAAATAAAGAAGGAACTACGGTTTCTCTTTCTATTCATAAACATTCCCATTCATCATTCTTTGGCACTCTGCGCACTCTAATGATACGCCTTGCGTGGGCCGGGAAGCAGCCCCGGGTCAAATGGGAGGTACTGACAAGAGCATACTCAGAAGGGGGTTTAAACGCTCCTGACCTCGAAAGATACTACAGGGCCGCACAGCTGCTACATGCACATTACTGGATACACAGACCCCAGGGCCTCCCACAGCTCTATATTGAGAGGGACAAAGTTAGCCCCATCACATTACCAAAAACACTATTAGGTGGGCCCCGGTGTAGAACTGGAGTGATAGACCCGACCGATTGTACAAGGGCACAACTGAAGAAAATAGCGTTGTCACAACAACTTACACTAATATACTCCCCATAGCTGCCGATAGAGTGGTGCGACTGGGTTCGGTTCAGGGGTGACAGGGTAGTAATACAAACGCTGCGCAAGCTTAAGCTAGAACTGATGGGGGATTTTTTCCTTGACGGCACTGTGAAAACATGGGATCAAGTACAAGCGCATGCCTCTCATGTATCCGCAACAGACGCTTACCACTACTACAGGGTGCGACAGGCGATGAGGGGTATAGTCGGAGATGGCTTGACTGAGCCACAAGAAATGAGTTCACTGACGTAGCTCCTTCAGGCTAACTCCCCACAGTGTGGTATCACGGCATTGTATGCATTCACTAGTAGACATGACACTCAGGCCCTGAGCAGGACCCAGCTAGAATGGCAGGAGGAGCTGGAAGTAGAATGAGGCACAATGGGAACACTGTTATGCAAACACGAAGTCCATTTCATAGAATGGGAAACACAGGTTGATACATTATAAATACCTTTATAGGGTTTACCACACCCCAGCCCGGCTGCACAAATATGGCTTGTGGGACGATGATAGATGCCTGCGCTGTGGGGCCGGATTCACCCATCTAGCGTGGGTCTGTCCGGGCATTCGCGCATTCTGGAGGGAAGTCTTTCACATTATAACAGAAATGTTGGAGATACAAATACCGGAGACCCCCCTGGTAGCATTGCTAGGTTACGATAAGGATATACCAAAGACAGGCCGCAAATTGGCAGCAATTGGCCTACTGCTAGCAAAGCGTAGAGTCGCAATGCGCTGAATGCGAGGGCCACTACCTAAAATATCAGAATGGCACTCTGACTTAGCAAATTGCTCCACGCAATCTGATAATTACAATGCTTTAATCGCGATCCGCTGTAGGCCCATGAATATATGGGGGCCGTACCAGGAATACCTAGCACGCCAGCCAGCTACTGAGAGCGAATGGGAGGGGCAAAACAGAACAGTAGTAGATTAGCCACAAAGGGACACTGGGAGTGACATAAATGGGCTTGGGCATATGGTGTCACGGGGTTACACAGACACTCAACACGTGGTGGGCTGATATGCAAAAGGCCCTTTCACACCCACAAGGAGACATATCGATGTTGGATACCAAGATGTAACCTACGTAGTCATTTTCAAAGTGTATATCAACTCCTTGTAAACAGTATTGCACATTGAGAAATGCATGTTATGTATTGCTTGTCTGTAAGTTGGAAAATCTTAAATAAAGTTTAAAAAAAAAAGAAAGAAAGCAAGAAATAAAAATGAAAAGAGGCAAGAAAGATGGAAGGAAATAAGAGAGGAAGATGGAAAGAAGGAATACAAGTTTGAAAGAAAGTAGGAAAGAATTAAAAATTAATTAGAAAGAAAGAAGGAAAAAAGGAAAGAAAGAAAGGAAGAAAAAGAAAGAGAAAGAAAAAGAGCAAGAAAGAAAGGGGAAGAAAGAAACAAAAAAACAAACAAAGAAAAAGAAAAAAGAAAGAAAAGAAGGAAAAACATTTTTTTAAAGTGTTAGAATGCTGCAAAATGAAAATAATAAAGGCTCATTTTCTTCCAGGGCAAAGTTTATGAAAGAACCATTTGTGAAACTGAATCCAGAATCAACGTGTTCTGAAGTATTGTCTACTTAGGAATTCACACGTATAAGATTAAAGCTTTCGATTTGTGTACTGCATGTACAGTAAAAACAGAATAACTTAAGACTGGATAGTTTCAAATGAAAGCAATGTTATGCTGTGAAATATAAGCAGTCAGATAAACAAAGGACACTTCAAAAGGAATTTACAACATAATTGGCAGGAGACATGAACTGATAAAGCGTGGCGTGGCCTAAGCTCCCAGCTGGCAGAGAGGTCCTGCTGTCACCTCAGGGTTTAAGCACCAAGGCAACACTAAGCTAATTATGAAGTAAAAACTAAAAATACTGGAAATACAGGGAACTACCTTGTGTGTGGATGTGCTCATTTGGAAAGAGCAAAATGCAGTCACTCACAGAGAAGTTAATCAGTAGCTGAAGTAAGCTGACCCATTGCCCCATGCTGTATGCTGTAATGGGTGGAAGCAAAATGTGAATGGCACAACAACAGACCAATGAATGAAGAGAGGTGGCTAAAAGCCCTTTTATGTAAGTATATAATACAGTTAGTTTTGGTAAACTCAAACGGTCTTGGCTAATGCCAGACCTAAAAACGAATCTTTTATAAAAGTGCTCTGCTAAAAAGTTTAGGAAGCCAGACTGAATCCTTGATCACAGAGGTCATGTCTCTATTTTCCATTAAGGTCCAGGTGAACACAAAACATTAATGCAATCAGCCAAAATTTGACGGTTAAATAAATTAAAGTGTTAAAAAGCCTTTACTCTCACTTCGGCCTCTACAAAGCCAGTGAATAAAGAACATTCTGATCCCACTACACCCACTGCTTTCAAAAATAATCTTCACTTCTGAGCTCTGACCTTTTTCATGACTGCAGCGATAGAGAAAAGTTGCTAGTTATGTCATAGAAACCATGATTGCACTGATGTTCCCACAGACAAGGGCACCATCTGTTTAAATGTACACAGGGACGCAAATTTACAATATTGCAAAACAAACATAGCATAATAGAAATACATGGATGATTAGATGTTAAGTTGCAACACAATAAAAATAGCACAATCCTGTTTTGTGTTGAACGCCATCTTTACAGGGTCTGAGCAGTTCGGAAGAAGTACGCGGCTAATATTCTGATTCTTTATGTTTCAAATAAATAACGATGATATATGTTTTCTTTCTGTAAAATATTTTAGGACATTTTGTACCTGATTGTTCTAACTATATAGCAGATGATATGTTTATATACGATGCAAGCTGTATTAATTTACGCCGAAAGTCTATGCCACCATTTATATTTATTTTTTACATAAATATTTTGGAAAATATTTTGGTGGCTGAAAGACAGGTTATGTAAAACATTGGCTTCTCTCCTGTTCCTGCTCTTTTATATGCTGATGATGTGGCGCTATTGGCACATACTGCAAATGGTCTAAAGAAAGTGGTTGACTATTTTGTTTTGTTTATAGGTGAGCTCGCTTTAAGTACCAATCTCACAAAATATTAAGGACACCATTGTTAAAAAGATTGTCTCTTTCTCTTATCTTGGTGTCCCTTTTCATAATTCCCTGAGCTAGTTCCATCTACTGACATGTAGAAGACATCAATTTGTTAAATGTATAGGGTCAGCTTTTAAATTTGCTTCCAACCTGGGTTCCAAGCTGTTAGAAATTGGGGACTAGGTTGACTGGGGTATGAGCCCTTGCAAGCAGCAACCACAATCCTAGTCAGAGTAATAAGCAGGCAAACCCTAAATTAACCTGTGCTCACCTTCTGATAGCTTGGCGCAGAGCATTTAAGCTTAACTTTAGGGGTAATGTGTAAAGTATTTGAGCAACACTTCAAACAGTAACACAGTGAAAACACCACACAAAAAGCTTCCACACCAGTTTAGACAAATAGAACTTAATTTAATAAATAGAACAAGACCAAAACGACAAACATCCAATAAGTAGATCTTGAGATATGAATTTTTAGAGAATAAACTGTCAAATAGTGCTTAGAAGCAATAAGCGCTTACTTGGTATATCTATTTGTGTTGGACTGAAACAAAGTCAAAAGTTCAGGCCGAAAGCGATGGAGCGCGGGCCAGATACAGGGACCTAGTGAGGCCCGCTGAATAAAAATACTTTAATTTTGGTTGCCTCAACAAAGATGCAGTGTGCAGCCGAGCGATGTGTCGGTATTCCCCACGCAGTGGAGGTGATGTGCTGATTTTCTCCATGCAACAGCGGTGCTGCGTCAGTTCTAAAGGCGATGCGCCAGTTCCGAGATGCGCCAGTTCCGAACGCTATGCGCTGGGTTTCTCAATGCAGTAGAGGTCATGCTTTGATCCACTCAACGCAGTGGTGGTGATGGGTTGGTTCCATATCGGCGGCTCTGGGGTGATGCGCTGCTTCCAAGGGCGATACGTCGGTCTTGTTCCCACAACAGTGACAAATCGTTGATTCTGCTCTCGCAGGAATGGATGCATGGGTCCACTGGGGCAAACACCTTCGGTCAACTTCTAAGGGTCCAGGACTGGAGTGGCACAACTTCGCAGGGCAGTCTCACAGATTGGTGTAGGAGCAGGATGGTTGGAAGTCTTTTATGTCCCTGAGACGTCAGATCAGGAGGCAAGTCAGTAAGCCCTTGGAGTCACTCTGTGTTGAAGTGATGCAGGTCCAGTCCTTCTCTCCCAGTCAGGGGAACAGCAGGCAGGAGGGCAGCACGGCAAGACAGGTGTCCAGCAAAGCAGCAGTCCAGGAGTGGCAGTCCTTCACCAGAACAGCAGTCCCTCTTTCTGGCAGTGTCTTCACAGGTCCAGAACTTCAGTAAAGTTTCAGGGTCAGAAGTCCAGTTCTTATACCCAGTGGTGCCTTTGAAGTAGGGGAGACTTCATAGAAGGGTCCTCCCTTCCTGCCCTGGCTCCAGACTCACTATAGGGGGAATGGAGCCCTGTGTGTAGGGACAGGACACAGCCTATTCAGGTGTGTGAGGCTGTTCCCAGCTTCTCTCGCCCATCCTCCCAGGATGGTCCATCAAGTCACACCTAAGCTCTCATTGTGTGTGGATGTCTAGAAGGAATGCATAAAGTCCAGCTGTCACCCTCCCTAGATGTGTGCTAGAGACAGGTGGCAAGCACATAGGATTAAGAGTAGAAAAATGCCATCTTTCTAAAAGCAAACACAACAAAATGATGGACGGAGTGCTGAAATGTTTCAACCACTCCCCCCCAGTCACAGATCTGGGTTTAATCCATTGTTCTTTTGCTCACTATGCCAACCCAGTTTGGACCCAGCCATATGCATATCAGTCTTGACCCTGTTCGTCATGGGAACAGTTCAGCCCAAACTGCCAGGCCAGGTCCTCCCTGGACCGGAAACAAGCATCCTGTGACCGGTTTCGGGGTATTACCCCTCATCAACCAGGCTAGCTTGAATCCAGTGGCACAGCGAGCAAGGGACCCACGTCTGGGCATACCCTTGGCCACTTAGGGCGAACATAGCAAACACAACAAGATGATGGACGGAGTGCTGAAACTTTTCAACCACTCACCCCCAGTCACAGATCTGTTTAATCCATTGTTCTTTTGCTCACTCTGTCACCCCAGTTTGGACCCACCCATATGCAAATCAGTCTTGACCCTGATGAGAACAGTCCAGCCGAACTGCCAGGCTTGGTCCTACCTGGACCAGAAACAAGCATCCTGGGACTGGTTTTGGGGTACTACCCCTCATCAGCCAGGCTAGCTTGAATCCAGTGGCACAGAGAGCAAGGGACCGACGTCTGGGCATTAGGGCAAACACTTTGGGGAGAGGATAAGCCTTACGGCTAGAGCGGTCGACCTCGAAGCTGGGGAACCGGGTTTGAGTCTCGGCAACAACGCTCAACATTCTGTGATTCTGGGCAAATCACTTAATCTCCCCGTGCCTAACAAAAATTAATGTGTCTATCTGTAACAAAATTGGTGCTCATGTAAAGCACTCTGATACCTGATATCTTTGGGTCTAGTTCGCGCTATATAAAACTCTTTAAAAAAAAAGAAAAAAAGAACATAGCAAACACAGCAAGATGATGGACGGAGTGCTGAAACTTTTCAACCATTCACCCTCAGTGGGGAAATCTGGGTTTAAACCATTGTTCTATTGCTCACTATGCTACCCCGATTTGAACCCAGCCATATGCAAATCAGTCTTGGCCATATTCCTCATGGGAACAGTACAGCTCGCAATGTCAGGCCAGGTCCTCCCTGGGCCGAAAACAAGCATCTTGGGACCGGTTTCGGGGTATTACCCCTCATCAGCCATGCTAGCTTGAATCCAGTGGCACAGCGAGCAAGGGACCCATGTCTGGGCATACCCATGGCCACTTAGGGTGAACATAGCAAATACAACAAGATGATGGACGTAGTCTTGAAACCTTTCAACAATGCACCCCCAGTCACAGATCTGGGTTTAATCCATCGTTCTTTTGCTCACTATGCCACCCCAGTTTGGACCCAGCCATATGCAAATCAGTCTTGACCCTGTTCCTCATGGGAACAGTCCAGCCTAAACTACCAGGCCAGGACCTCCCTGGACCGTAAACATGCATCCTGGGACCGGTTTCGGGGTATTACCCCTCATCAGCCAGGTTGGCTTGAATCCAGTGCGATACAAAAGGGGATGATGGACGGAGGTATGGCTTTGCCCAGACGTGGGTCCCTTGCTCACTTTGCCACTGGATTCAAGCAAGCCTGGCTGATGACGGCTGGAATGCCAGAAACCGGTCCTAGGATGCTTGTTTCCGGTCCAGGGAAGACATGGCTTGGCAGTTCGGGCTGGACTGTTCCCATGAGGCACAGGGTCAGACTGATTTGCATATGGCCATGTCTGAACTGGGGTGGTGGAGTGAGCTAAAGAATGATGATGGATTAAACCCAGATCAGTTGACTGGGGGTGAGTGTTTGATTGGCTCAAACGTTCCGTCCATCATCCCCTTTTGTATCGCTTTGTTCGCCCTAAGTTGGCGGGGGTATGCCCAGGCGTGGGTCCCTTGCTCACTTTGCCACTGGATTCAAGCAAGCCTGGCTGATGGCGGCTGGAATGCCAGAAGCCGGTCCTAGGATGCTGTTTCCGGTCCAGGGAAGACATGGCTTGGCAGTTCGGGCTGGACTGTTCCCATGGACACAGGTCAGACTGATTTGCATATGGCTCATGTCTGAACTGGGGTGGTGGAGTGAGCTAAAGAATGATGATGGATTAAACCCAGATCAGTTGACTGGGGGTGAGTGTTTGATTGGCTCAAACGTTCCGTCCATCATCCCCTTTTGTATCGCTTTGTTCGCCCCTAAGTTGGCGGGGGTATGCCCAGACGTGGGTCCCTTGCTCACTTTGCCACTGGATTCAAGCAAGCCTGGCTGATGACGGCTGGAATGCCAGAAACCGGTCCTAGGATGCTTGTTTCCGGTCCAGGGAAGACATGGCTTGGCAGTTCGGGCTGGACTGTTCCCATGAGGCACAGGGTCAGACTGATTTGCATATGGCCATGTCTGAACTGGGGTGGTGGAGTGAGCTAAAGAATGATGAAGGATTAAACCCAGATCAGTTGACTGGGGGTGAGTGTTTGATTGGCTCAAACGTTCCGTCCATCATCCCCTTTTGTATCGCTTTGTTCGCCCTAAGTTGGCGGGGGTATGCCCAGACGATGGGTCCCTTGCTCACTTTGCCACTGGATTCAAGCAAGCCTGGCTGATGACGGCTGGAATGCCAGAAACCGGTCCTAGGATGCTTGTTTCCGGTCCAGGGAAGACATGGCTTGGCAGTTCGGGCTGGACTGTTCCCATGAGGCACAGGGTCAGACAGATTTGCATATGGCCATGTCTGAACTGGGGTGGTGGAGTGAGCTAAAGAATGATGATGGATTAAACCCAGATCAGTTGACTGGGGGTGAGTGTTTGATTGGCTCAAACGTTCCGTCCATCATCCCCTTTTGTATCGCTTTGTTCGCCCTAAGTTGGCGGGGGTATGCCCAGACGTGGGTCCCTTGCTCACTTTGCCACTGGATTCAAGCAAGCCTGGCTGATGACGGCTGGAATGCCAGAAACCGGTCCTAGGATGCTTGTTTCCGGTCCAGGGAAGACATGGCTTGGCAGTTCGGGCTGGACTGTTCCCATGAGGCACAGGGTCAGACTGATTTGCTTATGGCCATGTCTGAACTGGGGTGGTGGAGTGAGCTAAAGAATGATGATGGATTAAACCCAGATCAGTTGACTGGGGGTGAGTGTTTGATTGGCTCAAACGTTCCGTCCATCATCCCCTTTTGTATCGGCTTGAATCCAGTGGCACAGCGAGCAAGGGACCCACGTTGCACCTTGGTACAGGTCTACCGCGATTATTGACTTACATTGGGTGCTTTATATTTCCTGCCACTTTTTCACTTTAATTCTTTTAAAATTTATATCTCCGGTTTTCCTCATTGCATTGTTGTATTTTACTCATTACATTTGTCTCTTTATTTTAAAATTGTTTATGGAATTTCATTTTTATTGTGTGACGTGTGTGTGTGTGTGTGATATGCTGTTGCCCGTGGTGGGATGTGAGACCCGTCATGCATGCATAAATAGCCCACTGGCACTCTAAAACAACATGACGTTTCAACTTCAACAGAAGTGTTTCTCGAATGAAAAATGTATACAACACCCATAGAAACAAATAGTCAAAATTGATAAACATACTTTCATTACTTGCACACAAACACAATGTTGCAGTTGTGAACAATTCATAGGTTACAATCATCATAAATATTCTCACAGTAAACAATTAACATGATGTTCACCCTTAATACTAATGAAACGTAATTATTTATTCATTTGTAGCATAAATTGATATTATGTCAGGAAAGCTTATGGTTTATGTAGAGGGGACAGAGTCTGATTACTAGTGCCAAGTAAAAGCAGAATTATTATGCCTGTTTATAGACCATCAATAATAGCATGTACCTGTCATAGTTGACCAACTATAAACAGGAATCCTGACTGTCTGAGTGACTTCTATAACCACAATGCAATGCGTAAAAACCTGAACAATTGGCCAAGGAATACTTTGGTACATAGCCACAAATATAATGCAAGTGCACATGTTCACTGCACATGTTCACTCCATACTATAGTAATTCGACCATAATGGCATGCAGCGAGTCCATGTGACTACATTGTCCACAATGCAACATAAAAGATGGAGTGGCTAAGGGAAGTAACTCGTTATTACTGTGTTACCCATATGTCATAAAGTGTCAACCATCACTATTATCTACCATGGCTTTTTAACCTGAAAAACAATTTACATGCCTTCAAAGATAAGACATCTACAGCAAGATTAACGCCCAAGTGGGCTGGTTGTTACAGCAAGAGGGGAGGAGGATGCTGGTATTTAAAGGTAGGCTGGTGCTGAATGTGTATCACAACCTCCTGTGACAAAATTAAAAAATCAAAAATTAATCAAAAATGCTCCAGAGTTATACAGGGAAGACCGAAGAATCCCATCTCAGTGGGCTTACTGAAGAGACTAAGAATAAAGGACTGAGGGGGCGTGGTCAGCTGGCAACCAAGATGGCCGCACTGGAGTAGAGCTCCGAGAATCGAATATCGGAACTCCCAAAATCCGACACATTAATCCTTTTTTGCCATAAAACAATACCTCCCCTGTGGTCCCCAAACCATCGGGAAGTCATGGACTCAAAACAACGGACTCCTGGCACCCTCAGACCAAGAAATGGGCCGTAAGCTGAAGCCCGCTACATCCGACGTGAGGTGCCCCGGGATTGTCGACGGCTGAAGAAACTATAGCCCGAGAAGCACAAACTGAGGTGGGGCCCTGCGGACACAGGAGACGACCTTCCCAATCTGCCCCTCCTCCAGCCTGACCGCGCAACGACGACGATACGGCGGAGAATCGGCCGAGCGCCGCTCGGGAGCCGTCCGCGATACCAAGAGACAGACGTCCTCGTCAGCGGCAGGTGAAGCGTCTGGGCTGTGCAGTGCTGCGGCTGGTACATCTGACCCGGCCCGATCTGCACAGATTTGGTGGGAGGGCGCTGAGGTGGATACCGTTGCGAGCCCCCCCCACCGCAAAAGAAGAAGCTTCTGGGTAAAGGGCAGGGCGAACAAAGAAGGTGAAGACCACAGAATACGTGCAGGCTCCATTCGGAGGCGAAGGGCTGAGCTATATCAAGCTGCACGATCCCCACAGCCTACAAGTAACGGGCAGATTTGGCCAGAGGAGGTCGCGGGAGGAACAGGAGTGAACCCGAGAGCAGTGACGCACTCAGTAAACGGGCCCAAAGTCCCTCGACACACCGCCATTTTGAGTGAGTGGGTGGGAAAAGGTAGAGAAACGCCCAGAGTGAATCAAGTGGACTCTGATAGAAGAAGGCAATCCCCACTTTGCTGATACGCCCTTATCACACCCTGGCTGAACTGAAACTCCGAGACTCACTAGACGCCCTAAATAAGGAACACCGACATAAGCACAGTGCAGGTGAAAAGTGGTGTTTTATAATAGTGACTCTGGCAAAATGTCGACATTAAAAGGGCCCAAACAAGCACACCAAACAAAATTGGATAAATACGCACATTCCAAAGCGGAAGCCATGGAGCAGAAAAATGAAGCACATGGTACAAAGCAGCAAGGAGAAGATGGCGCCCCGACCCTACAAGATATTATGGAGGCCATACAGGGAGTCCGCTCTACACTGGAGGATAAAATAGACACAGTTACAACTGAAGTGACGCTCATGCATGCTGATTTGCGTAATTTGGGGGAGAGGGTAAAAAGCCACGGAAGCCTCGGTCATTACACTACAGAATTCTACAAAAATATTGGAAATAACTGTTAAGAAGGTTCAAACGACGACGGCGGACCTGAAAGCAAAGCTCAAAGATTACGAGGGGTGCGCACGTAGGAATAATGTGCGAATTTTAGGAGTGCCGGAGGGAAAGGCCACAGACTTATTTGTAGAGGACTTGGTACAGAACCACCTACAGCCCCGTGCTCTCTCCCAATACTTCTCAGTGGAGCGTGCCCAACGGGTACCAGGAGGAGGTGCACCTCCGCACCCTATCCTGGCTAGAATATTCAATTATAGGGACAGAGACATAATTCTGCAGACAGCACGCACGGCGCCCCAACTGAAGTTTGAAAATTCTACAATAACATTTTTCCCGGATTTTACGGTAAAGGTCCAGAAGATGCGACGATCCTTCCTGGAGGTGAAACGAGTGCCCCAAGAGAAAAACATAAAATATGCGATGCTCTTCCCAGCCAAGTTGCGGTTGATGGCGGAGGGGAAGTCATGGTTCTTTATGACCCCGGAGGAGACCTGGGAGTGGCTGGAGGACCTCTGGAGCCCATAGACCTAACTCTCAGAGATGCACGCAGGGGCAGGAGAGTCGGCAGGATAACCGTGGACTTAAGGAAGGCCTGGGAAAGGAGCTGGGCCAGAATGACATAACTAAGCAGCGGCGAGGGTCTCAGGACAATCATTGATGTAAGACCTGTCCAAAGGGGCGCTGAAGACAACTGTATGTTTGGTAACGAAGATATTGAAGACTGTTCAATATACTGATTTTGGGTGGGAAGATTAAGTATTGAGATGCTGGACCAACCAGTTCATCGTTGCCAAAATAGAGCACAGATTTTTGAACTTTGGTATAAAGTATATCCGGCTCAAACTGATCTGATGACAATGAAACATAAGGGTTTAAAAGACATAGGTTTTAGGGGGATAAAGATGGGAACTAACTAGGCTGCGTTCCCCTACGCTTTGTTCCATGGGTAAGGGTATACAGGCACTCTGCACAGTTGGGGGGTGGGCAGTTCTATGTCCATGTTGCAGGGAGGCAGGGAGGGGGGTGGGAGTGGGAAGTTAGGTGCGGGACAGTTACAGAAATGTTCAATGTTTAATGTGGTACATGGTAGAACAAGTTTGCAGTGCGTGGGGTGTACAGATACTAGCAGTAGGACTAATGATATCACGACTGTTCAAAAGATTGACCGCGACGCCGTTGAGCACTCATTGGAAGGTGAAGAAATGGAAGTATATACACATTGCCCGGAGCCTGCCGGGGCACTATCAATAACGACTAAATGTATGACGACCCTAAGGTAGTTCCACCAGTCGGTAAATTTAAAATACTTCCTTGGAATGTAAATGGGTTGGGGGACAGAATTAAACGAGGAACAGTTTTGCAATATTTGAAGCGACAGGCCCCTGACGTGGTGTTGTTACAAGAAACCCACATACAAGGAACCTCTTATTGTGCGCTTAATAGATGGGGTTATAAACTGGTAGCTCACGCTGGATACACCAAGGGGTCGAGAGGGGTAGGTATTCTCCTCCGTAAATCATTCCCCTTTCGAATCCAAACTGTGACACATGATGCGCTGGGTAGGTTTGTGACCCTGTCGGGATCCTGGGAAGGCAGGTTACTCAATATTACGTCTCTCTACGTACCTCCCAGACTGCACTACTCGGCTCTGGCCGATTTAGGATCGCACATACTTAATCTGCCCGAGGGTGACTTGTTGATAGGGGGAGACTGTAATGCAGCCCTCAACGGGGACTTGGATAGGAAACCGCCTAAACAGAGGGAAACGTCTGGGAAGGCACTGGAAGACTTTTTGAGAGCAGTTGGTCTGATGGATGCTTGGAGAGCTTATAAGAATGATGGATTAAACCCAGATCCTTGTGACTGGGGGTGAATGTTTGCATTGTCCAGCATTCCGTCCATCAATTGTTTCTTTTGGAGAGCTTATAATCCCTCAACCCTCCAGTATACCTTCCACTCAGGGGTACATGGGAGTTTGTCCCGTATAGATTACATCTTTGGTAGAGCCGACCAGCTCCCTATGTTTAGTGCTGTGGGGCACCTCCCTAGGGGTATCTCCGACCACTCCCCAGTGATAGCAAATTATGGAGCCAATCCCTTTGCCAAGCGATATGAGATGGCACTTAACCCCTGGTATTTAAAGGTGCCGACTATACGGGAGGGTCTTATCGAGGCTACCACAAATTACTTTAAAGAAAACGAAGGGTCAACTCAGCCATAACGTTGTGGGAAGAATATAAGACGGTAGTGAGAGGGCAAGGAGTTTCAGCGATCGCTGGTCATAAGAAGGAAAAAAGAAAGCAGCTCCATGAAGTAGAAAAAGAAATTAGCCAACTAGAGCATGAACTAATAATATCAAACTCCCCAGATACTAAGCATAGATTGCAAATGAAGCAGAAAGAATAGAAGTATATTGCTGAGGAAGCGGCTAAAGCTCAATACCGCGCTACTCAACATCGATTATATGAGATTGGTGATAAGGCGAGTAAATTGCTGGCGTGGTTGGACAAACGAGAAAAGGCCACTAGATGGGTGTTTGAGATTCAGTCGAGAGATGGGACTCTAAAGACAGGCAAAGCATAGCGGAAGCTTTTGCAGAACACTTTAAACAGATCTATACGCCATCAGGGGCTTCCAATTACAACGAGGCACAGAAGTTGTTGGCCACTCTCAAACTTCCTACCCTGGAAAGCACGGATCTAGAAGAGTTAGACTCAGCCTTGACTAACGAAGAAGTGACCAAGGCGATTGGGGCGATCCAATTCAGAAAAGCAATGGGCCCGAGTGGTCTTCCAATTGAACTCTATAAAACAAATGCATCCACTATCGCCCCGTACATGGTTAAAATGTATGAAGAAAGTGTGGCAAATGGTATCCTACCTGAAACTCAGAGATTAGCCAATATTGTGGTAATACACAAAAAGGGGAAACCTCCTGAGCATTGCGGCTCTTATCAGCCTATATCCCTGCTAAACCCAGAGGTCAAAATACTGGCCAAAATCCTAGCCACTCGTCTGTCTCCCCTGCTTCACAAGCTGATCCACCCAGACCAATCCGGCTTTATGCCAGGCAGGAATACCGCACTCAACCTGCAGCGTCTTAATGGGGTTATGGGTAGAGCTGGGAGCCTCTTTACTATTAGAGAAGAGGCATTGATAATGTCCCTCGATGCTAAAATGGCATTCAATATGATCGAGTGGCCATTCCTATTCGCGGCGCTTGAAAGATTTGGAGGAAAATTCTTGTCATGAGTTCGACTCCTCTACTCTGGGCCCCTTGCACAAGTTAGTGAATGGTGGACGGTCAGCGGTTTTTAAACTATAGAAAAGGACGAGGCAGGGCTGTCCACTCTCTCCACTAATATTCGCATTGGTTTTAGAACCTCTGGCAATCTGGATTAGAGGGGACCCCCCTATCAGGGGAGTAAATTGGACGGCGGAGTGGGAGGACAGAATCTCCCTATATGCTGATGATATTTTGCTCTATTTGGCCAAACCATATTTCTCAATACACAGAATCTTACATATATTTACCCTCTTCCTAAAGTACTCAGGGTACACCATCAACTGGGATAAATCGCTTATATATATTTTATGCGGGGAGTGTTCCAATCTTCCCAGGAATTGTGGAGCTAGGATAGTTACCGAAGGCTTTCGGTATTTAGGGATCTACTTTACTGCAAATCCTACTGTATTTTACGATAAAAACCTAGCCCCCCCACTGCGTCGACTACAAGACGACGTGCAGCATTGGAAAACCCTGCCCCTCTTGTTGCTGGGTAAAGCTTCCTTATATAAAATGATGGCGCTTCCCCGATTTGTCTATGTCTTACAAAACACACCATATCTAGTCCCAGCCAAGTATTTCCAAGCATTAGAGTCAGAAATACGCACACTTCTTTGGAATAATGGCATCCCTCGCATAGCATTGACCAAACTCATGAAAAGCTGGTATAATGGAGGAATAGCCCTCCCAGCAATTAAAAGTTATTATTAGGCATCTCAATTAGTCGTCACCAATCACTGGGTACACTGGCCAGGAACAGAACCTGCATACAGGATGGACAGACATAATATGACCCCCGGGAATTATTTGAGAGCTATTTATGGAGGGAGGAAAAGTGTGCCAAAGTATACGCCAACCTCAACTACCGTCACTTTATGGCACACGGCAAAGACTGCATTGGGGTGGGAAAACACTATAACACAGGCCACTCCATTTTTGGAGACGGACCGACTGGGGCGGTTAGCAAAATGTCCAGGATTTGACAAGTGGGACTTGATTGGTCTTTCGAAGGTGGGTGATGTGTGGGCAGGGGGGAAGATTGTCCACTTCTGTGACCTCCAAAGGGACTGCGAACTAGATGTAGGGGAAACTTTTCGGTACTTTCAGGTTCGCAACGCAATACAAAGGGCAGTCCCCAGAAGTACTGAACTCCAAGCCTCTTCGCCCCTGGAGGATAGACTCCTTGATGACTATCTAAAGGAGAAGGCGATTTCATTGACTTACAGGAAGATACTAAACAATACACCTGACACACTGGGGAAAATACGTTCAAAATGGGTAGAAGATGTGGGTGATATGAGTGATGAAGAGTGGCAAGAAGCAGTGGCATTCCCCCGGGAAGTGGCGATTCGTTCCCGGTTTAAATTAATACAACTTAAGATTTTACATAGAGCATATTACACCAGTATAGCATTAGTTAAAATGGGTACCCTAAGCTCTTCACTGTGCCCTACGGGGTGTGGTCAGATGGGAACGTTTATACACCAATGGTGGGAATGTCCGATTCTCCAGACATACTGGGGGAAAATAACAACGAAAATTTTAGCAATCTGCTAGAAAAAAGTGGAAGTCTCGCCCGATGGTGCCTCCTCAACGTATGGAATGCAACTGACCTTACGGCAAGGGAGATAACTTGGGTTTCCCTTGGTTGTGTGGTCGCTAAGCGCAATATTGCAAGAACCTGGAAGGGAGTCACCAGGCTTAAACTTAAATTCAGAGATTGGGAGACAGACATGGATTGGTGCATGCAGGCATAGAGGGTGTTATATGAAAGAAGAGGATGCCCACAAAAATGGACTGAGATCTGGGGGGGCATGGAACAAAAGTAGAGGGATGATATGTACGCCGTTCAATGATACTTCCCCACAGAAATGACAATAATTTGGAAATGGGCGTTCGAAACGCCGCTGAGACTGTACGGAATGATCCAGGGTTATTTGTCCTCTGTGACGAAATAATCACAATTGTACAATTGCACTGTGTTCGTGGATATCGAATGTTATTGTACTGCATTCATTAATCAATAATTCTTTTTTTTTTTTTTAAAAGAATGGAGGACTGAATAGCACATTGCTACAGTGCATGGTACAAGGGACAGGCTGATAATACAAATTATAATCATGTAGGAACAATTCATATAATTATATATTTACTTATGCCACTTTAAAAAACATAAGGGTTTTTTAGGTTTAATGGTTGGGAAGGGGTATGGGATAGTAGGGGATTTTTAGGGTTCAGGGATGGAAAAGGGTTAGGGGTAGTCAGGGATTTTAAGTTTATATGGATGGATAAGGGTAAATGGTAGTCAAGGATCTTATGGATCAGGGATGGTAAAGTTTAGTTTTACGTTTTAAGATTTCAGGGTGGGCAGGGATAAGGGGTAGTAAGGTTTTTTAGGGTTCAGGAATGGGCAGGTGTAAAAGGTAGTAAGGAGCAGTAAGATTCAGGGATGAGTAATAGTATGGGGTAGTAAGGGATTTTTAGGGTTCAGGGGTGAGGGTAGTAAGGGTTTTTAAGGATCAGGATGGGTAAGGATAAGGGTTAGTACGGGTTTTTAGGGTTCAGGGATGGGTAAGGGGCGTTAAGAAATTTTAGGGTACAGTGCGCAAGCTTCATTTAACTGTAACTAGTGAATTTAAATTTATTTTAGTTTAAAATGTGACGTGTAAACTGACATTGTCACCTAAATGTTGTTTATTTCAGTGAATTTCCTAATTTTTTTATGTTAAGTAAGGTATTATTAAAATACCTAATTATGACATCATTTTACCCTTTGTTTTTTAATGTAAGGTAATATTTAATTACCATAAGTAATTGTCACGCACAGCCATCGGTCAGGCCCTGCACCCAACCCCTTGCAGGTGATCTTCACTCTTTGGCCTTGTGCAGTGTGCGGTTGGCCTTGGCCAGGCTCGGCACCCACGGGCGGCAACAGGATCAAGCACTCCCATGTGGCCAACCAACTTCAGACACTCATTCCCCCCCTTTTTTAAATTGGTTTTCTAATCCTGCGGGTCTCTCACAGGATTCGGTATGAGTCCCTGTGTTCATGCGGGATTCCCGCAGGAGTAAATGGGTCACACTCTCTTACACAGGATTGCGTCAACCAGAAAATAATAAAAAAAAATCCTTTCAATTTGGCCCCGGAGGGTCTCTCTGGGCCCACTCCATTTGGTCTAGAGTGTCACGGTACCCTTACAGTGCACCCTTGTTTCTTTTTTTTTCATGTTCAGGACTTTGGGACTGAGTCCCTGTGTCCTGTAATTGCAACTGCAACCTTTCTCTTTATGTTGCAACCAGCCAATCAGATCGCCATACAAAAATATCCTGGACCAATTTATCAAAAGGGCATTCCCCTTTGTTCCTGGTTGGTAGAACCTGGATGCGAAGTCCGGGCATTTTTTGTTGCTTCTGTCTGCAAACAGGTCTATTTGCGACTGCCCCCATTCTCGAAAAATGTCTCATAAGAAAGTGTTGTGCACAATCCAGTCAAACGTTTCGCTGAGAGAGTCCGCTTGTGTGTTCTGCACTCGTGGCAAGTAATTCACAGAGATTGTCAATTTCCTCGCTATGAGCCGATGCCAGATGCCCTTCGCCTCAATGGATAAGGGGCAAGAGCGAGTGCCCCTTGTTTGTTTAAGTAGTGCATCATGGTTGTGTTGTCCATTTGGACCTGGAACGCACTGGTTTGAATGGATGGATAAAAGGACTTGAGGGCTAGATGGACAGCCCGCTGCTCCAGCATGTTGATTTTTTATTTTTTTTTAACAACTTTTATTGATTTTCAATTCGCCAAGCCCCCCTTCAACCCATATACATCACAAATTGCAATGAGGAGCACATATCATAATACAATATCGAATTATTTACTGTCTGCTATTTGGTTGAGTTCTTCAGGCCCATCAACACATTTAAAGGCTATGCTACATCTGCTTCTCTCGTCCGCATTCCCAGCAGTTCACCCAGGCCATGGTATTCCAATGCAAAATGATTCTCATGTAATGTGCCCCCCCTCTAAGCTCGTCCTTCCCTCCCCGTTCCCACCCCCTGCCCCCGGTGTGCTCCTTGTTAGTTACTCAGAATTATTCCACCATCCTCTTCTTATGATAGTGTGCTGGTTCTCAGCTGTATTTGATTCGCGTCCCTAGGCCCACTAGCTCCCCTCCTATTCTTCCCCCTGTTGCCCGCTTAAGCCTAACTATGGGCTGTATGATCTACCCTCATCTCTCGAGGAGCTTCTAGGGATTCTGCCTCCGATTCCGAGTCCAGCTCGGGGTTCCGCCGCAGGGCCACCAGTGCATCCCACGCCCGGGCAGAGTCCATCGCCTTTTCATTGTTTGCTCTCATCGCCTGTCGCAACCTAACCATACTCTCGCTAGTCGCCCAGTTCAATAATTCCACCCGCCAGCGCGCTACGCTAGGACCCAACTTAGCTTTCCACTGCCTTGTCAGTTCCCGCTTAGCTAATAAGAGCCCCAAATCAATGAACTTGCTTGTGATCTTAGTGCGCGCTGTATGTGAGAACCAGTGCAGTATGCACGCACCCATGTCAGGCTCTATTTGTCTATCCGTGACTCCGCACAGAACCTCCATCACCTCCTCCCAGTAACTTCCGAGCTGCGGGCAGCTCCACATCATATGTTGAAAATCGGCTGCGCTCGTACTGCATTGAGGACAGCATGCCGAGTCTACCTGGAAATATTTAGTTATCCGCTCCGGGGTTAAATATGCCCGATGTAAGACGTAAAAATGAATAAGTTGAAACCTCGCATTCCGCGTACCTTTCCATGCCCTCTCCACTATCCCTCTCCAGGCCGATCCGGGAATGTCCTTACCCAGGTCTATCTCCCATTTTTCGCGCAACCGAGCTAGCGGCTGCAGTCCCTCTCCCACCAGGTGCCTACTCAGGCAAGTCACCGCCTTTATCGTCCCCGCGGCCATTACCACGTATTGACACGTCGGGGAAGTCCTCGGTTCCAATAGTCCTTCTCCCCAATATTTCTGTATCGCGGCCACCAGCGCGGCATGTAGTAAATATGCGCCTCTAGGCAAGCCATACCTATCCTGTAGCGCTTGATAGGGCAGGAGGGTCCCCTCCTCATAAAGATCTCCGATCATTTGCAGCCCCAGGTCCTCCCACTCTGCCAGCGCATACCAGTCTCCCCCATGCGGGAAAGCCGTACACATCCCCAGGGGGATCTCTGGTGCGTATGGACGAGCAATTCTTTCTTTCCGTTTGTATCTATTCCAACACGCTCTCAGCGTTTTCTCCTCGCTTGTTAACGAAGCCACTCGCAATCGTTGTCCTAGAATTATAAATGATAACACATGCCGTGGCAGCCAATGGTCCTCTGGGCCATCCGGTCCCCTAAATTCCCTAGCCACCGCTTGCGTGAGCCCTTGTAGTTGTGCCGCTAAATAATATACTTCGAAGTCCGGGACTGCCCATCCTCCCTCCACTCTTGGCCTCATCATCGTAGTCAGTGCTGCTCGGCGCCTACCAGTCCCCCATAGGAATCCACCTACCATTGATCTAAGCGTCTTAAACACCGGGCCCGGGATCCAAACCGGCAGCGTCCGAAAATAATATAGTAATCGGGGCAGTGCCACCATTTTCAGTAGTGCCACTCTTCCCGCCACTGATAGTGGCAAAGTACCCCAGAAAGCCATGCTCCCTTTGAGCCCTCGCACCGCTCTCATCACGTTGCCCTCTAGTACATCCGCCTGTTCATGGTAGATGTGTGTCCCCAAGCTACGGCAAGCAACAGGGTTCCCATCTTATCCTTTCCAGTCCAGCTGGAGGCTCCAGTGCCCTACACGCCGGGAACAAGCAAGGTTTCTCCCAATTCACACCCAATCCCGATATTTCCCCAAACTTACGCAACAGCTCCGTCGCTCCAGCATCCACCTCCCCGGGGGCGGCCATAAACATCAATAGATCATCTGCATAGAGTGATATGTAGTGCACCTCACCCCGTAGTACCATCCCTGCATAGTGCTTCCCCGATCTAGCTTGCACCGCCAACGGTTCAATCGCTAGCGCGAACAAAAGCGGGGGTAACGGACATCCCTGGCGCGTCCCACGTCCAACTGAGCAGGGTGCCGATACCATCGCCCCCGTTCGTACTCTAGCCATCGCTGATTCGTATAGGATACCTGTCCACCTCACGAATGCGTCTCCCAGTCCCATTTTACGCAATACCTGAAAAAGATAGGGCCATTCCAGACTATCGAAAGCCTTCTCTATGTCCACTGAGAGAATCAGGGCGGTCGACGCTGGATCCCGGTACGCCTCCAAGATGCGCAATAGACGTCTCACATTAATAGACGTATTACGCCGAGGTATAAAACCCGATTGATCCCGGTGCACTAGTTGCGACATGTAGGGAAGCAACCGAGTTGCCAGTATCCTGCTCAAGATTTTATAGTTGGTCGTCAACATTGAAAGCGGACGGTAGGCCTTCATATCCTTCGCATCTCTTCCCGGCTTCAAAAGGGGGATAATAATAGCCTCCCTGGTAGTTCCAGGCAGCCTCCCTACTTTATTTGCCTCCGTATAAACCGCCTGCAGGCGCGGGGCCAGCCGGTCCGCGTATTTGGAGTAAAATTCGATGGGAAGGCCATCTACTCCCGGTGTCTTACCACGGGCCATTTGCTTAATCGCAGCCTTAATCTCACCCACCGCAATCTCGCAGCCCAGAAGATCTCCCTGCTCCTTATCCAGGCTTGGTAGGGTCACCTCCCCGATATAGTCCCCGATAGCCTCGGCGTCCCTCATCAGCTGAGTGCGATAAAGCGCGGCATAATACTCATAGAACACGCGGTTGATTCCCACCTGCGTACTCACTTCCCTTCCCGTGGGATCCATCAAGCCCAGTATCGGCTCTCCTCTGGGCACCGGGCTAGCCAACCACGCCAGCAAGGCGCTCGATTTGTCTCCCTCCGCATGCACTCGCGCTCTATAGGACTTATAGTCATAAGAGCGCAGTCTTTCCATCTGCTCCGCCACTCCCTCTCGAGCCGCTAGCAGCTCCGCCTGTGTCCCAGGCCTCTCAGGTTGAACTCTCGCCATGTCCCGTAGTCGGCTCTCCGCTCCCTCCAGGTCTGCCAGTAGTGTTTTCCTTACTCCCACCACCTTACCAATGCAGAGCCCCCTCACCACGACCTTAAACGCATCCCACTCAATGGCTGCCGTTGAGGCAGTCCCCTCGTTCTGCTCAAAGTACTGATCAATGCCGGCCCCCAACTCGGCGCCAAAGACCGGGTCCTCCAGCGCCTCTGGGCTGAGCCGCCAGGTCGGTATCAAAGATCTCTCTCGACTCCATCTTATCCTCACTAGTAGCGGGTTATGGTCTGAAATCGTTCTCGCTAAGTATTCACTGTTTGTCACCTTAGCGTGAGCATCAGGGGTGCATAATATGGCGTTTAATCGCACGTGCAGATCGTGCAGTCCCGAATAATAGGAATAGTCCCTCTCCTCTGCGTGCTGGGCGCGCCAGGTATCTACCAACCCCCAGTGTGTCTGCCATGCCCTCCTTGCCTTGGAGATCCTATGTATCGGGGCCCCCGAAAGCGGCAGGTGGGACCTGTCTCTATCCACATCAGCTATGGAGTTAAAATCTCCCCCCAATATAGTTGCACCAGTGAGGTATGGGGCCAGGCTCCCAGATAAACTATCAAGGAAGGAGGACTGATCAACATTGGGAGCATACACACTGCACAGAGCCATGTCTATGCCATTTAACCTCCCCTGCACCGCCACAAACCGTCCCTCTGGGTCTATCAGTTGCTGTAGTGGTTGAAAAGGGACACCCGCTCTTACCCACACTAGGGTTCCTGTAGCGAAAGCCGAATAAGTTGTATAAAATAGTTGTCCCCGCCACCTCTTCCTTAGCGCTGCTCCCTCGGCTCGATCAATATGTGTTTCCTGGAGGAACGCCACCTGCACCCCCCGTCTCACCAGATACGCATGTACTTTATGGCGCCTCTGCATTGTGTGAAGTCCTCGCACATTCCAAGTAATACAGTTCAAATCATTCAGCGTCCCATTTGTCAAACAACCCCCTGCACATTTCTCCTCTCAAGAGCACACCGGTATCCCCAAAACCCCCCTTCCCCTCTCCCCCGCCCCAACTCCCACCCCCCCAGAACAGGCCTACAACATTAGAACCCATCCAAACTACTACTCAACTACTCCCTAAATGCTCGTAGGGAGCTAAACCCACCTAAACTTACGGGAGGTAGGCTCTCGGCTTCAGAGAGACAGACCCCTAGTCGGCCCCCACCCCGCGCTCAACCCCCGGTATGATGCACAAGCCCTTTGTAGAGCCCCAAATCAACGAGACTTCTTTTGCCAGTGTAACTCAGCCCCTGCATAGTCCCCAGTCCAACGGAGCGAGCCCTGCCCAACCCCATCCTCAATCAGCCCTCTCCTACATTAGTACTCTGCCATTGGCCAGCCACAGTCTACTTCACCCATCCACCGTTTCATCGGCTGTCCCAGCTGTCACATGTGGTAATATCAGGCTTCCGGTCTCCGAATGTTCATCATCCTCTTCCTTGGACTCCCCTCCCGAGGCCAGTCCCTCTGGAGAAACAACCCCTTCCATCTGGGAAATGGCCGTCACTGCCTGCAAGGCCGCTGCTCTTTCCTTTTCCGTTTGTGTCTCTGTCGGCCTTTGGGCCACGGTTGGACGTCGCCTGGCACGTCTCTGCTTCCGCGGGCGAGACACCTCAGTTCCTGCCCTCGTTCCTCTTCCCGCCCCATCAGTGCCCGCTCTATACTGCTCCAGCCAGTCCCAAGCCTCTTCTGGACTGTCTTAGAAGGACATCGTACCATCCACCGTCATCTTCAAGCGCGCCGGGAACATCAGTGAGTATTGAATTCCCTCATCCCGAAGCGCTCTCTTGACCGCCACAAAGGACACTCGACGACATCGGACCTCCAGCGTGTAATCCGGGAACAATGTCACCCTGCTATTGTCTACAGTGTAAGGGCCCGCTGTCCTTGCTTTATTCAGTAAGAGATCCCTATCCTTATAGTGTAGCAGCCTTGCCACCACTGGCCGCGGGGGTCGCCCGGGTATCGAGGGCCGGGCCGGCACTCTGTGGGCCCGCTCCAGTGTGAAGAAAGGCGACAATCCGTCCGGCGCGACCGTCTTCCTCAGCCAGCCCTCCAGATATTCTACCATATTGGTTCCTTCCACTCCTTCAGGGAGCCCCACCACTCGGACGTTGTTTCTCCGATTTCTCCCTTCTGCCTCCTCTGTCCGCCGTTCCAGGGTTTTTGAAAGTCCGTCAATTGCACTGCCATCGACTTATGAGCCGGTTCCAGGGCTGCCATGGTCGTTTCAGTTTGCTTGACCCTATCAGCCAACTTGGCGTGGTCCGCTCGGAGCAATCCTAAGCCCTGCGTCACATGGGCAATATCCAACTGCAGGGCCTCCCTGGTGTCTGTGATGGCCTTCAGGATTTGATCAACCTGGTGCTGGAGCATCCCCTCTGGTCGTTGTTGCGGACCCTCTCGGGCCTCCCCAGAAGCTGTGTCATCTTCTGGCTCCGTGTGTGTTCCTGCCTGCTTCCCCCTTGGCTTCCCCATGGCGCCTCTGGTCCCGCAATCCGTGAAACCTCTTCGTGCCCCTATTGATGTGACGGCCTCCCTGCGAGTGCCAGCTGCACTACCGCTCCACGGCCAGTCCGGCCGACCGCTCTGCTCCCCTCTGTGCTTGTATCCGGAATTGCTCACCGCAGGAGGGTCACTTCCAACTCAGCCAGGCCTCACTGCGTACGCTGTCTCTGCTCCCAGCGCAGGTGTCTCACCAGTTAGGCTTCCTGGGGCCACCGCCAACAATGGGGCCACTTCTGTTACTGTGGGGCACCCCTCAGGGCTCAAGCTCCTCAGGCCTCTTCCCCCTGTTGTCACTCGCAGCCCAGGGCTGCCGCCTCGGTGTCTCCCCGTGCTGCTCCCTGCCAAGGCCACCACCATCCAGCTGGTCCCTCTCTGCGCTGATCTTAAGGGATACCACACTATCCCGGCTGACCCAGCTCTCCTCTGCACCGATCACCATGCAGCCTCCAGGTCCATTCTCAGGATTGGGGAGGGAGGGTGGCGGCCGCCTGCCTGCTCTCACTCCCCACTCCCATTCGCGAGCGGTCGCTGCTTGCCCCCACTGACCTGCCGCTGGCGCTCCGGTCCTCTTGGCGCTCGCCCTACTCCGGTTTTCCCTGGCTGTTATTCCGTCCCTGAGCACTACTGGCGGCGGCAGCGCCTCTCCGCCTCGAGGGCCTCGCCAGCCGCGGTCGCCGCCACTCTGCCTCCTCGCTGCCGTCAGGGCTATTGGGCTCTTGGGCCCCCTGCAGGTCGCCCCTTTCGTTCCCCCTTAGCTGCAGGCAATCCAAGCAACGACGGGGAGGGTCTCTCCTGTTGCCCTCCGAGTGCCTCTCGGGCCGCTCTGCTTCCGCCGTCCACTTCAAGCCCAGAGCGCGCCCGCCGCCATTTTGTCGCGGCTTCATCCACCGCGAATGATTTTCAGCGGCTTTTCCCGATCCGCGTCTTTGCCAGACGCACGCCGCTCCGATGTCGGCACTTCCAGGCCCCCTCCTGCGTTCTCCCAGGGGTGCGGGGGTCTCGGATTGCGTCTCAATTCAGGATAAGAGCCGGAGGCGGCGCGGAGCTCTCTGCTCACACGTCCGCTCCCATCCGCCTCGTGGCCAAGCCCTTCCTGCTCCAGCATGTTGATGTAGTACAGATGCTCCTTGGTCGAACATAGGCCCTGTGTCTTTAGGGCACCCATTGTGAGCACCCCAGCCATGGAGAGAGGCATCTGTAATGAGCTTTTGCGTCAGAGTGTCCGGGTGAAAAGGGGCACCGAGCAGAAGGTTTAGTCGGTGAGACCACCACAGTAGCAAACATTTTGCAGCTTGGACAGGGTGAGCTTGTAGTTCCAATGGTCTGCAAATTTATTCCACTGATCCTCCAGATTCTGGTGTAGAGGTCTCATGTGTAGTCTGGTATAGGGAACAAGGATGCCATTGATTCCAGGAGCGATGCCATCTGTCCGGCCGATGGGTGCGTTATTATTATTATTATTAATTTCTATAGCGCTGAATCACCCCAAAGGGGTATCTCTGCGCTTAGTACGGTGTGCTGTAGCCAGACCCGAGGGACTCAGAAAAGGAAGGTTTTTAAAAGCTTCCTGAATTGAGAGAGGCTCTGGCAATCGCGAAGCTGGAGGGGCAATTCGTTCCAGAAAGTAGGGGCAAGATGTGTAAATGCTTTGCCACCCTTGCGAGCCTTTTTAATTCTAGGGGTGCAAAGGAGTAGCTTGGAGCCTGATCGAAGGGGCCGTAGGGGGGTGTACTTGATAAGTTTATCAGACAAGTAGGAAGGCCCCTGTCCATTAAGGGCTTTATAAACAGTGCAGCCTATCTTAAATTTCACCCGCTTTCTCACAGGGAGCCAGTGGAGTTTATTAAGAAGTGGGATAGAAGCCGTTCTGGGTGGGGCATTTGCTACTAGACGGGCAGCCGTGTTTTGTACAACTTGTAGCTTGTTTAAGGAGGCTTCGTTGGCCGAGGCTAACAGTGCGTTACAATAGTCCAGACGGCTTAATACTAGGGCTTGCATCAATGTTTTTTTAGTGGAGGATGGTAACAGGGGGAAGACTCTTCTGAGTAAGCTGAGTGTGTGGAAGCAGGTGCCAGCAGTAGTAGTGGCGCGGGCATCGAGTGTGAGGTTCTGGTCGATCCTGATTCCTAAATTCTTGACCACTTCCTTAGGAGAAGGGGCCTTGCCCAGCTCCTCCGGCCACCATCTGGAGTCCAGCTTATAGTGGGTGCGTTGTGTGAAGGAGGTTGGCACTCTTCAGAGCAATTGAGAATAATCTCTCGTCCGAAGGACACACTTTTGCGATTTTTGTGTACAGGGTCGCACCTAGGTAGTGAAGTCTTTGAGTTGGAACCTGGATTGATTTTTCGACATTGACCTGGAGACCTAACAATTGAAGGGTCTTGATGCAAATGCAGTAGTGTTTCTTTGTTTGATCTGGAGAGGAACTTTTAACCAGCCAATCGCCTAGGTATGAGCAGACGAATATTCTTTTCTTTCGTTAAACTGCTGCTACGACGGCCATGCACTTTGAGAACGTGTGAGGGGCTGATTTCAGCCAAAACACAGCACCTTCTACTAGTAATGTGTGGATGTCACTGTGAACCACAGAAACTTCCAATACATCCTGGCAATTAGGATGTGGGAGTAGGCATCCTGAAGGCTGATTGAACACATCCAGTCCCCCTGATGGAACTGGGGGTATATCTGGTGGAGAATGAGCATTCTGAATTTCTCCTTGCGTATTTGTTTAGCAGACGCAAGTCCAGAATGGGCCTGAATTCTCTGTTTGGATCTTTTTTCCTTATGAGGAACTATCAAGAGTATACTCCTACTCCCCTTTGACAGAATGGGACCTCCTCTATTGCCTCCTTGTGAAGCAGAGTAGAGACTTTGTTCTGTAGTAGCATCCACTGATGGCAAGAGTCTTTCGAAGGTGGAACAGCTGGAGGACTTGAAGCAAAGTGAGTACCCATTCTCTACAATATTCAAGACCCAGTTGTCGCTAGTGATGTTGTGGGACTCGTTCAGATGTTTGGTTGTCTACTATGTCCTCGTCCACGTGTAGATCTGTGGGACTGCTAGTGAGATCTGTCTTGTTGGTGTTGTTGCTGACATGGAACCCAGTAAGGGGTTTGAACCCTCTGATGGTAGGGGCGCCTTTCATAAGGCCTGTACCTTTGACAGAAATCTTTCCTCTTCTCAAGGCCCACAGGCCTGAGTGTGTCCAACTCGGATTTAATTTTGCCATGTCGTCATCTGTGTGTGACCCAAACAATGAACTGCCATTGAAAGGTAGGTTTAGGATGTGCTGCTGCGCCTCTGGCTTAAGACAGGTAAGACAAAGGCATGATGAGATTCTGGCACATATACCGTGAATATCTGTCTGCTGCCAGGCCAGAGGCATCTGCCACCACACTAATTATTTGGCTAGTGACCAACCCTCCTACTTGTAGGATCTCCTCGAAATCCTGTCTGTCCTTCCTTGAAAGCTTTTATGAAATCTGGCTAGAGAGTCCCAGAGAGGCCTAACGTATCGTCCAAGTAATGCTGCAGCGCTAACCACTTTTATGAATGAGACCGAGGTGCAGCACATTTTTCTGCCCAAGGAATCTATTTGTTTACTGTCCTTGTCCAGCGAACGGATGATGAAGCCGCAATGGAGTGTTTCTTCTTGGTGGAGGCTATATTGACAGAGTCTGGTGGAGGGTCAGTTCTGAGAAATAAGGGGTCTTGATCCGGAGCCTTATATTTCTTTAAAATCCTTGGTGGAGCCACTCGATGGGAGGCTTGAGTAAGAAAAATGTCCATGACTGTCTGGAGCAGACCTGGGAACAAAGGCATCAATGGTCTTGAGGAGGACCTATGATGTAAGGTATCGAAAAAAACAATTAGGTTGTACCGGGTGTTGGAATATCAAGTTCAGCTTGGCATTTCTGTAACCAACACCTGCTTAAATGTGTTTAGGTCGTCTATTGGGGATACTCTCACTGGTGGAGTGTCTGTGACTATTGGTTAGTAAGCCCTCTTTAATGATCTGGTGGATGTAGACCATGTAGGGGATCTACATGCGCGGTGGCATGAGCGACACCTTCTAGATCTTGGTGCAGGCATAGGGATCTTGTTCTGGCTCTGTGCTGAGATCTACTCATTGTCCGTGACTGTGTTCTGCATCTATGAGAAGTCTCCCTAGGTAACCTGGATTTCAATGGGGACCTAGGAGAGCTGGCCTCTGCCAGGCGGAAGTGGAGTCTTGGCTTGCGGAGTTGGCTTTGGAGACGGTGTCCTCGGGGAGACCATGAAAGTGACTATGTCTCTGAGTATTGTGAATCCGGAATGTGTGGAACAGGCCAGTTGTGGACACTTTCCAGCCAACGTGCAGACAGGCGACCAGGTGTCTGTGTAACCTCTAGTTGGTGGAGAGCTCTTTGTCCCCGTGCAGAGGAGTGAGACGAGGTACCTGAAGATGTAGCTGAAGCTCTTCCCTGTGATATCTGTCTAGGAGGCCTGGGATTCTGTGTAGGCCTGTCAGCAGACAAATGCTGTCTCAACATCGAGCAATGAGGTGCTATCATCAACGGTGGTCTTGTGGACGGGTCACAATGCTTAGATGATGAGTCAGGCCTTGAAGGCGAACGGCGCCTCGCTGTCGTCTATGAAGGTTGCCTAGGAGGAGTCTGTCTCAACATCGATTGCTGTCTGGTTGCAATCGACAGAGATGTCTGTCTTGATGTCGAACGGCGTGAGGTTGCAGCCGACAGAAAGGTTTGCTTCAACGTCGAGCGGCATTTGGCTGCTGCTGACGGAGACTTGTGCCTCGACGTCGAACAGCGCCTGGTTGCTAATGACGGAGATCTCTGCCTCGACGTAGAACGGCCCCTGGTTGCCACCGACAGAGACTGCTTCCATGAAGTGTGTCTTGACGTTGAGCAGTGATGGGACATCGTCCACTGAGACTTTGTCGTAGTATGCCTTGACGTCGAACAGCAATGGACAGCTGTAGACGGTGTGTCTGTCAGGAGTCGACCAGTGGAGACCTGCCATTGACAGAGACTTCTCCTGCGTTGACGGTGGGACGACAATGGGTCTTCCTTTGACGATGTGGGCTTCGACGTCTTGTGTTTCGTCGTAGATGGGGACCTTCCTGGCGTAGAGTCTCTCGACGTCGGTCATTGTTGATTCACCGCCGATGGCGGTAATGCAGGCAAAGAGTGCCTCGTGGTCAAGGGCACTTTCGATGTCGATCCCGACGGAGGACAAATAGGTATTTTTCTCCCTCTGGATACTGATCTTGCTCTTCTTTTTTCATGCCGGTCAGAAGATCTGCCTCTGGGTGGAGGCTTGTGAAGAGAGGTAGTCTTGGATGAAGATGGAGGCGGTCCTCCTGACGATTTTTGCCTCTCTTGAAGACCATGAAGACGTTATTTTCTCTCTATCTTTTAAAGTTCTTTTAGAGAGTTTCTGACAATGATGGCAAGACTCAGGCAGATGAGTATTAGGTAGGCATAAGATGCAGACTGAGTGGGGGTCAGTCTATGCCTTCTTTTTGCCACAGGCAGGGCACTTGACAAAAAGAGAGGGCATTTTTTACAGGATTTTTTTTTTTAAATTACTGTCTGAAAACAATTCTTCCTAACTCAGGGTGGAAAAAGACATTGAGTGAAGCACAGAAAAATTAGTTTTGTAAAGCAATTTCTGACAAAAAGTCAAAAACTGAGAGAGCTCAGTGCTACAGGATCCTCACTGAAGGAGCCGGAAAAAAGAACTGACCAAACTGTCACCTTTGGGGCATGATACCAATACAGGAAGTCCTAGAGGTCTTAAACGCACGGTGCCAGTATTCACATGTTATGCTTTTAATGCGTTTGCATTCCCATGCAGTTTTCTCTTCAATAAAGGTTGTGTTTTTTAACCTTATGCTTTCTTCTTTCTGATTTACAGAAATGCTTGAGTCTAGTAAGAGGTTTAGTAAAAGAAAATTCAATGTACATGGGCATTTTTAGACATTAACGAACAATTTACTTACCTTCGGTAACGCATTATCTGGTAGAGACTCTATCTAGCTGCAGATTCCTTACCTTTGAATTTCCCATGTGTCAGGCTGGATCCAGAAACTTTTGATGAGCAATACCCCTTGCACGCACCGTCGGGTGGCTCCATTCGGCTCCACGTGATGTCATCGGCGTCGGTAATGACGTTGCGGTACCTATATAGGTGCCACCCAGGTGCACGGACGGCAGTACATTTATTTTTTTCCACGCCAGAAGCGCAGAGCCACGAAGTAACTGACGTAGTCGTGTGCAAAACTAAGGCCCTAAAAAGGGGAGTAACCCTAGCCCTACAAAATTAGTCTGCAAAGCGGGGATGAATGGGTGGGGCTGTACGGAATCTGCAGCTAGATAAAGTCTCTACCAGATAATGCATTACCGAAGGTAAGTAACTTGCTCATCTGATAGAGACTTTTTGCTGCAGATTCCTTACCTTTGAATTAGATAGCCCAACCCATACCATACTTTATGGTACTTTACACTAGGAACAGGCAAAATGCCCGTCAATGAGGACCTGAATGTCCAGGCAGTAGTGCTTGGCAAACGTGTGCAAGGATACCCACGTTGCCGCCTGACAGATGTCCAGGACTGGGACACCCCGAGCCAAGGCTGTAGTCCCGGACTGGTGGAATGGGCCCTTAATCCCTCAGGGGGCTGCTTCTTAGCCAGGGCATAGCAGATCTTAATGCAGAGAACGACCCAGCGAGAGGTGGTCCTTTTCTGCACTGCCCGCCCCTTCACAGCTCCCACGTACCCCACAAAGAGTTGGTCGTCCACCCAGAACTCTTTTGTGAGGTCAAGGTAGAACGACAACGCTCTTTTTGGGTCCAGTCGTGGAGACGCTCCTCTTTCTTAGAGGGATGCGGGGAGCAAAGAAGGTGGGCAGCATGAAGGATTGACCCAGATGTAATGTGGTCTCAACCTCTGGCAAAAATGAAGCCTGGATGCGAAGCACCACTTTGTCTGGAAAAGACATCATGTAGGGAGGTGTGCAAGACAGCGCCTGCAACTCACTCACCCTCCGGGCAGATGTAATTGCCACTAAAAAGGCTGTCTTGATGGTAAGCAGCCAGAGGGGACAGTCGTGTAAAGGCTCGAAGGGAGCACACATAAAAAAGGTGAGGATCAAATTAAGGTCCCACTGAAGCATAACAAAGGGCGTGGGCAGAAACAAGTGAGCCAGCCCCTTCAGAAACCTATCTACAATTGGAGACCTAAAGAGAGACGGTTGGTATGGCAGCTGCAAAAAAGCAGATAGAGCAGAAAGATAACCCTTGAGAGTACCCAATGCAGAGCCTTGCTGGGCAAGGGTTAGAATGAATAGAAGAACAGTGGAAAGAGAACCAGAAAGAGGGTCAATAGACCTTTCTGTACAGTATAATACATTTTTCTGCCAACGGCAGGAGTATACCGTCTTAGAAGAGGGCCGCCTGGCTTCCAAAATAACGTTACACACTTCAGGAGGAAGGTCAAAAGCCACCAACTGTCGCCGCTCAATCTCCAGGCATGGAAGCACAGAGTTGACAGGTTCAGGTGAAGGACCCTCCCCTGCTGCTGTGACAGAAGATCATACCTAAGGAGCAGCCTGATCGGAGGATCAATGCTCCTTTTCAGAAGCTCAGGATACCATACTCTCCTCGCCCAGTACGGAACCACAAGAATGACTTGGGCCAGGTCGTACCTGAACTTCTTCAGAACCCTGGGCAGGAGAGGTATGGGCGGAAAGGTGTACAGCAGGCCTGAGCTCCACTCGCGACGAAAGGCGTCACCGAGCGATAGCCGCCTTGGAAACTACAGCGTGGAGTATTGCTGACACTGCGAGTTCTCTTCGGAGGCAAACAAATCTAACCAAGGTTCTCCCCACTGCTGAAATAGACCTTGCGCTACTGACTGGAGACACCATTTGTGATCCGCTAGGCATCAATGACTGAGTTCGTCCACCCTGGTGTTCAGAGAACCTGGCAGGTGCTGAAGCACCAGGGTTATGCCCTGCTGTCCCAGCCATGTCCAGAGGCGCGGGACCTCTCGACAAAAGGGTCCACGACCCCACCCCGCCCCACTTGTTGCAGTAACACATGGTGGTGGTGGTGTCCATGAACACCTGCAATAACTTTCCCTTGACAGAGGGAAGAAATTCTTTCAATGCCAATCGAATCGCTCGAAGCTCCAACAAATTTATGTGGAGCCCCGACTCTGCCGGAGACCAGTGTCCCCTGATCTCCACCTCTCCCAGATGGCCGCCCCATCCCAGAAGTGACGCATCTGTCACGACTGTGACGTCTGGTTGGGGAAAGGAGAAGGGTCTGCCGTTGACCCAAACGCGGTTTATCAACCACCACTGCAGATCTTTCGCAGTTCCTTCAGAAATCTGGACCAATTGGTGCGATTTCCCCGATGCTGCGCCCATTGGAAATTCAAGTCCCACTGCAGAGCCCGCATACACCACCTGGTATGTTTTACCAACAAGATGCAGGAGGCCATCAGGCCCAACAGCCTCAGAGTCAGTCTCACCGAAATCCAGGATAGAGGCTGAAACATTGGAATCATAACCTAAATATCCTGGACTCGCTGCTTGGGAGGATAGGCCCGAAACTGCACTGTGTCCAGAACAGCTCAGATGTAAGGGAGCGTCTGAGAAGGATTCAGGTGTGACTTCGGCATGTTTATAGAGAACGCCAGCGAATGCAGGAGGTCCGCTGTAGTCTGAAGGTGAGAGATGACAGTCTGGGGCGAGGACGCCTTCAACAGCCAGTCGCCACCGACGTCACACGGAGCCTCATGGAGCCACCCGACGGCGCGTGCAAGAGGTATTGGTCAGCAAACGTTTCAGGATCCAGCCTGACGCCTGGGAAATTTAAAGGTAAGGAATCTGCAGCTAGAAGTCTTTATCAGATATAGGCTGCATAGATATATGTAGATATATATATATATATACACACATATATGTCTATTAAAGTACTGAGAACATATTTTATGCTATACATATATATATTTTATATATTTAATATGTTTTCCGGGGTCCCCATACTGGGCGGGAATATTCAGGGCATATGACTATTGATGAGGATCCCCTGGAAGAGAACAGTCATTTTCACGTCCAATACATGGTAAGGTACTACGATGTAATACAACTCGCTGTAAAGGTCAATGTGCTGTAAAAGTCAACTTGTGGTAAAGGCATGCGTGCTAATGACTGAGATTCCTTCAAGTGCAGTGGTGCAAAGCATTCTAGAAACTGTCAAGAAAATATTTGGGTATACACCCTTGTCTACCTCATGAATAACTTCACAAACATCTATATACTAACCCCAGTGCTATAGGGCCAAATGTTGGTTTCAAAGAAGTCAAAGGAGGAGAGAGTGTGTCGTCTTATGCCTAAATTGTTGGAACACAACCAGGAGCTTCTGCAATTATCCTTTCCAATCCATGTACTTGTGTATTGCTATGCGAACCACCCTCCCTTACCTGCACGCAATGGGCGTACTTAGAAGATACAATAAAACTTCATATTAAAAAAGCTGGAGAGATGTAACAAAAGGCCAACTAAATAAGTACAGAGGAATGTTTCACTGGCCATCTCAGCTCATCGTCCTTGTCATGCCTCTGAATGGAATGAAGCAAGAAAGTGACCTAATAACACTTCACTGTAAAATAGATATGTACTCGGGCAACCCATAAAAATGACGTTAGCAATTCAGCATTCTTGCAGGAGATGAAAACCTTCGAGACGAACTAAGGTTAAGAATGTAAAACAAGGCTTCAAAAAATGGAAGCAATAAGAAGCTGCCAGCCCTCGGCATCAGCGTCTTTTACGGTGAAGATATTTCCCCCAGCGCAATGGTACACGCCACCTCTCGCTTTTGCAGTTCATAATATTTTCCAGCTCTCCTTAAATAAAATTCAGCTCTTGCTGGATCAATAAAAATGATGCCCATTTCCCTAATGGCTGCTGATTGCCATTTGCTATTCAAATCAGACTAGATAAATTACAATACATGCCAGGGAACAGGCCAGTGAATTAAGACAGGCCTCCAGAGGACCAGCGGTATTATTAATCTTTCAAGACACTATCATATTTCTTTCTGACAGCATGCTAGTCTCACGGACATACTGCACCCAGATTGAAAGATCAGCTGCTGCAAAATCAATAGCACTATAAACACTATTATTTTCTGCCAGGATTAGGGCCCCCACCCTGACTTGCTGCCCCACCCTCCATGTATTAGTTTCGAATAAAACAAGCGAGAGCTTGAAAACGGCAAGGCAGGCGACGGCCAGGAAGAGCCTTTGCATTTCAACATGGCCGCCTGTGCTTCATTATCATCCTAATGAGATCGGATGGACTGATGCTTGATGGCCCAGTAAAAGGGGCACTGGCCACCTGCTACCCAGTCAAATGCTACACCGGCTATGTGGAAGTAGGGCGCACGCACACCACAGCAGACCAGCAACTATGATGTTTACACACAGACACTCGACCGCGAGAAGAGTGCCCAGACATGCGCAGGAGACAGCAAAGCGAGCGTATGAACCTGGCCTCAGACGGCATGGCAAGCCCATTACAGGCAGTTCCAGCCCACATGCTGCTCAAAGAACGGGTGATCGCGCAGCCGCAGCTGTTTGGAGGCCTGTCCTCTAAAATCACAGTGGTTTGAATGTTAGTGATGATGTTAATACAAATACAATGGCCGTATTCTTAACTTTACGTGTCACCTTTTGGTACATTTCGTTGCTGTGAATGTTTTTGATTCCCAAAATCTACACATTTTCTTAGGATGAAAAGTATTTACATTCTATTTTTGGCGAATCCTCGCACGTTCAAAACGTTGCCTTTCTAGGCTGATCATTATGAACGTGTGGATTAAAAGAAAACAACTCATCGTCGCACTCCTAATGTTATTATGTGGTAGGTTTAATGTACGTCCTCGTCGGAAGGACAATGCTTGTGCATAATGTGTCCTCCATAAGCTTGCCATGGTGTGCTCAGGCACCAGAGCTGACCAGTGTCCTTAGTAGCGGTGATGGAGTTATGGCAAGTTATTCAAAAGTGCTCCACTCATGCTGTTTTTAGAACTACCACTCTTTCCATTATCCCTCATCTTTGGCTATTACAAAGACTGTGTAAATGTGCTTTGAGCAGTGTCTAAGATGCTGCAGGCATATGGCGTGAGGACTATTCCTCGGATCATAAAGCCATTTACAAACCCGCCCCGACAGCCTTTCTTCTCTCCCTTAAACAAGCCCAGAGCCTGTTTTATGATGATAAAATCAATCATTCCATCTCAAGATCTTTGCAATGAACTGGCGACTTTTTCTTTTAAACCAAAATCTCTGACATCCACAATTCTTTACCTGTCCTGCAGGAGAATCTTCCTTCTGTAGGTCCCTTTGATCCAGACAGCCTCAGCAATAGACTCACTCATTTTAAGCCTATATCCTTGGATAACTCTATGTAAGCAAGCGATCCTGACATGCAAATCCGGCTCGCCTCTGGATGTTTGTCCCCCGACCATGCTAGCCATGGCTGTGGATACTATTAATCCGGTGATCAATTCCATCTTTAACCTGTCCCTTTCTTCAGGGATTATGACGGCCACCTGGAAACTAGCTAAAGTGGTCCCTTCGCTCAAAAAACCTGCACTGGACCCCGGCATTTTTTGTAACTATAGGCCTGTACCGCTTCTACTGGCCTTTACAAAAACTGGTCAATACTCAGTATCTTGGAGAATCTTGAGCAAGGCAAGTGGTTACATCCAAGTCAATCTGGCTTCCGCCCCATCACAGCACGGAATCTGCAGTATTGGAGATCTCTGACCATATTAAATGGTCCTTGGATTCAGAGAAGATTCTTCTCGATTTGCCTGCCACCTTGGACACAGTCCCACACTCTATCCTCCTATCTGCCGTGGGCATGGGGGGTATTGTGTGGGACTGGTGTAACTTCTACTTGGCGTCCAGGCGCCAATCAGTCTGGCTCACCCCTTTCTCCTCAGAGGACAAAGCAGATAACAAAGGGGTTCCGCAGGGCTTCTCACTTATCCCTACTCTCTTTAATGTCTTTATGTCCCCCCTGGTTTCTGTCGTCGAACTGATTGATGCAAAATCATTTCATACGCCGACAACACTCAGTTACTCTTTACCTTTGAGGGTTAACATGTCTCTATGGCAGTGTCTTTTACGGGCTGCATGCTTGCTGTTTTTGACTGGATGCAGAGAAGTCATCCTAGATGCAACGCAGGAAAGACCGAAATTATTCCATTTGACTCTCACAAGTCCAACTGGTTGGAAGACCTTTTGCCTTCTGTGTTGCCTGTTCCACCTTTCCCGTCCGTGGTGGTCAAAAACTCCGGGATGAAGCTGGATACTACCCTCTCCAAGAGGCCGCAGATCTCTGTGGTGGTGGGCCAATGCTTTGCGTTGCTCCGTACTCTTAAGGAATTCCTTCTCCTCCTGCCTTTGGAGGCGAGAAGAGCAGTGATCCATGCCTCGATCACCTCGCATTTGGATTACGCAAACACTCTTTACCTCAGAGCAGCAGAAGTGCTGGTCAATCGCCTGCAGGTGGTTAAAAATGCGGCCGCAAGGCTTCTTCTGCGTCTACCCAGGCATTCCTCTACTTCATCCGCACTGAAAGTTTTGCACTGGTTGCCCGTTAAGAAACAGATTTTGTTCAAAGCTTTAGCCTTGGTCCACAGGGCTGTTTCTTTCTAGTCCTGGATACTTGGTAAAGAGATTTATCCACCATCTTCCTTCCAGAGCTTTGCGCTCCTCTTCTGCCTCTCTTCTATCCATCCCGTGCTTTAAGCACGCCCATAGGGGAGGCAAAGCTTTTTCCTTTCATGCTGCTAAAGCCTGGAATGAGCTCCCTCGTGAACTTTGCCTGATTTCCGCTTAGACCATATTCCGAAAAAGTCTTAATGAAGACCTGGCTTTTTTCTGTAGGGCAGTAGATCTCTACTGGAGGGCATGTCCTGGGGCTAGTTCTGTTAGCTCCGGGACACTCTTCGGAGTAGCCACAAACTCTATAAAACCCTTTATTCATTCATATGAAAATTAGCTGCGTCTTGACTCATCTACTGATTTTGACATTCCTGTCCCGAATTAAAATACACTAAATCCTTAGAACAACAGCAAAGCATCCTAAATATTGTGTTTCCATGCGTATGATATAAACATGTAAATACCTGACTTTTACATTGCGCACCACCCCAAACTGCCCTCATTAGGAGGTGCATTTTTAAGGCCCATTTTTTTCTAAATATTGTCCTTGATTTCCTTTAATGTGCAGCTTCTGCAAACAGGTTTGGGACATCTGTGATTATTAGCTGGGATATTGTGGCTCGGATTGAGCGACTGGTGATTAAATATAAGTAGGTGGTGACTACAGTTGCAATAGCGATAGTGCTAAGACAATGGTTCAAGTTGGACAGACCAGTATTCAAAGCACTGTCGCAAATTGTACTCTCTAGTAAGGAATCAAATCTTACCTTGAACAAAAGAACTAAGGAATACTAAAAGACTTAGCACTGGGTGGAAGTGATTGTGTAAAACTCAGATTAGGATTAATTATCAACAAAATAACTATGTCATGAACCCTTTTATACAATTTTATATGGGTAGGATAAATAGGCTTCCAATTGTTCTAATCTATTTTTCGTTATTAACATGTACTAGATTGTTGATAATTAGGTGAAAGAACCAAACGAGTTTTTAAAATTTCATATTACATCTTTGGCATTCAAATAGATACATTTGTCATAATAAAGACTAAAATCTAAAATGTATTTCCTTCTCAAAACCCATAATGCCCAATGCATTCCTGTGGGCCCCTGGATTTTGTCCTCCTTACTGAACATTAACTTATTTTGTTAACCAACTAAAAGCCTAATTTTACACCATATTTTGTTTACTTTTTATTTTGGTTTATTAGCTGTTTCATAAAGCGCTGACAAGACTTAGTGGGTAGCAGAGAGCTTTATATATGAGCGGTGATTTTACAAGAGAAATTAAAAAACATTAAATACTTTTACAAAGGTTATACATCATTGAATATTGAGGAAGACACACGGTATCATAACAATGTCGGGGAGGAGAAAAATGGTTAGTAATATCAGCAAGGTCAATCAATAATTTAAGAGACAACAGCAGTGGGGGAGTATTCCGATTGGGACAATGTTTGTCACAATCATGGGCAATTTATAGGTAAAAATGACATTAAAGCAAAAAGGCTCGCAAAACCTATTTTAGAGATTTCCTGTGACAGGTTGTCCTAATGGCCAGTGGGAAAGAATGTCCTTCCTAGCGAGCACTACCTGAAAAGGAGGTCTTCATGGTTTTTGTCTTCTTAAAAGTGACAAATTCAAGACAAGCATTGGTAAATGAAATAAGCTTTGCCTATGTGATTAATAATACTTGTAAGTTTTAGCTTGGTGCGCAACTGTGCAATATAAGTTACTGAAACTCCGTAAAAGTGTTATGAATTGTTTATTGAGAAAGGCAATATATTGTGCAGTAGCATAAATTTTGGTTAACACTTAAGTATTTTATAGAGGCATCCCCGTGTCTCAAGTTAATCTCATTTGTCACCTCTCCCTGTAATGAAGTGTGGAAATTATTGTGCTCCAGATTTCTCTTTTACCTATTTTAAATTAAACCATTCAACAGACTTTCTTCACAAATATTTTTTATATTTTTGAAGCAGTCTTTTCTGTGCCAGACTGCTTGTTTTTAGGTCTGATTATATACAATTTCAGCTGTCTGCCTGAGCTCAAGGCACAGTAAACAAGTTTCTTTAAAAAAGAGCTATGATGCGGATAGCGTTGACCATGTCATACTGTTTTCTTTATTTAACTTTAAGACAGGCTGCTATGTTGCAGGTCTAGAAAACATTGTCAAAACCAATATATTTAGCAGAGGCGAAACCTATTGGCTTTGCCAATGTTTGTTTGTTTTTTGCCTTTTTATGTAGCGAGCTTTGTGTGAGCCTTACATGCACGCTATAAGGTTAAGCCTCAATTAAGCCCAGCCTAATAGAAAAGCTGCTCTACTGGAAGTCCTCTTTTAACGGAAGGAAAATATAAAACGTGATTTCAAGCATTGTTGAAGATTCCCATACTTTCCCAGAAGCTAGAAAAAGCTATCTGCTAAAATCTGTGCACATGTATAACGCTTTTGAGATGGCAAGGCCTCTTTCCTTGCATGAAACAGGGCCAGGGAATATTTTTGATGTGGCCAGTTCCAGTGGCAATGAGATTGGGAAATTTGTGCAATGCACCAGGAAAAACAGAGCCCCCCTCAAAGCGAACCGAGGATCTCAAGGCATCTGTGTAACACACCAGGAAGTACAAGGTCCCCTTGCAGCGCACCAGGGAGCTCAGGGCATCTGTACAATACACTAGGGAGCATAGAACCTCTTGGTAGGGCACCGCAGTGGGGATCGGGGCATCTGTGTAACACACAGGGGAGTAAAATGCCTACATATACTCAAATATACTGTGCAGAGATCAGGCAGCATTCAGCCGCTGTATAAGAGAGGAGAGCAGAGTGCCTGCCGGCACAGGGCCTTTATAAAGCACACGTTCTAGAAGGCAAGCCTTAGATGAAAAGAGAGCTCCACACAGCGTAGCAGAGGGCACAGCGACTATGATGTCATACCACTGAAATGCTAAGCCGTGCACTGGAGACCACAGTCTGCAGAGCAAAGAGGAGAGCACTGTCTCTGGGAGCCCCACCGGTGAGGGAAGGCCTCAAAGACGCGCTCCCAATCCTTGTCTATTCGACCACAGTATTTGCTGCACCGAAAATAGCAAATCTGACTTAACTCTACATGAACCAGATAATAATCCCAAAGGCTAACCTTCTGGCCAGGAGCAAAAGCGATGTCCGTGAGATGTTCCAGAATTACATCTGAAGGAATTGACTCAGTTTTGTGAGGGATCCACGAGAAATCCGGCCCCGGACGAAGCGCGTCAGATTTCAGCCTGACGCGCGGAGACAACTGAGGATGCCGCGAGCAACGAGGCAGATCCCAGAAGCACAGATAGGGGACACGAAGGCAGGAATCTGCAACAACTAGAACGGCAACCTGCTTCCTGCCCATCATCGCCAAAGTAGTTCCCGACTTGCTTCTCCCCCGCCACACCTGAAAGGCCGCGCAGAGCTGCGGCAACCATGACAGAATTTCCAGGGGTGAAAATGTTGTGCTGGTGACATGGAATGAAGTCATAACACTGGGAAACATTAAAATTAGCCACCACAGAGGGGACATGATTTACAGCCGTCGGCTGAGCACGTTTGGGGCGGGAGTGCAGATGGCGTGCAAGCGTCGGACTAACTAAAAAAAACAGAGCCAACAAGCTTGAAATGCATGCAGCCAGGGGGAGATTATGTAAACAAGCTCAGCGCAAGCAAAAGCTTTAAAAAAGTCCCACAAAGTGGTTGAAAACAGTACTTGGGTCATGGGCGACTGATAAGAGAAACACACAGAGAACAACAGAAAATAGTATGATACAAGTAACGGAAACGGAGGAAAGGTAAGTGGCAAGCACAGGAACCAATGAAAAGCAAGGGGGGGCTGTAAGCCCCTTTTAAGATTTATACTAAATACAAACGATTTCACAAGCCTTGCAGGCGAAACCTAAAAAATTGTGTCAGTTCAAAGGTGACGTTGATCTCTTGAAATTACAAGTTTCTGCTCACTGCAATATGGAGTAGCAGAGTAGAATGATTTATGCCTGATGCCTATTAGCCTGAAGATACCCTTGGCGCCTCTGAGGAAGCCACTTTTAGTGAGATCAGAATTGGAAATGATGGTCAACGCTATACAAAAAAAGTAACATAACATAACACTGGAGGTCAACAATGATGCAAATATTCTCTAGGCCTCTCTGAGTAGCCACTTTCAGAGAGATCAGAATTGGAAATGATGGTCAACGCTATACAAATAAAGTAACATAACATAACACTGGAGGTCAACAAATGATGCAAATATTCTACTTTTGTGACAAAAAATGTACACTTAGTCCTTCTCGCCATCATCATATTTACTGTTACTTCACACAACTTCTACTTTCATTAAATGGAGAGCATTATACATGGTCTCTTAAAATAGTCCCAACTATACCAGTTAATAACTCCTCTCCACATCCCATATCAGTTTGAATGACAAATGCATGTCCTACACTTATATAAGGATGAATTCATGAACCAATAGAATTTTTTTTTTCCTACATCTGTAAGCTAGAAGGCCTGTGGGGCCTTGGTGGCTGTTGTGCAGCAGGGACAGCCTCTGCTGCACTGCGGCCTGATTAACCACCTTGCTTGGGCCTGATCCTGCTTCAACCTGTTGCAAAACCTGTGGGAGACTGATAGCACTGCAGAAATGCTGTCGAACCACCTGCATGAGACCTTTCTGAGGCAGATAACGGAATCTGACGGCTCCACACTGACACACAGGACATCCTGCTGGCTTGGATTGGGCATGGGGTGTGGATATGTTGTGTCGCTGCCTCTCCCATTATTAATAAAACTTTACCCTCAATTCAACCATGAGAGGGGTGTGAAGTGAAAGGGTACCACAACCCTTCTTGGCAAACCCAAATGTGGAAGCAGGTGGTCCTGGGCAAAGTGCTCTATTACAGCACTGTTATGAACGTCTATTGAGAAGAAGGAAAAAATTACTCTGTCATACTCCTAAGCCCTGCCTTCCCTCTAGAAAGACATAGAAAGGGTGAGCAGAAGCAATCTAAACTATTCAATCAAAAAGACCAATAAGGGCTGCGGAGAAAATAGTTGATAGCGTTGAGGTCCCCCACCCCTTTAGTCCGGAAGGACCCTAGGACGGAGATGGAGATAAAAGTGCTGCTATTAGACATGAAAAAGAACCTGCATACTATAGTTAGAAAAAGTTCACACTGACTTTATGCATGGATTGAATGAATGAGGAGCTAGACATGCATGCCTTTCCTCTTGATATGGTGGAGAGACATGGATGCCGTTAATGCTAGGAAAGAGAAAATGTTGAACACTGAGCAGGTACCTGAAGTAATTCAGAAAACAAATGCACATTCTGAGGCCAGGTGTCTGCAAAACAATGCAAGAATTGATAGATGGTGCCTTATGGGGGACGAGTTCTACGGTTACTTAACAATATGTGCGCTTGGATTTATCGCACCTTCTTGCAGATATGTAGGCCTATATATGATGCCACTACCTGATTTAGGAATCAGGGTGGGTATGTTTACGTTAATATGTGTTCGGCCCTGAGCCCTGCGTGGATTGATAGCTGGAGGCTGGCAGTTGCAGCCTCAAACATTAATTGCACTTAGTTAGGGCTCAGTTTTAATTGAGTCATTACTGGCCTCTCCCATCTTATTTGGGATGGTGATCTCTTTTTCCTATTACGGGAAACTTGTGAGCATTCACTGGAGGCTGAAGTGTTAAGTGAGGGAGGAGGTGTGGTAGCTATTGGATTTTCCATTATAGAGACACTAGAAATATTAATGGAGACTACAGGTCACTCGTGTAGGAATTATCATAGATCACAGTCTTATTCCACTCTAAATGAAGCCAGGCTCCTTGAATATCATAGGTTACCTGACCAAATATGCTGCATGACCTTTCTGTTCGCGTGCTATTTTGGACTGTCAGGGGACTAAACAACTTTGCAAGGCTTGAAATGCGTTGACATATCTTGATAGACATAAAATGCACACCACTTTCTTTTAGGAAACCTACCTGGCAACACGGGGGTGAGCAGTGGTGCATCTTTGATTCATGTAGTATGTATTCAAGAGGAGTAGCCAGCGGGCCACAAAATTGCTTGACAGGACCGCCTTCACAAGCCAGGAAGAGGAATCACTGTCATCTACAAGGAACCACTGAATGCACAACATCTACAGAGAACGCTACCCCATTTATGGAACACCAGGACTTCAAGCTGCAAATCTCAGAAAATGTCAATCTGCCTGGTATTTGTAAAGTGCAAACTAATCACCCGTAAGGGTCTCAAGGCGCTGGGGGCCGTCGGGGAGATTAAGTGAGCTATTACCCAGAGTCACATAATGCTGAGATGATGTGCCTCCGGCGCCGGGGATTGAACCGTGAGCTTCGTGCTCCGGAGTCAGCCGTCCTGGCCGCTGTGCCACACCTCTCCTCTTGAACGGAACCCTCGCCTACCAACCACCCAGACTACAAACCACCTTTACCAACCTCATCACCAACTTCGTCACTCCACTCACCATCGACTCCAGAGCCTATATTCTCCTTGTGACTCCTCAAAAGATTGAGCAACATCGAACTCACCCAGCTCGTCCCAGAACAAACACACACCGCAGGATGCACACTGGATCACATCTTCACCACAAGCGACAGCATCAAATACAAATCCACCACACCGCTCATATGGATCATCCACTTAAAAATCAACACACCTCAAGTCAACACACCTACCAAGTTCAGCTTTCCAAGCCACAGCTGGGGCAAAATCACAGAAGCAGACTGGCTCAGCGCCATCAGCAGGGATCAAGCTAGGCCCACAGACAACCTCAACAAGGATATCAACAACTTCAACAACAGGATCAAGAACTGCGCGGACTCCCTCGCACCCAACAAATTCAACAAGCATAATAGATCATACAAGCAGGCCAGCTGGTACACAGTAGACCTCCAAGACACCAAACGACACTGTAAACAGCTAGAAATGAAATGGAGAGCCAGCTACGACACCACCAACAGAACTGCCTACAAGGCTGTGCTCAGACTATCACCAGCAAATAAGAGATAACAAGAAAAAGCACTACGGGACTGCATCGAAGGATACTCAAACAGCTGCAAGGAGATCTTATAGATCGTTAAAAGATTTCACCTCGCACTCAACCACTGTCACCAACATTGCTGCCTCCTAGCAACTCTGTGGCAACCTATCAAACTTCTTCCACTGCAAAATTGCAACTATCTACAGTAACTTTGCACACTAACCCAAACCCAGAGAACTCGTTGCTAACCTACACTACCAACCACGACGGCCACCTGACTGAATGGACAACCCTCACTAGAAGAGACACAGCGGGGGACTAACAGCGATTGGCCACACCATAGACCACCAACTGAGCGAACTAAAGACCTCTTGATAAAAAATAGGGCCCCAAATGTCCAGATAAATATCGAAGAAGACTCCTGGGCCCATATAGTAGCCCCACAGAAGGTTATGTTTTGCCCTCAGTACACGTCACGAGGAAGGAAAGATACCCTCAATAAGGGAACTATCTTGAAATTGTTTCAACACATCCCCTAGTTGGCACACATAACGAGCAAAGACCTCCAGTATACAATTTGAGGAGAACAAGCAGCGGCCCACCACGGAAAATACGCTAACAACATGGAAGACAACTACCCACGCTGACTTGGTCCTACGGGTAAAGACCAGCTTCGAAAAATGGGGCATAGTGGTCTGGGAGCCAGAAGACGAGAAATACCCACATGTACTCGACAAACAAAAGGGTGGCCTGACCGAACAACAAAGAAATGGTTTAAATACACAAAGCTTCTTAAGAGGGACGCATCCCTCAGACATTTTATCCAGCTTCCACAACTTCACGATTGAATTTAGTGAAGTAGAGGGTCAAAGTGAGGGAATAGTAACTGAAATAAATACAGCAGATAAAGGCTGGAACAGGTCCCAGACAAGTAAGGCATCCAGCAAAGCCTCCACATTGCACGGAGGTCACAATAAGAATCACTCCTAGCCCAAAATCACAAAATAAGGCAAAAATCGCAATCCCACTACAAAAAAATGCTAACGGACTGCCAAACAGAGCACACAATCCAAGACTGAGGCTCATAACATGGAATGTGGCAGGAATCACAAGCACACGAAACAGCGAATCAAGCAATGGAAAAGATCCAGGAGGGGGACATTCTTTGCCTACAGGAAACCTGGGCAACCAAGGAGGTCCATTTATATGGCTTTGCTGGTACCCATGTACCAGCTAGGAAACTAAACTCTTACGACAGGCCCTCGGGTGGCCTCGCAACTTATGTTAAACATGCAAAAGAAGTCTTGGGAAACCACTGGACACGTTACAGTGCATTGCGATAAATGGACTATTGGATGGTAAATCCAGAAAGGAGCTCCTAAATATCAATGTATAAATTAATTACAACGGGGCCCCGAAGTTGGCAACCACTAAACAGACCACTGCAATCTTAGAGGAAGTACTCTGTTAATACGCCCATATGGACCTGACCATCACTGGGGACTTCAACCTCCACCATCTGAGTCCGGACAACGAACATGGCACACCCTCTGAAAGAGCATCCAATAAGTTCCTAAGCTCCTTTGAATTAATTTCAGCTCAGGCCTTGACAGAGCAACATAGTCCCAAGGAATCACATTTTTTCACCTTTAACAATCAAACAACAATTGATTTTACCTTCATCATAAAAAGTATGAGGCACATCATCCTGGGCTTCCGGACATACCAACACGATACAAGCGACCATGCAATGCTTATCTCAGATTTCAATTTCCAGTGCGGAAGTCGTGGAGAACTGGTGTGCATAAGCAACACACAAGAGTTAAAGGAGTACAAATGAGTGAAAAGGATCAGATGGAACCACTTCACAGCTGCGATTTGGGAGTCTTGGAATCTGAGATTAGCACAGAAGGGACACAGCACGCCTCTCACCCCAGCTATCCAGAGTTGGGCCACTTGAATTGAAGAGCTGTGGGTGGCCCTGTTAAAAGGGGCTAGGAATACAGCCCATAAGAGTGTGGAGTATGAAGAAAAAATCAGGAAATATGACAAAGGGCTGAAGGACAGCACCCGCTCTCTCAGACAGGCTAAACGGGCATACCAAAAAAGTGGCTCCCCGGGGTAAGAGAGTGCTTTTAAAGAAGCCCATCGGAACCACAAACACCTAATGCGGAAACAAAAATGCCTGATGATTGAGAAGGAATGGATCAAGCTATTTGTCTTGTGCAAACCCCACAAACAGAATCAATTTTGGGAGTACATAGCCAAGATGGAAAACAGAAAAACGGAAAGGTGGAATTTAGTTACAGCGGAAGCCTGGCTTGCCCACATGGCAGAAATCTACACAACGAAATTCGGAGGCCAACGCACCAGGAAGTCCCCTTGGCCAGAAAGGGCGGGTGCGGAGGAAGAAGACCAGACACACGAGGTGGGCTCAGCACAGGAATCTAAAGAGATCATAAAGGTCATAAAAAAGATAAAAAGGGACGGAGCCCCAGACCACAACGGCTTGCCGGGTGACCTGTTTAAACAGGGTCCCAAGGGGGTGGGCGGAGCTGCTATCTCCCTTGTATACAGAATGTAGAGCTTTGGGGGACGTACCGGATTCCTGGCGTGGCTCATTACTGCAGCCAATTTACAAGAAGGGAGCAAAAACAGAACCAAAAAACTATAGGCTTATTGCCTTGTTAGACATCGAAGGCAAAGCATATGCCAGTACCTTGTTACAGGAACTAACAGCCTGGATCGAGGACAGTGGGATATTACATTTTTATTAAACTGGATTCCAAAAAGGCGGTTCCACTATAGATAACATAATGGCACTTTAGTTCCTGGCACAACAGGCAAATTCCAGAAACAACCTGCCGATATTTGCATGCTTTGTTGACTATTCAGCAGCCTTCGATGGGGTAAACTGAAGCAAGCTACGGCATAAATTGCCCCTTTGGAAGATCCCTGGTAAATTACTGAAGGCTATTATGTCATTGTACACCAACACTTGGGTGAAAATGAAACTGGCAGGGGACACGGTTACACATAAACTGCCAACAGATCGAGGTCTAAAGCAGGGCTGCGTTCTAGCGCCAACACTCTTCAATCTTTACACGGCTGACCTGGAGAAAGCCCTACAAGGTGCAACCTTGTTAACCCCGAAAATCAGACAGCAACATCTACACGTGCTCCAGTACGCCAACGACCTGGTGATTCTCTATCACATCAGTGTAGGCCTGCAAAGAGGTTTGAATGCATTAAACATCTACAACAAGGCAAACAAGCTTGTGGCTAATACCTGCAAAACAAAAGTCATGGTGTTTGGAAAATATCTGAAAAAAGTGTGCTTAAAGTGGAGACTGGGCAGAAATAACATAGCAACAGAAAGAGCATACCACTATCTAGGAGCGTGGCTAAATGACAAAGGAAAGGCAACCTTGCACCAGGCTAAGACTCAAGCCAAAATACAAGCCACCATCTATGCATTGTGCCAGCTACAGGGCAAATGACACAGCCCTACCACGGAACCTATAAGGAGAGTGACAAAATCCAAATTGCTCGCAGTTGCTGGGTATGCATCACACGCATTACCAGGTAAGATGGAAAAGATCATGGAAAAAGCCCAGTACCTGTGCTATAAAAGGCTTTTCGAGCATCCATAATACACACAAAACGCCTTGATCCATCTAGAGTTTGGCCTGGTACAGCAAAAGTATGAATGCGGGAGCACTTTGGTAAAATTCTGGTTTAAGACACTAGGGGCCATATGTATCAAGCATTTTCGCAATCGCAAACACTGCGAATCGCTAAATTTCAGTGTTTGCGATGCAAAAATGACTTTCGCGATGTATGAAACGGAATCGCATCGCAGAATTGCTAATCGCAAAAATAGCGATTCGCACAAATGTGCGAGCCCGATTCTGCGAATTTGTTTTGCGAATTCGCATATTGCTGTACGCGATATGCGAATTTCACAAATAACGTAATCGCAGACAGCGAAATCGCAATGAGATGTACCAAAGATTTGCTATTTGCGAAATTCGCAATTTTGCACCTCGCAATTACCACCAACTCAGAGCAGGTGGTAACCAGGTGCAACCCATATAAGCTGGCCCAAAATGCAACATGGGCTTTCACAATGGCTGCGCTGTACATCATCGCTAGGAGGCTGAGGATCAGAGCTGCTGGCCAGAGAAGGAGACGCAAAGAGAGGATCTTCAGTGCACGCATCACCTTGTTCCAGCAAACAGAGGAGCAGATCCATGAAAAGTACAGGCTGCACCCAGACAGCATCATGGATCTCATTGAGGAGCTAAAGCCCATGCTGGAGCACCCCACACGCAGGACACGCACCATCCCCACCCATGTGCAGGTCCTGTGCTCACTGCACCTGCTGGCGTCTGGGAGCTTTCAGGGGTGATAGCAGCAGCAGGAGGGGTGACACAGAGTAGCCTGTCGCGCCTCTTTCACAGGTTCCTGGATGCCATGATGCAGAGGATGCAACACCACATCCATTTCCCTAACACGCAGCAGGCACTTGACCAAACCAAGCAGGGGTTCTATCAGATAGCCCAATTCCCCCATGTAATTGGCTGCATTGATGGGACCCATGTCGCCCTGTCCCCCCCCTCCCAGACAGAATATGTGTACAGGAACAGAAAGTGTTATCATTCCCTGAATATCCAGGTAGTTTGTAATGCCACCCATGTCATCACGGACATAGTTGCGAAATATCCTGGAAGCACCCATACAGTTGAGGCCTTGAGTGGGATGACAGTATGTAACCCATTTCATTTGCACCCTGCAGGGGACAGCGCGTATGCAGTGAGGGATTTCATCATGACACCCTACTTGAATCCAGCCACTGCTGCGGAGCGAAAACGCTACAACAACGCCCACAGGTCGACCCGTAGTGTGATTGAAAGGACTTTTGGCATCCTAAAGAGCCGATTTAGGTGCCTACACAAGAGCGGAGGTGCCCTGCAATACAGCCCGGAGACCTGCTGCAAGATAGTGGTCGCATGTGCCATGCTGCACAACATAGCAACCAGGAAGGGCACCCCAGTGGAGCTCAGCGAATCAGAGTCATCCGATGAGGAGGGACCAGCTCCTCGTGCAGGACTAGCAGGTGGTGTTGGGGCGGCTGCCGGACGGCAGAGGCGCCAGGAGATCATGCACAACTATTTCTAGGTGAGTAATAATGACAGAATGCTATGTATTGGTGCACAACTGTGTTTTTATTCCATTTGGTGCTGGTACATTTCTGGCACACAGCCTGACGCACACCTAATGTGTGTGAATGATATTTGCAACTGTTAAATTCACAATGCAAAGATGTCCTAGACACTTCAGTCCCCAGCAATGTGTTAAGTCACCCATTGCCATGCTTCCCTGATGCCACCTTATCTTCTGCGTGCACGGCTGCTTGCACCTCGCTCTGGGTGCCCACTGCTCTCCCCCGGGTCATCCTGGGTTCTCCCCTGCCTCACGCTCCGCCGTCTGACCTCAGGTACTGGTGGTGTAATGCTGCTGCGGCTTGATTGGTCTTCACTGTCCCCTGTGGGCAGGGGTCCTGTCCCACCTGAGCCAGCCGCCTGCATCAGTTCCACAGCATGTGTCACCTGCACCAAGACCTTGGCCATATCCTGGCTGTTATGTGCCATTTCTACCTGCATACTGACACACCTACGTGACAGCAGGGACGTAACAGTGCACAGGCGGTTGACCGCCTTGCTGTATGTGTCCATGCGGGCGTTGGATCTCCTCTGCACGGCACACAGTTCACGTATGGCACCAGTCATTTCCCTCATCTCACCCCTCATGTTGCTCATGTGATGGTTTAGGGTTTGGAACTGACGCTGCATTGACCGCATTGATTTTACTTGCAGCCGCTGCACCTTCACCATAGTGCCCTCGAGGCCGGAGAACACGGACTGCTGCACCTCATCACCAGCACTGGTGGACTGCCTTGCCCTGCGTCTGTTTCCTCCTCCTTCCCTCTGGTGGTCAGGGGACTGTTGCCTGTGTGGGACTGTAAGCTGGGCCTGGCCTGCCTGGGATTCGTCTCCGCTTCCCTGTAGGTCTGCCTCCATCTGTGGTAGTGGTGGCACGATGTTGCGTTTTCTGCATGCAACAGGGATTTCAGGGGTCTGTGCCTCCTGCTCCTCTTCCCCTGCCTGCTCATCGGTGACGTCTGCCTCCTCATGCCCTGCACTGCCCTCCTGCCTTGCCAGTGGTGCTGTGAAGACAGAAGCACAGACAATATTTGTAGTGTACTCATTCTCATTTTGTAAGAGGTTAAATCTACTTTTTTTTTGCATTACCTACATCCTGTCTGCCTGTATTTTGCATTCCCTGACTCACTGTCACTGTTACTACCTTGCTGTGTCTCAATACTACACTGTTTGGTGCCTGTGACTACATCTCCCATGATGCATTTCAGGGTGTACACAACACCATGTACTGGAGTTGCAAAACTGTTTGGTTGCTGGGGGCTCATAACTGTGTGGGTGCTATGGTGGAGTGGAAGGGGACAGATGGCATGCATCTTACCTTGACTGGTGCTGGGTGGGTCGGAGCTGTCCAGGTCAGCCACTCCACTGACACTCTCCGATAGCAAGGTGGACTCCACCAACTCCTCCTGGGGCGTGGACTCTGTAGCACTGGATGTGCCGCCCCCGCTCTTCTTCGCCTCAGCCAACCTGGTTGCCAGCTTTTCTTTTGATCTCAGCCGCATATCGTACCAGCGCTTGCGCAGGTCCTCAACAGTGCGGTGGGTTACACCTATGGCATTCACCTTGTCCTGTATGGCATCCCAGATTTTCCTCTTCCTTGCCTCTGGCACGTTCAGGGCTTTTTTCCCAAAGAGGAGCTCATGGCTGCCTACCATCTCCTCTATCAGGACTTACTGCTCCCTGTCACTGAATTTAGGTTTTCTCTTCCTGCCTCCTCCTTCTCCTTCTCCTGCTCCTGGGGATTCATTTTGCCTCCCTGGATGTCAGTGCAGTGCTCTTCCACTCCCCCCTCAGCCTCTGACTGTGCTTCTGGCAATCAGGTGCAGTTGTGCAGTCACACTTCCTGGTTGTGATGTCATCAAGCTGCACCTGAATGGCAGATTCCCCATTTTGCGATTCCTTATTAGCGAAATTCGCAAATAAGGAATTGCAAATTGTGATTCGCAGAATTATTCTGCGAATTTAGGCGAATCGCTAAATAATTGCGATTTTCTTGATACACCGTATTTTGCGATTCTCACAATGCGATTCGCAAAATATCGCATTTTGAGAATCGCAAATTCCGATTTTCATACATATGGCCCTAAAAGCCCAGAAAGGATCCCTTAAGGGGGTACTAAGAATGATATTCGAAGGGGGACCAAACCCATGGCAGAAGTACTGTCAGGAGACAGTGGCTGAGTTAGGTCTATCCACAGTGTGCTGGTCCCAAGAGGAACTAAACTATTCAGCAATTAAGAAGGCGCTAAACAACCAAACCACCCAGTTATCAAGAAATGAAGACATAGCCAGATTCAAGGATATCGGAGGGTTGGCACCCCTAATGAAAGCATATGAGACACACAAAATCCAGCCATATATGAACAGCCCTCTAGGAAGGAAGTGCTTGAAAGAAAGTCAATGGGCGCGCCTAGTGCCATTGCCCATTAAGGAACTGAACCTGGGCTGGAAATCCCTGAGTAACATAACCAGATGCAGGCTGTGTAACTACCATGCAGAATCGTTGGCACATCTAATATGTTGCTGCCCCGCCCTACTCCAACACCACCGTAAATTATTAAAACCAATGTTTCTAAGGCATGGGATCAGAAAATGCGTTGATGCAGTTGCCTTGCTCCAGTCCTGCACAGTGCCCTCGGACCTGGCCAAATTTGGCAAATTCATGAACATGGCTCGAAGAGACTTAATTGAAAACAAAACAGACGCAAACTGTGTGGCCGCAACTGCACAGAATCCGGTCGGCACAGAAGGGTATGAATAGTGAGGCTCCCCCCCCAGAAACAGGACTACGAGGGGCGCATGAAAACTGCAATGCATCAAGTAGACTCTTTGGCCCACAGTCAATGATCATATAAAGGACCCGGACAATTTTTTTTTTAACTGTAGTTTTAACCTATGCACTTTAGGGCAAAACCCCATCTCATAAAAGGTCTGCGACCTGTTTTAAATGTTATTTTTGATACATGACTTGACACATGAATAACAAATGTGTGAGACATGTTTTTAAATATTAATTTTGATACAGTATCGCAATTTTGCAATGATTTTAAGTAATTATGCAATAAATTCATTCATTCATTCCATGATGGCCACCTGACCGAATGGACAACCCTCACTAGAAAAGACACAGCAGCAATCATGCGGACCATCTGCTCAGGGACCCCAATGGACCCATACCCCCACCACATCTATAACCTGAGAATAACACCAATCAGCACCACCCTGACCGACATCATCAACACCTCCATTACGTCTGCCACTTTCCCGGATGAATGGAAACTTGCAGAAATCAACGCCCTTCTCAAAGATGCCCACAGACGAACCATATCAACTGAGCAACTTCTGACCGATCTCCCTGCTTCCCTAACGAGTCAAAGGGATTGAGAAGGCCATCAACAAGCAACTCACAACCCACCTTTTCTAGACAACACTCAAACAGAATTCAGCACAGCACCGAAACAGCACTCATTGCGGCTACCGATGACATTCAAATCATGCTGGACTGAGGAGAAAAAGCAGCTCTCATCCTGCTCAACCTCTCTGCGGCCTTCAATACTGTCTCCCATAACACCCTCATCAGAATACTCCACGAGATTGGCACACATGGATCTGCTCCCAAATGAATCTGTTCCTTCCTCACAGGAAGAATCCAAAGGATCAGGCCGCCACCCTTCACATCAGAGACCAAGAAATTGATATGCAGAGTCCCATAGGGATCGTCCCTCAGCCCCACCCTTTTCAACATATACATGACACCGCTCGCCAACATTATCTGATCACAAGACATCATCATCATCTCCTATGCCAATGACACCCAACTCATCTTCTCCCTGACAGACAAAACAACCACCACCAAAACCAATTTCACCAACTGCATGACCATGGTAGCAGAATGGATGCGAACCAACTGCCTGCAACTCAACTCCGACAAGCCAGCAGGACCTCCCCATGGGACTCCATCTGGTGGCCATCAGAGCTAGGGCCAACACCCACACCCACAAATCACGCAAGAAATCTAGGGATCATCCTAGACGACAAGCTCAACATGAAGGCTCAAGTCAACGCAGTGTGCACTTCCTGCTTCCACATCTTACGCATGCTACTAAAAATCTTCAAATGGTTGCCTCAGAACAACAGATGGACTGTCACGCAAGCACTCAGCAACAGCAGGCTGGGCTACTGCAACACTCTATGCCTTAATCTCCAAACAACTCCGACACAGATTGTGGACCATCCAGAACACCGCTGTAAGACTTATACTCGACCTCCCACGCCGCACCCACATCACACCACACCTCAGGAAGCTTCACTGTCCCCATTCACAAGCCCAGCCAATTCAAACTATGCATGCACATATACAAAGCCCTACAGGAAAAGAATACCTAAACATCTGCATACACTTTCACTAACCCATCAGACACCAACACTCTGCCTCACTCTCACTCGCACTCATTTTCAGCATCCACAAAAGCAAAACTGAATGTAGCTCATTGTCCTACAATGCACCCAAGACATGGAACGATGTCCCTCAGCACAATAGAGCCTCTGCCTCATTTCTTGAGTTTCGCAAGAAGCTGAAGACCTGGCTCTTTCATATAAACACCTTGGGGACCACAAACCTACCCACCTGCCCAAGCGCCTGGATACCCTCTTGAGTGGTTAGTGCGATATACAAATCAATATAATATAACATAACATCTCAGTTCAAACCTACTGAAAAGCTACGATCCATCACCAAAATCTTTTTAGTGACGCTCAAGTGACCTTGTGGCACATCCCAGTTCTGGTACCTCCACCTTCCAGAACATCTGAACTGGAACCCCAGCTACTAGACATCTACTCTACACCTCTCTCCAAAATAGGTTTACTATTCCGACTTTAGCTAAGCAACGGTAGGGTAAGTGTTGGACTTCGGAGGGGTTAGATTTACCATTCTCATTCCAGTCTAATAAACAGAAGGGAAAGTGTTGGACTTTGGAGGAGTCAGATTTACTATTAACACTCAAATATTTTGTTCCACAATATTTTGTTAGTGATGATATTTTTGACATGATATTCAAGTCTCACGATATTCTGGAATCTATATTTGTGTCATTCACCGCAGAGAGAGTAATGGATTGACTGCCAATTTTTATAAAGAGTACATAGATCTAGTAACCCCATACTTGTTGATGGTATACAAGGTGGCACAGGAAGGCAGCGGTTTATTGCCAACCCTAAGTGAGACAAAAGTTTACGATTCTACAGGTCACTGTCCTTACTTAATAAGGACATTAAAATTCGGGCAAAAGTTACAACAAATACACTACTCACTTTGTTGTTGGGCATAGTCCTTTTGGAGTAAGCCAGGTTCATCACTGCACAATTCATTTGTTTGCTCCATTGCCTGTGCCCAGGCTTGGCTGACGTCTTAGTCTTTCATGACACAGAGAAAGCCTTTGACTCCTCAGATTGGAATTTTGTGCTGGGAGTACTAGAGAGGATCGAGTTAGATCGGAGTTTATCAGATGTGCTTCACTGCATACTGCACCCAGTATACAATTACTTACTCATTTACGGTATCTATATAATCGGTCACCATTAGGGACCATGAATTTGGCACCTGACTTATCGATTTATACATTTATGTTTACTTCATTTTTGTTGATTTCAGTTTGATGTTGCTGTACTGACACACCTAGTTTATATGTACAGTGGGCTGAAGTATTTCCTTTATTTCTATTGTATATGCGATGCATCTGTTCATTTAGTTGCACATATGTGTGCTCAATTGCACAATGTGCTCAATTTCAATTCCTGTCTTATCTCCTTTTACTGATTCCGAAGGTAATTTGCTAGATTTCCAATCTCTCAATTTTCAATTGGTGTTGCAAATAAGTTCCAGCTTAGGGACTAAATGATGCTATCAGCGTCTTTTTCTCTGCTCCCTGCCATCTCTCCCATTAGCCGGTCTGCAATCCACACTCCCTTCTTCTCTCAGCAGACCTTTTAAGCGTGCCACTGTTGGGCATTGTCATCTTAACATTGATGGACGGACTTATTCACTGTGCTGAAGAGAGTGAGGTATTTGTACTGATTTCTTGACTCACAGTATTATTCTGATAGAAGGTTTACACTACCTTCCAAGCCTCCTAAGAACGTCTATAGTGCAGGCGTCCATCCAGACAGTGACGGTCACGCCCTGTTCGGATGAAGGCAGAAATGTGGTCATTCTGCTTCCAACAGGCTTAGATGTAAGCAGCAGAATTTTCCCGCTACTCCCTTCTACTTTGTACTAATGCTGTTGGAACTGCTTTGATCCTTGAGGCTACTGGACCTAATATGATTATTTTCAAAATCACCACTGATTAATTCCACCCCAAACAGAGTATTACTCCCTGCTGAGTGTCTCTCTTGTTTACATTCTGTAACAGGGTTCTATTAGAGGCCCTTTGGAGTTATTGAATTCATGGCCCCTAGGCCCTCCCTCTACTACTTATGTGTGGAAATTATACCCGAGCATCCACATGCTCACTGCTATTGACTCATTCCCTCATTGTTTACTGTTCAAAGATAAGCGATTTTCACATTCTGGACTCTTCCGTGACTAGTGGCTGCCAAATCCTCCCTTTACATTTCTTAAGTTTCTCTTGTGTCCCCCATAGTTAAGGTTGCTACTGCCTCAGACTTCTTCCTAATGATCCTGTGTAATGGCCAGTGGGGGTTAAAACATCAACACTTATATCCTTGGACTGTGTTATGTGTTCCATAAGATCCATAAAGGCAGCACACGTCCTTGTAGCTGCCTCAATGTTTCAGGATACAGCTCTATGGACCACTGTGTCAGTACACGGACTATTTTATTAAGCCATTTGTATCCTACACTGAAGCTTACACAAGAGACAACAGAGATTTCAATAATCACCTCTTTCATGACACTTCACAATTTTTGTTACTTTAGATTTTCAGGCGTTATATCCAAATATTCTGTAATGTGATGAACTCAATGTCCCTACACCAGGAACTCGCCCTGAAAAAGTCCACACCTAGTTTGTTAATGACTTGATAGAGATTGCATTAACAAAATACTTTTTTAAGTTTTCACATGACTGTCATCTTCAGATTAAGGGAGTCACGATGGGTGGTAGCTTTGCACCCAATCTACCTTTTCTATATATATGGACCACTTTAAAACAAAACACCTTTTTAATGAACACAAATCACCTTTACATAAATATGACCACTGGAGACAATAAGCTGATGATGTCCTTGTGATCTGGATTGGTTCACTACCGGAAATGCAGCTTTTTTTTTATTTGGCTCAACCAACACAGCCCAGACATTCAATATCCATGATGTTTAATCTACAAAACATTAGCATCATGTTCCAATGGTGAAAAGCACTGATGGCAAACTTTATAATGCACTGTACAGAAAACGCACTGAGAGGAATTCAACACTTACATACTCTAGTTTTCAACCATGCAATTTGCGGCATAAGGAGAAAGATCAATTCCTTTTAGCAAAGATGTTGATACAACTACTACACAGAGGCTACCCTAATAGACCTCTTACAAAAACTTGCAAAAGAGCTTGGTTCTGTTCATGTGAATCCATTCAGGCACTGTGCGTGGACGAACCTAAAGCTAGTAGACTGACTTTTGTTACTCAATTTAAGTACTTCAGTAACAAACTCAAAAAGATTATCAATAAACACTGGAGAATAGTTAATTCTTTAGATCCATCATTTGATACGCCTCTATTTGTACACAAAAGAAGCGAAAACATTAGAGACTTTGTAGTCAAAGAACATGGTACTTCCCCACGTTCACAATTGTCTAGCACTGAACTATGAGGTCTTGAAGCAATGACTGGCCAATTTCAGGTGCGGGTGATGCAGTGTTTGTAACAACATATTAAACAAACGTTTTTAACCATGAAGGTATTTACAATCTCACACAAACTGTAACAACATGCATGTAATCTGTGCCATCTGGTGTCCCTGTTTCAAAATATATATGGGCCAACCTCCGCAAAGAGTATGCTGTTGCATATTACATAATGCAAGCAGGATGTGCTGTAGGAACCCTAATACTCCTCTGGTTGAACATATCAGTGTGAACAACACATAGAAGAAGATATCAGGTAGCAAGAGGTCGATCACGTGGAAAAGAACCCCCAGAGGAGGAGAACTGCAAAAAGAGACTCCATGATACTCAATGGGGAGATCAACCATATGGAGTCAGAACAGGACTAAATTAACCTTTTAACAATTACTTCTTCATTGGTGATATCTACTGGATGGCACATCATCATAGACGACTAATTTGGACACGGACTTCTCAGTTTGATCATTTTTTAATTACTTTATTGTTGATTTCAATTTGACGTTGCTATACTCAGCCCCCTTATTTCTATCTGTGGCAGGCTGAAGTTTTTCCTTTATAGCTATTATGCAAAGAATGTGTTTTCTTGGTTAAGTTGTGCATATGTGCGAACAAATGCACAGTGTGTTCAATTACAATTCGTGTCTTATCTTCCTTCACTGATTCCCTGATTAATTTGCCAAATTATCCATCCCTCACTTTACAGCTGTTTATTGATTAATTAATAATTTATTCGGATTTAGGAATTAATGACATTAAATGAATGAATAGATTTATTGTTTCAATTAATAAAAATTGTTACAAAAGGCCGTGCATGGTGTGTCCTTCCACGCGCCTTCTTCGGTCATTGATAAAAACAACATCGAATCATTTCATTTAGTACATTTCGAACAGTTACACAGGGCGTAAAAATAAGAATCCATAAAATTTGATATATGCTCACTAATCTGGGCCCGTGGTCTGCTTTTAGACCAAGGCTTGATCTTTGCTTATAAGTTCTTTAAGTTGACTTGCAAATTTCGCTTATCTGGCCAGTTCCATGGGGATCCCTAAATTAAAAAGAAGTTTCATTGCGTCTAGGCAAGTACGGGTGCCGTACTTTAGAAACAAAGGTTTTAATAAAGTGCAACGTGGTTGACTCAATTGAGGGAAAATACAAACTAGGTGAGCCAAAGACTCCTCGTACCGATGACACAATCTGCAAGAGGTGACCGCCTCTAGGGATTTCCAGCGAATATTTATGTCTTTTATTGGCATGAACATTAGTCTGACTGACAGGATTTGCTTTGGAATTGATTTGTTCAGAGCTGATTCAAGACATGGCTGCCTCAATTTGTCCTTGTAGGAGCTGGCTAAAAACCTGATGTTGCTACTAGAGGACTCTCTAACCCCCAGGTCGTCTCACTTGAATAATAGTCTTACTTGCTTCCTTAAAATGGTTTTTAAAATTCCCGGTTGATGAATAAAATCCCCCCAGTTGGACAAGTCAAGGTGCAGTTCAGTGAGGGCAGTAGATGGGGCATCTGCCCAAGGATTTTTGCTTTTCGTGAAAATTTCTTTCAGGGTTGCTTTGTGTTTTGGGGGGGCTGCACAGGTCCCTTGATAGTAACGGATGATCGATGCCCAGTGTTCGTAGGATTGTTTGCTTAGTCCCAATTCCAGCCGTACTAGAACATTCCAGGCATGAGTAGGTATCTGGAAAATCTGTATAAATGCTCGGCAATTGGCAGACTCCATGGTGTTAATTAGTGCCCCAGGAAAGACTAGTTGCCCATAAGAAACTGAGGGAAGTAACTTTGCTTTTATAACATTTCGGATTGGCTCGGTTGTCAGGCTGCGCAGTTTGGGGTTGGGTTTGCAGAGGGCGTACGTCACCGCCTTGGCTTTTCATTCTATGTATTCAATATGTGCTGTCGGCTTGTCATTGCTCGTGATCCAAACCCCCAGATGGTTATACTTAGTTGGTGTAGTTATTTTCAGGTTACCCATTCGCCATTGATATTTGAGTTTGTTAGCATATTTTCCAAAGATCACTACCTTTGTTTTACTGGCGTTTGCTGTCAATTCATTTTCATCATTGTAGGTGCTTAGTGCGTCCAGTGCTCTTTGCAGGCCCGTCTTTGTGTGGTCCATTAAGACCATGTCATCAGTGTACTGCATAAAGAACAGTCTGGTCAGCCCAATTTTGGGTGCTCAATGACATTATCAAAGTCCTTTTCCCTGCTTCTTGCCTTGCCACCCTGAACGCGCCTCCGTCCCTGTACCCCTACTTTCAGAAGATCTTTAAAGCGCATCACCGTTGGGTGTACCTGTCTTGACATTGACGGCTGCACGCCACTCTGTTGAAGACTGCAACGTGTTCGTGCTGCTTCCTTCACTCACAGAGATTTGGCAGAAGAAGGTTCCCGCTACCTCTCAGGCCTCCTGTGCATGCCTCTAATGTGTGTTGCCATACACACAGTGACTATCGCGCCCTGTTTGGATGAAGAAAGTGACGTGGCTATGCTGCTTCCCACACACTTGGAGGCAAGAAATAGAGTTTTCCCACTCCCTTCTTCCACTTTGTACAAATTTTTTTGAACTTCTTTGATCCTGGTCGCTTACGGACTTAATATGATTACTTTCAGAATCACCACTGATTCATTCCACCTCAGAGTATTACCCCTTGGTGAGTGACTCTCTTGTTTACATTCAGCACAGGGTACTAGTGGTGGCACTTCGGAGTTCTCTAATTCATGGCTCCTCTAATGGGCCCTCCATCTGCCACTTTTGTGTGTTTGACATTCTCATCTCATGCAGATTATACCCAAGCATCCTCGTGATTGCTGCTATTGACTCATTCCTTCTCTGTTTACTATTCAAAGGTAAACGATTTTCATATACTGGACTCTTCAGTGATGAGTGGCTGCTAAAACCTCCTTGTACTCTTCCAAAGTTTCTCTTACGTCCCCCTAGTTAAGGTTGCTACAGCCTCAATTGTCCCAGACTCCTTCCTGATGATGATCCTGTGCAAATAACCAGTGGGGGCTGAAACGTTGGCACCTATAACCTAGGACTGACGTAATAAAATTAGGGACTAGCATACATATATAATTAAAAATTAATTGCTTTTACAGTGAACTTGTCAGCCATCTTTTTTTCCCACCTCTTTTTTTGTGTTCCAAATATTTTATTACTTTCTAAAGGGTGGGGTTAAACAAAAAGCTTACGATATTTGCATACATGTCTGAGGCCCAATAGAATACAGTTGTGACAGGGGTAATATCTATTACACCTCTCGTTCATCGAACAAATCATGGAAATCATCACTACCAACGTAGGACAACACTGCTCCCAGATCTTCCTCGGAGACTTCAACCTTCATTGGAACGATCCTAATGACCCCTCAGTTAACAGCCTAAAATCCTTTCTAGTGGACCTTAACCTGAACCAAATCTGTGACAGCCCTACGCACAACCTGGGTGCGACCCTGGACCTAATCATTGCTAAAGCAAACTCCATTCAACTCGAGTCTCATCGTCCCATGCGACTGGACAGATCACCACTGCATCACCTTTCTCATCACCGAATCAGTGAGGACACATAAACCACAACTTAAGAAACCCAGACAATGGAAAAGGATCACTCACGACATAGACCGTAATGACTTGACATCCCTCAGCAATAACGTTTTGCCTCCTCCAGCGGACATGTCTGATGTCAATGACCTTACAAACCACTACAACAACTCCATGACGACCATTCTTGATACAGTTTCGCCCTTACAACTAAAAAGACTGTCCACTAGAGACTCCAAACCATGGTACAATGGGAGCCTAAATGAAGAAAGACGCAATTTGAGACTAGCCGAACGAGTGTGGAGATCCTCGCCGTCCCTTGAACACCTTAAGCACCTGCGATCACTGAGGAACACCTACAATAATCACATCAGAAACTCCAAAGCAAATTTCTTCAGAGTTCAACTACACAAAGCCAAAAAGCGTCCAAGAAAACTGTTCGAAATTATCAAACATCAATCTACTCAAAAACCCAACCCCTGCACAATGGGATCCCTTCCGCTGCCAAACTGCAACATATTTGCCTCCTTCTTTCTTGAAAAGTCTAAAAAGATTGAAAGTAATCTCCAAACAGCAATTGAGCTCCTCCCGATGATACCCCGAATAGCCCAGGCCAGCATATGATTGTTCAGCACCCAGACCTACATGGACTCTCCCTCAAAAACAACGCAGTCGTGGGACACTTTCAAAACCTTTGATGAAAATGCCATTCTTAATATCTTAACAACACTTAAACCGTCAAACCACTTCTGCGACCCTCTACCAGCTAACATCTTCAATGAGATTAAAACCTCTTTACTCCCTCTCTGGACTAAGATAGTGAATGCTTCACTACTCCAAGGGGCTTTACCAGACTGCCTAAATTCAGGGCAGGTAACCCCCATTCTAAAAATACCCACAGCGGATCATACGAACCCCGATAACTTCAGTCCCATCTCCACCATTCCCTCTCTGGCAAAGCTCCTTGAGAAATGCGTACATACCCAACTATGCAATCACATTGATCAGTTCCACCTTATTGACTAATTCCAATCTAGGTTTCCGTCCGGGTTACAGCACGGAAACAGTCCTTACCCACATAGTTGATGATGCACTTAAAATGCTAGATCAGAACAAATCTTGCCTCCTAATCCTCCTAGACCTATCCTCAGCCTTCGACACGGTCAAACATGACAGCCTCCTTGAATTACTTGAACACAGAATGGGATTATCAGGGGTTGTCCTAAATTGGTTTGCCTCATTTCTACACAACAGAACTTAAAGAATTAAGGTTAACCAATCCTTGTCCACTACCACTACTGTCACTTTAGGGGTCCCCAAAGGGTCCACCTTATCACCTACTCTCTTTAACCTGGAGCCTCTAACCGAAGTTCTGAAATTTTCCAATGTACAATACCAAATGTATGCAGACGAACCCAACTAATCCTTAAAATCTCCTCCCCTGAGGATATCCGTCTACTCAACACAACTCTCCAGAAAACCCAAAACTGGTTAAGCAGAAACCACCTTAAACTCAACTCGCTCAAAACCGAATTCCTCTTAATTGCCCCACCAAAAACATCCCTCGACATCGAAGATTGGATGAAACACTTAACAGTTTTCAACTGCATTCCACACATTATAGATTCCACAAGATCACTAGGAATTACACTTGACAAGAATCTCAACATGCAAGAGCACATCAGCTCAGCCACCAGAGGAGCAAACTCTCAAATGAGTATTCTAAGAAAAATAAAACCCTTCCTCCCCTACGACGACCTTAAATCAGCGGTGCAAGCGCTAGTTATCCCCAGATTAGAATATGGGAGTGCTACCCTATGTGGTCTGCCAAGATCCAAGTTGGCTCCAATAAGGGCATCCCTTAACTCTGCTGCAAGGCTTATCACTGGATCGAAAAGGTACAGCCACATCACTCCAGATCTGAAGGCACTAAACTGGCTCCCTTATGAGGCAAGGATCCAGATGAAAATTGCTTGCATGACCTACAAAGCCCTACACTTCAATACACCGAAATACCTAGCTGACAAACTGGAACTGTCCGGCGGTGGCAGATCATGTAGAAGCACCAGCACTTTACTGTTGAAACCTCAAATATTTCGAAAAAAGAAACCCTACAACCGAGCCTTCTCCGGATTGGCCCCTAGAATCTGGAACTCCCTGCCCCCTGAAATCAGAATGATCCCTTCAATCGCTTCATTCAAAAAAGAAGTCAAACTGCTTTTACTGAACAAATCTCTACCCTGAACCCACAAACTCATTCTCTGGATACTGATCTGACCAGCTGTTCTCCAACCAGGGCTTGCACGCCGTCTAAGTACTGGTTTATAACTCACTGTCCCACTCCTGATTTGCAACGGACATCGTCATCGTTTATGTTTCTTGGTTATCTATTTTCTACTTATTTAACTAATCTGTAAAGCGCTCTGATACCCTCTAAGGTCAAGTTCGCGCTATATAAAACGTTATAAATAAATATTAAGATCCTCCATAAGCTTGTACATATATGCGGGAGACTGAACATAACCAAACAGCCTTCTTTTAACTTAAGTCGTTTTATCATTTTGCTTTTGCACACTTATAACTCACTTGAACTACGTGCCAATTCACCCTGTGCATATGTAACAATTCTTGTGTATATTTTTATCTGTTTTGAAGACCTCATTTTCTTTTTACACTTCTTACATGCAATAAAAAACATTTGCATCATACATTTCCACATTGTGTCCTGCATGTTTGCTTGTTCATTAACCAATAACATTGTGTAATTTATTTATTTACGTGTATTCCTTCTCTCATACATGCATTATTTGTTTAAAGTACAACCCCCCCAAGAAACCATTGTGATCTTGTATATTTCTCTTCAGGTTCTCAGGGTTATCCAGCCGGCCGCATCAATCAGTTTATATATTGCACCCACAGCTATTTCTAATCTTGTCAATACTGCCCGGGGTACACTTCAAGAGTGCCCCTTATCCCCACTGCTTTATGCTGTTGCAGTAGCGCCTCTTCCCAGTATCCTTTATTACCACCACTCCCTTAGGTGCCTCTGTATTGCCAAGAAGAGGACCCTCTTCTCTCTTTTGCAGATAACATAACCTTGAAAGTGCTGGACCCATGTTTAATCAATGCCCTTCTAATACGGAAATTCATAGCTTATGGTCTCTTAGCAAGTCTCTGCATAAATTGGAGTACATCTGAGGTGTTGCCTTTGACGTGCAGCACTGCCCGATGCATTTTCAACCTTCTCATGCAATAGCAGCAATCTTTAGTTCACTATCTTGGAATTCAACACAATGAGGTTGTGCAGTGGGAGAACTAACGCATCGCAGTGGAAAAATGCTGAACTGATTGACTGCTGGATCTCCCTTCCACTATCCATAGTGGGGTGAACATCCCTGATCAAGTTGGCAAGTGTCCCAATACTCCTCTACTTTTTTAAAAACATCCCAATTCCTCTATCACATTCCTTCATTCATAACCATGCTCACGAAGATGGTCTGGGCTAATAAGCAACCTCGATGGAGCACGATGATGTTGTCTACTGGGAGAGATTCACATTTCTCGACTTGAAAATGTACTAGAATAGTGCACTGGGTGCAATCTTCACACAGCTCGTTTCACCCTGTGCCTCTGCTTCCCTCACTTGATAGTCAATAGCACTACTGCATCCATTGTTCCATTGGCTTTGGTATGTCCTGTGCCCAAATCCTCTGCCCTCATAGACCTGGTGGTGTGCAGCAGCTGGGGAGGGGGGGGGGGGGAGCAGAGACTGGCTCCTTACTTTGGTGCTTTGGTATTCTATGCCCCAGAAATGCTGTTATCTAATGACTGATGGCAGAACCTATGGATGGCAGGACGTGCAGAACTAGAAAGACTACAGATTGTTTGGTTGGTTCATCTTTAACGGGAGGGCACGTTTCTTTCTTTCCTGCAGCTACTATACCAGGGCAAATACCACTTTGTTAGACCTTTTTTATACTTTTGACTGTGGGGCTTTGTGCATGTAGCTTACGGGTCTTTTCTCCTTGACCCCTGGGTGAGCGTAGTTCTCACTTATTTCATACGTGGCCCAAAACCCGCACAAATACGGTCTTGTACGTGTACAGCTTGACGATGAAGGTTAGGTAGAAGAGTTACCATTAGAAGGTGACGGAACTTGTACATTGCCTCAACGCTATCGGACATAGGCTGCTTCTCTTTAAAACTGTATATAAATTATTATACCTCTATTGGGCTTCAGACATTCGATCTACAAGTGGACACCTGATACTTAAGATGTAACCATCCAGTGGCCAACTTAGTGTACTTTGCTTGGTTCTGTCCACTGATGCAAGTCTTCTGGCGGGACATACTGTGGAGCTATTGTTAATGATTGATCAATGGATAACCCGTTCCTTAATGCTTGCGTTATTATATTTGCAATATTTAAAGGAAATGTACTGCTCTAGCACCGATGTTGGTGAAGAGGAGGGAGGTGATACGATGGGGAAAAGGATGAATGCAGGCAAATGGAGGAGTGGGATAAGGACCAAGAAGCCAGATGTATCTTAAGACTGGTTGCAAAAAGTGATTGCAAATTGCGCACAGAGTTTTTGCAACCTGTCTTTAATTTTGCAAAGCTACCTATGTATTAACCGGTCGCATTCCAAAATGTCTAGTCAAATGGGGGGTCGTAGACAAAACTGTTTGCATGTCCCCAGTGATTTACAAAAAACAATAAAGAACACAACAGCTGACCAAGGTCAAGCACTTCAATTCCTCTAGTTTCATAAGTCAAAAGATAAGTGCAACAACTCCCAGCATCCGCCGCTGAAAGATGCCAATTTAATATAAAAGTCCACACAAAAGGAAGGTGCACTTGATAGAAGTCAAACAAGAGACGCGCTTGTAGTCCAAAAAAGTTCTTCTTTTTATTTAGTCTTGTTAAAAACCGGCACACAGCCAACGCGTTTCGTTCCCTAATGCCACGGGAACTTCGTCAGGGCTTTCTAGAAATATCAATTAATATATGGAGATCTGGAATGTTTCGCGGTCGGTCAGATACAGGCGTTTACAAGCATATGTTAGATTCAATCAGTTTAAATGATCCACGTGATTCTGGGTCAAGCAACAGATTTAAGGAAGACTCATAAAAATTCGAGCAATACTTCCAATGTTTCTTTAAACAGATTCTTGATAAGGTAAAATTATAGTCCAATAATGATCACCAGGTAGAAGCATGGACTCGTACGTATAAGAACACCCGGGTATAAATAGAATCCGTTATCAATGTCTTAATAGGTTACAACTAATATCCAGTGAGAATCGCAACATTGGAACATGGACTCGTACATAGAAAGACACACAGGTGTAAATCGAACCCGATGTCAGTATCTCAAATAAAATGTAACTGGTATCCAATAGTAGTCACAAGATTAGAACAGACTCATAAGTCAAAAAGTCCACGGGTGTAGGTAGGACCCACTATCAATATCGCAAAAACGAACGAACGAACAAACATCTACCGGGCAGCGTGGTGGCTTACAACGGTATTGATGTAACACCTACACCCGTGGACTTTGTGAAACAAGTCTGCTATTTGTAGTGCAAGTGGTAGAATAACTACATTTACAAAGGAATGTTAGTGTATGCTGGTTGAATCAGCAAGTCAATGCCCTGAACCAACAAGGAAGTGTGTTGTTAAGTCGGTGCATGTCGGTAATTCAAGGTTGTTCTCTCAGTCACGGTGCAAAAGGAGTTTATGACAAAATGAAGCCTTGTGTTGCCTGGGAATTTCGGGGTGAACTGTACATTCAGCACTCAAAGATCAGCCTGCATTGGGCAATCTTACTGACTTGGGACGAGGCACTGGCTTTTGGTGACAAGAGGCGTAGCTCTTTTTTAATCTTCTGCAAATAGTTGAGTGTCTCCTGGTCCCAGGATTTGCCATAAGGGGTGAAGAGGTTGGGCACGAGGGTTCAGCTGAGAAAAGCTTGCTGTTTTCAGGGGGCTGAGCTTGCCAGAAAGGTGCAATGGAAAGAGCATGGGGGTGCATATCAACACTTATGTTGGCACTGAGGTTAGGGGTCACAGCAATATCAAGTTAGGCGAGGCACGTGTAAGGTGGTAACGGCAGGGTTTCTCTCAAACATATGTCACAGAGGGCTGGGCAGCAATGTTGAGGAGGAATATAAGGCACCATAGCACAAGACTGGCATGGACCTGGCTGCTCAGAATGAAAGAGCGAGATTCCACTTAACAGACTTGCACTCTCTTTGTTACTTGCCTGAAATCCTTATACAGATGGTATATATACCCTTTTCGCGCCTAATATAACTCTGCCACTACATTATCCTATTATTTCTCTTATTTGCTGTTAAAATCCCCAAGGAATTTTTTTTTTTTTAGTCTACTTCTTTACTTCTAGCTGTTTACTAAGGTCTTTGATACAGGCATTGATCGCTTTGTATGGTTCAATACGTAGTTCAAATAGATTATAATTCTGATCTCTCTGGATGGTCATAGATCAGATCCAGTATTACACCTGCCCATCTCCTTAACTGATTCATCATCATAGTAATAGGGCTTGTTTTTGCAAATCGTCACCATTCATGAGCTGAGGAGAATAACAGCCTGGCTGACATTCAGGCAAAACACTGGCATTGTCACTGAATGTCTCGAATACGTTCTGACTGGAAATACAAACCCTGTACAAAGGCATGATCCATTTAGGATTTGTGAGCCTGAGGATAGCATTCAATCATGAAAACAAGCGAAAAATGAAACCCCTGTCTAAACCGCATGGTGTGAACAAAAGTCTTTTGCATGGAATCTAAAGGACACAAGCCTGGCTTGCTACGTCAGTGTCCTATGGGTCTCATGGTGAATGCACCTATTCTTTTGATTCCAAAACAGGTGTTAGGCAGGGGATTGCCATTTCCTGCTTCTGTTTTGCCTTTACCTTAGTCTCTTGAAGTGCTGGGGGTGTTTAATAGATTCAGCTGTGAATTTGCCAGGAGTGGGCACTGCTTTTATCCTGCTTCTTTTTTACACAGACACCAACATCCTCTTTTCCAGGAATAAAAGGATATGTGACCTTACCAGATTAGCTAAATTTGTCAACAAATTTAACCAAACCAGAGGTCATGGGGATTGGTCTGTGGAATCTTAAAATCAAGATACATGGGTTTAGGATACCCCAATCAGAACATGAGTTCATTCACAAGTCTGGGGCTGCCTTTTGCTAATAGTATAAAATGACACCATGTGTTCCGGGGTGTCTTATGGGGCTGGTGTTTCGGATTAAACAAACCCAAACATCTGTTAGCTCCAACCAGGAAAAAATTATAGTCCTTCACTGTCTAGTGGGCTTCTTGGGTCTGCCACTTGATACATTATGGATCTCTCCCAGGGGTGTGACTAGACCAAATCGTTGGGTGCAGGGGCTAAGGGGTGTGTGAGAGTTTGTGGAGTTTTAACACTTTGACGGAGGGGCGGAGCCATCTTCATACTCTGCGTCACAATAACTTGTGTGGGCTCCCTTCATTGGTGTGGTACACTGCATATAATGGAGATCCATTATTCTGGACAACATAAGGGCAGTAGTGAATTTTAGAGCACACTGGTCCATTAACACTCCTCTCAGCTTAATATGCTTTAAAGTGGGTTAAGGGTTCTTACTCAAGAAGTTTCAGCAGGGACTCTGGGACTAGGGAACTCAAGGAGTGCAATGCTATATTTGAAGAGACCTAGTAGGATGTGAAATTTCGGGTTCTCATTTCAGTGAAAATCAGAAGCAAATAGAGCATTCCAAAACACACTGGGACAGTTGCGTTGGTCTCCGCTCATCAGGACTTCAGAAATAACTTTTACAAGATATTAGCGTATTCTTCCCCAAAGGAAGTTTTTGGAAGTTGGTAGCAAATTGGGCTATTGTTATGTTAAGACTGCATTTTTAGCACACAATGGAGCCTATGCACAAATTTCATTTTGTAGTGCGTTTAGTAACACTACAATAATACTACTCAAGCACTGCAAAATACTTCTCACAAACCTGCGAGTGTAGATCTCCACCTCTACTTCTCCAAGCTTTTCTTTGGGGATATCCTCACACATGTAAGCTTACTACTTAGTAGTAAATGTGAGAGGGGTGAGAGGGAGTGGCTGGAAAAGGGGCATGCTTACTACTAAATGACAGGAGTTAGGACAATGTAAGGAGGGGTTAAAGGGAAGGACGTGCACCCACGCACAAAGGAGTAAGCCAATTACAATTCATAAACTGCACTTCTAAAGTTACTACAGCCAAAAAGGAATGCAAAACAGTAGTAAATTACTCCAGCTCCCTCCCAATATAAATAATTGGAGGTAGGGGCTTAAAATAAAGCCCCATAGGAAATAATGTTAAATTAAATCAAATAAAAAAAATGTTAAAATATAAATAAATATAAATTCATGTTAAAAAAAATCACAAATATTTGTTATTTTATTATAAAATATTTTATGCTAAATATTAATACATTAATTTTATATATGTATTTCAAATATAGAGCAAAAGAACAAAATAGTACAGCACTACTAAATTAATTTTGAATTCACAATTTTAAGACATATTTTTATTAGCATTTCATCAAGGCTACAACTATAATAACAGCTACGAAAATAACACCCATTTCTCACCCTTGACCCGGGTATAGTAGGTATGTAAATCAGAGGCAAATCTATAACATCACAGTAATATGCCTGAATAGCTCTTTACAAGGATACAGAAGAAGAACATTAGGGTAGCTCCTGAAGTGTCCATGAGGAAACATACATTTTCAATCCCCATCAGTGGCACTAGCCCCCTCCCCATCTGTGGGAGAGTGTACTCTAGTACCCTCGGGTCTGTGAAGCCGGTCAGTAGCTCTGCCCACACCCCCAAATCCTTCTCAGCCAGGTCATCTTGCCTACAGCGTCTCATATGTATCTCCTCGGCTGTGTCCTATCTGCAACATCCGCTACCCACTGCTCCATGTTAGGGCCCTACTGTCCCATCCATGAAATTGCCACCCGCCTCTCTGCCAAGAGTAATACCAGATGCAGGAATTTAAAATGCCATTTTCTGACCTATTCGCCGATAGATGTCATCGAGCAGAAAACGGCAGGAGTCATGTCCACAGGTATCCACACCAAAGGCCTCACTCGAGCCAAAACTTTCAGCCAGAATGCATACACCACTGCGCAGTCCGAAGCCAAATGCAGAAAAATGGCCACGTGCGCCCAACATCTGGGACAGTCAATTGGCCTACCAGGGTCCATCCTATGTAGCAGCACTGGCGTAATGTAGGTGCAGTACAAAAAATTAAAATGGATAAGCTTAGAATGTCTCTGTGAGGACGAGATTGGCCGGTTTTTGGACGACCTTCCCCCTCGGGCTCTGTCGGATGACGTGAGCGTGGAGCTGGATCTTCCGCTTACGGAGGAGGAATTGGGAGTAGCCCTGGGTGACCTCAATTCGGGCAAGGCACCGGGGCCCAACGGGTTCCCCTGCGAGTTTTTTAAGAAGTTCTTTTTGCAGTTAGGGCCCCACTATCTTCAGGTGGTGGAGGAGTCGCACGAGCGGGGCTGCCTTCCACGGGACTGGAGGCATGCTGAAGTTGTGGTATTCCATAAACCAGGCAGGCCCCCGGATAGGCATGCCTCCTATCGCCCCATCTCGCTCCTCAATGTAGAAGCCAAAATTCTGGCCAAAGCGCTAGCTAATCGCCTGCACTTGTCCACCCAGATCAATCCGGGTTTATGCCCCAGCGGGCGACCCGACACAATATACGTCGCGCTCAGGTGGCAGTTGAGGCCGTTCGGGGACAAGGCGAGCAGGCGGCGTTGCTGCTGGCGGATATGGATCGGGCATTCGATTCCCTTAGCTGGGTGTATCTCTTCGCTCTGTTGCGCCGTCTCAATCTCGGCCCGCGCTTCCTGTCCTATCTGTCTTTGCTTTATACGGATCTTACTGCTTCGGTGCGGGTGGCTGGAGCGGTTTCCTCCACATTCTCTTTGGGGCGCGGCACCCGGCAGGGCTGCCCGCTGTCTCCTTATCTCTTTGCGTTGGCAGTCGATCCGTTGGCGGCATGGGTGCGTATGGATGCGCAAGTGACGGGCTTTGAATGGGATCATGGGTTGTCGAACCGTATCGCGCTCTATGCCGACGATGTGTTATTTTTCCTAACGAACATGAATAGAACCGGTCCGCGACTGCTTCGCATTATGCAGATTTTTGGGGAATCGTTTGGTCTTTACATGAATCCCAGCAAATCCACGTTATGGATTCTTGGGAACGAGTCGGGTGTAGGCAATTGGGCGGAGTCGGTCCGGGTGGTTACCAATGGTATGAAGTATCTTGGGGTATTCCTTTCCGAGTCTCCCGCGGTGGCTTGGGAGAGAAACCTGGCTCCGGTCTGGGAACGCGTCCGGGATGATTTGAAGGTCTGGTCGCGCATGCCGCTGTCAAACTATGGTCGGTCGGCCATATTTAAGATGGTCGCGCTTCCTCGCTTACTGTATCAGCTACAGAACTATCCCTACCCGATTCCCCCCGTTGGTTTCGACAGGTGAATTCGGCACTGGGGCAGTTCTTGTGGGCAGGAGGGGCGGCACGAGTCGCCTTGCGGACATGTTTCCTATCCACGTATTGCGGAGGCTTGGCGACCTCAGATGTTTTGTCCAATTATATGGCCTCACAGTTACTTATCCTAAACGAGTGGTGGTATGGGAGTCGAGACGATCCAGCTTATGCGGTGGAGCGGCACCTCATGGGAGATCTTTCTCTCCACACGATCCTATATTCTGCACCGGCGCGCAGGGCTCTGCCGTCGGTGACTCGGGTGGTTTTTCGGATCTGGCGGCAGGCATTGCGGCGGACGGGGTGGTGGAACACGCTGACCCGGGAGACCCCACTGTGGAATAACGGGCGCCTGCCACAACTGGCTGCCTTACCGGGGTTTCGGGGTTGGGATAACATCGGCATTTCTACTCTTGGTGATGTCATGAGGGGGACCACCTTGAAGTCCTTCCAAGACCTGCAGGGTGACTTTCAGATGCCTAAGTCCCAATTCTATAAATACCTTCAATTTCGCCACGCCCTTTCTCCTAGTCTGGTGGATCTGGAGACACTTGCTGAATTCAGTCCAGTGGAAGCCAAGGTATTTATATGGGGATCTCCAGGACCACAACATTTCCAAGATCTATCAGACATTAGTGACACACAGCTCCCCCACTCTGCAGAATCTCAGAGGGATTTGGGAGGAGGACCTGGGCTCCATGGATGAGGAGGACTGGACGGAGGCTCTGGCCTCCCCGCGAGGGGCGGCCATAGCGGTACATCTACGTCTTATCCAATTCAAATATCTCCACAGCGTCTACTTTACAAGGGTCCGGTTATGGAGGGCGGGCTTGGTAGCTTCTCCGACGTGCCTTAGATGTGAACAGGAAGAGGGGACTTTGATACACACGGTCTGGCATTGTTCTTCCCTGGCGCGGTTTTGGAGAGGAGTGATGTCCTGCCTTTCGGAAGTGCTAGGCTGGGACCTGCCCCGGTCACCGAAGTTGGTATTGCTGCACGTCATGGATGGGATAGGGGGCAACATTTATAAGCACCATCTTATGACGCTAGGATTTACATTAGCAAAGAGAGATATCGCCAGGGCTTGGAAGGTGCCGGCGCCACCATTAGTGTCCGTATGGAAGAGGGGCCTGGACTTTTCTATGGGATTGGAACTCCCTATCTTTACAGCTAGAGGTTGCCCGCAGAAACATTATAAAATTTGGAAGCGGTGGGCAGACTATCGTGGGTTGATGGAGCCGATTGCGGAGGGCGTTCCCCCCTCCCAGTTTGATGCTACCCCATGGGTACACATGGTATTCGATTGTATATATGAATGGGTGGGGGTGGTGGGTGTGGTGCAGGGCCAGGCTCTAATTGTGCTCAAGAGATTGTTTGTGCGGCTTGGGGGTGGGGGGGCAGTGGGAGGGGTTCTTTTTTCAAAAAAAGGGGGGATTTTTTCATCTGCATTGCACTTCTATACCCTTGTTATGTTTCTTTTCCTTCAAAAAGTCAAAGACATGATGTTGCTTATTGATTGTGCAGAGGCCTCTGCGGTACAGAGCCCTGCGTTATATGTGTCATTTGATGAATAAAATCTGTTTAAAATAAATAAACTAATGGATAAGCTTAAATCTGGTGTTGACCGAGATCGACTTTACCAATCCACTAATCCTCGTCCAATGAGCGTCCTCAAGCTGCACCCCCAAATCCCCATCCCATCCCAGGCATCCTTGGAAGGAAACTGAACATGCAAACAATCTGCTGTCATGGCTTTGTACAATGTAGAGACCAGTTGTCGCCCCCCCACCAGCTCCAACAGACTCCTAAATAAAAGGGACGTGGCTGGAGCCTCCGGAAAAGTAGGTGAAATGTCCTTAATTATAGCTGCAATACTGGCGTACTGCAAGAACTGTCCTGGCCGTATGTGGAAGGCATCCTGGGCTGCCTCAAATGTGACAAATTACTCATTGGGGAACAAGTCCCCCACCATTTTGCAGCTGCCATCCCTCCAGGTCGAGACATCTACAGACTCTGAAGCACCCGAAACGCCGGCAGATCCCAGAAAGTGAACTCCCTGGTAAATGGAGCACTCCCCAGAACCACACGAATAGTCTGTTTCATGACCGGCACTACATCCTGACCCCCAGAGATCAAGAGTTGAGGAAGACAGGAGCCCCTCTATACGTCCATTAGCAGGGACTTTTCGCAGTTGTCCTCCTTCACCAGACAATGTGCAGCATGTTGGACCTAGGAAGCCAGATAGTACCGCTCGACATTGGGAACCGCCAGCTCTCCCTTCTCCATAGGCCTAAACAAGAAGTACCTCGCAATCCTACTATATCCCCCAGCCCATATCAGAAAAGTCAGGAGAGAATGCGATACCTGGAACACCGCGTGGGGCAAGGTATTGAACGAGTGATGCATTGAGTACAGGCATCTTGGTAAAAACACCATCTTTGAGATGGCCGCTCGACCCATATCCGAGAGAGGGAGCGAATTCCAAAACTTCACAGAGGACTGTAGACCTTCCATAACCCTCCCAATATTATATTGAAAACGTTTCTGTTGAAAATGGGCCACCATCATTCCTAGATATCGAAATGTATCTTTCTCCCATCCGAGAGTGATTGGCGGCAAACAGGCCAGGTCTCAATCAACCAAAGATCCTAATTCAAACACCAGTGACTTCCTGTTATTGATCTTAAGCCCTGACAACTTGCCGAAAGCAGTCAAATGGGTCAGCAAAAGAGGAAGCGATCGCCAAGGAGCTGAAAGATAAAAAAGCGTATCATCCGCATACAGGGATACTAGGTGCGTTACATCTCCTACCTTGATTCTCCATGCCGACATGGACTGTCTGATCTGCATGGCCAGGGGCTCCAATGCTATGGCAAAGAGAAGTGGGGACAGCAGGCAGCCCTGGTGTGTACCCCTACCCACCTCCCAAGCAGCCGAGCACAACTTACCCACACGTACTCTGGTGGTGGGACCTGTATACAGGATGCACACCCAAGCAAAAAAACGTGCCCGAAGCCCATTGCTTCCAACACATGCATGAGGTATTGCCAATCAACGGTATCGACGGCTTTGGCTATATCAATGGAAACCACTGCCAATTCCTCCTTCCTGCACTCCACCTCATGAAGCACATGCATGCATTAAGCGCCGTAAGTTCCTACTAGTACTGTGTCCCGGTATGAAGCCACATTGATCAGCATGATTTAATTGCGGGATCACCAGGCACAACCGTAGAGCAAGCGCTTTACAAAGAACTTTAGGATCTGTCTAATCGTGAACCCTCCCAGCCGAGGGAGGGACAAGGAGGCCAGAAAGGCATCAATATGCTCCGGTTCAGGTGGGGATGGGCTCCAAGTTTGCGCTAAAGGCTTGCACTATGCCCTCCTGAGCATAGACACCCTGGCTCTGAGGGAACCAGAAATGAAGACTGGGGGATCTAGAGGTCTCCCGGCAAAGACCCCATGCAAGGAGCCAACCGGAACTGTCACTCTCCCAATGCAGAAGTTGATGATAAGATCTGAGTGTATATTTCTCTAGCCTATCCCTCACCTCGGCAACCTGTCGCTGGGCTAGTACTTCTTCCTGCTGCCCCTCCGCTCCTGGAGCGTTGTGATTGGTCTGAGCACCGTGGTTCGGCGCTCAGACAAGGACAGGGGCCCTGTGCATGTTCTCCACCCAGGCTGTGTATTACAGCCCGGTGGAGAACATGCAAAGTATGCATGACTGTTTGGCCGGCCAAGCAGTCATGCACACTAGTGTGCACAAACCACTCCTCCTCCCTGTGCCACCAGCCCGGTCCCACCCTAACCCAGCCCCGTAGCTACGAAAAATAAAATTTTATTTTTCCTTTTTCCTGCTCTGAGAGCTGTGGGACGATGCTCCTCCGCCGTAGTGGAGGAGCCGCCCCTGTTCAGATTGTTGGATTTGCTGCACACCACAGGAGAGTCCCAGACATCGACCCCGGATCACCGCCTTCATTGCCTCCAATTCATTATACCAAGTCTCGGATGTAGTCCAATTAATCCTGAAGAATTATGTCATTGCACTCGGTAAGACCTCCCGGCCTTCAGCATTCTTCAGGATCTCAGGGCCTAGCCTCCAGGTCAGTGGCGATCGGGGAGTGCCCCCCATTCCAACTCTCAGTAAACAGGGGAGTGATCGGACAAATAGCGAGTCAGGTAGGACACAGCATGACGCTGGGGCCCAGAGAAGCAGTTAGCAAGATACGGTCAAGGCGGCTGTATATACCATGTGTTGGTGAATAGCAAGTATATTCCATTGATGCTGGGTGGACAGCCTTCCAGATGTCACAGAGCCCCAGGTGGTCAGCTACCTCCCAAAGGGATACGATCATCCGCAGTTTGGTATTAAGTCGAAGGGGGTGCCTATCGAGGGCAGCATCTAATACACAGTTAAAGTCTGCCACCCACAGAACCTGAGAATCCAAGGCAGGCGAGACAACATCCTGCAACTTTGGATAAAAAACCTTGTTGTCTATCTTGGGCCCATACGAGTTGACAATTGTAACTTCCACCCCATCAAGCCTCCCTTGTACCAGAAGGTAACAACCCTCCACGTTAGCTTCCATGTATGAAAGGACAAAGGGGACGCCTGGCACAAACCAAGAACACCCCGGGAGAACATCAAGTAATTAGTGTAGAATGTTTGCCCCCTCTATTTTTTGGCTAGCTTAGCGGCTTCTCCATCTGAGAGATCGGTCTCCTGCAGAGAAACAATATCTATCTGCTTATGGAAGGAGAGGACCCTGTATCATTTCTGATAGGACCCCAGCCCCCGAACATTCCATGAGAGGAGTTTAAAAGACCCAAACGTACTTATTTTGTGAACAAAGTCACCATGGCCATATCTCCCCCGCCCCTACCCGTGACACAATGGCAACAAGGACAACTAAAATTGAATTCAATATTTAATTAATTTAAATATATTAAGTTAAAATTATTTGCCTGGAGTTTAGATTAACAAATAAATTCCTACGTAAAGTAAAAAAGTATTAATCTCTAATAACTATTTAAAGCAATGTATAGAATTAATTAAAAGTCATTTCATTATATTTAATTAAAATGTAATGCTTAATTCGTTTTTAAATGTTTTCTAATTAAATAATAAATGTTTTATTTTATATATTTTAACACTAAATATATTTATTTATATTTTAAGTATTTTTAATTATCTAATTTAATTTAACATTATTTTGTTTATGGGTTTTATTTTAAGTTCCTACCACCATTATTTTCTATAGGAGGGTGTTGGTCATGTGCGGTAATGGACATACTATTGTTTATTTTTGGCAGTACTAACTTACACTTATAACTTTGGCTCCACCCCCTGTTTCATCGGGTGGACACGTGTCTATACTTTTAAGTAACTTTACACTGGGAGTTTGTAAATAGTTAAGTTACTCAAAAGTGTACGAGTACGTGTAAGTTACCGTACGAGTACATGTAAGTTACCTTTGCAAATAGCCCATAATACCTTTATGTTATTTGCAGGATAGGATATTATTACAGGAGACAACTCCCTTGTTGTCAGGTGGAAGGATGCTTCATGCCTGAGCATTATCAAGCATATGACTTTCAACCTCCATTCAGTAATCCTTTAACCCCGAGTAGCACTTTCCATCATATAATAATGGTATCGATATGCTTGACCACCCTCATGGCCTGAAATGCAACTCACATTTGGAAGGGAGTAGGCCCTAATAACAAATGAAGCACAGAAATTCGGTAGAAAGTATGATAATCAATAGTATCCCTCAGCAAATGTGGATCTAACTTAGAGGTAACAAGGGATATCAGCTGATACAACTGTTTCTATTTGCTACTCTTAGCAGGGTCCTTGTTTGCTATCGCTGGTCTCAGGGTTCCTCAAGGAAGTGAAGCATCAGAAATTAATTAAACCTAGGTCTAAAAATTCTTTATTTCATACTCCAATTAATCAGACACAACGCCTGGAATTTGACTAACTTGACAACAGGAATTCAATGGAATTTAGAGACCTGCATGGAATTAAGTCATGTTTTGGAATAGCAAAAGAAGGCAATCCATCGCATTCTGAATAATCTGTAATTATGGAATGTGGGGGGCTCTAACAACAGAGCATTTCTATAGTTGAAGGTGAGAGATAAGCACTTCCAAAGGTAGGCATTGCTCTTCTGGATGAAGTGAAGAATATTGCCAAGCACCTTAAGTAGGAAGAAACAGGTGGCAGGAACCCTTCCTCTCTTTATCTTAGCCGTATCCACCATACCACCTTGTTTGACAACCTACAAAAGATTTGGGGAGAGGGAATCTCTCAGGTGAATTGCAAGTGCTTTTTGCATCCAAAACAGGTCCCACAAAGTCATAAATCTTGCCACCCTAGCTGGAGGGGGTGCAGGTTGCCAGATGGTCACCATGCTCCCAGTTAGTTCAGAGCAGCATGGCTATCCAGCAGAGAGTGTTCAGGCCCGTGGTGCCTGCCAGTAGGCTGCCTACTTCTATGCAACACTTCTCCAAAAGCATGATTTTGAATGGGTGTCAACTGGGCAAGAACATACATTTGGTTGTCTTCAACGTTTTTATGGCCCCCTTGAGTAGTAAAAACTATTTTATTGGTTAGATAACTTGCTAAAATATTTAAATGTGAACAATGAATACTGCAGGAATGGCACACTACAGGTTGAGGGATACTTGTTTGGACAGTGTACTTACTTTAGCCTTTTTATGAAAAGTGCCTTAAATGAAGGCAGTACATAAGCAACAAGTGTCAAAATAATAGATAACAAATATAGAAAAAGGAATACTATGCTAAATGGTAAGTAAAACTATAGAGAAACATAGAATGAGCTTAATGAACACGTTTATTATCAATATTAAAAAGCAAATAATTCACTGACGCCGCCGCTGAGAGCTGCACCCTGAGCGCTCGCCGCTCTGCCATTCCATTGCACCGCTACGCTCATCACCCGAGCACAATAACTTTCTAAATCCCGCACGGAAAATGCACTAAGCGTTTTTGGTGAATTGCTGTGGGAAAGGATGCTAACTTTTATAAAAAAAGAAAAAGCCGAGAGCCCCGCTGCCGCCGCACGCCAAAGCTCGGATCGGGCTCACCTGATGCTGCTCACATTGTTACCGGCCGGTGGGAACCACCGCTCTATCTTATTGACACACCACTGAGAGCGCAGTAAGCCGTTGAATCTCTGCTTGGAATCGGATAAAACCAGATTAAAACAGAGCTTTTCCTAAACTCTCTGTGGAAAACAGGGACGCTCACTGTTAACAGAGGGAAAGCCCCGCTGCTCAGATTTGCAATTGCCTGATGCTGCTACGGGTGGCTGGGAAACCGCTGCGGCTTTGGAGCTTCGTTCGGTGCTCTTCTCTCGCTTGGTTTCCCCTTGCGCTGGCAAGCGCTTGCATCACGCACCACCTACTTCCTTGACTGCTGCCTCCAAGGGAATCTCGCTGCAACTCCACCCCAGGTCTTACCTTCAACCTTCTTGTGCAGCGCACTATCGTGGCCAGGGTGCACAGCGCCACTCGCAGCTGTTGACTCTTGACGAGGGGGAGGCGCTTGGTCCATCCTGCGCATAAAGCGCTGTTGATTCTCCCGCGGTGCGGGACGCGCCCGGGCGGGCCCGTCCTGCGCCCGTCCTCGTCAGGAAGAGGCAAGGCTGGGCCACCCCTCTTTTATCCATCTGAGGGACGCAACCCACACTGTTTCCGACAAAGGTACTGTGCCTTGCGTGGAGCGAGCCCCGGGCTTGTCTGAGGGCCATTTCAACTTTTTGAACATTTAATTCTGTGCAGTGTGTTTACTGTAAAGACTCTATCTTATTTGACAGTTAGTGGTGTAATATCTCTCATACCCATTTGGGGCACATAATGGGTAAAAGGAAACTAATGGAGGGAGGGGGTTGAGTATTGGTGCGCGCGCGGGTAGGGAGGGGGAAGAAAGTCAAGAGGACACATAAAAGTGCCCTAACAACTGTGTAATGGATAGAATAGATGTCCTTATTCACGAGTGCGAAGACATCATAAGTTCAGATCCACCTACACCTAACCGAACCGCTCACATATCAGCCCAAAAAATGCACCCTCTATTCCTACAATGTTCAAAAAACGGATGAGGAAAGATACATCTAATTCCCCTAGCGATAGCCTGCGGAAATCGATTGGGTCACAACCGCTAGACAGCCCTACTCAGGCCACAACTTCACAACTTTTAATCACGCCTTGTCATAGCAATAGATCAGGCCCCTCCATCACTTGTTCAAATAGGTTTGCGCCCCTGGAAGGTCTCATGGACACCCCAGGGATCAGACTGTATCTTCCCTTCCTTCAACCCAAACAGGGGGTAGTGTTGAGGAGGCCCATTCACTAACAGACCTTTTCCTGCTTATTTCTTCTCTTAGAGAGGACATTGGTGTCATGGAGAACCAAGATCGACGAGCTCACCGAAACGGTAAAATCCTTAACCTTGAATGAAATCTTGCCTGACCAGAGGGAGTTCCCATGCCTAGGGGCTGATCAGTCCCACCATGGCCAGCGAACCCATCTCCCTATTCAGCATGGCGGAATTCATGCAGGCGATAGGCCGCATGTACGGGCTCCAAAAACACAACAGGGAATACCCTTACCTCTTAGGAAAGAAACGTTTATAACAACCAAGCCCCGCCCTTGGAACCCAGCCCCTTTGCACGCTCAGCCCCAAGGTAACAACTCTTCTAACGCTTCAACAATATCTTGCCCTACTCCTTCTACTTCATCTGGGTTGAATCACTTTATGCAAACCTCGACCCAAGAAGCACGAAAGGTCTTCATGGTCAACGTGCCGAAATTGAAGATTGGGTCAGGCTACGAAAGTGAGGATTCACTAATCAACAAGTCTATTCATTGGATCCGTCACGTCAGGGGCTGTCGTTCGCTCATTCGGGAGGACATTATCAGGGCTAGGAGGCATACGACTCACATTATGCCCCTGGACTGTATTGAGCTTACCCTGTCCAGTACAGACCTGGCGGCAAATCTCCTCCTGCTTGAGTTTCGCACTTGCGCCCCTGACTTCTCCTCAATACAGCTTAGGCGTCATCCGGTAGCATTACCAACACCAAATTTAACAGATACATCAACGCTAGGGAATCAAAGCGGCCGGACGTCATTAGAATCCAATGATTGACTATCCAACATGACTTTGGGAGTTCAGCCAACACAGGTCGACTGTTCGTATACTGACCACATTTCTAGTGTCGATCAAATCCCCGTTCATGAGCCTATCATAGTAAAATCCATGGATTTAGCCCATTCCCAATTAAAGATTATTTCCTGGAATGTCGCAGGTCTCAGTAGCAAATTATCGCTCCCACACTGGAATGATCTTGTGGAGGCCCACGATATCTGCGCCTTCCAGGAAACCTGGAGCTTAGCACCCCTATATAAAACAGGTTATAGTTGCTATTGCATCCCAGCAACCTCTTCAGGGAAGGGCCGCCCTTCTGGAGGTCTTATTGTATGGGTTAAAATTGCCCTGAATTGTAGAGTCTTCTTTCATCAAGCCTCGAGCCCAGATATCTTGAGGCTCACATTCAAGGGCCCTAGTGGGGGGATCATGCTGGACCTATTTAATGTATATATAAGGGGTACAGTTGGGGGTAAATCTTCCCCCATTGTTACACAACTCGAACACGACCTAACTGGCTGTCGGTCTCAATCTAGAGTGTTGGTCGCAGGTGACTTTAACAGTACATTTGAGCCGCTCTGTGTAGAGGACATAACAGGTTGTGAGGAGGAAGACAGCCAATGGGGTATTCCGCAACTATCCATTCCCCCGGTCAAAAGATGGTCTCAATTGGCCATCCAATTGAACGCTCTCACCATGGAATATGGCATAGGGCAGTAAACGGGAGGACTAAGTCAGACCTCCAGGGAGCTCCCACTTATAATAGAGTAACCTGCCCAACACGTATTGATTACATTCTAGTGGACGTTAGGTTGTGGAGCCACGTCTTAGATATGGTGGTGGGGAACACACTTGACAGTGACCACAACCCCTTGTGTATGACACTAAGGTCTCCTTGGGTTACTCCTAGCTCTACATTGCCCCAGCAGATCGAGTTTACGACCAAAGAGGTGATCCCTTCCAATGCTAGAAGAGCTCTCAAATGGCCCAAGGTAGTCCTACAGCCTGCAAAATTGGATGCTATTAAACAGGTATTGCATAAGAGTATTAATGAGCTACGGGAAGAATCAGAAGCGGATCCTTCCATGGCTCTTTTTATCCATTCGTATACTATTGATCAAATCAGCACCCACTTTTTAGCCCCTACCAGACCCACCAAGTCTGTAACACATCTAAGGAGTGCGCACTCCTGGTTTAACAAGGACTGAAGACTCAAGAAGAGGCCCTGGCAGCGGCCATAAGGACAAAGAACAGCATAGCCATTAGACTCTCAAGGAGAGCATATAAAGATGCTCAGAGCCAAGCAAAGGTAGATTGGGACGAGATCAGATGGCAAGACCTCAAAACGCGACCTTAGCAAGGGACACCAAACTTTTCTGGACCTTGATCAGACGGACAAGTAAGGGTGAAACAGACCAGCTCGCTAATCACATTCCGTCGCAGTCTTGGTTCGATCACTTCAGTACACTGTATTCTGGGCCATGCGATGTAGGCATGGATGGACACCACAGCTTCCTATCACTCCACTCTGAGGACCCCGCTGGTGACACTTTTACCCTGGTGGAAGTTTCATCTGCCATAAACAGGCTAGTGCCCGCGAAGGCTCCGGGCCCAGATGGTCTCCCCGGTGACCTGTTCTTGGCTGACCAGGATAAATGGGCTGAATACGTCCTCCTCCTTATCAATTCTATCGTAAGAGCATGCCCAGTCCCAGAGTCATGGAAGGGTGCGGAGGTTGTTCCAATCTTTAAGAAGGGGGATAGAGCGGCACCCTCGAATTATAGACCAATTAGTCTTATTGATAGCATGCAGAAGTTAGTTGACAGGGTCATTCTACAAAGAATTCAATCCTGGGCTGAGGAGAAGGACATTCTCTCCCACCTCCAGGCGGGGTTCCGAGCCAATACTGGCACGATGGACCAGGTCTTTAGACTGTTTCTGTTATATTGGAAGGTGGTAGTCTTAGGCAAAGGCAGTCTTTATCTCGCTTTTATTGACTTAAGGACTGCCTTTGACCTGGTTCCCAGGAATAGGCTGTGGAAACACTGCAAGGCATGGGCATGCCCCCAATGATTCTTAACCTATTAGTGAGGCTTCACGAGTGTAATTATGCCCAGGTACGATGGGGGTCCCAGGGGCAGCTTACTGAAAGATCGCAGTAAACAGGGGAGTTCGCCAGGGCTGTGTGATGGCACCCACCCTGTTCTCCTTGTATATGAATGGGGTGGTCAGCTTCTTACAAGAAGTACCATCTGATGCCCCGGCCCTGGCTGGCAGCAAGGTGCCCACTCTCCTGTTTGCTGACGACACACTGTTGATTTCCAAGACCCCGATAGGACTCCAAAAACTCCTGAACAGGTTTCAAAACTTTTGCGACAAGTGGGGGCTCGTTATTAATACATCGAAAACAAAATTCATGACCTGCAAGCCCCACAAATCATTCAAAAACAATATCCTATTAGATGGGTCACCCCTAGAGAGAGTCACCATGTTTGATTACCTGGGGGTACGGCTCTCAGACAATATGCGTTGGAGACCCCATCTCAATAAAATGCTCCTGAACCACAAACGCGCTGCCGGGACACTAAGTAGAGAACATCGCTCCTCATTTACGAGACCCGTTGCCTGGGCGCTCATTGTGTACGGAGCAAAGGTAGTGAGCTCGGCTATGTACGGTGCTGAGCTTTGGGGTTTCGACAATTTGGACGAAATCTGTAGATCTGAACACAAGTTCCTTAGGGAACTGACTATGTTGCCCCAGGGTACCCCTCTAACCCCACTGTTACACGACTTGGGCAGGCGTCACTTTAAGGACCAGGCAAAGCTCCGCCCGTTACTCTACTGGGCCCGCCTTAGGAACACCCCGGAGCTTTCTAACTACGCGGAAGCCTTTGCGGAAGTACTCCGCCTGGATGTCAATAAGGGCATCAATTGGATCTCTAACCTTAGGGCCCTAATGACATCACTTGGCCTTAAGGACTTATGGGATGCCCAAACCCCACCGAGTAAATCCGATCTTAAAAGGATCAATTGGGACTGGGTAGATGCCAGAGATTTTAGTAACCCTAACATGGGCAGACTTACTGAAGAATTTTTCCAGTTCAAACACACTAGCGGCCTCGAACCCTACTTGGACGTAGTCCAGGTCCCTAGAGACAGGGCACTATTCATGCAATTCAGGTTTGGCACACTTCCAGTCCGGGCATTCACTGCAAAGTGGTGTCCCCCATACCAAACGACCGAAGAGTGCCCTTCTTGTGGGTCCACAAAGGAGAGTGTCGCACACTTGATGTTCGTTTGCCCAGGGTATGCCACAGCAAGGTCCAGGTGGCTTGTGCCTATTTGCAAACAACTTGGCACCCTGGACAACCAAGTGGCTTTACGCATACTAAAATCGGATTCAAGAACACTCTTTGTCTGTGGCATTGCAAAATTCCTGGGCTGCGCCTGGAAGATCAGATATAAGGCCTTACAAAGCTTAGCCCGTTTAAGATCCTGATTTCCTTTTGGCATGTAAAGTAGTTTGAAGGGCTATTCTACTGGTGTTTTAAATTCTCAGTCCTATGGATCAATATGCATTGTCTGTTATTATGTTTTAATCTTTTTAATGCACTATTTTAGCTTGTAATGAGATGCTTTTAGGAGTATATAGCTATGTTTCGATTGTTATTGTGTTCTTACCACTTTTAGCCAATATTTTTATGGTATTGATGCACTGTTTTACGCTTTTATGATATTTATATCGAAATAAAGCTATACTGACTGACTGAATTCACAAGGAGTCATACCTCTACTTGTCCTACAAAATGACTGATGAAGGGAAAGAAACCAATCTCAAGAGATGAAAATGAAGGAATGCTCTTGGTAGACTGGATGGGACAAATGTTATGCATTTTCAGAGTCTTAGTTTCAGGAACAAAACCTGAAAGGCACTTGCAGATGTTTGGGAAGCCGCAAAGGGTAGGTAAGGAAAGGCCATCCGATCATTTCCTGGAGGAGGACCAGGAACTACACCTGGCACCATCAGTGTTCAGAAAAGGTCTCAGCACAGAGACAGCATTGGTGAAAGCCACCAATGACACCTGAGAAACCCTGTGTTCAGGAGACACAGTGGCAATGGTCACTTTAAGACCATCCTGCCTTCCATATTAATGGAACGGTTGGCAGGTTTAGGGATGGTGGGGAATATTCTGAAATGGTTTTCTTCATTGCTATGTGGACACAGTAAAACTGTTCGCCTAGGTGACTTCCATTCGAGGGTTAAGTCAACTAAAGTAGGGGTATCTCAGAGCTCGTCTCGGAGCCTAACACCGTTCAATCTTTATATCACCACTTTGGCAAAACTGATTTATATCTACGATCTCAGATTCTTTGCGTAAGCAGATGATATGCATCCAATCTTAAAATTGAATCAGTACCCCCACCAGTTCTCTAGCTGTATGGCTGGAATCATGAGGTGTCTAGGAGAAAATTCTCTCACTTTAAATGGAGACAAAACCAAAATAGTCCTTTTGGAAACCAAAATGCAAGAATTATGTCCCCCTATATTAGGACCTGTACCACAGCCAGTCCAAGTAAGAAAATTGGGAGTCACATTAGACTGTAACCTTTCCTTCTTCCCTCACCTAAACAAACTAGTCTCCACTCGCATATGCATGATAAAAATTATTAGGAAAATCTTACCACTACTTCCCACTTGTTCCAGGATCATGATGTTCCATTCAATGACCCTCTCACGTCTAGATTACAGTAATTCTCCACTGGTAGGTCTCCCTAAATATGCCCTGGAATCCATTTCCTACCAGACTCAGTGTGCTGGCCACATTGCAACCAAGATGGCGGGGGAAGCAGTGTTCTCTTGAAGATCGCTGGGGGCGGTGAATATTTTACGGCATCAGCCTGGCAGCTTGTTCGGCAGGTCCAGGCATCTCCGACAGCCTTTGGCAATGTGTTTTCTGTGCCTTGGTTTCCTCTGACAGTATTTTCTCTGCCCCCTGGGTCATCAACTCTGTGACTCTAATAGGAGTTCCTTGCATGTTTTGGCCTGTGCCTGCTGATATTTCTGCTGCAGCAGCATCGGAATACATATGGCCTATTTTACTGGTTTGCACCTGTTGGTCCTATTGTTACTAGTCATCATGCATGTTATGGACTCTGCACTTACCATGCTTGCCTCGCATTTGTTCAGTGTTGGCCTTATATGGAGTGTCAGTTCACCTTTCTTGACCTAACCTTTAATTGGTGACTACATGTTCCTTTGGGCCTATGCACGGTCTATAATATCTGCTGGGGAGCCCACCACACATATAAAGCTGGCTCCTGACACACTTTTCTCCTCTGTCTAAAACACCTACTGGGTATGACGTTTCTGTCTGATCAGGGAATCTCTGACCTATTGGACCGTTTACTTTTACCTACCGGTACCTGACTTCAATACCTAAGGACCTCAACAATATGCACACTTACGTGCTCCAGTCCGGTGTGGTAGGCCTCTGCGTAGCTGGGCTTTCATCTACACGCACTGTGCGCAGTTCTCTTTTATTCACTTTCGTGCTCTGCTAATTGCATTAATAACCCAGATACTCACGGTATGATTAATGTCAGATTCCAAGCCCAGCAAGGATACAGAACAGAGAGGTACACTGAAAAGGACCAAACAGGACCTTCCAATTCCAGATTCATCAGTAAAGGAAAAATTGGACACACCTTTTACCTTGGAGAAAAATCTGAAAAAGCTTAACTCTGTTCACAATATCGCCAGTATCCGGAGGGAATGTAAAAACCTAAACATTAGGCTCTCGAATGTGACTTGATGAATAGGGACATGTAATGTTTCTCCTTTAAATGTATGTCGGTGGCTCATGTGGGGTTCCTCCCTTTGTTTGTATTAATGTCAAACCTGCTTGAATATATCCCTGTTATGTGCAGACCATATTATTACAATGTATATTACGAAATGCCAATAAAGATATGTTTAAAAAAAGAAATGTGGCTCTCGAATGTGAAGTGTAGGATCAGTACACTAGAAGATCGCAACAATGTACAGGATAAACCGGAAGCCTTAATTGATGGGACGAGAATGGACATCATTGACTCGGAGGACTGGAACAGACGCAGCAATCTGCTATTATTTGGTCTTCCTGAGGGTGGGGAGAATGAGGAACCCTCCACGATCACCTTTATGGAATCATGGTTATCTTCGGTTCTCAACATGGCTTTCCCCAAGGATGCTGAGCTGAAACGCGCTCACAAGAACCCCACCTTTCGAACGAAAAATGTTTCGTCTCCCAGACCCTGATTTTCAAACCACTGCATCATCAACATATTGACCAATCCTCTCTCATATGAGGAGAATCAAAACTTTGCTGTGAAAAGGATCAAAGATATCGATGTCCCAAGAATATGCTAGAGACACAATGCAACGTAGGAAAGGTTTTTTTAGCCCCCAGAAAGTATCTCAGAAAGAAGTCCATTCAATAATCCTTTTGTGGGCCCTTCTAAGTTTACGATTGTTTATGAAGGGAAAACCACTGTCTTTACTGATCCACGAGATCTTGAATTATTTCTAGAGAACAAATAGGAATCACTGATGGACGTAGTTCTAGGCCCTACTTGACTTCGACGTTCTGACCTTTTATGCCTCTAGTTGAGGTCTCTTGTTATCATTTTTATACTGTTGAGGGTATAATTGGCTTTTACTCACAACTTTATTTCTGTCTGTAACAATGTTTTTTCTTATAGGTAGAAGGTTACCATGTTTCATTGTTTTATACAGCCATGCCCCGAGGCAGTAGTTTCTCCATTTGGTGCCAGTTATTGCCATTGTCTTTCATATTTGTCAATTGGAGGTCCACCCTTTTGGCTTGTCATTTTAGCAGCACCTTTGTACTATGTGGAAGTTTCCTGTTTCATCCTGACAGCGGTATGTGTGGTTGTATTGGCAGTCTAAATTTACCACCTCCAGCCTTTTCACAACTGCTTTGCTATATGCAGTTATTGTTTGTGTGCTTTTTGTTTGATACACACATAATTACACATCACTCCATTCTGCTCACTCAGATTTCCCATTCACAGGTCTCCTTTCTATAGCAGTTGGTCTAGGTGGTGCGGAGGATTCTCTATCATCCTTGTCCCTTTGCCACCTACAGCTTGATTTTTAGGTCGAGCCTCGAGTAGCGCGCAAGCGCTGCTCTGGCGAGACTTTATGTAAGGGGGTTTCAGAAGCTGACCACACGCTCGTGCGTCGTGGCCTTTTTCGGGCGGTTACGCGCGCGAGCAAAAGGCCACGACGCACGAGCGTGTGGTCAGCTCTGCACGCTGCCGCGCTCGCCCCCGCTCCTCTCTCACGCTGCCGACGGCTTTCCGTCATGGCTCATTAAGCGCTCGCGGCACCCTAACAGCACGCGATCACTTTTGCGCGCACCACTCGCGGCACGCTTGTTTGTGTTAGGGGGGGTGGGTTATAGTGTAGGACTGGGGCAGCCCAGGCTCAGCTGAGAGGAAGAATGCGCGTTTGAAGAGTCCCCTGCGTTTGAAGTGCTTTTCCATACAAGGAAGCGGCAGTGACAGGGCAGAGCTACATTCCGGAGAGGCGCGGATTTCCAGCCCACAGGTTATCCGTGCGGGCTCTGGGGGCGTTGTCTCCTCCCTATTTCGCCCCGGGCTTTCCCGGTTTAGTCGTGCGGCTGCTGGCAACGGGCTGTGGGTGTTCCTTCCTCCCTCCCTCCTAGCGGCGGGGGAGGAGTGCGCAGGACTCAGGGATTGTTTAAGCTCACCCTGGCATTCCCTTCTGCGGCTGCGGGAGATTGCGTATGACCAGCCCCTAGTGCCCTACCTCCCGGACGCGCACATCGGCAGCATGTCCGGCATGATCCGTATCGTTATCGAGGGCCCCGGACCCTGGGGCTTCAGGCTCGTTGGTGGGAAGGACTTTGACCAGCCTCTCACCATCTCCAGGGTAAGTGCTCAGTACACCCGTTTTCCCGGGCGCTCGTGCTCTGCTCCCGGCGTCCATTCTTATCTCTGCTTTGCAGCCAGGCCCTCCTTTTATTTCCGACTTCAGAAAACGTAGACAGAGTAGCTTCACACGGCAAGGCTTCTGCTGTCTGGTGCTTCAAAATATTCGAACTACCCGCCTAAAGTGTGCGAGCGAGGGGGGTGCCAAGAAGAGCAGAAATACCACCTCCTGCCACCTCTCTAGTAGCTCGTTGCTGATGCCCAACTGTTGCGTCCTGCTCCTTGAACGCAGTGGCTGCAAATGCTGCCTGGGAGTGGTCAGTCGCCACACCTATCATCTGCGCTGCTCTAGTGAGCCGGTGTTTACCGGAAACAGGAGGCTTTCCCACACCTTTGACTCCAAACGCGTCCTCGAGAGTTCCCGCTGAATATGAGCGTAGACCCCGTGACTCCAGCAGGGCAGCCTGCTCTTTAACTTAAAAGCTAAAATCCTCTTGTCATCCACTAGTTGGTGTGCGATTCATGGTGTGTAGGGTGCTTTTGTTTAGTCATATTAGTTATCTTACAGGAAAAGTTAAAGTCCTTTATATAAACCGCGTAGCGTAGGATCTGTATAGACCTATGCACACCCTGTTTTTCTCTTATAAAGGCATTACTTTCGCCAGAGGTTTGAGGTTTTGGATGATTGGCACACGTTTTTTTCTTCTTCTAAGGGAAAGAAGACCAATAATCAAGTGGTGAGTTTAATACTAGCAGGGGTATAGCTTACGGTGCCGGAGTGTACCCGTTTTTTAACGTATTATCTATCATAGAAATTCAACACTGCTGAGTTTGTTCTTTGTTTAAACCTTCTAAAGGTGAAATTATGAGACCAGTCAGACAGCGAGAGAGAGAGCGAGCGTCTGCATATGGATAAACCACGATTCGTACTTTGGCAGCTATTTTTTCCTTCCAAACAAGCTTTATTTGATTATGTAGGTTTCTTCAAAGCGATATAACGGTGGAGTTTGGACATTATCACATTAAACCGAGGCACATATAAGCATTCATATGGTATGCTTTAAAAGTGGGTAATGTTAAAGTTGGAATCTCATTAGAATATTGAAAGATGTTGGATACTAAATGATGCGCCTCAACCATCGTAATATTTTTGCACAGTAACATTTGAGACATAATAATACATGTTAATCATTATAACCATTTTGAAAACTGGGATAGTAACTGGGAGGGGGGAAGGGACAACTACTGACTGGGGAGGGAGAATGAAGGGCATGGAAAGGGTAATGGGATAAAGTGCCTAGAGAGTGGAGTGGCGGTAACTAATGGCTTGATGTGTGATGATTCGACTGATAACTAGTGAGGATCAGTGTTTCAAAAGTGTCGGTGGGAAGGGAGAGAAATCAAGGTGGGGGATTTTGGCAACCATCCTTTTCAGGTGCTCAAGGAGGGAGTTCAAAGTTGCTGCCAAAGGGTGTTTATGGAGGTTTTCTCCTCAATGCAGAACTCCCCACATTTAGGCCATTTTAAGAGAGTTGAGAACCAAGATGTAGTGAAAGAGGTAAACTTGGACTTCCATTGTAGAGTTATCGCTCGTTTTGCCAGAAGGAGCACAAAATTGGCTAAACGAGAACCAGACCTGTCTTTCTTGGGCCTATTGTACATGTCTAGTGCTACAGAAGGCCAATCTAAGAGATAGGTTTGCATATGATGGATGTAAGCAGGTTTTGTGTTGTAAGTCCAAAAGAGGTTGTGGAGGGGACAGCTCCATTGCATACGCATGAGGCCAGCATTTTCGGTTGAACGTCTGAGATGCATAGATGCCGCCTGCAGAAAGTATTTTTGCAAGTCGAGCGCTGTTAGGTAGGCTCTGTGGAGTACAAAGTACTGTATTCATTTAAATTTGACATTTTTAGATATAAGCTGGGAGACCTCTAGAGTGAGAGATCATTCCTTATCATGAAAGACTCTACCTGCCTCATCCTCCCACCACTCTCTAAGGTAAACTAGCATAGGGATGCCAAGGGGAGAAGAGTTCTATAGAACCATGAGATGTGTCTGAGTTCTAGATCCATGGCTTCGATGATCAAGTGAGGTTCGCAGATGGAATCTGAGATGTTCCAAAGCCACTACAGGGCACAATGGAGAGTATTGCAGAGTAAGAATTGACCCAGACGGAGCTTGTGTCTGTGAGCTCTGGTAAGGGGAGCAAGTGGTCCTCACCAAATAGGCCAACCATTGTCAGAAGATTAGACTTGTGCCAGTGAGTAAGAGAGGTCATGGTAGTTCCGGTAGGTGTAGGGAGACTGTTGGGATCTCGTGGTGGGGTCTCGTGTCACCTGCATTCTTTTCCTTGTGTTCCCTGCGTGGAACGTAGAATGCTGCAGTTCTGGCAGTTGCTGTCGGGATGCTGCGGAGACCAGATGAATAAAGGAGAAGACTAGAAACCTACCTGCTGTGTGTCTTCTTTTCATTGGCGACGAGAAGTTGTCTGGTCCCCAGTTTTCCCTCCGTTTGCCGCTGGAGAGTGTTGGCGACGTTTTGGCCGTCCCTGCTGGTTCCAGTGGTGAGGACCCGTTCGGCGTCCCTGGAGTCAATCCTGTGAAGAGCCCTCATGCTGGTTGTCTTCGCTGGTCATGCTGCGCTTTTCCGGAGGTTTGCGGTGAGGTTTTTCCTCTTTTTCCGGCCAGTTCAGGTCTCGACTGCGAGGGGGACTGTTTGCGCACGCGCAAGCACGCGCGTCACTCTGACGTTCCCGATCTTTATTGTTGTGACGACCGGCGCGTGTGTCGGCGCGCGTCACGCTATTGTGGGAATTGAGTACGAGTCAGCGTTGGCATAGCAACCAGCGCGCATACCAGCCCCTGTTGTTGAACTCTGTTAAAAGTTTTACTTAACGTAGTGACAACCGGCGCGCAGACCGGCGCGCGTCACTTTTCATCCTCAACTTCCTTTCATCCCCAACTTCCTTGTGACAACCTTTGAGTGGGATTTAACACAAAGCTGATAGGATATGAAACTCCATGCTGAAAAGTATACATCTGCTTAAGCTAATCCAAGCAGTTTAATGTGTTACACCTGCATGTGCTTATTTTTAACGGTGACATGCATACATGGTGGCACTAAAACGCGTGGCAGTTCAAAAAATACAAGGCAGTTAATTAATACAGTTTCAATATTAAAATACGTGACATAATCTGCAAGTTAACCACTTGTTGTGGTGATCTTCGTGGCAGCAACTCACCCACGCACAGTCAGTAGATGGATCACATAATGGCACCACCTCCTTTTTTGCAGTCACCAGGCACTCCTCCTATTATTTGGCAGCAATGGAAGGAGACATTTGAAGCCTATCTTGAGGCGATTGAAGGGGACACTTTTATTTCAAAGAAAAAGAAAGCATTACTTGTATATAACTTGGGCGCTGAGGGCAGGACCATCTTAAAGACTTTACCCCTAGAAACTGTAAGAACATGTGTTAGTAGTGGTGAGGAAGGGGACTCCTTAATTATAGACGACTATGCTTCACTTATTAAAACTCTGGATAAAAGATTTAATCCCAAAAGGAACATTGTACTGGAGCGTCACAAATTTTTGCAACGTGCTCAGATTCCTGGTGAATCAATTGATGATTTTGTAGCGGCTCTCAGAACTTTAGCTGTCACTTGTAATTATAGAGAGTTCAGAGACGAAATAATCCGTGATCAGTTAATCGAGCGCACCTGCAATAAAAAGATTCAGGAAAAACTTTTAGCTTCAGAAGATCCTGATTTAGAAACTGCTCTCATTTTAGCCAGAAGTATTGAGCATTCCCAACTATGCATGAAAGAGATCAGTGGGTCTGCGTCCAGCGAGGTTAAGTTAGTCAGTATTAAACCTACAAGTAAACCTACAAAAGGAACTAGTACAAATGTATCTAACAGTTCCTCATCTGCATCCAGTTTGCCTAAGTGGAAATCTGAAAGACCTGAAAACCTGACCTCTCATGTTATCGATGTGGGAGCAGATCTCATCTGGGAAATTTTAAATTTTGCTTTGCTATTAATCAAACTTGCTTTAAATGTGGTAAGAAAGGACATTTGGCACGTATGTGCAAAGCTACCATTGCACATAGGGTACAGTCAAGAACTGTGAAGGCTATTGAGGAAGAGTATGTTGACTCCGTGAATGAAAATGAAAGTTATGAATTATTAATGTTGTCTTCTTCCTCTACTCAATCGGATGGTGTGGTAGAAATCGCTTCTATTGTTGAACCGCATAAAAGAAAATCCCCTGCGTGTGCCATAAATTTAAACGGCAGCAGTATAAAATTTCTGGCGGATTCTGGTTCTCCTTTTACCCTTATAAATGCCAAAGACTTTGAGGGATTGGGTGACATTCCTGTCGAGCAGTCCAACATAAAAATCTTTGCTTATGGTGGTAAAAGGGTTGAGGTTCTAGGCAAGTTTGTGGGCAAGTTGGAGTTCAAAGGGGATTTGGCACAAGGGACTGTTTACGTTGTAAAGGAAGGTGCAAATTTATTGGGGTGGGAGGAGCAGGGTGAACTGGGCATCATCCTTGATCCCAATCATCCTGACATGGTGTTATCTAAACACGATGCCAAGCATTTTTATTCCAATCTTCCTGAGGTTACCCCTGTTCATACAATTTCTGCAAAATCGTTATCTAAGAGTGATTGGACCCTGAGGTATCCCGAAATTTTTAATGGGGAATTGGGTAAACTCAAGGGTTTTCAGCACCGCATTGTTTTGAAGGAAGGTGCAAAAGCTGTTGCACATAAAGTGCGCAAGGTACCTCTCAGTATGCGTGGTGAGCTTAAACAGGAACTAGAACGGTTGTGTTCTTTGGGTGTAATTGAACCCATTGAGGGGTCTGAATGGTTGTCCCCCATCGTTTTGGCGCGCAAGGCTGACAAGTCTCTCAGGATGTGTGTGGACTTGCGCGACCTAAATTCCTGCATATGGGTGGACCGTCAACCCTTGCCCAACATCAATGAGATGTTGTCTACACTAGAGGGTGCAAGGTATTTTTCTTCTCTTGATATTTCCGCTGCTTATCATCAAGTAGAATTGTGTAACGACTCAAGACATCTCACGTCCTTTGTGACACCTGAAGGTGCATTTCGCTATGTACGTATGCCGTTTGGTTTGGCATCGGCTTCTGCAGTGTTCCAGCGTCTCATGGGGACCTTGTTTAAGAACACTGCAGGAGTCGTGTTTTTCCAAGACGATATTTTGATCTACGGTAAAACTGAATTAGAGCACAATTCCAGGGTCAGGGAAGTACTGGACATTGTGAAGTCTAGTGGGTTGACGTTGAGAGAAGACAAGTGTAGGTTTTTCCAAGATGGTGTGGACTACCTAGGGCATCACATTTCCGAGAAAGGTGTAGAACCCAAAATTAAACTTCTTGATGCCATCCGAAATGCACCTGAACCACAAAACAAAGACCAGCTTCGTTCCTTTCTAGGGCTAGTTGAGTATTACGCTAAATTCGTGGCCAATTTCTCTGATAGGACGGTGTGTTTGCGTGAGCTTCTAAGGAAGAATGTGAAATATATATGGTCAAACCAATGTGCTCGTGATTTTAAGTTATTAAAAGAAGCAATTGTGCAAGCACGCCCACTTAAGTTATTTAATATTAATGATTGCTGTATTGTTACCACCGATGCGAGCAATGTGGGTCTTGGGGCTGTACTTATGCAGAAAAGATCTGATAAAAGGGAGGAGACCATTGCTTTTGCATCTAGGGCACTGCGTGGAGCGGAGAGCACTTATTCCACAATTGAGAAGGAGGCCCTAGCCTTGTGGTGGGGTGTACAGTATTTTCGCAATTTTCTGTGGGGGAATGAATTTGTTCTGAGGACCGACCATAAACCACTGGTAGATCTTTTTACCACTAAGGGTGGGGGCAGGGCCACTCCACGTATAGCCAAGTGGCAGTACAGGTTAAATGAATTTAATTATCACCTTGAGTACGTGGCTGGTGTGAAGAATCAAGTAGCCGATTGCTTGTCCAGGTTACCACTTTCTGAATCTGCATGTGACTCTATTGGTGAGGATTTGGAAATGGTGTGTGCTGTCAGTGGGGTAGCCGACACAGGCGTTGCTTTGTCTGAGATTGATTGGAAGTTGGCTTTGTCTGAAGATCCTGAGATCATGAAAGTGATTGATTTTGTGGTCCATGGCTGGCCTAACAATGTGGATTTGGCTCCCAATCTCATTCCTTTCAAAAGAATATGTGATGAGTTGTCCCTTGTCGACGGGATCCTGCGTAGAGGTGGGTTGTTGGTGGTCCCCATGACCATGCGCAAGAAGGTGTTGGATCTGGCTCATGAAGGTCATCTGGGCATTCGTGCCATGAAGCGTAGAGTTCGGGAGGATTTCTGGTGGCCAGGTGTTGATAGGTCCATCGAACACTGTGTTCGTGATTGTAGTGCATGTGTTTTGAGTGACAAAACTCAGGTAACTTACCCCTCTTCCATCAATCCCATAGCTGTAAAAAACTCACCTTGGTGTAAGTTAGCCTTCGATGTTGCTGGCCCCTTTGGGGGTATGGGTAGTTCTCCCAAATATGCCTTGGTGTTAATCGACTATATGTCTAGGTGGCCAGAAGTTAGGTTTGTGGATGGCATGAACTCTGCAACGATCATAAATTTCTTCAAGGATGTTTTTCTTCGGGAAGGTTTTCCTGAGGAGTTGGTGACCGATAACGGGACTCAGTTAGTGTCTGCAGAAATGCAGGTATTTCTTAAAGAACATGGCATCAAGCACATCCTCACCTCTCTATATCATCCTCGCAGCAATGGTCTGGTAGAACGCCTTAACCGTGTGATCAAGGATCAGTTACAATTGGCTTTTGTAAATGGTCTGCACTGGAAGGAGGGGATCTCTAACATGTTGTGGGCAATTAGAACCACCCCCACTCAAGTACTGGCATGTCTCCTTTCACTTTATTAAGGGGTAGGGTCGCTGGTTCAAAGTTGAACAAAGATTGGATGTCAAGGAAGGAGGTGGATCCGCTGAGGTTAGGCATGGTAGCTGATGTCAGGGCTGCTGCTCAAGCCAAGTATGCATCGGATTGTGTCAGGGTATCGCCGGTATGTCAAGGGGATTGGGTGAGAATCAAGAAACCTGTTCTTGTTCGTAAGGGATCCTCCCGTTTTTCTGCTCCTGTTAGAGTGAGGGAGGTAAGAGAACATGTGGTTGTGTTAGAGAATGGAAAGATCTGGAACAAGTGTGCTGTCTCAGTGGTGCCTGAGTCAAAAGCTGAGTTCGTAAGAGGTAAATTCGGGTTCACACTCCTTGCAGGTCTCTGCCTCCCATGGGAGAAAGTTCCATGGTTCCCATTCCTGTCAAGGAAGTTATTCCTCGAGCAACCTCTTCTAGAACAAGAGTTGTTCCTCCTAGATTTCGGGACTATGTTAGATATTGATTTTTGTTGATTTGCCCATCTGTCACTTCCGCAATTCATTTGTTTTAATTTTCCTATGCTTGTCAAGAATGTATTCATTATTTCATTGTTTCCATGTGAAGGAAGGGGGGTGTGTTGGGATCTCGTGGTGGGGTCTCGTGTCACCTGCATTCTTTTCCTTGTGTTCCCTGCGTGGAACGTAGAATGCTGCAGTTCTGGCAGTTGCTGTCGGGATGCTGCGGAGACCAGATGAATAAAGGAGAAGACTAGAAACCTACCTGCTGTGTGTCTTCTTTTCAGAGACCGAGCAAGAAAATTGGCAGTTCATATGGGGTGAATTTCTTAGTCAGGTGCAAAGCATGCAAGTAACAGTACAGCGCATCCTGAGACGACAAGGCTGGAAATGGGATCGCCTACGATCCGAGAGTAATCATATGTTCAGATTTTTGTGTTTCAGCAGTGGTGAACAAGTAGATGTCTTTTCAAGAGAGAGGCCTGAAAACCACCTCTTCAACCATTAAACTTGGGCTGTGAGATAGTAAAACTCTAGATGTGGAGCACCAAAACCACCCTCATTGTTTGGGTGACAACATTTTGTAAGAGCTACCCTCTGTCTATCCGCACCCCAGATCACTTCGCCAAGGAGAGATCTAGCCAGACTGGTGCCTAGGACTGCATTAAAGCCCCCCCCAAGGATTACAGTAGATGAGTCCAGGGTGCAAGGTGTCCTAAGAGGTGCATTAGAAACACGTATTGATCAGATTTGTGGGCGTAAATGCTGCCCAGTAATAGGGGCATACCCTCTAGTATACTCTCAACAAGCACAAATCTACCCTCAAGATCTGCAACCAGGATGGAAATCGAGAATAGGTCACTTTCCCGGTTCCAGATTGTGGCACCGCGGGCATAGGCTGAATAGTTCGATGTGCCAGTGCCTCTGAAGGTGGGGCTTTCCTCTGGAGCCATGTGGGTTTCTTGTAGGAAAGAGATTTGTACCCGTTCAAAATAGAGAAGGGGGTCAGGCAAGGCTGTGTCCTGGCGCCTTTCCTGTTTACACTATATACTAATGGCTTGGAGAAACAGCTGGTGGAGAGGTGCCAGGACCTACCTCAAATATTTAGCTGTCCCATACCGGCCCTTCTCTATGTGGATGACGCTGTAATAATGGCCCGAACCCCTTTAGGTTTACAAAGGGCTCTAGACCAATATAACATTTTTATGAACAACTTAGGGCTTAGAGTCAATGTTTCAAAAGCCTTTATTATGAGCTGTGGCCCAGGTAAGCGGAAGCACAGGGATCTTTTTATAAACAGTCAAAAAGTGGAATCCACAATAACCTATCCCTATCTAGGTATTTTAATAGACCAAAAGGGTTCCTGGCGCCAGGCTATTAAAGCAAAAAAAAATTTATTTTTATGAACGCCAGCTTTGGTTAATTTTTTGAAAAAGTTAGGCAAGAGACCCCCTGTAGAGCTGCTCCACATCTATCAAGCAAAGTGTGTAAGTACAGCTACTTATGGCGCCGGAATATGGGGATATTGCGATGTCAAAGAAATACAGAGGGTGGAAAATGCTTTCCTCCGATTCCTGCTGGCTGTTCCACGTTGCACATGGACACATATATGTCATGCTGAGCTGGGCCTCCCTGTATAACTGACATAATAAGAGCTCAGCCAGCCATGCTTTGGCATCAGGTTTGGACTTCCCCTAAAACCATGTTCAATCAGAAAGTGATAAAAGACAGCCTAGCATTAGATCACTCACAAAAGATTAGGTGGTTACAGTATATTAAAGAATTCATGACTGATTTGGAACATCCAGAATATTATACCAACCCCTCACTACTGGGTGCTATATCTAGGAAGGCCTTCAAAAACAAGCATTGGCATAGCCAATAGGTCTCGCCTTTGGGACCTTAGAAGTGTTTAGTTACCCAGCACAATATCCTTGGTGCAACAACATCAAGTGTTGCATGGCTAAACACTTATAAGGTCCCAACGGCGAGACCTATTGGCTATGCCAATGCTTGTTCCCTTTCCCTCGAGTGTACCTCGTCTCCCAGGGACTTTCCTGTTCCTGTTACATGGGGTGGATTTCGCTTTCCTTCCTTTCTTTCCTTCTCTCAATTTCACACCATACACAGCTATGACAGTTGCGCTCTCTCTTACCTGCTACCTTTTCTTATCCTTTGCCGGGGGCTCTCTCTCTCTCTCAGTCATGTGGTGGTCTTACTGCAATGTATGATCTTCTTCTAACACATGTTCTCACAGCGCTATCTACTCCCTTTTTCATAGGTTTTGAGTATGTTCCTATCCCTTAGGTCCTCATTGAAAGTAATATCTCTTAACGCCAAAGGGTTAAATCATCCTGTGAATGTAAGAACATCCTTGATTATTGTAAGTCTTTGGGGGAAAGGGGGCTGAGATCTGATTTTCCTACTGGAAACCAAAATAGGATATAAAGAAGCCCTCTCTATGCAACATGGTTGACGTGCTCTGCTGCCTCAGTGTAAAGACACTCATTTCCTGTTCCTCCAGTTAATCTATAACTTTTGCTGAACATCAAGATGAGGGGAAATGGCTGTTCTACTGCTTAGTGTGACTCAACAGAAGTGTATGCTGTAAATATATATGCGCCCAATTCTGACACTCCTCAATTTTGGTTGTCTCTTTCTGCCAGGTTAGCTCTCCTTCCCTCTGACTCCTGTATGTTATGTTATGTTAGTGAGACTTGCATAGCATGAACAAATCACCCTCAAAGGGGTCTCTCAGCGCTTGAGCACATGATTAGGAAGAGGGAATCAGAAGAGCCAGGTCTTGAGTAATTTTTTTAAACCGGCGAAGTCAGAGCAGGACCGAATATGAAAAAGCACTCCGTTCCAGTGGTGGGAAGCGAGATAGGAGAAAGTTCGCCCACCATATTTGATTGTGTGTATGTGACAAATGAATAACAAGAGTTGCCTTTTGGAAGTGAGGTCATGAGTAGGCAGATATGGCTGGAGTTTCTCTTGAAGGTACCTACCTGCTCCCTCACAGAGAGGCTCTCATCTGTTATACTGGGTGGAAATTTTAACTTACCAGTGGACCCGACCCTGGATAGACAATTGGCATGTGCTTATCAACATCCTCGTACTCACAAACATATGAGTAAAATGTGTTTATCCCATGGCCTGCCTGATGTTTGAAGAATGCATAATCCAACGGGAAGTAATTTTACTTTCTTTACCTCTCCACATAATACCTTTTCAAGGATTGACTACCTCTTGGTCGACTCCCCTGCTGCAAACCTCATTTGACCAGACTATAGAACTGATTGTCATTTCTGACCATGCAGCTATAACTGTTTCTTTACAGATTTTGCCCATACAACCAAAGAATAAGTCTTTGTGTATGAACCCTGAAATATTGGAACAGGCTGATAATGTTCAAGATCTGGACAAAGCTCTGCCTGAGTTTATATTAATCAATTCACATTCTGTTTACTCTCCAGTATCTTTTTGGGATGCCATGAAATCTACAATTAGAGGGGAAATTATTAGTCATATGACAAATAAAAACAAGATAATAAAAGCCTCCTTGGATTCCCTTACAAAAGATATCACAGATAAAGAAATATTATTTAGGCAAACCAATGACCCAATGGTTGCGGTGTCTCTCCGGAATCTTAAATACAAATATAACTCGATAGTCCCTAAACATGCCCATCTTTGGGTCCAAGCCCAGAAGGGGAAAAGCCTTTTTCTTGAACAAAGCAGGTAAATCCTTAGCCTCCTATTTAAAATTTAAAAGTAAAGCCAATGATATAACTACAATTAAAGACTCCTCTGTCTCTCTCAAAACCAAAACCTCTGACATCTTAGAAATGTTTAGGCACTTTTATGCCAGTTTAGTTAATTAACATGGAAGTCAAGATATATGCCAAAATGCTGGCTAAAGGGTTAGAACCGTTTGTTACTAAATTGATTCATCTGTCTCAGTCCGGTTTCATCAAAGGCAGATTGGTGGCCGATAATGTGCGCACATTTTTGAAAAGGCGTCCCTCCGGAAATCACTAACTTCTGTCGCAATAGCTTTAGATGCCGAAAATACATTTGATAAGGTCTACTGGTTTTATCTGGAATTTATTTTGAATCGGGACAATCTAGGATCCTGCTTCGCTTATATGGTTATTGCCTTATATGCCTCGCCTACAGCAAGGAATCAAAATAAAGTGTACCACATCTTCTCCCTTCAATTTGCAACAAGGCACTAGACAGGGCTGTCCCTTGTCCCCCCCTACTTTTTCCTTTAGCCATAGACCCGTTAATTTGTATGATGAATGACTTGGCTGCTATCAAAGGTTTCAGCTTCAACAATATCTGCTTTAAAGTAGCATCACATGCGGACTATATTTTGATTTTCTCAGCGGATCCTGATTTGGCCATACCAACTATTCTGAATATTATCTTGTTTTTTGCCCCTTTCTTGGGCTATTCCCTAAATAGAGATAAGGCACCCACTCAATAGCCACTGTCTCTCTTCCAGGGCGGAGTGTTTGGGTCTTTCCTGGCAGTCTAGCTATCTAAAATAGCTGGGTATTTGGCTCAATCGTGATCTATCAGATGACCCGGCTTATAGGGAACAAAAGACAATCCCTAAAATTAAAGACATATAATCTGCCTGGCCCCCTAACTATTTTTCATGGTGGGGTAGACTGTAATCCTTGAAAATGATCATTACCTCCATGGTGAATTTCCTATCTATTATGCTTCCTTTCAGACTATCCCACTCGTTCGTCTCCTCCCTTGATAAAATCAAATCCAAATTCTTATGGAGTAATAAAAAGCCTAGAATGTCCTATAAGAAGTTAAGATTCAACTTTAGTGAAGGTGGCTGTAAGTTGCCTAATTTGTCCCATTACCGAACTGCCGTCTTGGCTCCTCAGGGTGCCTGGTGGCTTGTTCTTTCCACATGGTGTCCCCCTTGGTTAAGCAATGAGCAATGCCTTTGCTACCCCTATTCACTGATGGCACTACTTACAATGTACAAAATCCCCTGGGCACACTCTTGTCGCATTATGCTCCATACTCTGAATGACTTAAAGTTGGCCGACAAATGTTTGATGGGAGATTTCTCCAAATCTTCTCACATGTTTTTAAGGAATAATAAAAAGCTTGCTAGGCATTCTCCCCGAGATGTGTCATAATTGAGTGGCCAAAGGTATCAACCTGATTTGTGACCCTTATGCAGATTCAGAACCTCTCTCATTTGTGTCTCTTCAACATAATTTTGCTTTCTCTGACTTGGACGTCTATAAGTTTTTAAACTTAAAAAACTACATTACTAAACTGGGCTCTTTACGACCACCAGCCCTTATAACCTTTCTCTCTGTGTGTCTCCATTCAGGGCACATGGCTCGAGAATATATAAATTGTTACAAATATCTATCAGGACTTCGCCCCTTCCAGTCCAATCTAAATGAAACAACTATTTCTATACTCGTAATTCTGCCTCTCCAAATCCTCAAACTTGCTCTCATTTGATAGGAAACAAGCTAATCCCATCTCTTACTTCAAACAGAATGTTTCACCTCCTATCATCTTTACTGGACCCCCTCCAAACTCTACATCCACTTACATCTAGTGAACTCCAATACTTGCTGGTCCTGTAGGAAATATTGTGGCAACTTAGAACATATGTTTTTTGATTGTGAACTGTTGTTTTCCCATTGTAAGGATATCCAGTCTCATCTGTGTAAAATTTTTCATACAAACATTGTTCTAGATCCCACCACGGTAATCCTAGGCGCTTATGCCTCTGCTAGTACTCCTTTGATTTCAGAATTGGATTTGGCCCTCCTGGACCTGTTACTAGCAATAGCTATAAAGGTTATCCTCCTTGACTGGAAATATTTTAATCAAGGTTCTTACCATACTTGGTGTGCCTGAGTCACGTTTCTAAGGAGTACTCATTCCACACAAATGATGGTGCCTGGTATCCCCAGAGTATTGCAGAAACTGTGAAGCTCTCTCGACTCGTTTATCACACAATCACTGTTACCCTCACAAAGTGCTGCTTGAATGACTCAATTAAGTTACTTATTATCCCTTCTCTCTCTGTCTTGGAACCACATGTGCTTTTATGCTCTAGGCCTTTTCTTTTTCCTTGCTTGTCTCTCTGTCCTTCCCTCTTCTCTTCTACCTTTTTTCTCTATTTCTGTGAGTGGTTATTATGACTGTGCTTTACTGGATCACCTGCACACTTTAGTTTTACAACTACTCTTAGTATTTAGATTTGCTTGTTTGATCATTTCATGGTATGTTTTCAATCTCATCTATGGTGATGTCTACAGTTTTCGTAGATTGTGCATTATTATTAGCCACCGGCGTGATCGATATGTGTAATTTACGAGTTACTGACTTCTTGTTTACCACTCTGTATCTGATGGCAACTCTTTCAATAAGATGGGGTAAACACCTGGCCAATCCTCACCGAGGAGAACACTGTGAGTCATGAGGGAACTTAGCTGAGGAATCGATATTTATTCTTCTAGGCTGTGAATGTCTGGTGATTACGGTGTATGCTACTATACACTGCTTAATTGACCTTGATATCACTCCCATGTACGTATGGTTTAATAAGGTTCTGTTTTGCTGGTTGCATAAAAACTCAATAAATATATATTTTTTTTAAAACAAGAAAAGAAAATCTTTCACTAAAATATTCTGAAACAAAGAAAAGCCTTAATTGACAGCTATGCATACACTTGAAGGGAGTGCACATGAGGAATTTTAAAACTAGATTAAGGTCCCACTGGAGCATCACAAATGGTATGGTAGAAACGTATGTGGCAAACCTTCAATGAAACACATCACAACTGCTGATTTTAAACAAAGATTGTTGGTCAGGCAAAAGTAGAATGGCCAAAAAGGTGACAAATATCCTTTTATAGTGCCCACCGTAAAGTCTTGCTGGGCCAAAGACAACACAAACAAAAGATGGCTGACGGCTTTGCCTGTAAAGGTATCACTGTCTTGGGCAGCACATCATGATTAAGAGAAACAACGGTTGAAGATAGGCCATTTGGTCCAAGAGATATTGAATTAATTTTAAATGAACATAAATTCAGTTTCTCATTTCATACGGTAATATTTTAGCAAATATAGGCGGGACACAAACATTGTAAGTCAAAAGATTTATTTTACAATACTTGAAAATATATAGATAGATTCGGTGCTCACAAATAAGTGAAGAAAGGGCGTCCTGTGGTGGGTAAAGGAGGAAATTGTAAAAGCATACATTGCATTGACAACATAGTAACAACTCCTTATATACGATTTACATTGGTTAGGAGTTTTGTTGTAAGAGGGTCGACGACGTTTCGATCTCAATTCATCATCAGTACCGGTATATGAGCAACTGATATCTAAAAAGTAAATAATATAGATTCAGAAAAAATGTGTCCTGAGAAAAATTGCCATATGAGGTATGTGACATAATAATTTATAAAATATAATATAGATTTGTAGGATGCAAGCCTTAATAGCCAAGGAGAAAAGGAAGAGTTGAGAAATTAAGAGGTTCGAGATGAATGAGTCGACAGGTAAGGAAGTGATTATATTAAAAAGGGAGGAGAATATTATCAACTGAGGAATCAATCAGCAGACAGGAATCAATCAAATGTAGTGTGCCTTAAGAAGTGAGGCACCTACAGTGAATTACTAGTGAAGCGGCTAGTCGTGGGTGAATCATGCCGAGGCACCTACAAAATCATACCTATAACGTGAAGTGTACTTACTCTACACGTCTATGGATAGTTGAACCGGTCAGTTGAACGTGGTATGGGGGCAGAGATGCCCTGAAGAAGTGTTTCCGATTAGACCAATCGGTGAAATTAATAGATGTACGTGGCGTACGTGTAATTGCCACAGGTGAAGTAAAAGTGCAATCACTTACTCGAAGGTATCCAATTCTGGTCAGGGGTATTTGGCTCCGGGGATGGTAGGCCTAGCAAGTAGATAGGGGAGTGAAGCCCCATTGCATATGAATACGAAGACAGCCACTGCGTAGTCAGTGGGCGGCCAGGATTATTCTAAGGAAAAACAACAAGTACAGGTCAGATTGGACAGGGCCCGATGTCAATTATACACCGTGAGATAGGGGACAGGTTCAAGGGAGGATCTTACTTCATTTAGAGTACCGCATGAGTCGGTAGATGAGGGGACGGGCAGACGCTCCATCGACGCTTGAAGGATGAGAGTGGGGCTAGCGACTAGACCGCCGTCCCGGAACCACGGGTGCGCATGCGCACGCAATTGTGTGCATGCAGTATGTTTGAGTGAAATTTTAATTATCAATTAGAGTCAATCATTGCTCGTGACGATTTGGTTTATGTGATTAAGTGCGGGAAACGGAATGGGAATAATTAAGAACGGAGTAATCGTAACGTTATGGGAATGCATTCGCAATTTGCGATTACCAAATTGGTCATCGCAATTTGCGAATGCAAATCCAAGGGTGCTAGGGGGCTTAAGGCCCCCCGAATCACCCCCAAAAAAGATAAGTGTGCACATGTGGCGCACATGGCACTTTGAAAAATGCCCTTTTGTGCATTTTTCAAAGGATTCGCAAATTACCATCAACTTGAAGTTGATGGTAATTTGCGATTCCTAAATGCAAAGTAACATTTAGTGAATGCTACATGCAAATTGCGATTCCCTAAATGCATTTGCAATTTAGGTAATCGCAAAAAATTGCGATTACCTATATTGCGAATGCAAAAAGGTACATACATTGCAAAAGGCCTTTTTGCGTTCGCAGACGGGCCGATTCACAGAATCGGCCCGTTTGCGAATGCAAAAAGCCTTGATACATCTCGCCCATGGAGTTTAGTATGCCTGAACTCAGAATCTAAAGTTCATCTTTTAGTAAGGATGATTTTTACATTCTGGGTTTGAAAATACCACTATTAGAAAGTAGGTATTTTCTTGCTTAGCCATCCAGTGTGCCTCTGCTAGGTTTGTGTATTGACTGTCTGGCTTTAGAGTGGCAGGGGCTGGGGATGTGCATTCTGTTCAGACAGCCACTTGGGGGTTGAGGTGTGTCCTGCCTTTCCAGGGTGAGTCAGGGCTGGGCTGAATAGACCTGGCCTGCATTCAGAGTAGGGGGAGGAGATTTCTTTCACACCTGAATGGGCCTGGTCTGCCTTGGACAATGATGTCTCCACCTCCTGCTGGGCAGGTGCACCAGAGGGGACAGAACTGGTTCTGGTTGGGCAAAGTCACTCCCTGCCTCCAGAGAACAAAGGATTTTGTACTATAAAATGTGGGGCCCAGACCCAGACTTTTAGATCACTTTTGGACTTCAAGAGGAAGCTCTGCCAAGGAAAAGAGCTGGAAGAAACTGGAGGAGTACTGCCCCTTTGCTGTGTGCTATCTGGGGTTGGCCTGCAGTAGCTGTTTCTGCCAAGGAAAGGAACTGTGTGTGTATCCTGCTTGAGAAAGTATCTCCAAGGGTTTGGAAGTGGAGCTTGCCCCCTGTTCAAGAGGTCTCAGAAACAACAAAGACCTCACCATCCTTCTGGGCACCGTCTCTGGAACCGCTGGTTTTAGTCACCGCAGAAGAAAGGAGCAGCTGACTCTGTCACCGAGTCCGTCGCAGGGTCCTGTGTCGTGAAGGCATCGCACAGCATCCTTGATCTCACCGACGCCATCTGGACGATCGTCACCGAGCTGTTGCTTGCACCGTGTCCTGTGGGCACCGCACTGCCTCGACTCACCCTGCCTGGACGTCACCGACACCGTCGCTGCACAACCCGAACATCGACCGGCTCTGTCGCCTGCACCGCATCGAGCACCGCCTCACCCCGCATTGTAAGCCTTTGTCTCACAGATGCCGTCTGGACGATCGTCCCTGAGCTGCTGACTGCACTGCGTCGCGAGAGCACCGCACCCTGCACCGCTTCCATTTTGCAACGCAACCGCGAAGGTTGCACCGACCAACTCGCACCAAAGTGTCGGCCACCACGAGAAAGGTACTGTTCACGAGTCTGTCAACGCTTTAGCGGGCCGGTACCGACGCGGTTGGCTGGAACTGTTAGACTCTGTTGGTTTCAGCATCGTGGTAGCCCCGGACGGAGCTACCAACTCAGAAAAACTGTGTTTTGTGGATATTTCTACAATTTTAAGGTTATCTTTCAAAGTAACTATTTTTACAGTATTGTATGTAGGATTTTTGTCGGATTTAGTCTTGTTGGTTTAGATAAAGTTTTGCTTATTTTTCTAAACTGGTGTGGTGTCCATTTGTAGTGTTTTCACTGTGTTACTGTATGCATGCACAAATGCTTTACACACTGACTCTGAGATAAGCCTGACTGCTTGTGCCAAGACACCAAGGGGGTGAGCAGGGGTTATTTTAGGGGTGTACCCCCCTTACCCTGACTAGGAAGAAGGGTCCCTACATTGACAAAGGTGCAAACCATTGCCAACTAGAGACCCCCATTTCTAACAGTTCTTTATCAGCTCTTTCAGCCTTTTTACGTTACCTGATCAGACATCTTTATTCAAATCACCTGTTGTGATGTGTTTTCAAAAATGGCTGACCCATATGTTCCGACCAACACCATTTGCGTTGCCTCTGTGGGATGTCAATCTAATTCTCACTTTTCACATGTGCACTCCATTTGAGCCAATGCACAGCTGCCATCTCTGACTGTTCACCTTTAAGACAGCGTTCCTCATAGCTATAACATCAGCTGATCGAGTGTGTAAACTACATGCACTTTCTGTCCAGAAACCATATAACACCTTCTTTCCGGGCAAGCGAGAGCTCAGGGCAAAAGTGCCATTTCTCTTGAAAGTTGTTACACCTTTTCACATCAGACAGTCCATTACCCTTCCAGCTTTCTTTGCCCCGGCTTATCCATCAAAAAAGGAAGAGGGACTTCATAACTTAGACCCAAAGAGAGCTCTGAGCTTTTACACTGACTATACCAAGGACCATTGGGTGGACGATAAGCTCTATGTGGGGTTCTCTGGGGTGAAGAAGGGAAAAGCTGTGCAGAAGAGAACCTTCTTCAGATGGATTGTCAGGTGTATCAAAATCTGCTACAGATTGACAGAGAACTAGCCTCTGGAAGACCTATGTGCTCATTCTAACAGAGGAAAGACTGTTGCCACTGCGCTGGCATGCAGAGTGCCAGTGTTGGACATCTGTCAGGCTGCTACATGGGCATCAGTTCACACATTCACAAAGCACTACTGTCTGGCTAGCCAGGTCCGGTGGGAGGGGCATTTTAATTGATCAGTCCTGCAGGATTTCCTGGTCTGAGCAATTCCACAGACCCACCACATGGGGAGGTACTGCTTTGGAATCTATTCACCCGGTGAGGAATCTGTGGTTAGAAATATCCATCAGAAGAGTTATTTATCTTTGGTAACGCTCTTTGTGGTGAACACTCTAACTGCAGATTTCTCACCAACCCACCCCACTCCCCATTCTGTGGAACAGACTTTTGTAGTCCATGTTAATAAGATTCCATCTGAGAGATCATCACACTGGCACTATCTGATTACTAAGCCTCTGTGTCTGACGACTCGGCAAGGTGTCGGAAAGAAGCTGATGTAAGCGTGCAGAAGTGGCGACTATGTTGGGGCCCCGACTTCACATCTGGGGCGGGACAGATCTGCCGCAGAGCCACACAAGGCCACCTACCGATGGGCGAGGGAACTGCTGAAGAAAATTCTCTAGATAGAGTACCCACCAGAAAGAGCGTTACCTAAGGTAACTAGCTTCTTCTTCTCAGAACTTTGTACATAGAAGGGAAAAATCAGTGTTATTGTTCGATTTTAACCTCATTCTCAGGGCCTCCAACTGTGACTTTTGTTCAGGCTGGTGGACAAAATAGACTGGTCTTGATATAAATTTTCGCCTAATAACTGTATTTGCAGTGTTCCATAAAATACCCCAGGACACTTTGTTCTCTACATTTTCTCCACAAAAAATTCCCAATGTTTTTTTATTGATGCCCTCACCAGCATGTAAAGTAAGGCTGCCTCATTCATCTGCCACTGGAGCTGCACCCGAGTTACTCGCTGAATATTATCAGCATGACTGGTCCAAGGTTGGACAAGATATTAAGCTTCATCAAAACATCAACTACTAATTGAATTAGCGCTTTGCTGAAAAGAAAGAGGTCAATTCTAAAATATGTTTTGTGGGCATTTGAATAGTAGGTGAAATCTTCGCCAGTGGAATGATGTCCTCATCATATATCAACCAGACCCAAATCAGCGGTCTTCTGTAAGAGTGGTGTTGGGGCGGGCTGAGCTGCATATTTGTCAACTTTCCAATGAAGGGTCTAGTGTGAAGTTGAAGTCCACCTTTAGTATAATGTCACCCCTGGAAAATTCTGAGATAACTGGAAAAAGATTGGTGTAAAATTCTCCCTTTCTGTCTTTGGGACCGTATTTGGAGAATAGAGTTAGTTGCCTTTCTTCTAATGTCCCCTCAGGCCCAATACCTTACAATCCCTGCTTCTATAAGATATCTCAACCAGAACCAAATGCAGAATACCCCTAGCCACCAGGATGTATATTCTTAGTGTATGCACAAGAATTGGGTGGGAAACCAAAAGGATTTCAGAAGAGCAATGTTTTCCCTCTTCAAGTGGGTTTCCTGAAACCGGACAATATCCAGCCTGTCATGCATCCATTTTAATAAGGCTTGCCTTTTCCCCAGGGACTTGAGGCCATGGAGATTTAAGGAGGTTAATACAAATGAGGCATTACTTTAATGAGACACCAGGTTCTTAAATATAATCTCCTGCAGTCAACCCTTAACTGCTCCACTGGCAGCACTTCCAAACTCTCTTGTGACCAGATTTCTCCAGGTCTCGCAAACAGCCAATAACTAATATCTATGTAGATGCTGTCCAATTTAACTAAGACACTTTTGCTACCCACTACTTTTTGGATTAACTCTAGAGTTCTAAAGCCATAAATGTAACTACATAAAACAACAATGAGCCAACAAAAACCAGAATCTCTAGCATTAAATACACATAAACCATTGTTGCTTGAAAGGACAGTAGAGGTATAAGCGCGAAAACAATATAGTGGTACAACTCCACTTCACTGGGAGAGTAACCCCTCTACGGCTCAAAACTTCCTAGACATTTAAAAAATAATTATTGTGGTGGTAAAGGAGGGAAAGGAAAATTTCTAGAGTATCTCACTCTTAGTCCTTACCTGACAAAATCCCTTCAGACCGCACTAATATTTCATAAAGTCCTAGTAGAGAGCAAGGATGTCCTTCCGGAATCCTTACATCAATTCTTGAATAGCTCCCTTCATTAAGTGGGGCCAACATCTCCTCTGTTAATCTTGGATGATCCAGTGGTGGGGATCACTGCCCCACATCATCTGAATGCTCTATTTTGCCAGGTCTTGACAAGGACTGCATCTCTTTAATAGTGGGGCCATTCAGGGATTCTAACTTCAGAACTGCCATATCTTGTGGTGTCTAAGGGCCCGATTCACAAAAGTAATCTGAGACAAAATCCTAACTTTACGAATTTCGGTATTCACAAAAGGCATTTAGGAGTAGTAAAGTTAGGATTTTGTCTTAAGTTTGTCTTAAGTTTTGGTCTTAAGACAAAATCCTAACTTAAGTTAAACTTAAGTTAGGATTTTGTCTTAAGTTTGTCTTAAGTTTTGGTCTTAAAACAAAATTCTAACTTAAGTTTAACTTAAGTTAGGATTTTGTCTTAAGACCAAAAGTTAAGACAAAATCCTAACTTTACTACTCCTAAATGCCTTTTGTGAATACCAAAAGTCGTAAAGTTAGGAGTTTGTCTCAGATTACTTTTGTGAATCGGGCCCTATGAGTCTAAAGCATCCTATTAATGAAGAGATACGCTAAGTCTCACTCCTCAAAACCTTGTCTTTGTCTGTATCAGCAAAACTCTAATAGCAATAAAACCATTTCAGTCTCTGATCCCCCTAACTACTCTGCTAGTCACTACTGGGCCCAGAGGGCGTAAAATCTTGGTCCATGTGTGACTGTAGGGAGATTCTACATCCATGGCTAGCAGCCCATCCCGGTCCTCTTGTGCCTTCTCAGCTCGCCAGCCATCATGACCTCATCTATTGATCCAGTGTTTCACTCAGGCCCTTACCTCAGCTCCTTGCCCTTTCCTACCTCAGTGTGAGCACTGACAATCACTTATCTCTAGCTCTTCTCTCAGTAGTGTGGCCAGGGAACCTTATTTAGTCCTTTTCAACGCTTAACTTGTAAAAAAGAAAAGTAAGTGCCAGAGTCCAAGGTATTTCACGGGAGGTTACTGCTCCTTGCATACTCTACCAGTGCTGCCAAATGCCAGTGCTACCTTGGCCTACTAACCATCACACGCCAAAAAATGTGATAATACGGATTATTCTATGTCACCAACGCTGTAAAAAGTATCTGAACTTTTTATCATTTTTTTATTTCACGGTATAATGACTTTTTGCTCCTCTGTTGACAAAGCCACCATGTGTTGGCATGTCATAAATAACTACTGGTGCCGAGCACCAGCAAAAATGAAGCAGTGGTCCTCAACCTTTCCAAGCGCCCGGCAGATCCATTACCCAGGGAGCAGCATGCAGTGCACTGCTGTGCAAGGCGACAAAGCATCCGTAAAATCTTCAATCAGCAGCCACTCAGTAGTGGGGGGTCAATGTCTAAAGAGTGTCTGTCAGAGAAGGGGTCCCGTAGGGCTTCAGTTCTCAGCTTTCTGTCTTCTCACACCTGCTCTAGCTGTCTTCTAATTGGAAATTGCTACACTATATGCTACAACAGGAGCTTCCACAAGGCGCTCACCCAACGCACGTCTTGTTGATTCTCAGCTCAGTCAATGCCACCCACTAAAGCCATTTCTAAATCCTAAAGACTTCAACTCAGTGGTTCAATCTTTAGTGATCTCTTGCAATAACTTTGTATATGCACTCTGAATGGACTATTGAAAATCTCTATGGCACCCCTCAAGTTTTGCATTGAATTGTACTACAACATTGATATAACGCTTACTACTCCTATGTGGGGCGATAAAGCGCTTGCCTGTATGGTGTGTGGTTGGAAGTGTGTTGTCTTCGTTTTGATCCCATGTGGAAGTGTTTCCATGTCATGCGTGAGGGCCACGGAGGTGTGGTCATCGTGTTATAGGAAGCACCCAGTATGATGGATGAAGAAGTGTCAAAGACAAATGTGCAGTATACGATTTACAGTGATCTGGAAGCATGAGCAGCTCTGCAGGTCCCTATATGGTATTTCTTATGTTCATAGTCCACTTAGCCGGTTACTTCAAGGGGATGTCTATTCTGAAATATTAAAGATTATGGTCCTGGGCAGGCACAGGTCAAAGGGGGAAATGACGGCTAAAACTGCTGGGATGGAGTTTGTTAAAATCTTCCCATATCTGATTGTCACTGTGAGGTGTCAGGAAGTGGTCATAGTATGTAGCTAGTTGGGACCAGCCCGAGATTAATTAAATTAAAAATCCTCCGTTGGCCAGCAGCATGTGGCAGATATCTTCAGGTATTCACTGCCTGATCAGTTGGCGATTGGAGCTTATTTGCTGTGGAAATATACAGTACTGGGTGATGGATATGACCCTTATCAGTTATGGTATATGTGAGTAGAAGTGTGAAGCAGTAAAAGAGAATTATTATGCAGCCTGTATGAACTACACCCGTCTGCTAAATCGCTGAGTCTTATAGTATTATTCTTAGTGTGTGCAGTCCATGCCGTGCAGAAAAGGGGCTGAATGCACACAGGGGGCACACAATGTTCCCCCTGCAGGCAACGCATGGCCCTGAGGAAACAGGGTGCCCTGTATGCCCCCCTTTGTTTCCTCATTTAGTTTTCATGGTGGCCTCACCGCCATGAAAACTGTGGCGGTGAGGAAAATCCTAATATGCTCGGCTGTGCTGCAGTGGGGCTGCCAACATGTTAGGGCTTCTTTCTCACTGCCACACCACCGCCACAGGATCCATGATCCCCAGCGGCTACGGCAGGCCTGTGGCGGTCCCACAGCTGTAATTATAATTTCACGGGTGAACCGTTAGTCTGCAGATCCAGGGACCGCCACCGCGGGTTTGGCGGTCCATCGTAATCAGTCCCTTAGTGTTTGTTGGAGTAATGTTTCTCTGGGCAGGTAGCACTAGGGTTGTCTCCAATCTGAAGCACCCACAACATAGGCGTAATGAAGTATAAAATATTGCATCTGGCTGTCATTCAGCCTTCTTGTAGCAGTAATCAGACACGCAAAAGGAAGCCTTATTTTGTTCAGCAGCCATACTAATATCTGGAAAGAAAAAGTTTGATAACATTCACCTGGTGCTGCTCTACTAGTTACAGTTAGAAGCCAGTATGAGTTTCAAATTGGCCTGCACTATAACTTATAATGCAGGCCAATTTATAACTCATACGGGCTTCATCGTGAATAGCCTGCATCCCTTATCAACTTTAGACTGGATTACAAGAAATTCAGTTTCCACTTAGTAGCATCATAAACGTTTTCAGTGGCAGCGCTAAACCTTTCTCCCTGAAGAGCTTAGGGGTAATATAGACGTTCTTCGATTCTGAAAAAATTGAAACCCCCTTTGTTCAACAGCTCCTTTACGTAACCTTGACTATGTAACCCTCACACTGATATTCTTCTTGAAATTCGTCACTCCCGCTTCTACTCCCACCTAAATTAATCCTTCTAATTCTCCGGGATGAACATTCAGCTACCCAACACTCCTCCCCCAAAAAAACTCCTCTCTTTCGCATTTTAAGTTTCCAGTTACAGTTATTCATTCTATTTGTTCGTGAAAAATGTATTGACTTCTCCATGTTTGTTATGTAAATCAGACTACACCCACCTTAGCTAGAGCGACGCTGTATGTAAAAGTTAAGTAAATATATGAGGTTGTGAAAGATATATAAAGTGTTGGTTCCTATTGCTAGCGGAATGGGCACTGTCTCTATTACAAAGTTATTAAGAAATAGAGGTGTAGTATTAAACTGGTGATGTTTCAATTTGATGCAGATATTAGCACAATATACCGGGGATTGTTTTTGCATTAGCTAGATTCGTTCTGCATTGCGGCATTTTTGGGCTAATGTAGGTAAAGCAATTGACACAGTATGTCAGCGCTATCACAATATAGAGCATATGTTTTCCTCAGGTCAAATTCAATTTGGTCAAAAGCAGCACTATTTTGTGAAACACAGTAGCAAAAAGGCGCTTCTTTGCACTGTTTCAGAAAAGCTCTAGAAATCTTATTGCTGTCTGGCTGGCCTGACATACCTCCACTTTACTGACATTGCAGCAGCACTTCCTACCACCAAACTAAAGTGACGATGCTTCAAGCAGCAGGACTTGCAGCATCTTCTTGTAGTGGTGCCTTACACTGTCCTTTTTTGGGGGCACCCCAATTTCGTCAAACGTTACAAGTGTGGCAGGAGGCACCACCACCTGGTCATCCCTCAGATTTACAAGAAATACACTCATTTTGTGAATTTTCGTTTTATTTGACTTCAAAATGCAACAAAATAATTTAATTTCACAGACATCACTTTTGGGTTCTTGACAATGACATGAATTTCAACGAAATGAAGAATGGAGCACGTGGTGGCGGCAGTAACAATAACGTTAGCTGGGCCATTGCTAGTACACAGTCCGTTGCATCTCCACTCAAGATTCCTTTTGGCTTTTATGCATATAATTTGGGAATGTGACAATATTCAGCCCTACTGGCGTAAATTACATGATATCATCAACACAGTGTTAACAACACAACTTAGCCCAGATGCTCGTAGATGTTTGTTGAACATCTGGGAACCGACGGATCTGAATGACTATTTAACGCAATGGGTCACTTTGGGGCTTATGCTCGCTAAGAGAAATATTGCTCAGCGGTGGGGGCGTCTCAACCTCCAACGGTGGGTGACTGGAAGAAAGATCTGGATTGGGCAATGTTCAGGGAAAAGACGGTGTATGTTGCCCGGGGCTGCCCTAAAAAATGGACCCGTGATTGGGGCCTGTGGAACTCCTATCGTGGAGACATATGTCAATCGCCCCTCTCCCTCGACAGTGACGACCCCCCTTCGCCCTAAACCCTCCAAGTATTATGCTGTATTGATTGATTTTGCCTATTGTCCCCATGTGGCATGCTCTCCTGCTTCCTCTGTAATGTACTTGATATGCTGATAAAAAAAAGTTTTACAAAAAAAAAAAATAAGAAATTCCTTATGGCAATGACAAACATTTGTAGGAGATACTGTAGAGGTTCCAGCTACTAGGCTCTGACACGCCCCATAAACTAATAAGATTTGTATGTATATAAGATATTTTCCAATGCCCCTAGGTGGAAGAAAGAGAGCGCGAGAGAGAGAGAGAGAGAGAGAGGGAGAGATCGTGGCTAAAGGCAAGTGGGGATGCAAAAGCCAGGAATTGTGAGAACAGATGATCACCATTTCCGAAGGAGTTTACCTGTGCTCACTCTTAGGTAGTTGGCACAGAGCATTCAGGCCAAACTAAAGAGGCAATGTGTAAAGTATTTGTGCACGCACACACACACACACATAGTAACACAGTGAGAACACCACAAAGTACTCCACACCAGTTTAGAAAAAACACCAGAACAATCCAACATACACAAGTCACAATATGAATCTTTCAATAGTAAATGCAGTTATAGCGTTTGAAAAACAATAGCTTCAACTGGGGCTTTTTTGTCGCGCTTGACCGAGACAAATCCACAAGTTCAGTCCAACCGCGATGGAGCGCAGGCCGGCTACAGGAGTCACGCGGTGGTCCCCTCGGCATGGAAGCAGGCAAGGGTGATCCCCCTGCTGAAAAAACCCTCACTGGATCCCACCAAGTCGGAACATTTCCGACCTATTTCTCTCCTGCCGTGGGTTGCTAAAATGGCGGAGGCCCACTCTAATAAAGTTCTTTCGGACTTTCTGAACAACAGCGGTATCTTAGACCGTTCCCAGAATGGTTTTCGCCCCGGTCATAGCACCGAGACGGCGCTATTAGCAGTGAGCGAACACCTGCGGACCATTCTGGATGAGAGCCAAACGGCGGCTCTGATACTGCTTGATCTCAGCGCCGCGTTTGACACGGTCTCCCATCAGATCCTCCTGCGCCGTTTAGAGGAAGCAGGGGTAGTTGGCTTGGCACTGGAGTGGTTCTGGTCCTTTCTGTCCGACAGATCTTTTCAGGTCTCCGCCCCCTTCCTCTCTCACGCCCATTCCATCAAACAGGGGTCTCCCAGGGCTTGGCGCTGAGCCCTATTCTTTTTAATCTTTATGTCCAACCCTTGGCAGGAGTGGCGCGGGACCATGGTCTCTTATGCTGATGACACTCAGCTGGTGGTAGCCCTCTCCGATGACCAGTCTCGGGACGCCATACAGTTCCGGAATGGACTAGAGGCGGTCGCACGCTGGATGACCACGAACTGCCTTCAGCTTAATGCCAACAAGTCTGAAGTGCTGTTGGTGGGGAATGATAAGGGGCTTTGGAGTACGCAGTGGTGGCCAGCATCCTTGGGCTGCGCCCAACCCCTAAGTTGGTGGTAAAGAATCTAGGGATCTGGCTCGATTCCACTCTTGGATTTCAGGATCACACCAAGAAGATCGCTGGCACCTGCTTCGGTCTCCTACGGGGTCTGAGGCCTATACTGGGGTTTTTCGACCCAGCCACACGTCAGCTGATAGTTCAGGCGACTATTTTATCTAGACTCGATTATGCCAACTCTCTATTGTTAGGTGCCAATAAGGCGGAAGTGAATCGTTTTCAACGAGTCCAGAACGCAGCCGCTCGAGTTTTGCTCAGGCTTCCTAGAACATGTTCTACGTCGGGCGCTTTGCGCCGCCTCCACTGGCTTCCCATCTCCAAGAGGATCGAATTTAAGACACTATGTCTGGCCTTCAAAATTCTAAAACTTTCTTCCCCTGATATTCTATCCAATTTGCTGGTCCCCTATGTCCCCGCTCGTCAGCTACGTTCCGCTGAGCAATTTTTGGCCATTGTCCCCCGAGTGAAACGCATCAGGGCGGGGGGTAGGTCCTTCCGCTGCCTGGCCGCTAAGCTGTGGAACTCCCTCCCTGTGCAGACTCGCCGTATAGACTGCCTGTTATCCTTCCGTAAGGCCATCAAAACTTATCTGTTTCCTACAGTCTAGCTCTCGCCCTCTTTGACTCTGCATTAGCGCCGGGACGCCCCTTTGCTGGGGCAGCCGTGCGCTATACAAGTTTACTTAACAATAATAATAACGTACCCCTGTACAGTACCTTGGATGCTTCACAAAGTCAAAGACAGTGAGATGTGCAGAGGAGGTGAGATGTCGCAAAGGAGGAGAGATGTCACTTTGGCAAAATGATGCGTCAGTTACAGAAGGCAGTGCAGAGTCGTTGAGCCGCTAACGCTCGGGGACGATGTGGGGAGCAGGGAAGGTGATGCGCCGGTTGCGGGTGCGAGACCAATGGTCCTGAAGGCAATGCAGTGTTGATGATACATCAATGTCACTGTGTGGTGCGTTGATTCCATGGCGTAGATGTCGAACCCCTAGGCTGCAGGTGCTGCGTCATAGTTGGAGCGGTGTGTCACGGACTTCATTGAAGCAGTGCCAGAGACTCAAGCAGCAGCGGTACTTCAGAGGTGCTGCGGCACTGCCGGGACTTGCGTTGTAAGTAGCGGTCACTGTGTGGCGCACTCAGCAAGCGGGGACCACGGCTTCGGTGAAGGCAGCGGCGATGTGTCAATTTTGCAGGCATGCGCCGGTTTCAAAGTGACGCTTGGAGTCGATGCGTTGATTTCTTGGTTGCAGCACCAAAATCACCTCCGAGGGTCCAGGACTGGGTTTGGCACCACTTGGCAGGTCAGGACTCACAGCAGAAGAGCCCAGATGCTGGTACCAAGATACAGGTGAAGTCTTTGATGGCCCGAGACTTCCAACAGGAGGCAAGCTCAACTCAAGTCCTTGGAGAAACTTTAGGATGCAGAAAGCAAAGTCCAGTCCTCTCACTCCCAGGCACGACAGCAGCCCAACTCATCAAACCAAGCAGCAAAGTGGCAGTCCCTCCTGGCAGTCCATCAGCTCTTCTTTCTGGCAGAATCTCCTCAGTCCAGAAATGTTTCCGAGTATAGGGTGTCAGAGGTCCAGTACTTATACCCATTTTAGTTTTTGAAATAGGGAGACTTCAAAGAAATGTCTTTGTAGTGCACAAGACCCTGCCCTTCCTGGCCCTGGCTCCAGACATACTACAGGGGGGTATACATGTATGTGTGGGGACAGGCACAGCCCTACTCAGGTGCAAGTGTCAACTCCTCCCACCACTCTAGCTCATGAAGACCCATCGGCCTGGTGATAGGCCATCAGGATATGCAGGACACACCTCAGCTCCCTTGGTGTGTTATTGTCTAGAGTGAATTCACAAAGCCCAATTGTCATCCAACTCAGATGTGCATTCCAGGGACAGGCAGAGGCACCAAATGATTAAAGTAAGAAAATGCCCACTTTCTAAAAGTGGCATTTTTAGAACTGCAATTTAAAAATCAACTTCACTAAGATGTATTTTTAAATTGTGAGTTGAGAGACACCAAACTCCAATTTTGTATCAGCTCCCAATTGGAAGACACCCGTGTAAACTGCTACAGGGCAGCTCCAATGCTAACCTATAGGAGAGATGGGCCTTGCTGCAGTGAAAAGCAAATTTAGCTGCTTTTCACTACCAGAACATGTAAAACTTAAAAGCACATGTCCACCTTTTAAATATACAGACCCCGCCCCAGGGGCTACCTAGGGCCTATCTTAGGGGAGCCTTACATGTAGTACAAGGGGAAGTTTGGGACCGGCAAGTAGGTGTACTTGCCATGTCGACATGGCAGATAAAAACTGTCCACAGGGGCTCTGTACCGGCAGGCCTGAGACACGTTTGGAGGGCTACTCAGCTGGGTGGCACAACCAGTGCTGCAGGGCCACTAGTAGCATTTGTTTTACAGGCCCTGGGTACATGTAGTGCACTGTACAAGGGACTTACTAGTAAATCAAATATGCCAATCACCGAGAAACCAAATGCCATTACATTTTAGACACAGAGCACATGCACTTTAGCAGTGGTCAGCAGTGGTAAAGTGCTCAAAGTCCAAACACCAGGAAAAAAAAACGGAAGTCCAGCACGCAATCAAAAACAGGAGGCCAGAAGCAAAAAGACTGGGGAAACCACACCAAAAGATGCCACATCTAACAAGGGTACATAGGGTGCATTGCCACTGATAATCTAAATCAGAGGGAATAAGCAAATGGGCAGAAGAGACTTGCCTGCATACAATGACTGCCGGCTGAAAGATTTAAGAAGGCCTGTGTCAGACATCAACCACAGTGCGACATCATGTTCTATGTTTACTGAATGTAGTGATTGAGAGGATTGAGGAGACTGTAAAACTGCTGTGCATCAAGGGATGCTGTATTAGTAGTTTACAGAGTACTAGTGTTTGCACTCAGAACTGAAAAAACTTATCTGACATGGGAGCAAGATGCCTGGCCTCCATCAGACATGGTTCCTACAGGACAAGCAGGGACTGGAGCGATGGTAAGGCAGAACAGATGATCATTCTATGTTTTGAGTCAATCTCTTTCAATGAACATTTTCATTTGAAATATGTAGATGCCGACAAACCCATCAAAAAATGAATGCTGACATTAGAACATCACAACATACACATCTTACAAAGATTTGCATATGCGCTTCTACTAATATAAACACCACAAGAGAAGGTAGGTGAGCTTCAAGCTGACAGAAGACAAAAATGATCAGTCAAATTGTTCGCTATATCATTACCCTCCACAATGTCTTCACAAAACATGAACTGACCTAAAATTGGCCAACCATCATGCCACCTTCTACCATTTGCTTCTTTAAGTGTTATTATCACTGTCAATGCTGTCCCTGAACTCTTTCTTTCTCTCTAAACAACATGATTCGCAACTCTCGGGGCCCGCATTGACTCATCTTGTTTGCCAATGGTAGCACTAGCAAGAGGGCTTACATTGTGCTATTGTTCTTTTAAGGACACTACCTTGAATTGATACATGCAATCTCAGGTTGTTCAGTTGGATGGCTTTTTATTTTCTCCATTCGCTCCTACTTTGCTTCCAAATCCTGTATAGAACCTGCAGCATACTACTGGAAGAACCCAAATTATCCGTGTACTTCACCCACTTTCTTGGTTACCTTCCGACTCCTTGCACTTCAGTTTCTTTCTGTTACCTTCAAGAGGCTGCGTTATCTTCCACTACCCTCAGGTTAGATTCTGATCTTTAATTCTGGATCTGATGTATTGGGTTTCCCTTCTTTGACTGCAACTGCTGTGCATTACCTGTTAGATGTTTTATGGAAAGTCCAAAGAAAGACATTTTCCCTTTGGACAAAGTTCAAGTCTCCGGTAAGCTGATATCTCGAAACGAGAAGTTTAAATTACTCAGGACCTTTCATATTTTCCTCTTTGATAAGTGAATTGCCATGCTGGTGGATAAGCACTGAGAGGCACTGTTTCAGTGTCCCCAGATTCTGCCCTTTTTTGCACTAACACCCAGCTTTTATTCAGCGGAAGCAACAACGGTAGTGACTCTAGTCTTAGTATTCCATAGTTCTCTTCTGCTTGAGTCACATGAATGCCTTGAGTCACAGATATAGCTCTAGAATAGCACGAGTCAGATCTTACTGAGCCTGAGCTTGTTACAAGCCATACCCCCCTTACATGCCCACCGGATACCACACCTCAGTCTTTTTCTGTCAATCTATTTTGCAGAGCTAAAGCCTCAAAGTATGTGGCAAATCAGAGGATACTCCAATTAAATGATCACTGCTCTTTCCTTCTCAGCCCACCACTCTATGCCCAGGTGTCTTCCACATACAGTTTGACGGCAAGAAGAAAGGGAAGACAGGGTCTCAGTTGTCTAGCCCGAAAGGTTTGTGAGTGTTTGGGGTGTTGCACTATAGGGTGTTCACTTTGGTTTTAATGCATTAGTAAATTTAGTGGCTGAGATGATATAGACACTGCGTGATAGATAATAGCAGTGATATAGAGGCATTAAGGAATAAGGCACAAGGAGGAGAGTGTATTAGAATGTTTCTATCATAGAATCAAGTTTTTGGTTTCTTTTACAGAATATGGACACCTCCCTATAATTTTTGGAGAGTGTGTAATTGGAGAATCCAATTTTTTATTGATGCAAACACCAGAGTGGGGGTAAAGACCAGAAAGACGAGGGATCCATACCCTGACGAAGGCTATTGTGACCCGGACAGGCACGTAGTACTGGCCGAAACATGTTGGTTCCTGCAGTAGGGATATAGAGGCATTTATCTCCCCTGAATATCCCATTTTTGATTTTTTAATCCTATCAAGGGGACACAAGAATAAAGGCAAACTGTGAGTTTCCCCTTAGATAGTTTTAACTACACTTATCTGCACCTTTTGATCCCTTCTTGAGGGAATATTGTTTCCTTTATATATATTTTTTCCCTTTTCGTCTCTCACTAACCTCCCTCACCACTTTTCTTCATAAAATAATAACGCGCTCCGTCCTGGGTGTTGGTCTGCACCTGGACGTTTGATGCGGCCCTATGATGAAGCATGACACTGCAAAGTGTGTGAGGGCAGTATTAAGAAAAGATATGTCTTTCCCTTTCCTTTTTGCCTCCTTTCTCTAATTTTTGAGTTATTCCATTGTAGGGTTTGACAGTGGACAGACCGGCTCTAGGTGCCGTTTGTTTTGTGATTTGCAGTCCTTCTCTCTTTAGTGAGTTTTCAGTCTTGGAAGGGGAGTCAGAGAAGGCTCATTCCCTTGTCTCTTCTTTTTGTGATATAGAATATCAAACAAGTGCCCTCATTATGCAATATCACCCAACCCCACTTATTGGTGGATTTTATAAGATAACTAATGTAATTTAAGCTGCAGTAGGAAAAATATACATTAGCTCCAAATAATTTCAGATGCCATATCCTCAGTTAAAGGTTCGCAATTTGCTGTTCCACAGAATGACAAGGTCTGTGAGTATGCTGAGAAATGAAATTACCCACTGGCTCACCATAGAAACAAAATGGCAACATTAAACCACAATTCAGCACTTCAGAAAAAAGTCTTACCCATTCACAAACATTATACAATTTCACTTAAAGCAGTCATAGCCATCTAGTGTGTGCCTTTCTGTGAAACCTCAATCCTAGCCAGCGCTGGGCTAAGATTCCACTATGGAATCTAGCTGGAGATCTGGCCTGGGTTCTGTCAGTGGCAACTGGTTGGAGTGAAGGTAAAGGTGCCTGCATAAAGTGTTGCTTAATTTATTCTGCCTCTGGCTCTGCTAATAGTTCTACAGTTGTTGTACCTGTAGGCTAACCCCTTTTCCTCAATCGATCTCTCATCACAGATTATTTAAAACCCCATGTTTTGCCACCTACTCTTACTTTTTGTGAATTGCTATTAAACACTGCATTTAAACGCTATCACCCTGATTTTGAGCACGACTGAGTTTTCCGACACTTGTGCAAACCCCTGTTTCCGCAGGTGTTGCAATTCCGCATTGGGTGGTATTTACTGGCCCCAGTAATTACCAAGCATGTGAAATATCTTATACTATGTTAACTTTCGGCAGGTCAAACCTACTGGAATTTAACAGGGGAAATAATGCGGTATTTAGCATGACTTGCAGATTTTGGTGCGATAAGCTGAGTTTGGCGGAGTAAACACCAAAATCCACGGTGTTCTCAAAGAGGTCAGAATAGGTGCTATTTATCGCCCCTGATCAATTCGGATCCTCGGGCAGTCAGATTTTATTGGGTGCGATAAATAGCCCCTACTCCTCTGACCAACTCGGAATCAGGACTTAGAATAGGAATAACCCATCATATTCTGGATAACTGTTAATCAGTCATATTTTGCTTTATCCCCAAACCTCCTATATGCTAAGTTCTATTTCATTCCAGAACCATACACCAGCTTGGATAGTTCGAGGCAAATGCATGCTTGAAGGTAGAAACATTCGCCAGGCACCCGGTTATTGAAAGATGGTGTATTAGTTGTGGCTCTGACCAATTCCTAACCAGACCCATTCATGAACCCATCTCTAAAGTACAAAATTATGACAGAACACGTCTACTGTGCATCAGTGTGCAATGGTACCGAAGTGGCATGTTTTTGTCTCACAACATTGATGCTTCTTTGCTGTTTTCAGGTTAACGGTACTAAATGCCTTTGAAATATATGTATTTATTTATTTTAGTACTTTCAGAGGTTTTGTAGAGAAGGGACTAAGTTGAAGTCATAATAAGTACAGAGGAAGATCACAAGATGAGTAGGAGAGAGGGAAGGACTGATCCATAAAGGGACATAAAAGGAGGAGCACAGGTAAAAAAAAATTATTCAATGCAGTACATTAGAGAGCAAGTGCAGTCCAGTCATGGATAACTGAAGATATGCAAATGGCGTGTCTTTTTAGAAATGTGAAGGTTGCAGGTAATGATATTTAGGAAGAGTGATCATTAAAAGCAACAAGGACAAAAGGTATAAGAAAGGCACCAATCAAGGAAAAAAAGTTAATATCGCAGACAAATTACAACTGGAGATCGGATTCATGGCTCTTTCTTTTCAAGTGAGAAAGAAAGCTGGTTGATGTGGTAAGGACACAAAGCCTTAGAAGTGGGAAGTGCCTAGGTAAATGGCAAGAGGAAAATCTAAAGGGTGGAAGATTTGGCTTAGAGGGGGCTTGACGGATAATGGATAGTGAGGGGTTTTATGAGGTATTTCTCAAACAGTGGCTTTTTGAAACTTCTGGAATGAGCAGTAAGAGGATATCATTCTAAATCCATCAAAATTGTGGGACTGTTACCTGATAAAGAGTGGAAGATGGAAAACTTTGTTTAAGTGAAAGATCGAAAACTTCATTCTGAAAGCAGAAACTGCCACATGGGGATTTGCTTTAATCTTGACCAAGTGTTGGCGACGTACCATTGTGAAGCTCAGGCAGACTGTTTTGTAGTTGGGGCGTATCTCCATTTTAGATCTTTCATGAACTGGTGCGATGAGTTTGTAGGACAATTAATTTGTAGGACAATAAGATGAGATTTGCTGCTGAGTGGAGGGTGGCTTTCAGGGGCTCTTTTCTGGTTCTGGGAAATTAGTTAGGACCAGTTAGGGTCCCAGGGTAATCAGAAGTTACTGGTCCCCAACTGTTATGAACCAGGGTCTTTCCCTTCTGGTGGCCGCAGGCCCATGTACTTTGGACCCTAAAACATGGAACCACGTACCCCTTTAGCCCTTGAGAATAGTTCAAGGCTTACTCAGGGAAATGCTCTGTGCCAGAAAATCAGAACACAGCAGCGCTACAAATAGCACTCAATAAATTATTGTTTCGTCAGTGCTGTTGCTTTAAAAAGGAATAGCACTTTACTACATGCTAAACTAAGTGCAACACACAAAATCACAGGATGGCAGGAGTAAAAACCAATGGAAGCACCCTCTAATGGGCCTTGCAATGTACATGAGGCGCAAACTAAGGAAGGTAACAGTACTCAAATAACCATCTAAATCTAGACTAGACCCTGTAGGTCTGAGGCACAACACACCTAAAGAAGCATATAACAAACGTGCTTTGCAAATATTAAAAAGTCTGGCCTACTAGTGTTGTCTCAGTGTGTTACCAAACACTCAATATTAAGAAACCAGATAATCTACCATTACTAAACCTTGCATAATATCACCGCAGATGTACACCTATTTTAACTTTCACTTTCAGGAAGCCATACCTTAAGGATTTGACATATTTTGAATAGAAAATAGTACAAATATTTCAAGGAAAGTCTTGATTGCTTAGCTACCACAGAGGCCCAGAAACTCAATGCGTCCATGCACTTCATATGGCGCTCTGTAAGGTCACCTTCAAGAGAACTAGCAAACATCATAAACCTTTCCCAGGGTCACTAATTTGTTGCTTCAGGAGCCTGAGGGTATTACAATTTAAATCAAGTGCTGTGCATCTTATGGGTTCTGTTGCTCGTTGTAGCTGATCCTACTGTCCTGCTACAAAGCCCTTTGATGTGGCCACAGGCCACTAAAGTTTTCCTTTTGTAATATCTGATGCACCTTCTTGGATTATGAAGGGCTCCCATGAAAATGCCCTTGTCCTCCTGAGCACCCATTCATCTTTTTGATGGACTGTGCAGTAGGCTCCCAGGGTGCATGGTCTATTAGCTTCCTCTTCTCGGCATTCAGCTGTCAAAGCCTGATGTGGAAGAATCATGCCTCTGTCTTTCCTGACCTGTGCTGAAGAGAATGAACAGTGAGCAGGAGAGCACGTTCAATGGGGTTTCCCAGGCAAACAGGGTATGCCTTTGACAGCCCACACCTTTACAAGGACTGGAGGATAAATGCAGTTCAAAAGTATTTGGTGTAGGTTTATCTCAAGGTCTCATGGGAGGGTCCAGTGGCCATGGGCTGCCAGAGAGTGATTAGGAGATCTCCCATAGGATTTAATGACATGGCTGGTTCCCCCAAACTCCAGGGCTCTCGCTGCGGGACTTTCAGCACGCATGCAAGTGGCTGCTTTGATTCCACATTTCTCAGGCCCCTATGAGTTGATGTGGATGCCGTTTATATTGTTATACTCTTGGTACCCTGTTCCAGGGACCAGGCGTGTTCCTGCAGGGCCTCCTTGCCCCCAAGTTTTAGATGTTTCTTTCTGGGCCATTTCTTCTGCTAACAGATATTTTTTTCACTACTCATTGTCATTGGTGCTTCTTCCTCCTCCTCCTTTTGGCAACAGTTGATTGTAGGAGCTATGGACCTGCCATCTGGTGTAGCCCTTGGAATTCTCTTGAAATAGGGTCTTATTACAGCAGCACAACACAAGCCTCAAGACAAATTAATCTCACAGCTTGCACTTCCCAGGCACCCAAAGCTTTCAGCCACCTGAAAGTTGTAGCACCCACAGCCAGAACCAGGTCAGAAAAGTCCTACAGGAGCCACTTCATTTATGCTCTCCAGAAAGTCTACCCTCTACTGGCCTAAAAATGGACACTGGGAACAGCTCTAGAGTCTAACAGAATTACAAACTCAGAGTTCTTCCACTCCAGAGAGGAAGGACTCTGGACTTGGACTGCTTATAATTCCACAATGTGGGGCTGCTTTCTTCTGTTTCTCCTCTGCTTCTCAAAAAATCTTCCCTATGTAGAAGTTTAAAAAAGGAGTTCTAGAATGTGGGAGTCCCTTCCCAATCCAGAGATGTCGCATCACCTTCCCATCCTGACTGCCACTACTTGGGAGCACCCCAAAGTCAGTCCAACTCCCCCCAGAAGAACAACTCAACTATCTACTAAAGAAGCATTGGTAAAGGCCTCTTAGCTGAGCCAGGCTCCTCCGAGTTAGGTCTGATTTCTTATTTCCAAGATTTCAAAGAACACCCTCTGTGGTGAATGGTGCTAGCGGTCTGCCTACTCTCTCTTTGTCCTAGGTGATATACTTTCAGAGCTTGTAAGAGAGTGGAAGCTAATTACCTTATGGAAATTTCATCACTGCTATTCCCTCTACCAGGGAAAGGCTAATCTCTCGGAATCTATCTATTATTCACAAGGAGATTTGAAATGCCAGCTGGTAAGAAGAGTGATTGGTGCAGTAGGGTAGCTCAAAGCATGAATTCCATTAAGGCTGGCTCAGGGAAATATTTTCAATCTTCAATCATAAAAATGAACGTATATAGAGTAAAACTAACTCTGTATATGCGTTCAGGACCCATATTTTGGTTGGGAAAGACACATTAATTGTGTTTCTACTTCATGACAATCAAAATTTGTGATTTAGGCATACTTTATCCAACATTAAAAACTGTTTAAATGTTATGGCTTCAACATTTGACCCAAAAAATATGTCTTCTTCAATTGATAGATAACGTGGCTTATTTTTTTTATTTTCTCACCATTTTATCTTCAGTAGATCTTTAAAGTGTAGCATTAATAGCTTTTATAGAGCTTGAGGAACAGTATATATTACCTCCTAATTTTATTCACTTTTTCAGTGAAGAAACCAGTGCATTTGGCACAAGAGGTGAGAGGAGCAAAAATGGAGCAAAAAAGGAACGCCACTGCTCATAATAAAAAGTCATGTGCCTCGTGTGTCCATTTTCACAGAGCTGTTCTTGTCCAGTTAAACATGATTTAATATTCTTTCCCAAAAGTATTTGTCTGCTGTGACAAAAAATGTTTCGAACGAAAGTGGCATCCATCTCCTTGTCCATGAGCTCTGCAGTATCTTGGAGCTCTACCTTCTGTTATTGTTAATAAGATTTGAATAGCACAGCTTCATCCAGAAGGGTGTTCTGGCGCTACAACCGTGAATAACTGAGTGGCTGCTATGGAGTCTTATGCAACTTCGTGAAGGTTAGATGATTGTAGTTTCATCTGTGGCAAAGAGTAAATGTGCTTCTATAATTGGCAGTAGAAGGTGAGTGCAACATTCTGCTAGGGTGATTTTGGAAAATGCGCTTTATGGTAACTGGGTCCCACCTGTTGAAGTGTCCGATGCGTGAGACAAAGAGCTTTCAGCAAACTCTTATCATGAAGGAGTCACTGTATTTGAAGTCTGTTAGAAGAAATGTAAGCGGTTCCATGCAGACCAAAAATGTTAGGTACCAAAAAGTTCTGAATCAGATGTAGCCTGTAGATCAATTTTTTGGAAGACCGAGCTACAGACCATTACGTCAATCTTGACACCATTATGGCCTGAAAAATTAGTTTGCAGCAGTCAAATGGGGTATTATCTAAATAATCTGCAAATTAAACATGACAGAATTGCAAAGTCAAACCTCAAGACTCTTGACATGTGAACATGAGAATCTGGAACAGGAAGACAGCCCCAATTTGAGGTCGCTAACTGCTTGATGAGGCTTCTTTTGGATGACCTAGGACCAGAACTTCTGTCTTGTCTGTGTTTAATTTTGCTCATCCAAGAGCCTACACTGGAAAAACATCTCCTTAGTGTGCCCGAGCGGACCATCCATGTGGATAAGTTGAGTATCATCTGCATAGGTTGTGAAGGTAAAACCATATAATCATATCAAACAGTCAAAAAGGGCATCATGTATGGTAACCAGGGTATAAATTAGCTAGGAGCCATGAGGGACACCTTACTTCACATGTTCAAATGTAGAGTGAAAAAGTGATTTTAACTGCATGGGTCAGTCCTGCAGACATGGCATCTCTCACATCTAAGATGAATCATGGATTAAGATCTCACACAGTCAGATCAATAAGATGACAATGGAAATGGTATCAAAGACAATAGAAAGATAGATATATGAATTAGAGCCGCAGTGCCACAGTCATTTAGTATCCAGTATAGTTCGTCGACCACCTCAGTCAGTGCTGATTCAGTACTATAAAGTGTTTTAAAGAAAGAATGATCTGGGTCGAGTATACAGTTGGATGTCAGAAAAGAGGTAATGGCGGAATTGACATGTTTCTCCAATATCTTATTAGGGACAGATAATCAGGAGATTGTATGATAATAACCTGGAATATAGATTCTGGCAGTGGGCTTCTTTTGATAGGTGAGACAGCCGTGTACTTCCAAGTGGAAGATACTAACACGGGGGCAATGTATGCATAATTCTACAATAAACGATGCAAGCATATCAATCCTAAATGTACGCTCTAGGCATGATAGACTTGGTAAGGGGAGCCGGATTTAACAGACAGAGCAATATGTTTTGCCAGTCCTGGAGTCAAGGGGACAAGCTTGAAAAGGTATGGCAGTACACAGTTCTTGTACATCGGATAGGATGGGGGAATTGCATTTAAAATGAAAGAAAAATTAGCTATTTTAAACATTTCCTTCATGGAAGTCACAGAAGGAGCAATTTGTTTTTCTACAAAGCAGTTTTAGATTGCCTTACTAACCTCCTATAAATCTGAGTTTCTGAATTCGTATTTGTTTCTTATTGGAATGATACTCATCTCATCCATCTTTGCTTCAGTTTTCTGCATATGCTTTTGGACTCGATAGGCTCCAGGATAAACAAAAGTTCAGTGAGCCTAAACCGATAGGTAGGAATTGGTGCTACCATAATCCGGGGACAGCCTTAACCAAGATTCCAGGCAGTCACTTAAAAGAATCTATTTCACCTTAAGGTACAGTGGGTGTAAAGTTGTCCAGGATCAGACACATTGCATCCATTCCTGGTTAATTGTATTCCAGGCTTTGCGTAGGACAACTGCTTTTCTGGATGGGCTATTTACTTAGTCCAATAATCTCCATTAAAATTTGACACAATGATGATCAATTCATGTCAAGGGGGAAGTATCTATATTTTGAATATTATCTGAAGAAATAAATAGGCCGAGAATATTCTCTTTATTGTGGCCTTTACCACGCCTGGCCTATGTAACAGATTGTGATAAACTCAGTGTTAGTAAGACATCAACAAAACTGGGTGAGTTGGTGTTATCCTGGCAATCAGTTAATGGTGGAGTTAATATCTCTAAAAAAGTATAAAATTAGTCAGGAGTAGTAAGAGGTACAAAAGAGGTATGAAATAAAAAAACAGGAGTTAGATCTAGAGGTTGCAAATTATAATAATACAATATGATAGTGAAGGGGAAATGTCTATCTTAAAGCAGAGGAGCTCGACAGCATCAAAGGCATCTAACGTGAAGGTTTGCATGGGTATTGCTTCTTCAAATATTAATAAGAGCAGATCAATTCTCGCAGTGCTTGGACCCGCTTGGAGGACTCTAAAATCATCCGAAATAGTAATGGCAATGTTGGGGTAGATGTCGCCTGCTGCCAAGTTTCTGTGAGAAACAGAATGTCCTAATCCAAATTTAAAATCGTGTTGAATATCTTCTCACTCTATTTAACCAGCGACCAGCAGTTCAACAAGGCACAGCACAATAGTGAATTAGACAGTTGAGCCTTCGAATACTGACCTGCAATAGTCATGGGTTGAAGAAGGAGTTTGCCATGGCTATGCAGAGGAGAAGGGAATTTATTACATAATTCAAAGAGTGGCTGCTGTATGAAGGAAATATGTGATGTTTTGGAGGACGGACCTGCAGCGTGGCTGGTGCTGGTCGAGATCTGGGCATAGATGGGTTGCTCTATGCGTGGTCGCATTTCAGCCCCATTGAAACAGTGATCAATGAGGCTAATATCCGTGTGACACTGCAACTCTTCTAGTTGGGTCGCAACTAAGATCGCTTGGAGGAAATCTTTGAAAAGTGATACATTTGAAAACATAATGTGTTGTTGACTGTGGTTCAAACTGGGCATAGATATATGATACTATGATGCAGGAATGTCAGGGCCATCTTCTAGGAGCTTTTAAGGTGTTTAGTGGAAAATAGTTTGTTTTAGCACATTGATTTCTTTCCAAATGAATTTCTGTGAAAACTACACGGTAAAGGAGATTGAACGACTAGCCCTGAAAAAACTTGCATGATTTTAATAGTTATTTTTAAGGTACAGCCCATATAATAATAAAATGCTTTTGATAACTGAAATACTTCATTATCAGCTCCTCATATTGATTTCCAGCACCCATAAACTGAGCTCGAAAATAAAGCTTCAGACATGTACTTGTCCTACAGCACATTGGCATATTTCCTTTGTACTATGTAATCTACAGGATAGTGCATGCGCTTCAAATAATGCGGTTTGCAGCAGTAAATTAGTCGGTATCAATCAAAGAATATATATATAGATTCCATCCAAAAAATAGTTGTTAGGCTCGTCTTAGTCAGAATTCAGGCCTGGATAGACGAGATGGACATTTTGACCCCCTTACAGGCAGGGTTCCGTCCCCACATAAGTACCATTGATCAGGTGTTTAGGTTTGCTCTTGTTTATTGGAAGGTAGTTGCAATTGGTGGTGGCACGATTTACGCGGCCTTTGTAGATCTTAAGACCGCGTTCGATCTAGTTCCTCGTGCCAAAATGTGGAGTGTATTTCAGGCTCTGGGGATGCCCTACGAACTACTAAGTATTCTGGTTAAACTGCACGAAACCAATTATGCACAGGTTCGTTGGGGAAGCAGGGGAATGTTACCGAAAGGTTTGCGGTAACTAAGGGGGTCCGGCAAGGGTGTGTATTGGCCCCAACCCTGTTTTCACTCTTTATTAATAGGGTGGTCCAATACTTTACATCTCATCCCACTGATGCTCCAATGCTGGCAGGAATGAAGATACCGCTGCTTATGTTTGCGGACGACACCCTGCTACTTTCCAGAACCCAGAAGGGGTTGCAAGCGGCACTGGAGCGTTTTGGGGTTTTCTGTCGTGAGCATGAGCATGAGCTAGTGGTAAATGTAGACAAAACGAAGTTCATGGTGTGAGGGGGAGGGTGTACATGGATAAAGCCCCTTGGAGCAGACCGACACCTTTACCTATTTAGGGTTAACTCTGGGTAAGAAACTCAGCTGGAAATCCCAGATTGACCTGATGACACTTAAACATGCCCAACTAGCAGGTGCATTGCTTAAAGAGCATAGGCTCTCTAAGACCAAGCCCCTAGCCCCTGTGTTAAAGATATATAACCATAAAATAGGTTCAGCATTGTTGTATGGGGCGGAACTATGGGGTTTCAATGATTTAACATCTTTGACTGTCGCCCAAAATAAATTTGTGAGAGGTTTGACTGGTCTTCCGCAGTCTACTCCATTGCGGCCTTTATATTTGGACCTGGGCTGTAATGAAATAGCGGACCAGGCACGGTTTAGACCGGTAGCATTCTGGAGAAGGCTCTGGACTACTCCGGAGCTTACTCCGTATGCTCAAGCCTTCTCTGATGTTAGGTTGCTGGGTTGTACAAATAAAATCCCATGGATAAGGAATCTAAAAATTACTCTGTTTAGTATGGGGCTGAGTAAACTGTGGGAGGATCCAGCCGCTGCTATCTTCCCTGCGAAAAAGGATTTGAAAGCCGCATATTGGAGCATGGTTAGATTGCAGCGACTGTCACATCACCAATGTAGCTCCTTGACACGGGTTTTTAACGAACATAAATTTGAGCCAAAATTCGAAACATACTGGGACATTATTACAAGACCTATTGATAGGAAGTTGTATCATCAGTTTAGGGTGGGTTCCCTTCCTATCAAAGTGCTCACCAGTAGTTGGCACCCCCCCTTCGGATGACAAATGTCCCTTCTGTCCAGCCGAGAATGAGTCACTAGCTCACATTTGTTTTGTATGCCCTGCCTATAGGTCACCCAGGCACAAATGGCTGAAACCCATTTGTAAGAATATGGGCCTCAGAGTAGCTATGGAGGCCTTAAGGATTCTGAAAACCAACACAGAGGATCCGATTATTATAGCAGTGGCCAAATTCTTGAGCTGGTTGTGGGTCATTCGAGCAAATAAGATGAGGGATTGTTAATATGGCCATTTTTTTTTGTAAATTGTTAATAATTTGTCACAGCTCTAGTATTATTATGCAACATGTTTATATTTGTCATTGTTTTTATGTCATGTGCTCCCCTGTGTTTTTAGCTATCTATATGATATATGACCAGTTTTTAGATAATCTGTTATAATGTTATCATATGTACCTTTCCCTTTTTTTTTTTTTTTCCCTCTAACTGGTTATTTTAACCGTTTTTATGGGAACACTAGATAGTATGGTATTGAGCCAGTTTGTATGCTTTGTTGATGTATGTTGTCTTTTATGATTATCGACAATCGAAATAAAGACATAATCAATCAATCATATATATATATATTTTAATAGGCTGTCATGGGAACCCGTAAAGCCATCAATTGCCCCTAATCACTGCCATCTCGAAGAAATAAATGGGCAGCGCATGTTTTAAGATTGAGGTTTGGGATAAGAGTCCCTCTACCAGGGGTGGCCCGTCATTAAGGGCTCCAGGACTCCGCCCCTTCCTTTTCCAAAGCATGATGAGTGTCTGTCAGACGGAATAAAGGTCAGCATGACAGACACTCATCATGCAACCAGGCACTTTACATGCAGTAGTGTGCAGCACTTGGCACTCTGAGCCAAGCCTAGCCCGGCTGAAGTTTCCCAGTTCTGAGGGCAGTGACCTCATTAGCACGTCAAAGCCTTATGAGGTCCTCTCCCTTAACAAAGGGGTGAACATCACCAAATTAGTCAGACCTGGGAGCTTCAGGCTTTAGTCCCAAATCTGACTGTCTATCAGTGATGCCACCTCATATGGTGGGGTCAGCAAGTCTCACTGCCCCCACTCCACTCAGTAACGAGTTCGGTAAGTTCCTCCTCTCATTAGCTTGCCCATGTCAAGGTCAGCCAATACAAAGAGGCAGTGGGATCTTCGATGACTCTCTTCTGTTCCCTAAGCCTCCAGCAAACTCTGAAACCTTTGTACTTCGCCTTCCTGCCATCAACTGTTCAGTGCTAAATGTTGGGTGTGTCTATGCATGAATGTACACATATATGCGCATGCTTTGAATGGGTGTATGCACGTGTATGTGCTTGGGAATGGTTGATGTATGTGGGCGCCCTTGTGAATGGATGAGGGTGAGTGAGTGTGCATGTGGATGTGTGGTTGTATGTGTGTACTATTGTGAGTGTATGGGTGAAAGTGTATGCATGTGTGCCCGCCCCACTATTGTTCCTCATTTTGGGCTGTCACAGCCCTCTACTTCCCTAGTCTGTGTGACAAAGCTAAATTGCCATCAGAGGCAGGCAGCCCCTGAATTACTGAAGCATGAAGTGAAACTTCAACTGCTAAGTGAGGCTGCTTTTATGTGATTCAGTACATTTACATGTATAAATGTATACCGCCTCACACTTCGAGTACAGTGCTCACTTAGGAGCTACCTTGATAGCTATAGAGGAGATGGGCTGTGGACTTACCCCTCGGCCGTCACCTACCCAGCCAGACTTTGGGCAAACTTTCCTTCGTCTCACCGCCATACCTCCCTCCTACCCTTTTACCTGACCCCCTTTACCCCTCTACGCTCCTTATCTCGTCCTCTATGCTCTTTTATGTTTCTAGAAACTGATGTAACTTGTATCTGATGTAACTTTGTAACAATGTGGAACCTCATGTAAAGCGCTCTGATACCTAGCCAGCGCTATATAAAACTAATCAAATAAATAAATAAATAAATAAATAAACTTAGCAAATTATTTAAGGGCACAGTGCTATTTATAGGCACCCGACAAAAAACTATTTCATCCATCTTTTTTACTTCAAGAGCTGCTACACGAAAACTAAAACTAAACACACGCATTTTACATGGACGCTTTGTGTACAATAAGCACAGAACACCCACGCATTGGATAACTGAGGTATTAACCGTTTGGATATTGAAAGTGGCACACAAGTGGTTTAAAAAACAGGCCACTGAATCCATTTTTTCAGCCATTTCTGGAACATGCAACTGCTGCTCTTCAGCTTCAGTTCCAAAGATGCTGCTAATGCTTGCATCTGTACATGTGGACGTTACTGAACATGGGGCCTGATGTACAGAACATTTTTTGTGGTTGAAGACACTTGTACCAATCCCATTTAAGAAGTTGATAAAGCTTTACTGACCCCTAAATTGCGACGGCCACAGGATATTGATTTAGTATTTACAAGCGGTGTGTTGTGGGTCTCCCTTCCAAATACCAAATTTGTACCAGCTGTCTCAATGGTTTTCCATCAGAATTCCAGGTGCAAAACATTGAAAGTTTACTAACTCCCACGTTGGGATGGTAACATATTAGTAAAAGGGAAGGGGGTCCCTTTGCACCCGTCCTTCTTTGTGAATTGTTGAAAAGGTTTCCGGAGGACCAGCGTTAACTCCAGTGCTTAATTTGTAAAAAAACATAAGTGCCAGGGCTCTCGTCAGGAGGCCACTGCAGCTTCCACCACACACTGCCCCGGCCATGCTACCAATGATAGTAACAACACAACTACTGACCATCACACTCCTACAAGTGTGACATTTCAGACTATTTCAGGCCCCCAAAGCTATAAGAATGGCTTGGGCGGTAGGTAATAGTAATTTTTAATGACTATAGCATAAATAGATAACTGTTGTTGTAGTCATCTCTAAATTACCAAGACAGTGCCACTTTGTGGCAGGCTAGCCCAAGCCCCGGTGCTGACAATTAAGTGCCGGTGCTGAGCACCGGAAACCACCGGCTCAAATTAAACTGGTTAACTCTCACAGAATTTTTTTTTTTTTAAGCAGCTCTTTTATCCTGTAACGAAATTAGGCTTTTGTATAAAAAAACTTTATTTCAAAGCAATCACAGACATAGTGGGTTGCTGACCCTTGTAGGCCAGCATCCTTGAGATTTCCACCAACTAGAGTGAGGTGCAATTTGTGACCTACCTTATGAATAGTTCACAAAATTCACCACTGGTTGTAAAAGTGAACGCTTTTTGTGACCAGTATATAGATACATCTGGGCCTGGACAGTTTAAAAACTTGGTATTTTTTGAGAGGGTAGCAAGCCGGAGGAAACTCCTTGTATTCTCATACAGGAAACTACTTGCATTGAAATGTCTGTTCTGCAAATGTTTTTGATGCAGTATTAATCTCTAATTACGAGTGATGAGCTAATTTTGCAGGTATGCAGGTAAGCAATCCTAAATGCAGGTGACCCCACACTTACAGGATAAGCTGAGAGGGAATGTATTCTGCAGCCACTGTACTGGTGAGGAGAGGTGAAGTCAGGGAATACGATCCACAGTGCAATAATCGTCAAATACATCTAATGGGACGACAAACAGATCAACAAGTCCCATCAGGTCTGTCTATATAACCCATTACATAACTGTGGCCCTAGCTTTTCTCTCCTTACTTACCTTGGTATCTTATCCATCATATCTTCCATGTTGAATACACTAAACAATTTCCTATCTTTTCAAAGACCATCAGTTAACAATCCAAACGGCATTTTGCCTGCTCAGAGTGAATGCTGATGCAGAGCTTTTATTCAGTCTTTAATAATATTCATTCAAAGAAAGAACACGCACAGGTAAAGCCAATAGGTCTGGCCTTGGGAAGAGTGTGACCGTTACTGCAACCATAAGCAGTGGCTTGCTTGCTTCAGATGTTACAGTGAACAGCTTTGCATCACTCTAATCTAGATGTCGCTGCTTGAGCCCAGGAAGTAACTCAATTCTACGGTCACTTTCTCGCCTATAATATATTTAATTCCACAAATCTAATTTTACTCGTTCTGTTTTTCTGTGAAATAAAGCGCTCGAATATTGAAAAAAAGTAGAAAACAATCTGTAGAACTGATACAGTACGTGAATGCATTCATTCGATTGTACTTTAATGTTGTGTATTAATTACACATGGCAATAACTAGCTGCAGCAACGTACTCATTGTTGACTTTACAACAACGGTGGAGGATCAACAGGCATGGCTTGGCGCCGATGGCGGAGGAAGCTTAGATCCAAGCTCCCGCCGGCAATCCCCCATCTAGTGCCATCCTGAAGCTCGTGGGGGGCCCAGAGGTGAACAAAGGACCCCCCCCCAGGCTCCTGACACGAGGGACAAGTGAACGGCCTGCCGCCCGACTCTGCGCTCCGCGGACGAAGCGAATTGTAGGGCTCCCGTCGACGAGACCGCGAGGCAAGAAGAAAATGGCGCCTGCGGCGCCAAGCTGTGATTGGCAGAGATCCTCGGGGCACGGGCAGCCAATAGCGCCCACTGTTGCGCCCCCGCAGGGAGAGGGTGCGAGACACGCTGAGCCCAGCAGCTTGATCGGGATGAGAAGGAGCGGGAGCGACCCGCGACGCTGCGGGAGACAGACCTGCGGGAGCGGACTACCAAAATGGCGACTGCGGAGCTGGGCTGAATACGGCTGCGGCCTCGGGGGAGAGGAACAGGCTACGACACCCGCCGGTGAGTCCCTGCAGCGAGAAGTAAAGGCCAAACTGCGGCGAGCTGAGGCTCGGCGGCGGGTGGTATCAGGGGGCCGGACGCGGGGAGTACCGCAGCACAGTGAGCACCGCACCGGAGGGAGAGCATTTCAAGGAACCTGCCGGTTGGTCCCTGACCTCCGGGCCAGTGAGCGCTACGGAAAGGAGGCCTGAGGGGGTAGCGCACGATCGGCGTGCTCTAGAGCCGATGTGTGGGGCCCCTGCTGCAAGCGCACGCAACACAAGTCACCCTACTGAGTGGGGTAAACAGGGCAGAGCGCGCATGGGTTGCTGAAGCGCCAGAAGAGCAGCGCTGCCAGAGTGCAGATCTCCGTCCCACCACCACACCAGCAGAGGGGCCCAGTGACCATCCTGCAGTGAGCCACCAAAGAGCAGGAGACACCTGGAGCAGGGCGCGACATATTACCCCACCGAAACAATTGGAGGGACATAATAGGAGAGCCCGGTCCGCGGCTGACGGTGACCTCTAGCTCCCCAGCCCAGCGCAGAAACAGAGACAGCCGGCATATGGCGGTGAGCAGGCCGGGGATCGCTAGCTGGGGACAGGAGGTGGGGAGGGTAGGACCGACCGAGGGCTGCAAGAACTGGGGCTGAGAAAGCGAAGGCCTGCGGAGATGGCAGTGATAGCGTCGGAACAAGGCAGGCCCACGAGAAGCACTCCAGGGACCTGAAACTACTGCATAGGGGCAACCGAGAAGGTGCAAGAGGGCTCAAGGAGCTGAGACTATCTGGGGTTCATCCCAGAGCTGACCTTAATCCAAACCAGACACTGTGCCCTCCGCTCAGAGTATAAGGTGGCCGGAGAACGAAAGAATCCAAGCGGGACAAGTCCATACTCAACTAAGAACGCATCCCTGGGCTTGATCGCATGGGTCCAACCAGGGTTTGGGGAGCGCCGGAACCCGAGTCACGACCTGAAGAGAGCAACCGGGGGGGAACATAAAAGAAGCACGCAGCGCGGCTCTCGTCGCAGGGAGGCACTCACTATGGGGAAACCCACCAAACGAAGAGATCAGGATCAGCAAGAGCTGCCGGGAGAGGGGTCAGGGGCTACATCCACGAGGACAACGGGCCGAAGCACGGTGAAAGAGACGCCGGAATACCCTTCATTATCGGACATCCTCAGGGCCATAGAGACATCAAGGACAGCGGTGGAGACCAAAATTGATACCCTCAGAGAAGACTTGGGCTTACTGAGAGCGGACCACCGAAAACTTGCAGACCGGGTCTCAACAACGGAGGGAGTAGTGCGGGAACTGAAATCCCAGATGACCACAGCCAACCAAAGGCTCTCCGACATGGAGAAAAGAGTACAAGAGCTGGAAATCAGAGCGGAGGACGCCGAAAACAGAGCAAGGCGTAACAATTTACGCATAGTAGGCCTTCCGGAGAAAATGGAGGGAAACAACATGGTGGCCTACTTAGAACAATGGATCCGCACCGAAGTGGCAGAGCGCACAGGGTCCCTGCAAGAGCACCTCCACCTGGACGACCGCCGAGGCCGGTAGTAGCAGGCTTACTATTTTACCAGGACAGGGATCATGTACTGAGACAGGCCCGGCAGAATGGCCAGCTAAAGGTGTCGAACAGCATAGTCAGGATCTTTCCAGACTTTTCTCGGGTGGTCCAGAGACAGAGGGCGTCATATGTAGCTGCCAAGCGAAAGCTGAGACAACTGAACATCCAATACTCAATGGTGTTCCCGGCCAAGCTAAGGCTGTCGATAGCAGGCGGGACCAAGTTCTTCACTACGCCACAGGAGGTATGGGAATGGATCGACCAACACGGCCCGCAGGGCAACGGAGACCAGAGGCAGGAGGGACAAGACAGAAGCAGGGCCCGACCTGGAGGAAACGGGGGGAAACCGGCGAGCCAGCCCACGGCGGAGGAAACACAGAGGGAGAGAGACAGCACGGTGGCGGCGATTGCATCCCTCAGCGCCCAAGGATGGCGGGACGTAGCTGCAGCGTCCGGAGAAGACCTAAGAGACTCGGACTCTGAGCACAGCACAAGCACAGTGGGGGAATCAAGTCAGGAATTCCCGCATGTTACCCCCAGATCACAAGACAACATCATATGAAGCCGCCGAGCGACACGCAAGTATATTCAGGCAAAAACTGACGCACAGGAGGGGCGACCCAGCACACTGCTCAGGCGCACTGAAGGGCAGGGGGAACCCACGAGCACGCTCTGCTGACTCAAACCTACAAGCACTGGAGTGGGGGAGACCCGAGGGGGGGAGGGGCGGGGGAGCATGGCTCCTTCCCAAGCAGGCACCAGACCCGTCAATACCGGAACTTTGGACACTACTTAAAAGTTGCACTTAAGTGCATAGTTTGGATGGGGGAGAGAACCTCACTTGTCCTGGAGAGGGGGTGTTGGGGTTATTCTAGAGTTTTAAGTTGGGGGTACAGCAGGCCATTAGAAATGGGACTAATAAGAATCCTCATAGGGCATGCTTGTCAAATCCGACTACTAGGGGATCCCGGCCCTGGGGCCAGGAGAGGAACAAGACATCTAATGAGAGATGGGGGATAGAGTAACGTATAATCTGATATCCTGGAGCATAAGAGGCATGCACTCTATGCATAGGCGACATAAAATCTTCTCCTACCTTAGTAGACGGGGAGTACACATCGCCATGCTGAAAGAAACACACACAATGGCTTCCGAGGGGGCAGCGCTACACCGGAGGTGGAGGGGCCAGGCGTTTTACACCTAGTTCTCAGCGTTCGCAAGGGGAGTACTAATTTGGATAAGGGTGGGGGTCCCCTTTCAGCACACAGGACACAAATCTGACCCGGAGGGCAGGTACTTTATAGTCACAGGGAGACTGGACGAACAAGAAATGACACTGATAAACCTCTATGGGCCGAATACAGACCAAGCGGCCTTCCTGGAAAAGATGAGTGGGATATTGGCACCTCATATGGTGGGCTCAGTCATTATAGGAGGAGACTTCAACTGTGTAGCAGATCCGGACTTGGACCGCTCTCACCCTCCTCTTCGTGACTCTCCTGTGCATAGAACGGCCAGGGGCTTTCGGGATTGGCAGGCCAGGTGGGGACTGATTGATACCTGGAGACGCACGCACCCGCTGGATAAAGAGTACTCCCACCTTTCACATGCACATGAGCTCCATTTAAAGCTTGACACGGTCCTTTGCACTCCGGACATGCACACTGCGATGCGAGGGGCGGAGTATTTGAATCGCACTATATCGGATCACAATCCCCTCCTCGTGAGGTTACAGTTGGGGGCCCTGCTCCAGCCCATCCCAACATGGCGACTAAGACCAGAGGCGCTCGAAGACCAGGTATTCCAACAGGAGATCAGGGGTCATATTGCCTCTTACTTCACCGATAACACCCACTCCACGGACTCCAGACTGGTGGAGTGGGAGGCCTTCAAGGCAGTACTAAGGGGGAGATGCATGGCAACGTCAATCGGGGTGAGACGGACACTGCTCGGGGACATAGAAAAAGCTGACCATGCGCTTAGAGAGCTAGAGGTGAGGCGCCCAGAGCACCCGGAGCTCCGCCAAGAGCTACTGGAGTCAAAAGAGGAAGTGGCGGTTCAGGAGGAGCGCTTAAGATGCTTTGATCACAAAAAGTACATGGATCGGACACATGCGGAAAGGGACAGAGCGGGCACACTGCTGGCATGGCTGGCCAACCCTTCTCATAGAGGGAACACCATCGTAGAGTTAGCTGACCCAGCGGGCCACCTCCTATACAAGCAGGCAGACATAAATAACAGGTTTCTCGATTACTACAAACGCTTATACAAGAGCTCTGGGCCCCGATGGGAGGGGGAGATAGGGGAATACTTAGAGGCGATTCCCCTCTCCACTATATCTAAGGAAGATGCAAACCAGCTGGGGGCTGACATTTCGGAACGCGAGATCAGGGTGGCTGTCAAGGGCCTGGGGAGGGGCAAATCCCCAGGAACAGATGGATTCCCTACAGAATTCTATGCCACTTACGTGGAGGATTTGGCCCCCAGATTGGTAGAACTATACAAGGCGGCAAGGGAGGAGGGAATCCTCCCACAGACTACCCGGGAGGCAGTTGTGATCCCGCTCCTAAAACCGGATAAGTCCCCTCTCGACTGCACGGCTTACAGGCCCTTGTCGATGCTCAACCTCGACTTTAAAATTGTAAGTAAAATGCTGGCGTCCAGATTGCTCCCGCACATGACCTCCCTGATCCATCCTGATCAGGCTGGGTTCATACCGGGCAGAAATACAACCCAGAATATAAGGCGACTCGTCTCAATCCTAGACCTGGGGGGCAGAACAGAAAGGGAGGGAATGATATTCACCAATGATATAGAAAAAGCCTTTGACAGCCTGGAATGGGAGTTTCTCTATGCCGTGCTGGAAAGGATGGAAATGGGACAGGGCTTCCTGCGCTGGGTGAGGCTGCTGTACACAGGTCCGACGGCAAGGGTGGGCACTGGCCGCACGATCTCAGAGCAGTATTGGGTGGAGAGGGGCACTCGCCAGGGGTGTCCCCTCTCTCCCTTGTTGTTCGCCCTGGCGGTGGAGCCATTGGCCTGAGTGGTGAGGATGGGAAACAGATATAGGGGACTGCACCTGGAGGGGCAGGTACACCATATAGCACTATACGCGGATGATCTCCTGCTGTTCTTGAAAAACCCAGGGGAAGACCTGCGAGGGGCTAGGAATATGATGGAGGAGTTTGGGGCTCTTTCGGGCCTAAACGTTAACTGGCAGAAGTCCAGACTGTTCCCCATGATGGCAGATCAACAACCACCCGAGGAGCTGGGGGACCTGAGGTGGGAACCTCGCTGCTTTCGATACCTGGGAGCAAAGATTTACCACTCGCTCCAAGATGTGCAGGAGGGAAACCTAGGGAGGGGGGGGGGGGCGCTAAGGTCCCTAAAAGATAATATGAGATTTTAGGGGGACTCCCCATCTCGGTGGCGGGAAGGTTCGCTTTATTAAAAATGGTGGCCCTTCCCCGACTGCTGTACTTCTTCGTCACACTGCCTGTGTGGATACCCAGGGCGTGGTTCTGGGAGCTGGACTCATGCCTCTCGGCATTCATCTGGGGATCTGGGAGGCGGCGAGTGGCCTTAGCCACACTAAAGAGGCCATTGATGGAGGGGGGATTGCGACCCCGGACTTCGAAGCATACTACTTGGAGGGGCAACTGCAGAGATTCACACAATGGGTAGCGGGGAGGCTCACGCCAGACAGGGGGGTGCATCCCTTTACCCCGGGGAGAGAGGAGCTGCTCCGAACACTACTGAGGACTGCAAAGCCACACCACATACGCACCAGCGAGCATAGAGTGATACTGAGGTGTTGGAATAGGTGCCTCCAAAAGACCCAGACGAAATACCCATATTCGCCGGAACTCCCGCTGTTGGTGCTCAGAGCACTGCCGCACGAGGGACAATGGGGAGGCATAGACGACTGGGTACAGGCAGGGGTGACTAAGATAGGGGACCTCTATAGGGATGGAGAACTACTCCCATTCGAAGACTTCAGAGCTGACTGGGATGTCCCGCAGGGCCACTTTCTGCTACACGGAGCAGTTACGGGGGCGATGAGACGGCACTGGCGATGGGCACAGTAGAACCACCACAACACGCCACATGCGAATATATTGGAATAGCCGGAGGGGTTATTAAGACAATCCCCTGTCTGTACAGGGCGATCGGAAGAGACTCATTTAGACCACTAGAGGGGTTAAGGAACCGTTGGGCGGAGGACATAGGGCGCCCCATGGAGGACAAGGACTGGGAAAATACACTGCAAAGGGCACCACGGGTATCTCGGAACACACGATTCAGGCTCATAAGCTTCTACACGTTACATCAAGCATACATTACCCCGGAACGAATAAACCGGTACTTCCACAGGAAGGACGCGGAGTGGCCTAGATGTAGAGAAGCAGGAGCGAACTTCATCCACATGATGTGGAACTGCCGGGCATTGGCCCATTACTGGCAGGAGGTCACAAGAGAGACGGCCCGAATCACTGAAAAAATAGTACCCTGTACGCCGGCACACTGTCTGCTCAATATGTTTTCACACACGGCTAAGACCTGACTTTCATATTAGCCAAACGGGAAATCACCAGCAGGTGGAAGGCACCAGAGGGCCCTAGCTTCACTAGGTGGAGGCGGGAGCTGGAACGATGGGCGGGCTGCGAGAGCAGGGTCCTGATGAGAAACGCGAGACGCGGCATAGGCAGAATAGAGAGGGCCCAAGCATGGGAGATACTGGTGGAGGAGATGAAGCACATTGGCCAAGAGTCTGGCAACTCCTCCCCAATGGCAGGGTCCAGACAGGGGAGCCCCCAGAGACAGGACCCTGAGCCTGGCCCAGGGCTGGGACCCGAGGAACATGCCCCACAGAATTAGAAAAGCGGGCTAGATCAAGTATGTCTAGGAGGTGCAGATAAGAAGATTACACAGCCCGATACCGATTATTAAAGTAAAAGCGGCCCATAGTGGAAGGCAAGACTTGTGACGGCCTGCAGTGCGAGGGAGGGGGGAGAGTTGAGGAGGGAGTTGGGGGGAGGGAGTTTGAACGAACTCAAACAGCTTGGAGATGCCAAGACAATAACTGGGCTATCAAGGAAAACAAAATGTAACACAACAACAGTCAGGCATGTAGCATGAGATATGTAATCTTAAGTGTCGACAACATGAGAAGGTGTACCGCACCACAATCCAATAGAATATGTTTAAAAAAAATAAAACGGTGGAGGATCAACAAAGAACCGCCATTACAATAGTACATAACGTCAAACCCTGCAGAAGGAAGCGCTGCACAAATACACGTTCTTCGAGACTGAAAGGTGCCTTTGCTACCCTGATTAATTAAGGCCATTGTAGCAATTAGTTAATGAGGGTGAACGCTTTGGATACCTGACTGACTTTGAGGTGTTTTGCTGTGCTGCTGAAAACTGTAACTGCATTATAATTAATATTTTAAACTGACCGTGGTTCCATTTTCAAGGGAATCTCTTGCAAAATACCTTCGAAAAATTATAATGGAATATAAAAACTGGCATGGAAAAAATAATAAACGCAAAAGCGAAACTTAATCAGGGAAATTACACTGAGAATCACAGAGGCTATTTGTGAACTCTTGAAAAATAAGACTTTTTAGCACAATTTCTGTTCATCTTAAGTTGTTACAGAAAGTCGGTCATTGCTTAAATAAAACTTTTCGCATGCCGTGCTACATTTTTCATTTTTCTGTGATGTTGAATGTTGGGTCCGTCGTAATACTAATATTTAATAAAAATGAGTGTGGCTCCATATAAAAGGTAATCATTTATCGAGAAACGCTTTTGAAAAAATGTGATGGAATATAAAAATGGAGATAAAAAATAAGTGCACGTGTTGACGGAACAGCTATCGAAAAACAAGAATGTTATTACTGAACAACAGTCTCGGACTGCTGAAAAAAATAGAATAAAAAGGTCAGAGTTCCTTGTGGCTGTCTGTACCGTGTTGTTAGAACAGTTAAATCCATATCAAGGCTGCTGAAATGGAAAGTAACCGTGTCTCTATGTTGCGCACTACTAGAAGTGAGTGAAGGCTTGGTGATCTAGGGAGCTGCCGGGCCATCACAAAAATAAATAATAAATATTTTAAGTAAGAAAAATTCTTTTAACAAACTGTTATACATACATCTTTCTAGCTATTTGTGCCTTTATGACATTATATGATGTATTATGGTTCTAACATGGAATGTGGGAGGCTGAGGCAGATTCTCATCTTGGCAGTTGGAGCTGTACGAGGGTACTGAGCTGCAATGGAATAAACTATCTCCCAAGCTTACCTATTTGTGTTATTTCTGGATTTAACACAAACCCACACACATTGTCCCGTCAGCCCTCCCTAACATGAAGGGGAATATTCTTGTGGCGGATGTCCACATTGGGCACAAGCAAAATGCTGTCACTTTCACAGAAGGAAGCCGATGACAGAACTGGGCTGACCCCCTGTAGTGGTCCTGGAAGCAAACTATGAAAGACAACTTAAGAGACCAATGAATGAACAGCGCTGACCAACAGCTCCTCGATGTATAATAATATATATTACTTTTTTTAAAACAATAGTCTGGCAAGACAGCTAAAGCAGTCTCAAAGGCCAGACCTAAAAAAAGAACCGACAGAAGGCCGTGCATGAGTCATGCTATTCTTTGCCACGTTCATGTTATGTTCTACTAAATTAACCTCTAATCTTATTAATCCAGAACACAAATCTATACTTCCTGATTATCCATGAGTAATTTTGTAAACAGCTCTATTGCTAGTTAAAGGTTAAACCAGGGGATACGAACAGGCAGTGAGAGGAAAGAGGAGGAGGGAGGAATGGGCAGAGGACACATCAGAGCGAACTTTGCATAGCGAGGTGGGAGAGTAAAGGGCATACACGAAAAAGGGAAAAAGATTAGAGAAACAGTAAGGAAGAAAGAGTGGTAGAAAGGGCTACTGTTAGTTAGGATGAGCAACAAGAAGAAAGTATTGTACATTGGTACGGAAAGAGTGAGGCTTGAGGCGAGCGTAAGAGAAATAGCTAGAAAGGGAAAGAGAGAGTGAGAGAAAGAGAAAGAGAATGAACAGTGGAGGAGCTAGTGAGAGAGAGCCTATCCTCCACATTATCCAAAGATTACATTTTTGTGTTCTTTTTTTTGAAAACAACGAATTTAAATGGTGGACGCCAATGAGTATGATTGTTTAGAAGACAAACCCAACGTGGGTAAAAAAGGCCGTAGTCCTGTATGAACATAATTTTAACTAGAACTAAAATGCATTAGATAATAGTACATTGCGTTCGCGAGTGCCATTCAAAACATATTACTTTATGACCATAGCTTTGAAGGAGGGCAATCCATTCAATAACATATCACAGTTTTTTACATTGCTTTTACAGAGGAGCGTTCAGCTGCTCCTATAACTGTATGTTGTCAAACTGAAGAACAACACAATGAACGCGGACAAAGAGCCCCAAAACCAAGCCCGCCTACACCAACTCCTGAACATCTTCCTTGGTGGTACCAGAACAACTACCCAAGTGAGGGCTTACAAACTAACTGTGTGGACATCGAGGAGCGAGAGCATGGAGTTTAGCCCAAAAGGCCAACCAAGCCTGAAGATCAGCTACCATTCACAACTTCAACACAGTGCAAGTCACTTACAACTCATATGCCATCCCCCATTCCCTCCTTTAATCCTGTATCGTTCCTACACGTCTGTATAATGCTTTAACAAGATCGCTTTTTAATTCTATAATGTTATATGGGGGGAGAAGGGATCAATTAGTCAAAGATAACAAGGAGGGCCCAGGTTAGGATTGACTATAAACTGGTTGAAGAGGACACGCTGCACCAGGTCATAAAATAATATATATCTTCCCCACTAGAATTGAAATTACAACAAGAATAATCATAACAGGAATTCTGATCTTGGTATACAAAAAAGTAGTCTTCGAGCAGGCAGGGGATGGAGATGGAGGGAAAGGGTATGGGGTAGATGGCTGCTCTCAGGAAATATTGCAAGCCTTGTCCATGAGTACCTGAACAAAGTTTTGTCACCCCAAACCGTAGAGGTTTTTCGCCCATAGCTGCCTTCGTGGGTGATAAAGGCTCACTGAACGAGGAGGTTGAAGGACCCTCATCACTATCAGAGGATTCTATTCTTTCCAACAGAGGAAGCTAACTGACACATGCATCACGTGTGAGTTTCCACAGCTCAGTCTCTACATACCCATTCAACTTTTCAAATAAATCTTTTAACCTTAACCATTTTGTTATATTTGCTATTTACTAGTAAAGTGGGACATTTTTGTGTAGTCAGTTCAAAGTTATTTCGCAATGATGTTCTCCCTGAAGTCAGTGCTTTAAAGGGACTGCTACTGTCAGGTACTGAGGACCTCCACTTCTCAGCAAAGGTACAATATTCTCAACTGGAGAGCACCATCACCTCTTTTTCATTTCAAGCCCTGTCTGAGGCCAATGACATCAGCCTTCGGTCGATGTTGGGCTTGTCCCACTTCTGCTTTCTCATCATCCTCACTGTACTTCATGAATCCTGCAGGTACTGGCACAGGCTGCTCCTCTCCTTCCCACTGATCTCCTCTTCTTTGGTGAAATGTAACAGTGGTTAAAGTGACACCGTTGGGGTAATGGGGAGGGCCATGCTGGTATGGAGACAAGACCTCGGCTTATGAAGCCCTGAATATTGTTGGCTGCCTTCGGTTTTTCCTGTCCTTGTGTGTTTAGTTATTGGTAATGTCCACTCACTTCTGTCTGTGTGTGGCGGGGGAGTGATCCCTGCTTCTCAAAGGCAGGCAGATGTCTTTCAGGGCATTTCTCCTCGGAACCCTCATGCAGGATTTAGAGCCATAAAGATAAAGCCAGTGAGATAGCTCCACTCACTAAACCTCTGAAATAGGAATACCATACTTATATTGGCCATAAAAACATAAGTAAGCAACCAACGCCACCATAAAAATAAATTTAAAAAACACTTCCAATTTTTTAGGGTGTTGTGTGAGCGGAAGCTTACCAGTGCATAAAAAGAAATGAACAAATTACAGAGTGGTGCTGTAGAAATAGTGAAGATGAGGAAGGATGTGAAGTAAGAGTTAAAGTGATCAAGTAGATACAAGCAGGAAAACTTAATATATAAGTGTGAAAAAAAGAGAGGACGTAAAAGAGGCAAGTTGTGGAATGATAACCTAAGGAACAGAGAGTAGTGAAGCACAACATAAGATAAAGAGGGTGAGTGGAAGGGAACAGAATAATAAGGGTGAAAGCCAGTGGTGTCCATGTCAAGGACGGTCCTGGCCCTTGCACTAGGAGGGGCAGCCAACCAGAACAACTCCACCTGAGGACACCATACTGCCCATTCAAACAGCAGCACGAAACTGGCCACACTATGGTTATGAAAAAAGAGGATGGCAGGAAAGAAGGATGCAGACAATTGGGATAGCGCCTGGAAAGCAATTGAAGCGTGCTTGAGAGATGAAAGTGGAGACATGCAGATGGTGGAGAAAGTCAGGATACAGGGCAAGAGTCGCTAAAACAGCACGGTTTCAATTGTAATGGAAAGTGCAAGAGGGGAACACAAAGCGTGGGGCAGAGAGTGAGCACCAGTAAGAGAGAGACGTTAGAAGGAGTGAGTGGTGCAAAATGGTGGTCAGACTACAAGTGGGATAGATTGAGAAAACTGGAGCAATGCAGCAGCTTCCTTCGCAATAGTCGAAGAGAGAAGATTCAAATAAGAGCAACCAGGCTGGGCCCAATGTGCACTGCAGTAGCAGGGAAAATGAAACTGAAATCCTTCCAATCATACTGATCTTTAAAAAAGGGAAGGCAATGGTCACATAAGGTAAGTACACGAACACAGGGTAATGAAGGCTTTCCTGCATCCACAACTGACAGCGCGTAGGAATGCCAACACGATTCGAAAAAGTATGGCTTTGTTAACCCAATCCCTTTACACATACAGACCAATCAGAATTCAAGGAATCTTTATTCTCTACATTGGCACATTTGTGGGGCTAGCAAAGAAACTACTGGAGGGCATAAGTCCGCAGGCTGTGCACATAAATTACGCTAGTGCCAGTGTAGTTTTACACTTACATTTATAGCCTCACGAGTATCACAACAATGTTTGAGACACCTGGCCTGTGCAAAAACAATCTTTTATATCTTTATATCATGCCTATAAAGCCAGAAGGCATCACGGTGCTTGGCATAGAATATCATTATGAATATCTATGAACTCTCCAATGAGATATATATTTATACCTATATCTCTCTCTCTATATATATATGAACATATATATATATATATATTACCCAGAGGCGGTTGGGCACTGGGCACTGGGTTAATATAGTTAAATTTATGTACCTATAGGAAATTGATTTTTTGATTCGCTACTAACTTTGGTGCTGTTTGACATATCTTAACAAATGGGAAAATTGAATAGAGATACTGCAAAAATGGCTGAACGTAATTCCACCAAATTTGACAGAAAGCTAGATCTTGATCCAGAAAAAAACATGCTTTTTGTGATTTGGTGTAAATCTGTTCAGTAGTTTTTGAGAAATTAAGGTTCAAAATGTATGTATATTATAAGCCGCGAAGTTACCTTGGACCCGACAGATTAAAAAATAAGATCTGATTGGCTGCCATAACATCAACAGAGATGTTGCGGCAGCCATGTTAGAACTCGTGGACTCACTCCCTTGTCCTAAAAAAGGTTTAAAAAACATGGTGGGGCAGGGTAGAGATACCCTGACCCATTCAACTTGGTGGGTGCAGTTCAGTCAAAGAGCGAGGTCTTGAGGTCCTTCCTGAATTGAGGCAGTGAAGGTGATTGCCTGAGATGTAGAGGAAGAGAGTTCCAGGTCTTTGCGGCGAGGTAGGAGAAGGATCTTCCTCGGGCTGTGGTCTTGCAGATCCGTGGGATAGTGGCCAGGGCCAGGTTGGCAGACCGGAGTGGCGCTGTCTGGTGAGAGTGTAGAAGGAGAGGCGGTGGTTGAGGTATGCAGGTTCGATGTTGTGGAGAGCCTTGTAGGCGTGCGTGAGGATCTTGTAGGTGATTCTTTTCTTGATCGGGAGCCAGTGGAGGTTTCTCAGGTGATCGGCAATGTGGCTGCGGCAGGGGATGTCCAGGATAAGTCTTGTGGCGGTATTCTGGATTCTTTGTAATTTCATTTGCAGCTTCTGGGTGGTGCCGGTGTAGAGTGAATTGCCGTAGTCGAGTTTGCTGCTGATGAGCTCCTGGGTGACCATTCTTTTGGACTCGGTGGGGATTCACTTGAAAATCTTTCGAAGCAGGCCGAGCGTGAGGACAGCGTTGATTTGGCGGTTCATTAAAAGCGAGGAGTCAAGGATGATGCCAAGGTTACGTGCGTGGTTGGTGGGTGTGAGGGGGCTCCGAGCACTGCAGGCCACCAGGGGTTGCCCCAGGTGGAGGGGGTGATTCCCAGGATGAGGACTTCGGTTTTGTCAGAGTTGAGTTTAAGGCAGCTGTCCTTCATCTAGGTGGTGACTTCCTTCATCCCGTTGTGGAAGTTGTTCTTTGCGGCTGAAGGTTCGTCAGTGAGGGAGAGAATCAGCTGGCTGTCGTCGGCGTAGGAGATGATGTTTGGTCCGTGGATTCTGACAATGGCTGCCAGCAGGGCCATGTAGATGTTGAATAAGGTGGGGCTCAGGGAGGAGCCATGAGGGACTCCGCAGCTGATCTTTATAGTAAGCCTGGGTGGAGTTCGCGGAGTTCTGCTACGCAGAACTCCACGAAGTGCAGAAAAAACTCTGCAGCGCTACACGGACCTCCGCAAGCAGCGGAGTGCATTGGATAAATGCTGTTTGCGGTGATTTTCAGTGCCAGGTGCTTGTCTGCACTGTGCAATCATCGCGAACGGCACCATGCACAGCGCAAGCGGGCGCTGCTTCCTTTCTGCCGCTCGAGTAGATTTTTACTCGAGCGGCAGCTTTCTCAAAGCGAGCGGACAGTTTCTCAACGCGAGCGGTCGCGAGCCTACGCGACCACTTGCAATGAGAAATCTGACCGCCTGCGTTGAGAAATCTCGCCGGGAGGCTGATTTTCCACGCTCGCCAACTTGATGTTGAAGATAGCGAACGAGGAAAAATCTCACCGGGAGGTGGAGTTTCCTTGCTTGCGCTCGCCAACTTGACGTTGGCGAACGCGAGCGAGGGAAAAAACAAGTTTTTCGGAACTCCGCGAGCTCCGCGTAACGCGGAGTGCGTAAATCTCCGCAAACTCCGCGAGCGGAGCGGAGTTCACCGCCCAGGCTTACTTTATAGGTTCTGAGTAGAATGGTGGGAGCCTGACTCGCTGGGTTTGGCCGGTGAGGAAGGAGAGGATCCACTCGAAGGCGTTGCCATGGATGCTGGCGTCATGGAGTCTTGCGCAGAGGGTGTGGTGCGAGACGGTGTTGAAAGTGGCAGACAGGTCGAGGAGTATGAGGGCTGTGGTTTCGCCTCAGTTGAGGAGATTGCAGATGTCATCTGTAGCAGCGAGGCGTGCAGTCTCGGTGCTGTGGTTGCTTCTGAAGCCTGATTGGGAGGTGTCCAAGATGTGGTTTGTTTAGATGAATTTGGTGAGTTGGGCGTTGATGGCCTTCTCGATGACTTTGGGTGGAAAGGGGAGCAGAGAGATGGGTCTGTAATTCTTGAGGTCCGTCGGGTCGGCAGAGGTTTTTTTCAGTAGGGGGGTTGATCTCTGCGTGTTTCCAGTCTTCAGGGAAGGTGGCAGATTCGATGAATCAGTTGATGGCGCTGCAGAGTTCGGGGGCGATGGTGGTGCTGGCTCGGTTGAAGATGTGGTGGGGGCAGAGGGGGCTCCTGAGTGGATGGTCTTCATAATCTGTAAGGTGTCGTCGGTGGTGAGGGTCGTCCAGTTGAGTAGGGTCGGCTGGGGTCTGGAGCATTTGGGTGAGGTGGTTGTGCGTGGGGTGGGCCCTGCGTTCCAAAGCTGTCGTAGATGTCTGTGATCTTGTGGTGGAAAAAGGTTGCGAGGTTGTCGCAGAGGGCTAGGGAATGGGGGATGTCAGTGGCATCCGTGCTGGGTTTGGCGAATTCTTTGATCATGTGAAGAGTTCTTTGCTATTCTGTGCGTTGGTTGATACGTTCCTGTATGGCAGTTTTCTTTGTGGCTCTGATGAGGTGGTGGTGCGTGGTGACGTCGGTTTGAAGGTTGCATAGTCTGCTGGAGTCTTGCTGCTCCTCCATCTTCTCTTGAGTTGTCTGCAGGTGCGCCTGGACTCTTGGAAGTGGGGGAGAACTAGCTGGCTTTCTCAGCGGGCTGTTTGCCAGAGGGTTTCCTGAGGGGGGACAGTGTGTTGGTGCAGTCCGAGAGACATAAGTGGAGTTTGCGTGCTGGTATGTTGGTGTCCGCGGAGGGCGGTGGTGGTGTCTTACGGAGGGCGGTGGCGAGTTGGTCTTTAGAGACCTTGTTCCAGCTTCTGCCTGGGTAGCACTGGGCACGATGGTGTTGGGAGGGTTTGGTGAAGGAGAAGTGGACGCAGCGGTGGTCCGTCCATTGGAGTTCGGAGGTGTGGCTGACGAAGATATTGTTGCTTTGCGGAGAAGATGGGGTCGAGCATGTGTCCTGCTGAGTACATTGGGGAGGTGACCAGTTGTTTGAGCCTGATGGTGGCGAGGTTCTCCAGTAGGGCTGAGGTGTTGGGGTCGATGAGGTTGTCCAGGTGGAAATTGAGGTCGCCTGGGAGGATGTAGTCTGTTGCGGCAAGGGCGTGGTGTGCAATGAAGTCAGCTATGGATTCGCTGAAAGGGGGCAGGGTCTGTCTGTCTATGAGAGTGCCATGGAGGATGGAGTTCGGGTTGGTCTGGACCTTGAAGTGGAGGTGCTCCATGTCAGGTGAGCAGTCGTCAGAGCTAGTTGTGAGCCGGAGGATGTTTTTGTGTATGATGGCGATGCCTCCTCCTGGTTGGTTGGCGCGGTCTTTGTGGATGATTTTGTATCTGTTGGAGATGGCATTGGAGCTATCCAGTGCAGAGGTGGAGTTCATCCAGGTTTCCGTGAAGAAGACGACGTTGGGGGAGATGGAGTCGAGCAGTTTCCAGATTTCCACAGCGTGTTTGTTGAGGGAGTGTGTGTTGAGTAGGATGCAGCTGAGGTGGTTGAGTCTGGTTCTTAGGGGTCGTGCGGTCAGTAGGTCTGGTGTGCGAAGGCAGGAGAAGGTGCAGCTGCAGCAGGTGAACGATCCTTGGGTGTCATTTGGCGACGCGGTGTGGCAGGTGGGTGAGCATCCAGCGTTGAGACCGTGTGGGATGCTGGCGTTGTAGCAGTAAAAGCACTGGGGACCAGGGTCTGTGGCACTGGGCGAGGACGGGCTTGGCTTTGGTGCGCCTTTGGCGCGGCTGCCATCAAGTAGTGGTAGGGAGGTGGGAGGGGCTGGTCAGCTGGGAGACAGGCAGCGGTGTTGGAAGGAGGCGGGGCCGCAGGGGCCGAGCAGCGACAGGGGAGGGAAGCAAAGAGGCACAGAATGGCAAAGGAAAAGGCACAGAATAAAGAGAAATACAGAAAAATTAAAAGACAGATAAGCGAAAAGCAGAGACAGAACTCACCACTGGACCACCAGAGATGAGACGCAGGCGGGAGGCTGCGAGTTGAAGAGGGCCTAGAACTCGAGGACTGGAGCGTAGAGGGGGCAACAGCTACCAGGTGGAGCTGCGTGGTAGGGGAGCAACGGATGCTGAAGGTCAGCGAGGTCGCTCCTTCAACGAGCTGCGGCTGCCATTAAGTAGGGGTAGGAAGGTGGGAGGGGCTTGTCAGCTGAGAGGCAGGAGGCGGGAAGAGGTGCTGGAAGGGGGTGGGAAACGAAGAGGCACAGAATGGCACAGAAAAGGAACAGAATAGAGAGAAATACAGAAAAATGAAAAGAGAGGAAAGCAGAGAATAGCAGAGACAGAACTCACCACTGGACCACCAGGGATGAGGCGCTGGCAGCAGCCTGCGGGTGGAGGAGGGCCTTGAACTCGAGGACTGGAGCGCAGAGGGGGCAACAGCTACCAGGTGGAGCTGCACGGCGTGGGAGCAACGGACACTGAAGGTCAGCGAGGTTGCCTCACATATTACACCACTTGTGACATGTTAAAAGACATCACTGGTGAAAGTGACAGTTTGGTATATGCTTATCATACTGGAAGGTATTCAGCAAGGTACATCTCGACCTAATTGCATGTGGTAACTTTGTGCAAGATTCACACGAGTCCTCACTAGTTACAGCTGCAATCTACTATTGGTTTGTAATATTGCTATAAATACGTGCAGCGAGTACACACAGGTTAACGTGAGTTTGTGTGATTTATGCAATAATTGGGACTAACAGTAGTGGTGCAACCAGTTACATAGTTTACAGTCTATAAATTGTAGGCAATTTTCTTCACAGCAGGTAAACTGAATACATAAGCAATGTTACACAAATGACAATAGAAACGTAAAAAAACAGATGTTTGGTATGTCATCTTGAAACTAAAGGCTATTAATATAGGACAGTGGTCACATATGTCTTTCAGACAACTGTGTGTAGCTCAATTACTGGGCAACAGTCTCAGCTGAGAGTGAGGGATTGTGGGAAAAGGTTCACCGGCACCCACTTAGGAAGAGATGTCCTGAAAAAACCCCTGCCTTTCAGTACAACTGGGAAACCCACCCTCATTGGGGGAAAGCAATAAATTGCCAGCTTGACGTATTTTTCTTTTGATTACTATAGTAATGCCTGTAGAATCACAACCAAATAAACCAAGGGATTTTCTTCCAAAGAGAATTAATGAGCATCCTTCCAACTCTCAGCACAGCCACTGACTCACAAAGAAGGCATGACCGCTTATATGTATATGGTTGTCTGTGAGTTTTTGTATTTTTTTGTTTTTGCAATGAAGTATCAGTACAAGCCCATGGGGTCTTCAAGTGAAGCTTTTCTGAAATTAACTTGTTCCGATTGCTTTGCTTTCAGGCTTACAAACACGCGTGCATCAGGTTTCCCCCCACATTTTCTTCCAAACGAGAATATAGTCTTTTCTTTGCTGACCTTGAGGAACAGCACCTCTACTGAAAACCTACTGATATTTGCATCGATTTGCAAAGTTATGAATTCTAGGTGTGAGACCTCCAGCCGCATTTATCTTTCCTTGCCAGCACAAATGAGAAATCATCAATTTCCTTTGAAAAAATAGATTTTAAATGTTATTACGCTGTTGTAGTTCGGCAATCTTTACACAGTTTGAATCTTTTTAAAGCAGTCAGGCTTTTGTGTCCTTCCTATGATTTGATGAGATTACCTTCCCAGATGGACTCGATTAGTTGACTTAGGGAGTCATAACCAGTGGGAGGGAAAAACATGGCAACTTTACAAAAATTATGAACAATTCGAAGCGTCGTCCGGGGTAGTAAGCGCTATATAAATGCAATGTCAATACAGTTTCAATACAACAAATGCTAAACATCTACTGACAAATTTTGTTTAGTTGAATACGTCCGTAGTAAACAAAGAGTAAACACTGGGCATGAGTTTAACTTAATCATATATCTTCCCCTTTTTACAAAACACTTAAAAAAAATATATATATATAGCTCAAAATGTTCCTGCAAACTTAAAACTTCCAACTCAAAAGTTATTTTCGTGCTTGAAAGTAGTATGTTACTCTTTTTTTCCCCAGTGTATTGCCCATAATGAAGGGGCTTGCTTTAGGCAAGAGCTCACCAATGCTTCTCCAGTAGAGTGGGCTGTTAAGGCTTTGCCCATCACACATTCCTGCTGTCCAGTCGGTACAGTATACAGCTCAGTATGAGACACTAGTCATATACTTTTGTAGCTGGTGGGGTGCATCCCCCAAAGCCTTACCTCACTTAGATCCAGTAGAGTGCGTTGTTAAGGCTTTGCCCATCACACATTCCTGCTGTCCAGTCAATACAGTATACAGCTCAGTATGATACACTAGTCGTATACTTTTGTAGCTGGTGGGGTGCATCCCCCAAAGCCATTCCTCACTTAGACTCCAGTAGAGTGCGTTGTTAAGGCTTTGCCCATCACACATTCCTGCTGTCCAGTCGGTACAGTATACAGCTCAGTGTGAGACACTAGTTGTATACTTTTGTAGCTGGTAGGGTGCATCCCCAAAAGCCTTACCTCACTTAGACTACAGTAGAGTGCGTTGTTAAGGCTTTGCCCATCACACATTTCTGCTGTCCAGTCGGTACAGTATACAGCTCAGTATGAGACACTGGTCGTATACTTTTGTAGCTGGTGGGGTGCATCCCCCAAAGCCTTACCTCACTTAGATCCAGTAGAGTGCGTTGTTTAAGCTTTGCCCATCACACATTTCTGCTATCCAGTCAATACAGTATACAGCTCAGTATGTACAGTATACAGCTCAGTATGATACACTAGTCGTATACTTTTGTAGCTGGTGGGGTGCATCCCCCAAAGCCTTACCTCACTTAGACTCCAGTAGAGTGCGTTGTTAAGGCTTTGCCCATCACACATTCCTGCTGTCCAGTCGGTACAGTATACAGCTCAGTGTGAGACACTAGTTGTATACTTTTGTAGCTGGTATGGTGCATCCCCCAAAGCCTTACCTCACTTAGACTACAGTAGAGTGCGTTGTTAAGGCTTTGCCCATCACACATTTCTGCTGTCCAGTCGCTACAGTATACAGCTCAGTATGAGACACTAGTCATATACTTTTGTAGCTGGTGGGGTGCATCCCTAAAACCTTACCTCACTTAGACCTCAACACAGCCGATGGCTAAGAGAGAATGCTTGGGCTGGCTATGATGTCACTCACTGCACCGCCAACCCCTCCACTTTCCCAAAACCACCAGCTTGGGGTCAGTGGAGGGGCTAGCGGTGCAGCCTATACCAGAAGCGTTGTGGGCACCAGTCTTCAAAGCAGGCAGAGGTCCACACGTACTGCCCTGTTAGGCTGCCACATAACTCCCCCCAAACCCTGCAGCACAAGTCAAGGTGGGTCACATTATCATATGGAGGTACAGGCTCTTCGAGCAGGAGTTGAAGGGCTCCACAACACTAGGGGACATTGGGAACTCGGATGATTAGCGCTTCTCATACATCCACCCAGGCTGCCAATACAATGCTGAAGGGCATCAGAGGAAGGACAGGCCATTCTCAGCTCTGCAGTTAGAATCCTACCTCTTCACACTCGTTAACGGAACGTCACTTGAGTAACCTGCCTTCCGACCAGCCTTCATTTCTAGTGCTTGCTGCCTTACAGATTAACAGATTGCACCCAGCTATTGTCCGGATTCAAACAATAGGTTTGCACAACCTTCACCACCCTGAGGTTAGAGACCTAACTGGATAGAGATATCAAGGTGTGCTGACCCTTTGAAAGGGAGGCAAAGGATGGAAAGATAAGTATAGCGAACCGTAACCCAGATTAGACTGTTTCAATGTGTTACCATTGTTGCTTTTTTTATGGAACTTGCTTCAAGGTCGCTCCCCAAATATTAAATGCCAACTTATCCTGTGAAAGGTAAAGACTACTTTGCTTAGGGCACTGTATTGTATTTGGCTCTATCTACATACAAACCTCCAGGACTAAGCTTCAAACCCTAACCCTACAGTGGGCCTGAAGAGCGTCTATTGAGCAGTGTGATAGTTACTAGGACGTTAAAAGACTATTTTGAATCTGCAGACCCATTATTCTACCATTCAGCTTGTCTCATCCCTGTGCCATCATAGCTCAGGGAGGTTGGACTAACTGCTCAGAACTGTTTCTTTGCCACCGCAGTCTCCTTCCAACATCCCAAATGAGTGACTGGCTTTTTGACATTCCATCTGCGATAAGATCAATTTAGGGCACACTCCTTTGTTGTGCCAAGAATGCCAGCCTGTCAGCAACCTGTAACACTATATCTACGTTGTCCCATCTTCACCAACCTGTTGTAAGCACTGCACAAGCTTGTTGTGTCCAGTGTGCACCTCCTGGGTTGTCTTTTTCAATTACTGGACCCTGGAGGACGTTCCCTACTGGATCTAAAGTTTTCTATATATTTCTACATATTTGCCTGATCCAGTGTTTCCCCTGAGACGTGAATTAATAGTATTGTTTATATTTTAGACTAGGTGTGTTATATTTACAGACGCTATGTGTATTATGTCACCCTGCACCTTTCTTTATGTTACTTCCCAGTTCTAGTCACATGGGCTAAGTAGTGTTTACTATTGCAGAACCGCCCTGCCCCTTTACTCTCAGCATAACCTGTAGCTACAGCCGGTGGCATTTACCCGCTTAGAAGCACCATAGTTTGATGGTAACTATTTCCAAGCTCATCGGCAGAACCTTTCTGGCTGTATTCCATTCTCTCTTTTGAGAAAATGAGGTGACGCCACCGGTAGGAATACATTTACTTGTATCATGTAAGGTCAACAAACACATCTATGCTCTTGAAGCATCAACAAATACACTCCTATTCTTTTATAAACTTTTTTATTTCTAGCACGATTAACTGATACATTTTTCTATTGCATGTCTATGTCAGCGAAATAGCCTGGGGAGAGAGAAACTGGATAGAGAGAAGTCGGGTTTAGGACCATGAACAAACTACTATCAACACAGACTCATATAAGACTACTTCAAAACCATAATGTAGCAGCGACAACGGAAAGGAGGCATTCCGAGACGCTGTTCAAACTCCCACTAAACATAAAATGTTCAAAATCAGTTGAGGCCTCGGCCCCTTTTGTAGGAAGCCCCTCAAACGGAGTTTTTGCTACCAGTAACTAGGCATGGCCTTTTTGGCTGCAAGAAGAGAAATGTAGGATCATTCCCAATGAACTGGAGTACGGGTGGGCGTAGGCGGCACACCTATTTGCCCAAGTCCCCAAGTTAAGAGATTTCGAATTTAGGGGTAATATGACATACCTCTTTTGTGGGTTTCACAGCTCAAATCTGCTACCTTTAAAATTGATCTCTTCTCCCAAAGCAGCTTTACTAAGACCAGCTGGTCATGCCTTCTCCTTGTCCTATCCATTCAGGTTCCCTACTTGGAATGCTGAAGGTTGTAAATATACTTGGGGGAGTAGTTATAGCATAATTCAGTCTGAAAAATGTGTTTCATCATAGATTTTTGTATAGGTTCTGTTTGGCTGTTGGAAGTCTCAGCTTCAGATGTCAACCAATTAAGTCCTGGTCTCCAGTCTCTCAAAATTCGATTGCAGTTCATAAACAGCTTAGTCTGCACAGCTCTTGTGCTTTTGTGTTCCCTCCTTTAATCAAGGCATGAGTGAACAAATGTCCTTGCAGAGACTCAATCGTTGGTTCTTTTGGTCACCTACGAGGCCAGGCATTTAAACTCTTTCTCTGCAGCAGTAGGGTTGCCCTGAATGGAATCCACTTTTCTCACTGAAAAGTTCAATATTCATTTCTCTTAGTGATTCTGAGTCCTCTTGGGGTGGTCTCCTCACAGAGGGATATCGCGGATGGAAGAAATCCTCTGTGCTCTCACTTTGCTTTCCCTGCCTAGGAGTTTTAAAGGCATGTGGCACTCCTATACATTTTGCACATGCTTGGCATGCCCTTCATTCATGAAAATTCCGTGCAGTTAGAACTAGACAAAATATGCTCATGCAAGAACATGGCACCTTTAATTGGGAAGCAGTGCATTCCTCCCCAGTGCAAGTCTGGCTGATATACTTCTTCTTTGTGTGTTCATTTCTCCCTTGTCTTGTGTCACAACTCCGGTGGTTGTGGAGGGAAATACACATTACGTTGCAAAACAATCAATTACTTTCTCTTTCTGAAGCTCCTCCCCCACATTCTACATCTCTATTTTGTTATAGGGTCTGATCAGTAAGTTATGAAGCTCACTTTCACAGAGATAGTCTCCTAGCAGCCATCTTGGCCTTCCTTCGGTGGCACAGGGAGAATGGGTAGCTCCTCACACTGCAAATCAAACAGGCCACCTCTGATCACGTAACTCCCCACTGGTCCAGCTACTTCGAGCGAAATGGGAGTGGTATCTCATTTCTCCAGGCTATCTCTGCAGCACAAGAGTACAGTTGATGCAGGAACTCAAGAAGGACACATCTGCTCCCTAGTGACTTTCATTTGATTTATCTGTTCCCAACACTCTAACTTGGGAAGCTTACAGACTCATTTAGCTCTTGGCATACGAGCCATCATAAGACTGGTTTGGGTAATCAGAAGGACCGCCTCTGCCATGCCAGATGTGACTGTCCATCACCTTTAGCACTAAATTCAATCTCAGTGCGATTTTGTCACAGAGGCAGCTCTTGTATACGCGGCAGAAGCCTTTTCAGGAAATTACACAATGACATTGGGCAAGGCAAACCTGATAGTACCTTTTTTTTCTGAGGACAAGCCAGTAAACAGGGATTAATGCTTCCTCCCACGCAACGTGCTGGGAGTTTTCTCCAACTTGGGGAACATTTGTGTACCATCTTCATCTGTAACTGCTATGGTTGACATGGAAGACCTGGACAGGAAAAATGCTGGTGGGATTGGTGTCGGAGAGCCCTGCCTAAATACTGCAACCCCTCCATCACTGTTCTAGTTTTTAATGGGTGTGCTGAAAGGGTATTCCTGCACTTTAAATGAGGTGGGAGATGCCAAAGGTGGACAGATGGGACAGACTCTCAAGGCTGCCCCGAGGCGTGGCTTAATTCTCACAAAGGATTTACAGGCACATGCATCAACCATTTTTGCGAGCGCAAACGGTGCGATTCGCAAAAATCGTCCATTTGCGCCCGCAAAAGGGCATTTGCGATGCATCAAGGATCAAGGGACTCGCAATTTAAGAATTCGCAATTAATTGCGATTTCTCAAATTGCGATGCATTTAAGGAATCGCAAATTGCGATTCCTTAAATGCAATGCATGATAGAATCGCAAATAGCGATTTCGCTGATAGGGTCGCAAATTACCATCAATTTGGACTTGATGGTAATTTGCAAAAACTTTGAAAAATGCACTTAAGTGCATTTTTAAGTTGTAGAGTTACACACACACATGCCCTTGGGGCATGTGTGTGCTGTAACATGTGTGCACAGATCAATTTCAGGGTGCAACAGGGTGTCCTTTGACACCCTTGCACCCTTCATGCAGTCTCCCATTCATTCCTATGGGCCTGTAGGCCCATAGGAATGAATGGAATTATTTCATAATTGCGACTCGCAATTTGCGAGTCGCAATTAAGGAATTTGTAGGAATTGCTATTTTGTTAGCAATTCCTACATGCATCGGCTTTGCAATTCCTTATTAGCGAATCCTTATTTTTCGCTAATAAGGAATCGCAAATGGCATTTTTGATGCATGTGCCAGTTAATGTGGTGTATCTGCAAAAACTGTGCATTCCGGTAATGATCTATGTTTTGCCGCTTTGGAGACCCCCGACAGAAGTGCATGGTTAGATTTTAGTCCTCTCAGTGACTTTTAATGTGCTGCTCAAAAGTGAAGAACGACTGGCCAGTCTTCCAAAATTCTCTATGCACAGTGCATTACATATTGGATTTTTATCAGGCTAGCCACTGGAAGTTCTTCCCATGACACAAGAACAGGTGAAACATATTCTCTCTTCGGGGCTCCCTATGCTGACCTATTTCATTTTCGGAAGCCAGAACATTCAGTACATTACGATGATCTAAGCAACGGAACAGGATCATACTGAACCATATTTCTTGCTAAACATACATGATATTGTGCCTTGCAAACAACTAAGGACACCCGCTGGTGTTTGGAAAGCTATCTTTATAATAACATCCCCATGATCCTCATATGGGTGTCTGGTTTGTGATCTATTCCCCAAGGCCAAGGCCTAGTCAAGCAAAACAAGTATGATTTGGACACCGGGATTTTCGGAGTGTGCCTCATTCCTGTACAACTTACACTAGGCGGCATATATAGCTGTAATTTATTTGCAGAATTTTAAATACTTAAAGTGGATTACTACAATTTCTATGTAAATAAAATGAGGGTATTTGAAAAAAGCTCTGGAAGGAAGGACCACCCTACTGTGATAAACCATGCGCCATTGTAGGTAGCATTTGCATCTTCTTTTCAGTTAAAAAAATGAAATAAATATTTTCGATCTTTATCATTCTGTCTCTTAAAAGCATGACCCGATAGTGATCGAGAGGAAATGTCTCCGACTCAGTCCCTAATGTTGCATTTCTTGAAGTTTCCAATACTAGAACCGCAATCAGGGCTAAGGACCATTTGCCAAGCCCTGGGGGATATTTCTGGGGGCGCTCAGAGTGGATATAGCCAGAGGGGGAGATTGGATACAAGAGGCGCACGGGTTGGGTTGCATGACTGGTTCATACATTGGTTATTGCTGTTTGCTACTGTTGTTGGCTAAAGTCTACTGAAGACTCAAACAAACGGAGCTGGTGTTGGGGAGGTTCGGAATCCTACGGCATTACAGTGAGACCAGGGCTGAATATAAATCAGATTACAATCATATTCAATCGCAAATGAAATTGTGGAGTCTTCTAAACTTAGAGTGCGCATTTCTTATGAGTCTTGTTATGGCATGGGGCTGTGTGTGTACTGTCATGTGCCCAGAATGCCTTCTGCGGACTCACTCTAGCCCTCCGTAAACAACTACCCTGGCCTGAGTAAGGGTGATAGGGAAGCAGAAAGAGGAGACCCCCAGGTAAATAACTGTTTAACATGGTAACAAAAAGTGGTTAATTATTCCGGTGAAATGCTGAAAAAACATTTTGGGAAATAGGGAGGAGGAGAACTGGAGGCTTATTTACGTATGTAAACACAGAGGCTTTGCAAAAGATTTTTGAATGAACATCAGTGGCATTCTTAAGTTTATAGCAATTTGGAGAAACTCGCCAGTAAACAACATCAGCTCATGCACTCTCCTCCCCTCCATATCCTTTCCATGCAAAGACAACGCCGGCCATTGCGAACTCTTTCACCAGTGTAAACATACACAATAAACACATATGTCCTCAAGTGTACGATAGCCCTCTGGCATACAAACACACACCGCTTGGTATGTCTTATTTGAAAGCGATACAGAATCACAAGAAATTCTGAAGTACCCGCCTTGGAGTGGATGGAAAAAATGATACACAGCTCAAAACTGGCTTGCAAACAGCAGACACATCTGCTCAGTTCTTATGCAATTATTTCATATGTAGGGATCCGTACCAGCTACATGACACGAACTCAAGCTGTAGACGCTGCCAGCATGCTGAAGAGGTCCACGTCAGACCTCTCTCACAAGCCTACCAGATGTTCCGGCGCTGTAGAAACACTATCATATTTAATAGAACCTTATTATTTAGGTACACACTGAAGAAAGAACGACATAGATGGTCACTTTTACTGCCAACATCCAAACCAGAATTTATTTTCATATGCCACGCTTTACCTCAAAGTTTACTGTTGTATTCTTACGTACTCATTGTTAGTGAACTGTCAAGTTAGCAGAATGTTATGTGAAATAGACATGGGATGACAGAGAGGAGTGCACACTCTAATGTTGTCAGTTGATAGTGATCCCCCTGAAGACTGCAAATGAAAAACCCTTGTTTATCATGTCACTTTGGTTCCTGTGACCTTAAAGAACATAACATTTACATGTGCAGCCACAGATGAGTTCATTGTCGACAGAGACTCAAGTATGATTAAAGCGAATAAACGTTTAAAACATTCAAGGGATTTTTTTGAATAGTTAATATTCTGATGCTAGCAGAAGATAATGATTACTTCACATGGAACCTAGGGAGAGAACAACCCATCATAGTGGCACCTTCTAACCACAGAATACCTCGTGGGTCGAAACATTCACAGAAATCCACAGAAAAGCAAGCAGAATTCACAGAAATCCAAAACCGGAGCCGCCCTTCTGACTCCCTTCAGTCTTAAGCGAAGAGTGGCTGACGGGGGGGCGTGGCCAGGCAACATGGCCGACAGGACGTGAGCCTCCTCAGCTCTCCATCCGTCCGCCCCAAGATCCTGTAATTATCCTCTTTTACCCCCCGGAATCCTGCCACCCTGACCGGTAAAAGACTGCTGGAGATCCCCTGAGGCTGGGGGACTGACCAGGAGTGAGCTGCCACCCCGCGTTCCGGGGGCCGCAAAAGTGCGTGGTGCTCGCTGGATCCGCAGGCAGCGCCCTGTTTGCCACGGAGCTTTGTTGAGGCTCCCGGGCCTCCGGATGGGCAGCGAGTTGGACTGTGGTGCCCCCCCCCCCCCAGCGCCCTTGATCGTTGGGCTGCCCTGGGAAGCCGGCTGCGCCTGGCTGCGGTTGGCTGCCGGGGCATGGTTGGCGATCCCTTCCATGGGGATCGCGTATCGTGAGGGGCCGCTGGAGTGGCGGCCTAATGCGGACCCCCGGACAATAATGAGGTGTGCTGCTGCTGGGAATTGGCGTCCAGGAGTGAAGCACGGTGAGGCACGCCTTGGAGGCCGGCGCGTCCAAAGAACTCTGGTGAGTGGGCCTGAGGCGGCTGCGGCTCCCCCGGCTGAGGCCTGAAAAGCGGAGCGGTCCTCTGCGGGCCTGGTCGGAGCCTTGCTGGGCCGCGCCCGCGTTTGTTGGCTCCCCCCGGGCGGCTGATCACGAGTGGGATTTGCGCCTTTGGGGGCTGGGTGTGAGCAGCGGGGTCATTGTTTGCTGCCCCCCCTCCTCCCTGCTTCTGAGACTGTGGCATTGGGGCCGTTTGAACTGAAGGGGCAGAGGCCTATATGCATGTGCCTAATTACGCTATGGCTCCCCTGGTGAGAGCGTGGGGGCCCTTGTGGACTCTTTTAAAGGCCCCTGAGGCCCCAACAATATAGTTACAATTGAAAGGACTCCCTGGGGCTGAACTGCTTCTTGATTGTATGGACTTGGCATGCAGGTTGTCCTGATTGTGGACCTGTTGCCCTGGGATTGCTGCACCTGAGACCCCTCCGAGTAGGTTGGCCCTAGCACCCGCTTGTCATATTGGGTCAAAGGAACAGTAGCTGTTGTCCTGCTACATTGAGGATAATTGAATATCGAGTGAGCCCCTATGCATGGACACACTTGCGGGCGGGCCTCAATAGAATTCTCTTGTTGAGGAGGTCTTCTTGCCACGTAGATTACACTGGTCTATGCGCTGCTAACACGTGACGGAGGTCACATTGGGCAAAGAGAAAGCCCAGAAGCCGTCTGGATCCAACACCATCACACAGTATACTACCCCTAGGCACCCCCCCAGCGGCTCACTAGGCAGACTGGAGCGGCAGAGAAGGACTCGTCGGGGGGGAGAGCCCGGAGCCCACCAGGGCTGAACTCATGGCAGCCAAACAGGGGTCTAGGAAGGCTCTTGAGGACAGAATAGACACTGTTTCTGTGGAAGTGAACCTACTACGTGCGGACCTCCGAAAGGTGGCGGATAAAGGCACGAGTGCTGAGGGGGATATAGCAGACCTGAAAGGAGAGGTGGTCACCCTAAAGCAGCAGGTGCCACAGATGACCGTGGTCACGAAGGCCTTGGAGAGTCGTGCTGAGGAGGCGGAGGGGAGGGCGAGGCGATGCAATATCTGAGTATTGGGTATATCGGAGAGGGCGGAACAGGGTGCAGCTGAGCAGTTCCTGGAGCGCTGGATTCGCACCCAGTTGTGCCCCGAGGGACTGTCGGATGTGTTTGTGATCGAGAGAGCGCACAGGGCCCTCGTCTCTCCCCCCCCCCCTCCAGGGGCGCCGCCTAGAGCTATTATAGCTAAAATTCTCAACTATCGAGACAGAGACTGCATCTTGAGGGTGGCAAGGGAACATCAGAACCTCCAGTATGAAAGTAATAAAGTGGCTATATACCCGGACTACACTAAACAAGTTCAAGACCTCAGTAAGTCCTTCCTCGGAGTGAAGCGCAAGCTGCAGGAGTTGAATATGCAATACATGCTCCTGTATCCTGCCAAGCTGAAGGTGATCTCAGGGGGTAAAGCGCAATTTTTTGATTCCCCGGAGGATGTCTGGGAATGGCTGGAGATCCACGGAGATGGTCTGCCGCCTGGAGAAGCGAGGGGTCAGAAGCGACGATGGGGGACACGCCCGGACGGGGCCCGCCGGCAGCAGAAAAATCGAGCGGAGTCGCAGAGTGGTCTGGAAATATCGCAACGGAGGATAACGGTGGGCGAGGATGGAACATTGCAGCCTGATCCCCATGTGGAGGGTACTGTGGATATTGACTTGTTGGGAGCTGCCTCTGCTGACCCTGATGCGCAGGATCAGATGCTACAATTGTCGATGGATACTGTGCCTGAGACCTTGTTGGAAGTTCTTCCTGGGAGAGACAGTGATTAAATATTTAATGCAGGGCCCTGCTTTGGCTTTTTGCCCCCAGGACTACCTCACGGAACTGTGGTAACGCTGAATGCTGCTGTTTGTTGCTGTGGGGGTTCGCGGGTGGTCTGTGTGCGAGGGGGATAGCGGGGACACTTGCATGCTGGAATGGACTTGGGGGCGGGGGGGACTTATTCCTGGCATATGTGTATGCGTATGTTACGCATTCCGGAATGATAGTGGGTTTCAGATCAGTAGAAGATGGGCAGATTGGGGACGAACCTTTTCTTGTTGCCCCTGTTGGGCTTAGTGGGATGCTGTGCACGTCCTGGCACGAGCGGTGGGTGGGCAGAATCGTCTGTGAAGTTAGTCGAGTATTGTCCGTGGGTGGGGGGGGGATTGTTTGATTAGTTGTTATTGTGTGAACGTACGTGTGTTATGCAAAAGGGCGTGTCGTTGCAGAAGAGTGCTGAGTCCTGGCGCATTGCCAGACAGGGAGTGCGAATGTATGACTATGGCAGGTGCGGTAAAGTTTCTTAGTTGGAACGTTAGGGGATTAGGCACCTGCGCCAAACGGCATAGGGTCCTCTCATTCCTTAAGCGACATAACATAACGTTTGCATGCTTGCAAGAGACACATCTGGACGAAAAGTGGAGGGGCCAGGTGTTCCACTCGTCGTATTCTACCTATGCTAGGAGGGCGCTGATTTGAGTGGCGCCTGAGGCCCCTTTTACACTACAGTATAACGAAGCGGACGTAGAAGGTCGCTACATGTTATTGCGGGGTAAGTTAGATGGTAAAAAAAATAAAAATGTAAATCCAGTACTTGTATAGCGCACGAATCACCCCCTAAGGGGTATCTCGGTGCTGGGGGCCGTTGGGAAGATTAAGCGAGCTATTGCCCAGAGTCGCATGGTGCTGGGCAGACCCTGCCGCCGGAGCCAGGATCGCACCGTGATCCCCAGCGTCCAGCGTCAGTCGCCCTGGCCGCGGCGCCACACCTCTCCCCAAAAGATATTAGTATACTAAATACCTATGCCCCTAATATTAATGAGCCAAATTTCTTTGTGGCCCTGCAGAACTTGATCACTGCAGACTTGGACGCCCCCCTGCTATGGCTGGGAGACTTAAATTGTGTGCTGGACCCTGAGCTGGATAGATGCCCGCCCAGAAGGGGCACCAAGCAGCGTATGACTAAGCAGTTGCAGAAACTAATGAATGACCTGGGCCTCCGGGATGTTTGGAGGGAGCACCACCCTACTCAGAAAATATTTACCTGTTTCACACCCACTCATAACATGCATAGTCGCTTAGACAAGGTGCTAGCGACAGAACACCCAGCGTTTATGGCAGCAGAGATTACTCATTTGGCACGTTTTTTGTCCGACCATGCGCCAGTGTGCTGCTCGGTGCGGTGGGGGAGCAGGCCCCCGCAGATGGCAGCTCCCTGCCGATATCCTGGAGAACCCGGTCGGGAAGGAGGCAATCTCGAACGCGCTGACAGAGTATATGTCCTTTAATTGGGACACTGCAAGCAATAGAGCCCATGAGTGGGATGCGATGAAGACGGTGATCAGGGGGGCGGCAATGGGGCTGACATATGGCGTCCAGAGCGAACTTCAGTCTGAGCTGCAGGATAGGGAGAAATCGCTGGCCGAGCTCCAGTCAGGGCTGCAGGGGCAAGATGAGGCCCAGGAACGAGAGCGTGCCTAACGGGAGCAGGTTACAGATACGTGGGATAGGCTGGATAAGTAACTCTCACGAAGTATCGCCAGCGGCTGCATGCAGAGGGAGATAAATCTGGTCGATTACTGGCCTGGATATTGCGTAAGGAACATGCCCCCCTTTGGTTACTAGTCTTCGCGACCAGTCGGCGAGCTGGTCTATACTCGGGCAGCTATGCTGGAGGTGTTCCGGCAACACCTGCAGACAGTGTACAGGGCCGACCCACTGGTAAGTGCTGACGTTTAAATCCCTTTTTTGGAGGGTCTACAGCTGAGGCAGGTGTCTGAAGAAGTTAGGACGGAACTGGATGCGCAGATTACTGAGGAGGAACTGCTGGAGGCGATAGCGGACATTCCTAGGGCCAAGGCTCCGGGGGGCAACGGGTTGCCCATTGAGTATTATCAGGTATACTCAGCAGTGCTGGTCCAGCCATTGTTGCAAACTTTTAATGAGTCCTTTGACAGTGGAATACTGCCCCCTACGATGCGAGAGGGCAAAATTTGCCTGATCCCAAAGCTGAGTGGCGATGTTTAGGACCCAGCGGCATACCGACCTTTGACAATGATTAATTCAGACGTTAAAGTTTTATGCAAAGTGTAGGAAAGTAGGATCTGCTTCTTATGGTTACCCCCACTTTTTGCTGATGTCTCACTGTTTTTGGACTAGTCTGACTGGGATCCTGCTATCCAGGACCCCAGTCTATCTGCTTTCTCCCTTAAATTGCTATGTGTGTACTTTAGGTACACTCCAGATTGGATACTGGAGTACCTTTATCAGTCCCTAGTATATGGAACACCATGTACCCAGGGCATAGGTACCCCAGAGGCCTCCCATGGGCTGAAGCATGTATTATGCCACCCATGAGAAGCCATTCAAAATGACACAACAGGTCTGCTACAGCAGCCTGTGTAAGCTGGTGCTTGCACCACTTACTTAGATATAGGTTCACTATATCTATCTAAATCACTACACTTAAAAACCTATCAGTCAACCCTATGGCAGGCCTTATCAATCCTGAAGGCAGGGTGCTGGATTTTACGTGAGGGTGCCCCTGCATGAGCAGAGCCCCTCTGCAGCCTTCAGAGACCATTCTTCGGGGTTGTCAGTGATGCAGCCAGACATATAGGTTAAGTTGCATTATAACCTCGCGGTAAATGCTAACTTTAAAACGGCTGCTTAGAAACATGTCGTGTTTGGTGTCAAACACCTTGGAATCATACCTCCGCACCAGTAACTGGTGTGGGAGGTATGATTCCACCCTTCTAAAACCACCACTGTGGGTCACCGGTCTACCCGGTACCAGCTTTCTCGAACCTGGCAGCACAAAATGGACGCTGCCAGCCACAGACACGATTCTGCTCTCCTACTGCTGAGCCAAGCTCGAGCAGAGGAAGGCATGACAATAGGCATCCTGTCACAGGGAGGTGTGACCACCTCCCAGACAGGGTTTAGTGTATTGGGGCTGGGTAGGTGCACTCTGAGAGTGCCAGAAAGTCTGCACTGTGGGCACATTTGGTGTCCCTGTGCATAGTCCAGCTCAAACCAGTTCTGGGAGCCATTGGCTCCTGCTCTGGCGCGAAACTGGACAAAGAACATGGGTGTAGCCACCCCTCTGTCCTGCCCCTCCCCTAGGAGGGTCCCCAGAATCTGTCCAACCCTTTCCCATGGGTATAAAGTGGGTTACCTGGCTACAGGACTTTAGATTTTACCTGGACAAGATTCTGCTAAGAAGAAACCAAGTACTTCGACTGCCTGCACAACGATTGCACGACTGTAGAATCTCCCTTGGAGTAAAGGAGTTTCTCCCCTGCAGTAGCAGGCACCTAAGCGCATCTGACCGGCTTGCTTCTCCAGAGCTCCTGCGGAGTCTGAAGATTTCAGCAACACAGGAGATGGGTTCCCAAAGGTTCCTGAGGTTGATCTGACCTCTCAGCGATTCTGAGACCAGTATCCCTCGTGGGGTCCGTGCAACCCGAACCCCTGTGCACCGCGTACATTTGCAAGAGCATATGCTTGTTGGCAATCCCCGAGCTTGTGCTTTGGACTCCGTGTAGTCCTGGCCCCGAGCAGCATTTGCACCGAAGATATCCGGCCTCCACTCACCGAGTGCTCTGTGGGCTGGTGCTTTGTAAATTCGCTCGAGGTCTCCTTGCGATCCCTGGTCCGTTGGCCTGTGGGTCCTGGCGAGGGTCCCCTTATTTGTTCTTGGGCTTCCCTGGTTGCTCCAGACGTGCCCTGACTCTCTATTGCTTGGAGAGTCCCCTGGACCTTGCTGGTCCACACCATAACCTGTTTGTGCTTCCTGCGTGGGTTGCATTTGCCAAGGCTTGTTGGTGCTCCAGCCAGACATCGACCCCGCAGCACTCGACATCCTTCGTGGAACAGCTCACCTCCGGGTCCTGGTCGTCCTCGACGTCTCCTGTTCACCGTGGCTGCAGAGTCAAGCATCCTTTTCTCGCACCTGAAGCACCCGACATCGGTGGGCATTCGTCTACCGAGCCCCTGGTCACCTGAAGTGACCCAGACTCTGTCCCCTCTGCTTTCAGGTTCCTCTCACCTTGAATCCAGGCTTGGATTCCCCCGGACACTCTTCGCCTTCCTGGCAGCAGCACTTCTTCGCATCTCTCCATTGAAAACGACAAAGGTTTCCGACACCACTTGAGCCCTTTGCACCCGGCTCCTCTGGGATAGGTAAAACGGGTACCTCGGTACTCACTGGTGGGTTGGCTCTAGAACCTCCTATGTTCCAAAGGGTTTGCTCGAAGTCCTCGTAGAAGTGTCCTTAAACTGTAACTTTTCAACCGCGACTTTCCCATAGAATTGTACGGAGCACGCGGTCGTGTTTCCTCACTGCACCCGTCCTCCGTAGGCTCCCAGTGTCACTGCCTTGGGTGGTTCCTTGGGGTCCCAGCGATTCTACGTGCTCTAGGCACTGTGTCTAGTCAAGTCGTGATTGTTATACCATTTGTTTATTATATGGTTTGGTCTCCCCCTGGAGCCCGCTGTGTATTGTGCTACTTACGAATCTTCTATTGATTCAGTATTGTGTGCTTTGTGTTCTAATCTCGTGTAGAGATTAGTAGAGAGTGTTATATTAATAAATACCTATTTTTATATAACTACTGTGTGGTTCTCCTTTCATTTGGTCATTCAGGAGGTGATATTCTGGTAAAACAAGCTGCTTTACATTCCTTCAAGATTAAGCCTGAAGGCTGCTCTCCACAGCTACCACTAGGATAGCTTTCTAAAGGTTATCTTTGACCTCATACATCATAAGGGTCGTGTGGACTGGTACAAGGTGCCCACTTTAATTAGTGGACAGCATATACCAGGCCACCTTCTCACACAAAGTGCTGGCTAATCCGCTGGGACCGCACATGGGCCACTTAGTTCACGAGGACTAATGCGGCTTTATTCCGGGCCGTAGTACGTCTATGAACATACGACGGCTGGCGCATATATTGCATGAGACGCAGGAGGCCCCTGAGGAGATGGCGTTGGTGTCTATCGATCTTGAAAAGGCGTTTGACACGGTGGATTGGGGGTACTTGTTGGAAATCCTCGGAAAGTTGGGGATTGGACCACGCTTTCGTAGATGGGTAAAAATATTATATACGAACCCTGAGGTATGTGTGCGGATGGGTCAAACCAGTCCGTGTAATGGTTGCTGGGGCGTGGCACACGGCAGTGGTGCCCGCTGTCGCTGCTGCTGTTTGCTCTGGCCATTGAGCCTATGGCGATATGGGCAAGGCAGGATCTAGGCCACTGGGGCATACAAATTGGGCACAGTGCACACCTTAGCTCACTGTATGCGGATGATGCACTGTTCTACGTTACGTCTCTGTGTGAGGCTATACCGAAATTGCTGAGGTTGATGGACCAGTTTGCGGCTTATTCAGGACTGCGCATAAACAGTCGTAAATCCCTGGCGTTCCCCCTGGTGGGACTGAGAGAGAGTGGGGCTGGGGAGCTGCCTAGCCTGGGACTGAGATGGGAGACGGACCAATTTAGATACCTAGGGGTGCAGGTGGCACACGGGGACGCTAAGCTGCTCCAGCTCAATATGACCAGGGTGGTTGAGTCGCTGAGGCATTCCGTGGAATTCTGGAACACGCTGCCACTGTCCCTAATGGGTAGAATAGCGGTGGCAAGGATTGTGATGTTGCTGAGATGCTTGTATGCCCTGCAGAATGCGTTGTACCCGATCCCTGCGAAAGTGTTTCGGCAGTTGAACTCCCTCCTGGTGACCCTGTTTTGGGCGGGAAAGCGCTGTAGGGTTGCGCTGCAGGTGCTCCTGAAGCGGTATGAGGAGGGGGGGGGGGCTAGGGGTGCCCAGGGTTGATCTTTATTATTCCGAGGCGCACCTTCAGCATGCTGTGCAATGGTTGGATGAGGGTGATAATTGGGAAAAGCGTTTACTTGGCGGGCGAGTGCAGCCAGGGGACCTACCTATGACATTGATGGAGGGTGCCGGGGTGAGTGCGGAAATACCATGTGTGGTTAGGCATACGGCCTGCTTGTGGCAGAAAGCTGTGGAACGAGTGCTGGGGCGGGCTCCCTTTCACCCGGAATTGTCCATCTGGCAGTTAGTCCCTGTGCGAAGGATGGTGGAAATCATGTCTTTCCAGGCATGGAGAGAGGGTGGCTGCATGGTATTGGCAGACTTATAAGTAAATGACACTTACCTCACTTTTGAGCAGGCGTGTGAATGGTTTGACCTGGGACAGGGGCAATATCTTCAATATGCTGGCCTGATGGAACTGGCCAAGGTGACATGGCCCACTTACCCAGATATGCCTCGGACCACTGAGACCTTTGACATATTGCTAACATGTGGAGGTGGGCGTTGAGGGCGGACTCGGGATCTTTGGCTCTTAGGGCGTGGAATGCTTGGAATAAGGATTTGCAGGTGTAGTTGCCAGAGAAGGATTGGGTGAGAGTATGTACGCCAACGCGTAAGGTGTCTTGCAATGCCCGGCTAAAGTTGCTGCACTATAACTTCTTGCAGCGGGTGTATATGACCCCGGCGAGGCTCCACCGTATTGATGCCTCCCGTTCGCATGAATGTCCTAGATGTCATAGAGCCCATACGGGGTTCTTGCATTTGGAGTGGGAATGCTTCAGTATTGGCTTGATATAGTAGCACATCTCCTTGGAGGGATGGGAATTGGGCTGGAAGCTACGCTCAAACAGTGCCTCCTAGGGCTGGTACCTCAACGCAAAAAAAGAAAAATGGCTAACAAGCTACTACAGCTATCGTTGGTGTTGGCTAAACAGAGTGTCGCCATTTACTGGATGAGTGAGTTGGCTCCTTCTTTTGTGAACTGGATGAGAGATCTGGGAGAGTGGTCGCAGGGATGATAAGTTGGAAGAGGACATAGTAAGTTGGAGAGAGTTATGCAGACAATTGTTGAACCCAACGGGTGCAGGTAGTGAACAGGCTAGTGAGTCTGATGGTAACAACAGCATGTAAACGTTGGTGCTTGTGTCAACCCTAACTGTATATGACGCTGGATTTGCTGCTGAGTCATGAAAAGTGTAAAGTATATTCAACTGTGCAATGTGCTTGGGAGTCTAATGCGTGTAATGAAAATAAGCCAATGGATATTGTCTCGAAGGATTCTGTATATGGCCGCCCAGTTTGATGTGAAATTTTATAAATAAAGTTTCAAGAAAAAGAGTGGCTGACGGACCACGCGGGATCAAGAGCAGCTCGAAGGCTATTGACTGTTAAGCAGTAACAAAACTCCTGAACAACTAATAAAGGGGAAAAAAGCTGTTCAATCCTGGGCCGTAGAAAACAATTTTTGCATTCCCCAAAATGGTGACACAGATCAAACACAATCAATCATTCAAGAATAAATGTGCCTAGAAGTAATGTCACATTACCAGTGGTCCAACGAATACACCTACAAAAGTCTGAACTGCATTTCATAACCGTCTATCTGGCCTAATCAACCCAGTCTTAAAGTACATGGTCACACTGAAGGATATTAGGATTGGGCAAAATAGATTCCACAGTCAGAAAACATCCCAGGCAATCATAGGTGGTATATTAAAGGAGGTCATAGATATCAAGTAAGACTGCTTAAATGCCCACCCCATGAGGAACAGCCACACCAAAGCATGCCATGGATCCATGTGAGATAGCCGGCCTGGCTGGGATAAAAAGCCTCCTCGGACAATCAGATGGCTCTATTATTTAAAGTTACGGGCCCGGGGAATTCCCACAGGGGTCCCGCATACCCAACCATCCAGATATCTAAAAATGGTGAACCTTAATTTCTCAGAAACAACTGAACAAATTTACAGCAAATCACAAAAAGCACGCTTTATGGGTAAAGATCTAGCTTTCTGCCAAATTTGGTGCAATTCCGCTCGTCCGTTTTTGCTGTAGTGCTGTTCAATAATCTCAATGGAAATTCCATGGGGAAATTGCGTTTTGGGATCCCCTTTTTCTCTGCCACCGCTTGACAGATCAGGGCAAAACTTTGCAGCAAGGAGCTGAGGTAGATGAACTTTAAAAAAAAAAAGGTTTTGTGAAGATTCGTTAAACGCCACCAAAGTTATTAGCAAAACAAAAAATATATATTTCCTATGGTAACTAGAAACTAACTATAACTACACATTATATACATGTACACATATTCAGCAAGGAAACAATGGCTGAAGAGAAAGAGGTTCACCTTATGCAAAAAGATGTCTAAGAACTGCTTGTCCCACTGCAGCGTCTCTCTGTATTGCCACCTCCAGAGTGTAGTTTTGTGTAAAGGTATGTCTGCTTTTCCAAATTGCCACCCTGCAAATGTTCAGCATCAGGACACATGTAAAGTGGGCCATTAAAGGGAAGATACTTCTCACTGCGCAGAAGAACAAGTTACTTACCTACAGTAACACTCTTTCTGGTAGAGACTTTTTCTAGCTGCAGATTCCTCATCTTTGGAATATTCCCTAGGCGTCAGACTGTATCAAGAAACTTTTCATAGTACCTTTGGACACCATGCGGTGGCGCCTTCCAACTCTGCACTGATGCCATTCCACTCCAGAAATGTTGTACCTATATAAATGCCACTCCGGCATACTGACATCAGTTGTTTTCAAGACTGTCATTGTCCCCTGAAGCGAAGTCCCAAAAGAAAATTAGTAGACAATGGGCAGATTTCTGGACATGGGATCTTATTGAAGGGTGGAGTCCAAGCACAGAACGGGGTGGATGGGAGGTTGGGGTGAAATCTGCAGCTAGTTAGAATCCATACCAGAAAGAGCGTTACAAAAGGTAAGTAACTTGCTCTTTTGATAGAGGCTTCTAGCTGCAGATTCCTCATCTTTTGAAAAGATGCCAAAGCAGTATCTGAGGGAGGTGGGCTGTGGATGGACTCAATCCAGAAAGTTCTGCAGGATTGAGCGGGCAAAGTGTCCTTCTTGGCAGATGTGGCTGTCAGACAATAGTGCTGTGTGAACGTATGGAGGGACGCCCACATAGCTGCTTGGCTTATGTCCAGGACAGGAACTCACAGACTAACACAGTGGTAGTAGCTTTGGCCTTGGTGGAATGGGCATGCAGTCATTCTGGAGGCTGCTTCTTTGCCAGTGTATAGCAGATCTTAATGCAGAGCACAATCCAGCGTGAGATGGTACACTTCTGAACATCCCTGCCTTCTTTCGGTCCAGTGAATCCCACAAACAGCAGATCGTCTACCCAGTGGTTTTTGGTGCGATTGCTTTAGAAGTTGAGTGCTCTCTTGGGATCCAAATGATGGAGCCTCTCCTGGTCCTTAGAGGGGTAAGATGGCCATAGAACGCTGGCAGGGTGATGGTTTAGCCGACGTGGGACACTGTCACAACTTTTGGGAGAAAGGAAGTCCTAATACGCAGAACCAGTTTGTCAGGGAAAAAGATAGTGTAAGGTCGATGAACAAACAGAGCCTGGAGCTCACTCACATGTTGTGCAGAGGTGATGGCAACAAGGAATACAGTTGAAGGTGAGCAGTTGTAAAGTTCAACTGTGGAGTGGCTCGAATGGAGTACATATCAGATAAGTAAGGACGAGATTGAGGTCCCATTGGGGCATCACAAAAGGAGAAAGGGGAAATATATATTGTAGCCCTTTCAAAAAACGCACAATAGGTGATTGAAATAATGTGAAGAATCCACGAGGGATTGTTTCCAAAGCAGTTTTGGAGTCTGGTATGCATTGGAGGATGTTTGATGTGTTGTCCCTGGGGGTGGCCCCCAGCTCACAGGTCCCCAGCTGGGGGTTCCCTCAATCCCCCCATCAACGCTGTGCATTTGTCCATTTTAGCTTGGCCCTGTGGGGCTTTATCTCGGCCCATCGCGTCTGGTCCCCGCAGTCCTTGGGATATTGCTGTATGCAGGCTTTGATGTGTGCTCTGGCGCTGCCGCGTATCTTGCTGCTGTGTGAGGATCGGTGTGGAGTAAAGTGTGGTGGAGAGTTGACCTGCTTGCTCCAGGAGCATCCAACTGGGAAGCACGAGCAGTCAGCTCCCAGCCATCGGTAAGTGGGTCTCCCCCGCCACCCAGTTACATGGCACAGGCCCTGCTGAAAATCCTAGGGCCCTGGGGAGGCACCAGTCAGGAAAGAGGGAGAAAGGATCTTGGCCTCAGCCCCGGAACAATGATGCAGGCCCCTCCAGGTTCCCCGGGGTCTCCTCGTGAGGAGGAGAGTGGTCGCACAGAGGGGGGGTGGGACAGGCACTGGCAGGCCCCCCCCCCCCGAGCTTGCTCATTCAGCTGATTTGGCATTTGCTACTTCCGCCAGCCATCCACTTCTATGTGGCGCCCATGGCCTGGCCCCAGCCCACCGCCTCATGGCCTCATTTCTCAGCGAGACAACCCCATTCGGTAAGGGCACACCACAGGCCAACACCGCTGCTTGCTCCCCCCCGCCCCCAGTGTCCGTAAAGCCACTGACTGTGGCTTAAACTAGTATGTTGTGGTCTCAGCCCCTTGTTGCCATGCGCTCGGGGGAGAGGTGCAGTCATGCACTGACCCTGATTGCCATTCGCGGGCACCTCCCGGTGTACGAGCTGGGAGGCCCAGTCCAGGCCTGTAGGTGTGGCACCGCCCCCTCCGTGTGCTCAGGGGGGTGCCACAGGCCCACCAGGGAAGGGCCACTTTGACCCCGGCACTCCCACCACATCTCCATCTCTTCCTCTGGCTACCAATTATGGCCCGCTCACTGTATCAGGCCTTACTTTTTGATCCTTGGGCGGCAAAAAAAGGAGGGGTGGGGAGTCGAGTTCTTCTGGCGTTCACTGGGCTGTGGTCTAGATATGGAAATGTGGGCCTGGAGGTGCAGCTCCTTTTCGGCCCGCCAGTTTCTTGGATTTGCAGCAGTGCACCGTCACAGTGTCAGTCATGCTGGCTGCCAGTATATGTCCTTGGAGGACCCCCCCCCACTCCTGTGCTCAATAGGGGAGCTGGACAAGGTCCACTCAGACACTTAAGGGCATGCCAGCACCCAGGTATACGGCCTCCCAGCGGCGGTGGACAGGAGCTCAGCAGAGCACTTCCACCATGTTGCCCACTCAAGCCACGCCCCCATGTCCTATTTTTTAAATATACCATACACCCTGCCCTACGAACATTTAAGGCCTAACTTAGGGGTGACTTATAAGTACTAAAAAGGTAGAATTAACCTGCAAAAGGTTAATTTTCCAGGTTTGAATGGCAGTATAAAACTGCAGACAGAGGCTGCAAGGGCAGGCCTAGAGACATGTTTTACAATGCTACTTTAGTGAGAGGAACAATGAGTGCTGCATCCCACTTGTGGCATTTAATGCACAGGCCCTATGAATATGTAGTATTCTAGGGCGGAGGAGCGTTGTCCCACTGCTTTCTCGCAGGGCGAGAAGCTGAAACATAAAATGGTAAAGCTACCATTTTATGTTTCTGCTTCTTGCACTGCGAGAAAGCAGAAGTTTTTGGATGGGGATGGGCGGGGCAGCGTTGTGATTGGCTTAGGGGAGGGGAGGGAGGCTGCCTGCTTCCTGTTCCTGCCGGAGGCAGGAGAGGAGCAGAGACGACGAGGGACCGGGCCGACGAAGGTAAGTTAACTTTTTATTTTAAATTAAACCCCCCGCGCGACTTACCGCCCCCCCACCCACGAGTCATGCTGGCCGCGACTGCCATATTCTAGGAACTAGTCAACTACATGTGCCAATTAGGTGTATGCCAATTTTACCAAGTTTAAAAGGGAGTGTACAGGCACTTTACCACTGGTAAGCAGGAGTAAAGTGCAAAGAGTCCTATGGCCAACAAAAACGGATTCAGTAAAAGAAGACAAATACCTGGGGTCACCCTTCAGAAAGTGCAAATTTCCAACAGTTACCATAACACAGGTCGATGTCTTACAGATGGAAAAGCCCTGAAGTCCACAGATGAACCATTTAAATACTCTAATGTGAAGGTTGGTCAGCTAATCATCGCAAGATAGCATGAAGATGCATCTTAATAAATGCTGCTTCAAACCAGCAGGTGTCTAGTCTAGAAGGTACAGCATAATTAGATGTAAAGCTGTAAGTGGAAGAAGACTTTGGTTTTTGCAATAGACACAAAAATGTTTCCATTTTGCTTTATAGATCTTGTTGTAGGAAACTGCTCTGGCATGATACAATATGTTCTTACAGTCCAGAGGAATATCTATATAGTAGAACTTATAGTGCTCAGGAGCCATGACGAAAAGCTCAATGATCCTGGTTTGGAATGCAGTACCTGACTTGGCCTTTGCAAAGGCATAAGACGTCTGTTATTGGATGGTAGAATGATGTGTGGCGCTTCTGAGGAAAAGCATCGCTGAATACTAAAATTGTCTGAGCCACAACAGAACCATCATATTTAGCAGCAGGGCTCTCTCTTCATCTTGCTGAGCATCTTTTGACGAAGGAAGTGGCAAGAAAAGGATAGGAAAAAAGTCCCTGCCCATGCTATGAAAACCACACCCACGACGAACCAGGTTGCACATCCCTGCCTGCATAGTAGCAGCATTTTCTGTTGAAAAGAGATCTGGGTTTGGTTTGCCTTAGTATTGGAATACCTTGTCCAGTTATGTTTTGTGTTCATTTCCCATTTGTATCATTCTTGGTAGAAAGATAAACCTATTGCTGTGTTCTCTCTTCAAGTTCACCATGTCAAGTTCCTTTTCATTGGTGATGTGACTTTCACCTTGTAATCAAACCAACCAGTGCTTTATACCTACTGGCTGTTGAGTTCCTCCTGAAATAAGTGATGACAGAACAGGATGAGAAGGATGAAGGATAACATCATCCCTAGGAATGATCAGAATAAGTGCACTGAGATGAATTGTTTGTTCTTTAGCTGTTTTGCTAGATTGTACATTTTTGAAATCAGTTCCTTTGATGGAATGGCCCTCCCGGTGATGGTTCCCAGGACTGCCCCTTGAAACTATATTTTCCTGCAAGGAATGAGAGAGTACCTTTTCTTGTTGAGGGAGAAGTCGGACCTGCTGAATAATTTGAGACAAATTTTCATGGAGATTTTGGTGAATTGGAAGGAATCTCCCCTTACCAACCAATCGCCTAAGTAGAGAAATACCTGGAGCTTGTCTCCTAGAAAAAGATGCCACAGAGGAATACACGTTCTAAATATTCTTGGGGAGAATTTCAGGCAATGGGAAGACCTTGAATTAATACTGGCAGTAAGCAATCTCGAAAACAGTTTCGGATTTTGATGTGGACGAGGATGTGAAGATAAACATCATGGAGGTCTAAATATGGTATTTATTCTCTTTCCATCAAGAGTTGAAGAATCAACTGCAGGGGCACTATGCAAAATGATTGTTTTTTGAGGTATCTGTTTAACTGCCAAAGATCTAAAATCTGCTTCGATTTGCCTGACTTCTTGACAAAGAAGCAGCAAAAAAAGAATCCTATATTTCATTGAGATAAGGGGTAAATTCTATGGTATTCCTTTGTAGCATAGGCAGAATTTTGGCTTACAGCAGACGTAGGTGTAACGTGCTTCATCTTGCATGGAGGAGAGGGAGATAGTTTCTGAAAAAATTCTATAGGAGGACCAAATTTCACCATCTCTAGGACCCATCAATCAGTTGTGATTGCTTTCCATTCTATGTAGCAAGCTGAATTCCACCCCCTCAGCCCCCACAGGAAGACGCCTTGTTGATAAAATGGCAGTTGTGGTTGGTGCCTGATGGCAGTCAGTGTTGTATTGAGCTGTTTTGACCTCTCAAATGAGCTCCTACCTTACGGCGTGGTGTTTGCTTCTGGCAGGTCGATGATTGTGGAGTTCTATACAACTACTATGGATACGACTGTCAAGAGGACTGTTATGCACTGCCTCATTAATATGTTTGCCACACAATATTTCCCTATGGAAGGGCATATTTATATTCCTACACTGAACTTCAGGTCTTAAAGAATCTGAGTGTAGCCAGCCTTGTCACTGTAATACAGCTGCTCATTCGAGTTACCCAAGCTATCTTGTGGCTACATCCATTGCAGAGTCAATAATGACAGAACAGCCCCTTACTCCATACTGCAATAATGCTCTGGCATCAGTCCAGTAGACCCAGGAACGGAGCAAAATGTGGACAGCACCTACCTATCATATCTATTAATGATAGCGAAGGCACTGGCCACTCGAATAGAAGTTGCTGCAATGGCAGATATTATTTTAACTATGTTATCCAACTACCTTCCTTCCCTATCCGGAGGAGCTTTACAGAGTCTCATATGATTTTGTTGGACAGGCAGGCATCACTAAAGAATCTGCTCATGGATCACCAACCAGAAATGCAGGGTTACTCTCCAAGGCCATGTATTCTTGTCAAGATGTCGTATGAAGGCCGCAACTGTAGCAGGAGTTTGCCTCGCACTCAGGCCCTCGTTCCAAATGTGGACAGGATGTGGAAAAAAAGAACCTGCACCGAAAGACTACGTTTCCCAGACTCACATGCACAGCCCCAGCCACTAGGGGACTGCCACAATTAGGCACACTTCCAGGTCAATAGTGGCAAATCAGGATTTAACCCCACCCGTAGAGAGTTTCCTTGTCTAGCAACAGCAGTTGTTCGCTTTTCATTATAGTTCGAACTTGGCTTGCTCGACACTTCACCTTTGTTGTTTGATCTTTTTTTCAGTTCTCCTTGGTTCCCTTCCCATTTGTTGTTAATTCTTGCTTTGTTACCCTCTAGCCAGTTTGCTTCCTTGTCTAGGCCTCCTCTGCAGCGTGGATTGCCATCTTCCTGTACGAGGTTTGCGGTAAGTCGGGGGCCAGATACAGTGTCTCCTCTGCTTGCACGGCGTAACACTGCACCTTGTCACCCTTATGTTTAATGTTTAGTCCATGTTGTCATCTGTTTACTAATTGTGTTCTCTCATGTCGACACTTTGATATCCTTAAATTAGCTCTGAAATGCTGCACCTCCAAATCCATGCTGGGGTTTCCAAATACCAGCCTGCAGGAGTGTTTCTCTCTATCCCTCCTTACGTCATTTATCCCTTAGCTTGAGTCTTAAAGGGCTTAAGCTGACTGTTAAGGGGAGAAAGAGGGATCTGACTCTGCATCCACACTCTCGAAACACTGTGTTCATGAAACTGACGGCTAGTAGCTGCAGGAGGTATCTTAGTCTTTGTTTGTGTCATCCTCCGTGACGGTCTCATAGGCGATGCTATTTATGAAGCTAGTGCCAAGAACTGAAAGCCTTTCTTCAACGGCTCAGCTGAAGACATGCATATCAGAAGAAGACTTTACCAGAGGGTTTTTGGCAATATCTACATCAAAAGATGGATTCCTGTCTCTAGTGCAATTTTTATCAGCCTACCTGGGAATCATAGCAGAAGTCTCAGGGTGATGCCTTTTCCTCATATGGTGATTTGCCAGATCACTTGTGCTCTGAATGTCTCATATTGGAAACTTTTTTAGGAATGAAAATAGAGTCATCCGAGTTCTCCTCTGAAGACAGAGGAGTCTTTTACCATAGACATTTGGACACCCAGAGTAAATGCTGTCGATGAGAGTTTTACTAGGAATTTTTGAGAAAATCTTGCAAGTCTTATAGGGATCATTAGAATGGAGTCTTAGCTTACCACCGGATCCACAACGTCTGAAAAGACTTTTTTTAAAACATAAATCAGACATGGGTTGTTCATCTTAGGATGAATCCAAATATAAAGCAGAGGGTCATCAAATAAGAAATCTGACGACATAAATGCCCCAAAGCAGATTTATCTGAAGTAGGTGAGCAAAGAGATTTCCTTCACAGGCAATTTATGGTAGAACTCCAAAGTATGGTGGCATCTGCAGGGTGCAATTGAGGCTCAGCTCTCACCTAATTTTTTGGACATCTGCTTTTTTAGGTCTCGGCCTGCACCAGCGCTTGCGCTGGTCTGGCCGAGAGTTTTAGTAAGCGGGTTTTGGAAGTGCAAACCCACTGGCTTTCGGCTGGCGACCAGCTTGCGTTCACGATAGCGTGCACGCGCACAGCTGCCATCTGGGTTTCCTATCTCTTCCTCATTTCTTCGTCATGGCTCATTAACTCTCTGGACTCTGATGTTTCAATCGCAGCAGCAGCTCGCATTACCAACTGATGGCCCTGGACTACAGTCACATGAAAAACAACAGCGATTAGCATTGCAATGCAAGCTTTTTTTTGTCTAGTTAGAAATATTGCTTCGGTGGGTTGATTTCACCTTATATCGCTATTTGTTTTATATTGGGAGTCACAGCCTAATTACCAATATTTTTGTCTCACTCTGTTTTTTAAAAAATATTTATTCGCGCAAAGCACAAAGCTATATTTAAGGTTACTTTTTCCGCGTCACTTCTTCACTCTATTTAAACTCCACACCCCCACTCTTATTGTCTCTCTCCTTCTCTCTCTCTCCCCTCTCTAATTCTCTCTCTACTTAATTAACTCTCCCCTCTCTATCTTTTTAGCCTTTCATTCTCTCTCACCCTTTATCTGTTTCTCTTTCAAACTCCTTCATTCACTCTCTCTCCCCTTCTTTCTCTCTCTCTATCCCGCTCCACTCTTTATTCTATGTACACCCTTTCTCTCTCTTTCTCTCTCACCACCCTCTCTAATTGGGCATTATATCTTCACTCTATCTCTCACTCGGCAACACTACAGCATTACTCAGCATCACCACAGCATCACTCAGCGCAACCACAGCATCAATCAGAGCAAGCACAGCATCAATCAGAGCCAGCACAGCATCAATCAGAGCCAGCACAGCATCACTCAGCACCAACACAACATCTCTCAACACCATCACAGCATCACTCAACGCCATCACAGCATCACTCAACGCCAACACAGCATCACTCAACGCCAACACAGCATCACTCAGTGCAACCACAGCATCACTCAGTGCAACCACAGCATTACTCAGCACAACCACAGCATCACTTAGCGCCACAACAGCATCACTCAGCGCCACCACAGCATTACTCAGCACCACCATAGCTTCACTCAGCGACACCACATCATCACTCAGGGCCAACACTGCATCACTCAGCACCACCACAGGATGACTCAGCACCACCACAGGATGACTCAGCACCACCACAGCATCGCTCAGCACCACCACAGCATCGCTCAGCACCACCACAGCATCGCTCAGCACCACCACAGCATCGCTCAGCACCACCACAGCATCGCTCAGCACCACCACAGCATCGCTCAGCAACACCACAGCATCGCTCAGCGCCACCACAGCATCACTCAGCGCCACCACAGCATCACTCAGCGCCACCACAGCATCACTCAGCGCCACCACAGCATCACTCAGCGCCACCACAGCATCACTCAGGGCCACCACAGCATCACTCAGGGCCACCACAGCATCACTCAGGGTCACCACAGCATCACTCAGCGCCACCACAGCATCACTCAGCGCCACCACAGCATCACTCAGCGCCGCCACAGCATCGCTCAGCACCACCACAGCATCGCCACTGCATCGCTCAGCACCGCCACAGCATCGCTCACCACCACCACAGCATCACTCAGGGCCACCACAGCATCACTCAGCGCCACCACAGCATCACTCAGCGCCACCACAGCATCACTCAGCACCCCCACAGCATCACTCAGAACTACCACAGCATCACCACAGCATCACTCAGTGCCACAACAATATCACTCGGCACCACCACAGCATCACTCAGCACCACCACAGCATCACTCAGCACCACCACAGCATCACTCAGCGCCACCACAGCATCACTCAGCGCCACCACAGCATCACTCAGCGCCACCACAGCATCACTTAGCGCCACCACAGCATCACTCAGCGCCACCACAGCATCACTCAGCGCCACCACAGCATCACTCAGCGCGACCACAGCATCACTCAGCGCCGCCACAGCATCACTCAGGGCCGCCACAGCATCACTCAGGGCCGCCACAACATCACTCAGGGCCACCACAGCATCACTCAGGGCCACCACAGCATCACTCAGGGCCACCACAGCATCACTCAGGGCCACCACAGCATCACTCAGGGCCACCACAGCATCACTCAGGGCCACCACAGCATCACTCAGCACCAAGACAATATCACTCAGCACCACCACAGCATCACTCAGCGCCAAGACAATATCACTCAGCACCACCACAGCATCACTCAGCACCACAGCAGTATCACTCAGCAAGACCTGAGTATCATTCAGCATCACCTCAGCATCGTCTCCGCAACAGTCACCACCACCACCACTACCACCTCAGCATCACTCAGCACCACCTCAGCCTGCTCTCGGAATCTGGCATCTGTTGATTCTCCCTAGCGTCTGGCCGCTGCTATTGTTATAATACAGGTACTAGTTCCCAACCTTCACCCTCCGATTGTTTATGCCCCCTCAAAAAAAAAGCTTTAACAAACAACCATTGCAATAGGCATGAAACAAGTTGCCAGCATTGCAAGAACAAAAGAAAACTGAGGACATTTTTTATTGTAAATACTTTTTTAATATGGTCGTTCAGTTTTACATAATGCCTTCTTGGTCATATATAAAGTAACAAAAATGCTTCTGACGCTTTTTATTATAACTTTTCAGCATGCTGCACAGCAGCCACACTTCTCTACAGCACAGCTTGAAGACATTGGCAAAGTCAATAGCTCTGGCTAAACACTTATAAGGCCCCAAAGGCGAGACCTATTGGCTATGCCAATGCTTGTTTTCAATGAAGTGAGTAGGCTACTAAACGAGAAGTATTTGAAGCCTTTTTAGGCTACTCCCAGCTCAATGATAGGGACGATTCAAGCATGTGACTCTAAGAATGATTCAATGCTAAAGAAATGTAATTCAGTCCTCCAATAGTAGCTAGTGACCATCTCTTATGTATTTTCTCTTAGTCAGTAGACATTAATGTTTTATGAGACCAAATACAACTGTAGAACCAGTAAGTTACATGTAGTACCGTTTGATTGTAAAAACGACTGGTTAGAAATTTAAATAATCCTTAGTTTTAGAGCGTAGACTTGAAATATTATGTCCCAAAGTAGATAAAATCCAAAAGATCATTAAAAAGGTTCCTTGAAACATGAGTCAGACTTACACATAAGACTAACACTCTGGCCTACGCCAAAGGCGGCTAGTAGACTAAAACTGGTAATTTTCAGCTGACCATATTCTTAAACTCTCTTTACACTTCTCAATCATCCTCTGTTGCTTTAATTTAGGCTCACCATAAAGCCCCTTACCGCTGCCACATACTTGAATATTGATAATTTACCCTCCCTTGTGACTCCAAGTTGTGTAGGCTAAAGCACTGTGAAATGCAGTTCTAGCTCTAGAAAAGGTTCACTCATTTCATACTTTTATTTTTTTACTATGCATGATATTGGGATTTCGATCTGACAGAGAACCTCCTTTTTACAGCCAGCAGACCATAATATTTCCTCTGGCGTGCCATCATCCTGCAATGTGTCTAGCACAGTGCCAAGATCATCCTCTGAACTTTCAGATCCCTTCGGGGCAATCTCTGCACTATCTCAAGTTCAACCATCAATCCGTTAGCAATGTTCTTGGTAAGAAAGGCATCCATGATCGCTTTAAAGCCCAGACTGTCCCAAAACGTTGGTCACCTGCTGGTCCTCAGCTATTCAGCCCTTTGCAGGTTTTACAATCTTTCAACTCTGTCTTCGAGTAGGAAAAAGGAGGCCCCCTCACACTGCTGAATCAAGGAAAGACTTTGCTTACAGTTGGGCTATAGTACTCCCCAATTTGCCATTGGTATCCTGGAAAGTTTGGTGTTTTGCCTCCACTCCAGCAACCCTCAAAGACAGGTACTCCAGCCAGGTCACAACAGCTGCGTTACGAGTTTAAATATAGGCACCCTCCTTATACACTGCTTCCCTAGATGCCCTAAGTGCTCTTTTCTTTTCATTAAACCAACCATCTTGGCTCCAAGAACAGGGTCGCACTCCGTATATAAGCCCTGCAAGTCCAATCTCACAATCTCCAAATTAGGCAAAATTTCCATACCAGTCAGCAGATGATAAACCCCAGTGCAGTACTCCCATGCCACGCTCAGTCTGGCCGCGCCACTTTTAAGGTCAGTACTTGACTGGATCGTAACTTGGACTTTGGGGAGCAAGCACGGAAGGTTGCAGGTAGCTGCTTTGGGTTGCTGACGATACGGAAAATTCTTCCCCTGCTGCCTTTCTCTGCCAGGAAAACGGTGGTTCAGGCCCTCATACTCTCCAGGATCGATTATGCCAATGCCCTTTATTTAGGAGCACCCAGCACTACTATCAGGAAACTTCAAACTGTAGAGAACTGTGCAGCTCGTCTGCTTTTGAACATTCCTAACCGACAGTCAGCAAGGACTGCTCTGGCCACACTACACTGGCTGCCAATTCAGCAGAGAGTGCAGTTCAAGGCTCTTTGCATCGCACATAAGGCAATGCTAGGTAATGGTCCGCCTATTATTCGCTCCATCATCTCCCCTTATTACCCTAAAAGAGCTTTGCGGTCAGGCAATAAACAGATGGCGACTGTTCCTAAAATCAGGAAAGCACGTACAGGTGGTCGCCTCTTTTCAGTATAATGCAGCTAGGTTGTGGAATCTTCTCCCCTTGACATTCGATGTGAGACCAATCATTTGGTTTTCCGGAAACGCATAAAAAGTTTCTGTTCCCATAAATTTTGCACCTAGTTCATGAGCGGTTGCCTCTAGCGCTGGGATGCCTTCGGGTAACCATGCGCTCAACAAATGTTTACTTACTTACTTACTTACCAGAATAGCAACAGGTTCACTCCTGTATTTGCCTTTTCAGCTCTCCTGATCTTATACAGTACCCAGCCACTAGATGTATGGCTGTACAGGGGCCTAACTAGCAGCATGTCATGATGGGTGCATTCTTTAAAATGTTCAAATTTATGGAGGTTGGTTATCTTCTCCACAGTGTTGGTCAGGACTGGGAAAACATACTCATATTACTCATCCCAGGAAAGCGTGGAGAAGAGACAGTAAAATGACACATAAGAGTACACAGGACAGGAATCAGATAAGCGGGAAATAAAGAGCTAGGCTATTGCTCCCCTTAACACAAGAGAAATAACAGCAACAGAGGACATACATGTATTTATTCGGTACTTGCAACATTACCTCATGCTTCTATGCTACTGTAAATGTTGTCCATTTTTTATTATAGCTAATTCAATTGACATTAGCCCGAGGGCAGCATGGAGCACAAATGTGTTATCAACACCAACAAATCTTTGCAACTATGAATGTGGGGAGGGTGAATAGGGAACAATACGTCTTTAACAGATGAACACACAGATAACGAAGTACAGTTCTTTGGAACATCGAGGCAGCCAGCAATCCATCACGGGTGTACCACACCTAGAGGCAAAAGGGATATATAAGGATCTCCGTGTCTGACTTTCAACACAGAATACCAGCATTTCGTCACGAGCAACAAGCATGGGTAGCCAGAGGTAGCTGGTGCTACGGTTGGCACACCCTCTGGTGCCCCTGGGCACAATATTCTATCAGAATACTGTGTTTTAAATATAGTCCTACCACAATATTGTGACGATAAACATATACAGAAAAGTATAGATTTTGTATTCATAACTACACATATGTGTACTTTGACAATATACATTTCAAGGTATGTAACAGCGAATTATATAGAAAACGTATACTTACCAACATATCCTTACCATCCCAATATTGTGATACTCAATATTTTGGCTACACTGTTTTTGGAGAACAATATTTTCTACTCGATTTTCTGACATACAACCACCTGGCACTACCACTGCTATCCCTGGTCGAAGGGATCTAAAGGGCAGCAGCAGTGAAAGCTAAGAGGGCACCAAGAATCCCATTTATTTTGTGTGGTTTCCTGTCCTTTCTCTTCCTGTAACATCCGAGCAGCAAATAGGAGGCAGTTGACAGTGTTAACAGGTGAACCACAGGCTCATTCTAGTATGTCACTGGGAGTCAAACGGTGCAGTTCCACTACCACAGCCATTTTGGTCATTCCACTTCATGCATCTTATGCCGACATTTATTCTTAACTGGACAATACATCTTTATTTGTGATTTGGGGAACGGCTTTGGGTAGGGACATAGAAGGAGCATCTGAAATACTGAACCAAAAAAAAGTTGGAGATTTCGCTGCCAAACGACACAGACTATATAGTATAGTTGTATAGCCATAGCGATAGAGACAAGCAAAAGTCGTGCATCCCACTGCCAAGCGGCACATAGTACAGTACAGTACAGTATAACATAGTAGTATAGCCAGTGGATCAAATAATAGCGTGAACATGTGGCAACATCGTTAAATGGCTTAGAGCAACTCAAACAGAAGACTTAGGGAAACAAGAATTTTGCAAAAATTAACTGCAAAGCCTACAACGTCCCGACGTCAAAATAATGCAAGACGAAGAGCACGTGCACTAGTTTTTGTGACAGGTGTGTTTTTTGTACACCTACATATACAAGTAAAGCACTTCTTTAATGGTCTCGATAAAAGTCTCATCTCAATTGAAAGTCTCTTTCTTACCCAAATAATGTAAAATAACAACCGTTCAACAAGTGCTGCACATGCGGGACTACTGGGATCATGTACACACCCGGTCTCCGGTCTACGTGTCAGCGTGAATTGTTACCTGTCTCGTAGACCTTAGCGACGACGCACACTGTTCAGCTTCATTCACTGATCAGATCATCTACAGCCCAGGACTGCGGATTGCTCTCTTCACTGTTTCAAATAGTTATAGTCTCGCGATAGGTAGATCGCAAACAACGTTCAAAGTTAGGGCACAACTGCCTGCCCCCTTCGTTAACCTCTGCGTCCAGGCATAAATAATGGCATGTTTCACACTAACCTTGCCGTCTCCGATCCTTCTTCTCAGCTTTGTTTCCCTTTGTACCTGGTCATCGTATCACCGACTGACGAAGCGCCAAAGAACCCATCCAAAGTAAGTACACCTTCAACTAGTTCAACACCTCCTCGGGAGCCAGCCTTCGAGCTCCGAAGTCACGTAGTGTCAAGGATATCATGCCACGGGAACGTATGCTGTGCCACAGCCCTTGCATTCACTGACATTCCCAGGTCCCTTTGATACCGGCGCATTCGGCTGAGGCTGATAAAAGGTACTCCTGCCAAAGGCAGTTGGCATCCAGTCTCTTTTCAAGTCACTTAACTGCCAAGGTACACAAACAATGATCTTTGGCCCCCAACTGTCTGATCTCCTTGTCAAATCAATGTGTAAAAGCAGCAAGTTAAGTAATTGCCACTACCAAAAGGGAGAGGGTGGATTAACCACCATGCCATTCACAGAATTATGCGGCAACACCAAAGATGTTGTTCAAGCAGGCTGTATATCAATTTATCCTAAAAACAGCCACATGACCATCTTAAGTACTTACACATAATGAAATACATCAACATGTTAACCAATCTCTTACCCCTTTGGCAATGGACTTGTGCTGGTGGCCAACCTAGAGACTGCAATCCTGCCCCACATCTGAAATGGAAAAAAAGCTAGATGTGCTCGTATGGGCAATGATTTTTAGACTCCAACTACCCAACCTCTTTGTCAAATTAACATAGTACACTGATCATTCTAAAGAAAAGTTTATTAGAATATTAAAGGTGCCAGCAAACAATATTTGAGTTAAACATATGTCATCATATTACAGAGATTAAAAGAATACAAGATGAATTCAAAGAAAAAAAAAACCAGTTACATAGGTTGGAACGTAGAACAGTAAGATTCGGGACTAGTACATTTAAAATATACTTTGAATATAATTGATATCAAAATTAAGTATAGGAATGTACAAGGGGATCATGGTGGTTTAAGGACTTCTTGTTCAGATGGCAATAACATAGAAGAACTCCTAGCATGGGCATCAATAAACATTGTAACAGGTGACCATAGGTTCAGGCGTCTGGGCGCCAAAGAGATAGGGTATACATAAGAAGTATCTAACCTAACATAGTACACTGATGAGTTCAGTCATTGTTACTGATCTGTGACAGCACGGAATGTATTCATTTGTCTCAAAGTATGATCTACCAATTTGAATTCCATGGGGACATTGTTATGGCTTAGAAAAACGCTTTACGAAAAGACATCAATATTGGCTACCACTCAGAGGTCAATGAGTTTGCTGTGCTTATTTTTGGTGTAATCTGTTCAACAGTTGCTAAAATACTTGGCAATCAGTGGGGTCTCAAAAATGACAGATAATCTGGTAAAGAAAATGACAAACATCTGCGGCTTCAGATTTTTCTCTAAACTTGGAATGTGATTGGCTGTTTAGTGTTAAATGTTTTGCTTTATTACTAAATTTTTGGCATCACAGTTACCCATCAGGGTTTATAGGCCTCGCTGTCCTAAAACACATAAGTGGAGGACACTGACAGAAGTAAGAGTATCTGTGTCTGAGATCGGACTGAGAAGTTAAGAAAAGGCTACTAACGTGGCAAAACTCGTGTTTAGCCGGTCGGAGGCGAAAAGCAGCAACAAATCTCCTCCCCCCAGACTCCATGATCAGCTCCTGTCCTCAGGAGGACAGACATGTTTCAGTGATTCCATACGCACATATTGCCTGTGTAGTAGGTAAAACCACACATGGTTAAGAGTGAACGTGAGAGGAGATAATCTGCATAACACAAAGCTAAAATCTAGAGAAAAGCTATCCAAAAAGTCAAAACGCAGAGAAAAGAAAGTTTCTTTCCGTCTTTATATTTGGAGACAGAGAAGCTAGGCAAAAAGAAGGAATAACACTAGTTAAAGGATCTGACTTCATGCACTCCAAGGTAGAAAACTGATTACCGCCAACAATGCTGAATAGTACTGAGGCCATAGATACAGCGATAGAGAAATAATGGAGGTGTTTTGTAAATTTATTTATTTAACCGTACGATTACTTAAAATCTTTACAGAGTAAAACACATGAGGAGCTTCCCTCCGCCATGGAGTTTCCCAGCACTCAAGATTAAAATGCACAATGCCTGCATGTGCCCTGATGCTACTTTGTGTCCTTTTAAGCTCATACAATAATTATTAAAAAATTAATTAAAATATGAGATCAGATCCTTGGTACTGATAATTCACTCCAATTGTTTTCTTAGTCCTGTTGAAAGTTCAGTAGTTTTAGAGATCCGTCGAGGTCGTTACCTCTGTTGTGGTGCTTGTCTAAAATGGGAGTTGTCGGTAAGCTCTCAACTGGGCCCCACGTCCACTATTATAGTCCGACTGTGCATGTGAGGATAACCCTGGGTTGAGTGACATTCAACGCGTGCTTGCGGAGCTAAGGCGCCAACTGATTCAGTTACTGAATGGTGGTGTCCCTGGTTTCTGCTGCCTGTTCCTAGATGTCAAGTGCGATTCTAATTTGGTGGGTAAACTTGCCTGCTCTGGCAAGTAGACAGGTGGTTGTTTCTGAAAAGCACCAGTCCGAAGCGTCCTGGAGCGCAGTGCAGGTGTTAATTCCTACAATATACAGAAACTAACATAAAACGATGATACTCAGCAGATATGCATGGAAACAGTGGAAGATACCAAAAAGGAATCCAGAGAGATACGGCAAAGTGCAGTAGCCACCATGATACAAATGGAAGTGAAAAGTAAATTCCAAGAGCATGTGGTCAGGGCAGCGCACATTCATATCTGGGAGTGGGGGGAGGGGGGGGGTCAGACCTACTCCACGATGGGAAAAAGGCAGCTCCATAGTTCTGCTCCGTGAACCCGTCCTGCTACGGCCTCATTAAGAGAGTGATCTGGCCACCTAATGGAACGAAATGGACCTACCTGTGACCAGTCACTTTTTGGGATGCCATTGTGATGATTTGAGCCCCGTTGCACCACAACTCTTTGTCTGCCCGCATCGTGGAGACCTCAGGCTGTGCAGACAACCACAAAGCCTAAGCCCTATTGCGACCTCTACATGGTGTTTGGCGCCTCATCATCTCACGGGCGCATTCACTCAAATCCGGCATTACCGGCCACCCAGGAGGTGCTGCTGTTGACCACGGTAAGCCACCTACCTAGGCATTAACATGGCACCTGCATTGTGCAAGAGACACAGTGTTCAGTGCACACACCAAGTTAGAGCATCACTGCCTGACCACCTTCTCCCAATAATCTGCTTCAATACCTTTATAGCACTGCCAGTGGGCATTCCAGTGCATTGAAGGAGTCGCCATTTTGGATTGGCCAAGTATAGTTCAACTGCTTCGTTTTCAGCAGGTGAGAACAAACAACAGCACCAAAACATGAACTATATATGTCCAAATGCCAGAAAGTTTCACTATCCTCAGATTTCTCTTATGAAATGTAAGTTACGCAACAGAAGTTCCTGGACCTCCAAAAACTCCTAAACAAACTAGGCCTCCGCTATGGATTTTTAGAACTGGCCCCATGATTGTCACAGTCAACGAGAGAGTTTGCTGACCCAGCTGAATTAAAACAATGGCTGGAACGAACAAGTTACTTACCTTCGGTAACGATATATCTGTAAGAGACATAGATTAGTTATAGATTCCTTACCTTAGAATTACCCCCAGGCGTCAGACTGGATCCGGAGAATTTTTTCATCAGCAGTACACCTGGGCGTCGGAAGGTGGCGTCGGTCGGCTCCGCGTTCGTCGTTAGCGCAGTGGTCGCCGGGATGACGTCGCGGTAGCTACTTAGACGCGGCCCTTGCGCACTGACGTCAGTTCTTTACACGACATTCCACGCCAAAAGCGCAGAGCCATGCAAAACACTGACCACTGGTGCACAAAAACTAGGGCCCTGAAAGGGATTCCCTGACCCTAGAAGTCAGTACGCAGAACGGGGAGAATGGGTGGGGCGGTAAGTAATCTATAACTAATCTATGTCTCTTACAGATATATCGTTACCGAAGGTAAGTAACTTGTTCATCTGAAAGAGACAATTAGTTATAGATTCCTTACCTTAGAAAAGATACCCCAGCAATACCAACCCCGGAGGTGGGTCTGCGAACTAAGTTCACACCAGAAAGTCCTGGAGAACAGAACGGCCAAAGAAGCCGTCTCTCAGGACTTGGCTGTCCAGGCAGTAGTGTTTTGTGAATGTGTGCAGAGATGCCCACGTAGCTGCCTGACAGATGTCATTAAGGGGGACTCCCCGTCCCAAAGCAGTGGTAGCTGCCGTTGCCCTAGTGGAATGGGCGCGCAGTCCCACTGGAGGCTCTTTCTTTGCCAAAGAGTAGCAAGCTTTGATGCACAAAATGACCCACCTTGAGATGGTCCGTTTGTGCACGGCCTGACCTTTCTTGGCGCCCACGTAGCCAACAAAGAACTGGTCATCCACCCGGAATTGTTTTGTGCGATCCAAATAAAAGGAAAGCGCACATTTTGGATCCAGACGGTGGAGCCTCTCTTCCTCCTTAGAAGGATGCGGAGGCAGAAAGAAGGTGGGCAAAGTGATGGTTTGACCAATGTGAAAAGAAGTAACCACCTTGGGAAGAAAGGAAGGTCTAGTTCTGAGGACGACCTTGTCCGGATGAACAGCCAGAAAAGGAGGCTTGGAAGAAAGAGCTTGGAGCTCACTGACCCTGCGCTCAGAGGTGATGGCCACCAGAAAGGCAGTTTTTAAAGTCAGAAGCCTAAGAGGACAGTTATGTAGCGACTCAAAGGGAGCGCACATAAGATACGTAAGAACCAAGTTCAAGTCCCACTGAGGCTTTACGAAGGGAACAGAAGGAAAAAGATGGGTAATGCCCTTAAGGAAGCGATTTACAACAGGGGACTTGAAAAGAGAAGGCTGATCAGGAAGCCTAAGAAAGGCTGAAATGGCTGAGAGGTAGCCCTTAAGAGTGCCCAGAGCAGAGCCCTGCTGGGCCAAAGAAAGGAGGAACAAGAGAACCCTCAGAAAGACGGGCAGAAAGGGGATCCACAGCCTTTGCTGTGCACCATGCCACAAATTTGTTCCATCTGCAGGCGTATACCGTCTTGGTGGAGGGACGCCTGGCTGCCAAGATAACATCACAGACTTCGGGAGGCAGGTCAAAAGACGTCAACTGCCACCGCTCAATCTCCACGCAAGGAGGTGGAGACTGGACAGGTTCAGGTGGAGGACCGTCCCCTGCTGCTGCGACAGAAGATCCTCCCGAAGAGGCAGTCGGATCGGAGGATCGATGGCCATGTGTAACAGCTCGGGATACCAGACTCTTCGTGCCCAATCTGGAGCCACAAGGATGACTTGGGCCCGGTTGCGCTTGATCTTCCTCAGCACTCTGGGCAGAAGTGGTATAGGCAGAAAGGTGTATAGAAGACCGCAACTCCACTTGCGATGAAAAGAGTCGCCTAGCGAGTGCCGCCTTGGAAATTCCAACGCGCAGAACTGCTGACATTGCGCGTTCTCTTCGGTGGCGAATAGATCTAACCAAGGCTAACCCCAATGCTGAAAGAGATCTTGCGCCACCTCCGAGTGAAGACGCCATTCGTGATCCATCATGCACCTGCGGTTGAGTTCGTCCGCCCTGGCGTTCAGTGAACCTGCCAGGTGTTGAACCACCAGGGATATGCCCTGATGTTCCAGCCATGTCCAGAGACGGAGAGCCTCCTGACATACGGTCCACAACCCCACCCCGCCCTGTTTGTTGCAGTACCACATGGCGGTGGTGTTGTCCGTGAACACCTGCACCACTCTTCCCCGGACAGAGGGAAGGAATGCTTTTAGTGCAAGACGGATCGCCCGAAGCTCCAGAAGGTTGATGTGGAGCCCGGACTCCGCCGGAGACCAGAGGCCTCTGATCTCCGCCTCTCCCATGTGGCCGCCCCATCCGAGCAGTGATGCATCTGTCACCACTGTGAACTCTGGTTGGGGAAGGGAGAGGGATCTGTCGTTGACCCAATCCCGGTTCGTTAGCCACCACTGCAATTGATGTGCAGTGCCCTCTGAGATCTGGACGCAATCGGACAGATTCCCCTGATGCTGTGCCACTGGAACTTCAGGTCCCACTGCAGAGCCCGCATATGCCACCTGGCATGATCTACCAGCAGGAGGCAGGAGGCCACGAGGCCCAGCAGCCTCAGGGTCATTCTGACCTAAACCTGGGATAGAGGCTAAAAGATCGGAATCATAGCCCGAATATCCCGGACTCGCTGTTCGCGAGGATAAGCCCAAAACTGCGTCGTGTCCAGAACCGCTCCGATGAAGAGGAGCTTCTGAGAGGGAGTCAGGTGTGACTTCGGCACGTTGACCGAGAACCCCAGCGAATGCAGGAGGTCGGCCGTAGTCTGGAGGTGGGAGACGACAGCCTGGGGCGAGCCCGCCTTCAACAGCCAGTCGTCGAGATAGGGGAAGACTGGATCCCTGATCTGCGCAGATGAGCTGTGACCACCGCCATCACTTTCGTGAACACCCGAGGGGCGCTGGTAAGGCCAAAGGGGAGCACGGTAAACTGAAAGCGTTCGTGGCCTACCATGAACCGCAGGTAACGCCAGTGGGCCAGCAGGACGGGGATGTGAAAATAAGCATCCTGCAAGTCTAATGCTACCATCCAGTCTCCAGGGTCGAGGGCAGACAGGACCTGAGCTAGCGTCAACATTTTGAACTTCTCCTTCCGGAGGAAGCGGTTGACGTTCCTGAGATCCAAGATAGGACACAGGCCTTTGTCCTTCTTGGGCACCAGAAAGTAGTGGGAATAGCAACCACGACCTACTTCTGGGACAGGAACTCGCTCGATGGCTCCCTTGGCCAAGAGTGCCGAAACTTCCTGTTGGAGAAGGGCCAGATGATCCTTCGACATGCGATGGTACTGAGGTGGCATGGATGGAGGGGTAGTCTCGAAGGGGAGGGAGTAGCCCCTACGGACTATTTGCAAAACCCACCTGTCCGACATGATGGTGCACCAGTGGGGGATGTGATGGCGAATCCTGCCACCCACTGGCGATTGTTGGCCCTGAAAGGTCGGACTAGGAGGGTTTGGAGGCTGCTGCAGAGGGGGCTGTGGTGGACTGGCCCGCCCGCTGGCCCCCAGAACCATGGCGGAAGTTCCCACGTCCCCGGCCGCGCAGGGGCTGAACAGCTTGCGCCGGCCTGTGGCTCTGGGCGGGACGTGGCAGGGCACCCCTTCCGTAGCCACGAAAGCGGCGAAAAGCAGACTGCGCAGGCCGGGTAGTGGAGAGGCCCAAGGACCTGGCCGTAGCCCGAGAGTCCTTAAAGCGCTCCAGGGCGTTGTTTGCCTTGTCACCGAATAGGCGACGGCCATCGAAGGGCATGTCCAAAAGAGTGGATTGGACATCCCCTGAAAAACCAGTCGACCTCAACCAGGCGTAGCGTCGAAGGGCTACCGATGTGGAAATCGTCCTGCCTAGTGAGTCGGCGGTATCCAGCCCACAGCAGATGGTAAACTTTGCTGCGTCTCTCCCTTCGGCAACTGCACGGGAGAGTATGGCCCGGGCCTCCTCCGGGCACTGGGGCAGCACTTACGCCACCGTATCCCACACGGAGTGGGTGTAACGGCCCAACAGACATGCAGTGTTTACCGACCGCAGTCCCAAGCTGGAGGAAGAAAACATCTTCTTCCCAAGATGGTCCAGCTTTTTCGATTCCCTATCAGGTGGTGCGTTAGGGAATGTGCCTTTGGAGGTGGAGGCTTGGACCACCAAGCTCTCAGGGGTGGGGTGTTAGGAGAGGAAAGTGGGGTCACCCGGGGCCGTGCGGTGGCGTCAGGCAATCATCCTATCCACAGGAGCCCCTGTGTTGGGCCTGGACCAGGTGCCCAAAAGGATGTCGGTTAGGGCTTCATTAAACGGCAGCAGGGGCTCCAAAGAGCTCGCTGCCGGTTGAAGCACCTCTGTCAGGAGGTTAGTCCTGACTGCCACCGTAGGTAGCTCGAGGTTGAGAGCCTCGGCCGCCCTACGCAACACCACGGCGTAAGACGCTCCCTCCTCCATAGCCACGGTAGGAGGAGACAACATGCCAAGCTCTGGTGAGGTAGCCAGACCACTGGCTTCCCCCGTTCCTCTCTCCAGTCCGGTTCATAGCGTAACTGGTCAGTTAAAGGGTCTCCAGACCCCTCCCAGTCCTCCTCACCCTCCTCTGGCTGCCAATCTGGTCTAAAAGAGCCAGGGTAGAACAAGGGCACAAAAGTACCCGTCGGATCTGGCGTCAGTCGACGCCGGTCCGGCTCCGTGTCTACATCGGGCTGGAGGCCGGGGTCGACGCCGGCTGGGGACACAACCGGCGTCGGCTGCGGACGTGGTGCCGGTGGATTCGGCGCTGTGGGAGGTGTAATCAGGTCGACCGGCGCCAATCCGGATCCAAGCCTGGATCCAAGGGGACCCTGCGGTGCCGGAGCCGCCGGCGTCGAAGGCCCAGGGCCCCCAGCCGAGTCCGCGGGGCCCAAAGGCGTGCCGGCAGAGTCGGACTGCCCAAAGATGGCATGCATTGCTTCGTAAAATTGGCGAAGCTGGGCAGAGGTCGCTCCGGGTCCCGAAAAAGGAGGGGAACTCTGAGTCGACCCTTCGGGCTCCGCACGCAGAGCCGCGGGAGGGGCACCACCCGCATCCCTCGTCACGTCGGCCGACCGACGGGGAGAAGTTGAAGAGCGACGATGCTTCTTCGACATCTTCTTGTGCTTCGACTTACTTGAGGAGTGGGAAGACTTGGACGAAGACTGGTGGTGGTGGCTCCGTGATCGGTCCCTCCACCTCCCACGCGACCGAGACCTCGAACGGCGCGGAGCCGACTGCTGGGCCTCGAGAAGCTTTTGGGACCGCTCCCACAAAGACTTCGGATTCATGGTCCGGCACTCGGAGCACGACTTGGGGTCATGGTCGCGCTCCAAGCAGAACAGGCACACGACGTGCTAATCCGTCACCGACATCAGTCGGCTACAGGAACCGCAAGCCTTGAAGCCGGGCATCCCTGACATGCACCAGGAGTCGAAGACTCGAAAATGGTGTCGACAAAAGTCGCCAAAAAGTCAGTCAAAAAATGACTGGAGGTACTGCTCTCTCCGGATCTGCGCTGGCTGGTGCGAAAAAAGAAAGAACTGACGTCAACGCGCGAGGGCGGTGTCTTAAGTAGCTACCGCAACGTCATCCCGGCGACCACGAGGCCAACGACGAACGCAGAGCCGACCGACGCCACCTTCCGACGCGCAGGGGTACTGCTGACTAAAAAATTCTCCGGATCCAGTCTGACGCCTGGGGGTAATTCTAAGGTAAGGAATCTATAACTAATTATCTCCTTCAGATACATACATCAACCACATCCATAGATATAGGTCCTCAATCCTTGGAAACAACAACCAATGCTATTTGGGGGTTGACACACAAGCATAGAGAGACAGATAGAGTATGTCAAAACAATCCACACTAAATATAAATCTCACTCATCACTGAAACCACAATAGTCCTCCACTACAGAAAGGAACACTACTACTGTATCCAACAAGAAAAGAGTATACTTACCTTTATCCTGCGCACAGATCCGAATCCAGGATTCACTTATTCCTATGAAAACTGTTGACCCTCTCAAAAGTCTGCACATGTTAGATTGGTGTCAGTAGTATATCGGATCACGTGTCCCTGTGCCTTATGCTAGATCTCCAACTGGTGTGCCCCAACGCCTAAACATGGATTGAATGTCATGAAATTGAAATTCCCTGAAAAGAAAAAGAAACTCATAAATCTACTCCAAATCTACCTCGACCGTAACGAGATATCGGTATCCTCACTGTGAGCATTATGGGAAGCAGGTAGGTTGTATCTGAGAGGTACGCTCATGAGACTCAACCACTGCACGAAAAGCAGCCGCAAATCTAGAACGCAGGATCTCAAAGCTACAATCACATTTCACAACGCACCTACTCTGGAACGTTTACATTTCATGGCGAAGAAAAAATGTGAACTTAACACTGTCTTGACAACAGCAAGCGGAGAATGCTCTAACTAGTTTCAAGAATGCAATGTATGAAAAGGTGAAAAGGCGGGGTGCCTCCTAGCGTGGCAACTGCGACAAAGGGAATCTGCTATCCCAGCAATATGTTCAACGAATGGCAAGAATGCATTGCTTCCTACTCAGATCCTGAAAGAATTTGTCATGTTTTACACCACTAACTATCCAACAACCACCTCCAGTAAAAAAACCTTTATGAGCAAAATAGAACTCCCTATGCTACCACCGCATCTTAGGGAAGCTAGACCTTGAAATAAGAAAGAATGAAATAACAGAGGCTATGAGACCATGGCGATGGGTAAAGCCCCTTGGAGGACGGTTTCCCACTTGATTTAAAAAAATTACATGATCACAGATGGTTCCACTTTTAACTCAAGTCTATCGAGATGCAGTGGTGACGGACTCCCTTCTCACAGAATACAATAGTGCACGTATTTCCTTGATCCCCGAGCCCGGAAAGGATATACTCTCTTGTGCCAGCGATAGAACGATCTTTCTCACAAATTGCCATATGAAGATATTAGCTAAGATACTAGCCTTCAAGGTTCAGCAGAGTGATGCACTTTCTAATCCATGAAAATCAGGTCGGATTCATTCTACACCGATCATCCAGAGATCACATGCAGACTCTAATGCACCTCCTGTTGTCAATAAGGCAAGATAAAAGCGAGAACATATTACTTTCTCTAGACACAGAAAAAGCGTTTGATTGTGTGGAACCATAAAGCGGTTTGGCATCAGAGAGTACTTCCTTAAGATGGCCCAATTCTTATATACTAATGCTACCACACAAATGAGCTCTAATGGTTTTATTTCAGAATCCATCTCAATAACCAGGGGCACAAGGCAGGTATGCCCCCTGTCCCTTTAATCTTTCTACTAGCTCTAGAGCCCGTGGCAATAACGATCCGCTTCCCAAATGATGTGGCTGGAATAACCACAGGGGCTGGTGAAGCTAAAATGATGCTTTAAGCTGACACCATCCTCCAGATGCTAAACAAGCCACGAACTACAGTACCGGCAGTAATCTAATTTATAAATGACTTTTCATTTTTCTCAGGATACAGAATAAATTGGGACAAAATATACGTCATGCCCATGGCCCCCCGCATGCACTGGCAAGTCCTGGGTTCTATCATAGCTAAGTGGATAACGTCTGGGAGGAAATACCTAGAAAGTTTAGTCAGCTGCAACTTCGATAATGTTCTAACACTATTGAGGATTACCAAGAAAGACTTTGATAAATGGAAGTCCCTCCAGATCTCTCTATGGGGATGAGTCCAAACAATTAAGATGGTGACAGCTGCAAAATGTAATGACATCTTCAGAATGCTGCCTTTCAGGATCCCCGCTGCTACCCTCAAACTCATTGACTCCATTATACAGAAATGTATGTGAGGCAAAACGCCACCGAGGCTAGGGTTTAAAATGCTATATGCTGCCACTACATGCGAATATGCTAGAGGGCATTCCATCTCTCGCAAATGGCCTACCACCAAAACACCCAAAGGGAGATGCTGTTTTGGGCCTGCCAGGAAAGAACCCTGCATAAGGATGCCACGGGATCGGAACCCTTTTACAGTGACTACAAAACGACATGAGACCCCACGAATCCAATCCTGCTTGAAATGCAAAACGTCTGGCTATCGACGCATGAGCTTCTAGGAGAGCAAGGTCTCCTACACACCAAAGCTCCTATGTGGCACATCCTGGCACTCAAGATAGACAACTCCTCCTTTGCATGGCACAAATGGGAATCCAAAGGTCTCAGATATCTAGCTCAAGTGATAAAACATAATCCCCTCAAATTGTTTGCTACCTTATCATCTGAATTCCACTTGGCACTCGGTCAATTCTGGAAATATTTACAACTAAGACACTGTCTTCTATCACAAATGTGGCCTTGGCATGTTGCCTCGATTCATGATTATCTACTGAAGTGGGGTCATTACGGGAAACTGATCCCTGGCCTGTATGATCTGCTAATCACAAACATTTTCTTTGACCCAACGGCATGATCACTGCGCCACAGATGGCAAGACCGGCTGAAGATTTCATATTCTGATGAGGATTGGTCCCACCAACTGCAAACACATGCTAAAATCATTCTTGAAGCATGTACTAAATTTAGCTTTCTCAGCGTTTTGCATGATTAGCACTGGACCCCACACAGACTCAATAGAGCACGGGTGGTCGCTACGGATGAGTGCTGGAGATGCCAACCCCATGTTGGGGACATCGTGCACATTCTTTCGTCTTGCCCCCTAATTCATACATATTGGTCGAACATCTAGAAAACCATCAGAGACACAAGTGGCTGATTCTTTGCTTCCTCACAGACATTGGCCGTCATCCACGACACAAGGAATGTATCCAGTCTGAATAACCATAGGAAACAATAGAGTGACTCAGCATTGGCAACGACACAACTCAGCTTTCTGCGATGATGGAAGAGGACTGCCCTCTAACCATGAGGACTGGATGGATGTGATGGCAGCTCCTGAACCTGTGATCTACAGACTGAATTATCAGGTCCACATATTTGGCTGCATCTAGGGTGCCTTCTTTCTGCACTACAGATGCTGTACATCTCCTTCTGGAGGCTAGCTGTCCCTGAAAGATTCAGACGAACGGACGACTTAGGGCATCCTGGTAAAACCCACCTAGTGGAATAGCACCATCGCTCTTAGCTAAATGTATGATCTTTGTTGGCTTGTTGCTTATAATCAAACCTGGTCTCTAGTTGCTTTATGTAACATTGTAAATGTTTCAGATTGACTCATTCTCCTTCAAAGTATTATTTGAGATCGTTGATTGTGCCTTCTAAATGCAGATCCCTTGTTTTTTTTTTATATCTAGTCAGGCTGGAAGACTAATGGCACTGTACCTCTTGCTTGCAATTTTTCCCCCCTTAGTGGTGTGAGGTACTGAAATTGTTTTCGTATCCTGAATGTTCATCTATGAGTGATAATTTAAAAAAATATATTTAAACATATCCAAATGAGTGCCTACAATCCAAGAAGAGGAGCGTCTGAGATAGAGGGTCAGCAGTTTCTAGATGAAAAGGTCACTGTTCCACGGCAGATGGAGAGAACATTCATACTGTTTAGAACGAGAGCAAAAGTAAGAGCAAAAATACTAAGCACAATCATTGCTTTTATGAGGAATTTCACCAAAGGAGTTGACATCTGTGAGGTTAGCGACCCGGAAACACATATGCAGAGATAGCAGGGAGCTAATATTCCCATATCAATAAAAGAAAGTACAGTGGAAAAGGCAAGTGAGTAATCAGTCTAATTAAGAGAAAATAAAGCTTTGGTGTGGTTGCCTTACACCATCTATGTCTACCACAATGTTAAAACATACACTTCGATTTAAGTTCATGCTACTGGTTCTTCTTGTAGTCTATTAAAAAGGTTGCCTGAGGAATTTAAGTTTGAAGGTCTACATAAGGAAAAGGTACACATAAGCATGAGACCGCATTGGAATTGTGGCAGCTAGACCAAGGCATCTGGTAAGGAAACATGAACATGGCATAACTATGTACTGTGGGTTGTTTTTTGTGGTGGGGGTGTAACAACATACCACATAAAACAGAGCCCATATAATTCAAATTAAATTTCAAAATTAAATGCAGCTATCCATAGTCGTACTAATATACATAAAATAATAAATAGTGTATTGCTTTTAGTGTAAGTAGCTGAAATATATTTTTAGCAGTGAATATATTCAGCATTGAACAACACAATAACCATATCCCACGGGTCTGCAAAATGGCAAATGCGTATAAAGTAGGAAAAAACAATGGAGATGAGACTTTCAGGGTACAAAGAAAATTATATGAATAGGGTAAAGTCTGAGTATCAGCCATTGGCCTACATTAATCCCAAACTGATGTAACAATTGTATTATGGATACGTTAATCATACAAATTAAATTGTCCTTTAAGATATCCCCCTGTTCGCTGATTATGTGGCATATTTATTATATGCAGCCTATTTTCTATAAGCTTAAGATTCCAGATTTTTTTCCCTGGCCTAGAATGCCAACCAACTAAATAAAGCACAGTACCTGACCAACTTAGCAACAATATCCAGAGGCAATCAATCCCCTGGAAGTAAAACCTTGCTTCAGCTCAAAATACCTAGATCAAAAAAGCCCCAGGTTTTTAAGCAGTCCTTTAAAGGGTGCAGCTATTAGTATCTGGAACTCGCTAGCCAAAAAGCTGAGTACCGAAAATACTTTAATGGTCTCCAGGAAGGGATTGAAAACTCATTGCAGATATTCCCCATGCTAGCTGATATAGATCCTACCACTTCCATCTCACCCCTTTGAATACACCTTCATTCAAGTTGTTTATTAGATAATCTAGAATACTAAAAAGTATATGGTTGTTCCAATACACATATAGGTTACATTCCTCAAGTATATCAATCCTAATAACATATAGGTTATGCTGCTCGAACACATAATTTCTTTTCATATTATGTTCCATTATGTATGTTTTATCCGCTGATTGTAATATGTTATTAAAATGTAAAGCATGTTAATAGCACATGGTAAAGCAGTGCCATGTAAAACAATAATTAATAACAGGTAATATTAATAACAGGTAAGAACTGCTTTTCCAGTTCAAAGCATTGTTCTTTTTGCTAACCAGATGCATTGCAGAGCAGAACCCTGTATGGTTACAGGATGAGTGAGTACAAGAGGAGATCAGAAGAAAAAAACAGGACAAGGCACTGATCAGTTACATAATTTAACGTAGGCAAGCTAAGACATTACTATGATTGGGATGAAAAACAAAATCATTGGAAGTAATGATCTGATAGATATAAAACATGTACTCATCATCACATATCTAAACAATACCCTTTCAGGCATAGAGTGACGCATAAATTATGCAAAAGAAGAAGCAGAGAACTCTGGGTAGTTCTCAAATTTAGGTGGAAAGCAGCTCCTGTACAGAGCACTCTCAACACCAGCGACACTCTAGATCTGCTCACCTCAAATGTCTGCTTTTCTATCAAAGCATAGGATTAGCACAGTGCCATCCACGCCGAGATAGAAAGGGACAAAGTCTTTTGCCATTTCTACAGCAAAGTTTTTAAGCATAGAACTAGCGCAGTGCTGTTCATGCCGAGCTGTAAAATGACAAAAGCCATTTACCACTCCAGGCACAGTATTACAGCTTTGAATTAGTAAAGTAAAGCTATACCTCTCTAAAGAGCTCTAATTAGAGCGAAACACTGTCAGCGGTTGCTTTTACTCATTTCAGGTTGGCTTGAATGGTATTTTACTAATTCAAAGCTGTAATACTGTGCCTGGAGTGGTAAATGGCTTTTGTCATTTTACAGCTCGGCATGAACAGCACTGCGCTAGTTCTATGCTTAAAAACTTTGCTGTAGAAATGGCAAAAGACTTTGTCCCTTTCTATCTTGGCGTGGATGGCACTGTGCTAATCCTATGCTTAAAGACTTTGATAGAAAAGCAGACATTTGAGGTGAGCAGATCTAGAGTGTCGCTGGTGTTGAGAGTGCTCAGTACAGGAGCTGCTTTCCACCTAAATTTGAGAACTACCCAGAGTTCTCTGCTTCTTCTTTTGCATCATCACATATCTGTGCAACAGAGAAAGGTTTTCATTCTCTACTTCATTCAAGTCTGGTAGTTTCTGCAAATGAATGACAGAGCTGATACCAAAAGAAAAGTGGTAGGAATTTATTTCACCACCGATTGAACCATAGTTTTACTGCCTCTTTAATTACCTACTTTGAGGGGGCTACCATCTTATTGCCCTGATGAAGACCCTGCCCTTAAATAATTGATTGGTGTTTAAAACGCCGAGGCGATTTATCTGTTAGATGGAAATTGATTGTAAAATTTATGACCTGAAATAACACTGTAGTTGGTGCTTTAAAATCTAAAATATAAGCACCCAACATTCTATGTGTTTTTCAGTGTTGAGCTGTGCACCCTTATACTTAAGTCGCTGATCATGAACACTGCGCCGTCACACGGAGCACATACATGTTCTTCTATTGTTTATTGAAGAGAATAAAATTAAATGAAGTGTGTTTAACTGGAATCACCTACAAAGCTTTGATTCATTCAGGGGCTTATTGCATGGTCAAGCAAAACCCTCATCTATGATTTGTGGTTCTTCCACTACTAATCCAAGGGAACCATTACATATTTGTATTATTCTCTAATTCAGACTGAGCCTGTGGAGCCAAGTCACACAATAAAGCGTTGGGGTCAAGAGCAAAGAGAGGTGGGCTGTGAGACAGAGGCTTGCAGAAGAACAGCCCATCTATGTTTCTTATCTCTTTGGCATGGTCAGTGTTACACCACTTAACTTCTAACTCAAATCCATGGGCTTGGAGGGACAGCTTCAGGTGAATGACAGTCATGAGCATAGTGCAACTCAAATTGATTGTCTTGCACTGATATCTTACTTATCCTATGTTGAGATCTTAAGTCATAAGATGTATTGCACCTTCCTATTGAATATAGCTAATACATACAGCAATCACATCCAATGGGAATTCTGCCCTTATCTCCTGATGAAATATATCATCTTAAATTAGTACCCAGACCAATGGGTGAAGGGATGCAGGGATACTACTACCTGTTCAGGAGGCCAACATAATGAATAAAGCAGATAACTCCAGGGCGATTTCCTACAGAACACAAACCCAGGGACCTGCCTATTGTTGAATTTATGGGGAAGGTACATTAGTAAGGGGTATCGATCGCAGTGCACTACTTCCTTTCATATTCAGCTAGTATTTCAGAGCAGTGACCTGTCCAACCTTCCTGTTTGGAGTGTATGTCTTAGGAGATTACACATTTGCTTATATGTAAAGTTGTCTGAAGTGCCCAGATACAAAATGTAAATTCAAAATTAAACTAAACAAATAAGCGACTGTGCAGACTTTACATATTTTTTCTTCTTCCAAGCTCTCATTATGTTTACTGGCCTTTGCCAGACAGTATTCCCCTTAAGTGCCAAAATGTGGACAGCCGTCTTTGACCTAGGTATTAGGACCAAGAATCAAAATGCGTATTCGTGTTTACAACTACCCGCAAAGATAATGTTGCATGAAAACATGAGCACACACCAGTAACAGTGTAAAATCTATGAATTATTTCTTTGTACGGTGAGTACCAATGCCAAGTGGAAACACCTGTGGGTGGCATTGTAACTCTAGCTGCAACCTATCTTTGTACACGTCCGCCAGTTGTTCCCAGTAGCTCTAATCCCTAGGACACTGCTATGTAAGGTGGTGATATATATATTTGAGGCACTGGGGTGACCTTGTGTTGTCTAACTTGTGTAGCACGGCCAGTGTAATGTATGTACGGTGTACATTACTGAACTGGATCAGCCAAAGCCAACTGTTACGGGATGCCCTTTCTATCAGTGTAAGCGCTTCCTGCTACTTGGTATCTTGAAAAGGCTCATTGTAGTCAGTCTCCCACTTCTGTCTTGCGTGGAGTGGGGGTGTGCGTGTGTCTGCACGTATTCGCTATTATGTGTAGGTTATGACTCCAGTACCTTGTCTGTCTGCAGTATTGATGCTAGTGCAGCTGAAAATCAGGGCTCCTTGTTTCTCACCCGCCATACTTTTTGTGCTGCCCATCTGAGTACCTGATATTACAGGAACTGACCCTCTCTCAGCTGGAACAAAGCCGTTGTCTGTTCCCATGCAATTACCTGCCCATTATCGTGCAAGTCTCCTGCCAGCTGACACCCTGCGCTAGTTATAATTAGGACAGTAAATTATTACTGATGCATTTCAGTGTTTTTTTGTTGTTTAAATGATAGTTTGTATATTATTACAAGACCTAACTATAACGTCAGTTTAAGCTTTGATTTTTTCAGTGAATTATTAAGGTTTTTATGTTTTTTTTTAAACATAACCTACAATCTTATTACTTTACCTAACCATAACTTTGGTTTTTCAGTGAATTTCTTTTTTTAACACAAAGTAAAATCTTCTTAGCATACTTAACTATAATGTCACTTTAACCTATGATTTTTCAGTGAATTTATGAGTGTTTTTTTAATCTTATTCACCCAACTCCCTCACTGAGCATAGCTTTAGCACATGTGTGGTGTAGGGTTGGCCATACGGTCTGGCTTGCTGAGGTGGATGAACCTTTTTTGGAAAGTTTTGTTAAAATTCGACAAACAAGGCCAACGTTAGTAGCAAAACAAAAAATGCTCCTTAAAGTCTGGAATATCGTTTAAACATGGCAGCATGCTGGTGGAGCAACCAACAGACAATGAATAGTCCGCTGTTGATGGCTTTATTCCCCAATGAGAGCGAGTAAAGTGAGATTTAAAGGACTGTGTTATACTCTGCATGTCATTGGCATTGAAAAAGGCATACCTTGCCGAAACGTGACTGCCTTCAAATAAATCTGGATTCCTGATACCCATGAGTGTTCCTTTTTAGGTCGAGCCCTGAGCCAGCGCGCAAGAGCTGCTCTAGGGTGGATCTGTGGTAGTAGAGTACGGGGGAGAAGCCACGCCCAGTCTCCTGCCCACTTATTCATTGGCTTGTGTCTTTGTCCTTTCTAAATGCTGCCTTCCCATTGGTTTATAGGCTGTTAGTCCCTCCTTATGACGGCCATGTCGTCAGTTGTATCCTTCCATGGCTACTGGCCCCTTTACTTCGAGTGTTGCATGAGCACTATTTTCTTCTCGTGCCCCCCCCGCTGTCCGTGCCTTCTCTCCCCCCCAATCCCTTTGTTCGTGCCTTCTCGCCCCCCTGCCCCCACCCGCCCTCCCATTTGCAATGCAATAGGCCTCGCGTAAATGCGAGTCCTATTGCATTGCAAATGCTTGTTGTACCTGTTGGAGCATTTGGATTTAATTGATTACGTGTGGCCAACACGACATAAGGAGGCAACCGATCTGCAAATCGTTCGGCAGATCTTTGGTGGCATTTGTGGAGTAATTAATGTATTCTGCGTGAACCGCCGCAAGCCTAGATCTATTATCCGATCCACCGACACAAAGCCGACATTACCAAATGGATTGCCTTTGGTTACTATAACCTATTCATGCGGGTACTTGATAAAGTAGCACAGCAATGTGCGGCTGAATAATGGGTAGCAGAGTGCAGTTTAAGTTTGCATAAATTGCTCCTTTGTGGCAAGAGGGACATAAACTGCACTGGCATGCCTCTGAATGCATATGGTGCGCTGTAAAACATACAACTATGTGGCAAATCGTTTGATAGAACTGTTTTAGCACCATGACCTGGACTACTTAAAGTCTGGGATATTGTTTAAACATGGCGGCATGCTGGTGGAGCAACCTACGAAAAATGAATAGACTGCTCTTGATGGCTACAATCTATTCCCCAATGAGAGCAAGTCCAGGGAGATTCAAAGGACTGTGTTATACTCTACTTGTAATCGGCATTAAAAAAGGCATTCCTCACCAAAACGAGTCTGCCTTCAAATTAATTTGTATTCCTGATACCCGTGAGTGCTCTTTTTTGTTCCTTTTGGAGCGTTTGGATTTACTTAATTACGTGTGGCCACCACCGAGTAAGGAGGCCCCCGTTCTGCAAAGCGTTCGTCAGATCTTTGGTGGCATTTGTGGAGTAATTAATGTATTCTGCCTGAACCGCAGCAAGCCTAGAGTCATTATTTGATCCGACGACACGAAGTCGACATTACTAAATGGATTGCCTTTGGTTACTATAACCTATGCATGCGGGTACGTGATAAAGTAGCACAGCAATGTGCGGCTGAATGATGGGTAGCGGAGTGCAGTTTAAGTTTGCATAAACTGCTACTTTGTGGCAAGAGGGACATAAACTGAGTCAGCATGCCTCTGAATGCATATGGTGTGCTGCAAAACATACAACTATGTGCCAAATTGTTTAATAGACATGTTTTGGCACCATGACTGGACTACTTAAAGTTTGGAATATTGTTTAAACATGGCGGCATGCTGGTGGAGCAACCTACTGACAATGAATAGTCCGCTTTTGATGGCTACAATCTATTCCCCAATGAGAGCAAGTCCAATGAGATTTAAAGGACTGTGTTACACTCTGCATGTAATTGGCTTTGAAAAAGGCATTCCTCGCTGAAACGTGTCTGCCTTCAAATACATTTGGATTCCTGATACCTGTGAGTGCTACATACATATAAACATATATGCCAGAAACTTTCCTATTAAATGTGTGCCAGTCAATTCGAAACTCGATTTTACAGAAAAGAGGTCTAACTGTGAATTACTACGCATAATTCACAGAGGTCAATTCATTTTCAGGATATTCAGCTTCCTTAAACAAAAACAAAAAAACGGTAAATGGATGTTTAACACAGCATTTCGTCTTTCTTTTAGTGCTGGTGGAAAAAAAAAGCTCTCACAATAACAGTGCTGCCCTCAGAGCACATCGGAGAAGCTCACCCTTGCATGCCCATTTTTGATGCATGCATGTACCAATGAATGTTCCCCAGTATGTGAAAATAAACATTGTAAACCCATAACTCTTTCAGCAAAAGGTTACACTGCCTCATATTGCACTTTATTTTCTTTCTTTATATGTCTTGTTAAATCAACCTAATTGAAGATAAATACACGTTTGTGATTTTCTTACAATGTGCTTTGCATTTAAAATTTGACTTATAATAATATACGCTGGTGCATAAAACAAATTTTGAATATTAGCACATTATCACCAACAAAAACACACATTTCTCAAAACAATGACAGATATATCTTCAGTCTCAGGCAAACAATGAATACTAAACAGATGACGCTCAAATCTTGCTAAAGAGTACTAAAATTAATCAATAAATCATATAATATAAAAAACACATATTGAGTAACATGTGTAAAATGGTCCTATATTGCCTTCTTGGGGTTCAGGTGACATATATAAACCACACAAACTTCAGCCTTGTGGTTTATAAATGTCACCAGTACCCCTTGATGGCAATATAGGCATATATTACAGTAACCCCTTATGTATTCTTTTTATATATAAATTATATATGCATATTTGCATGGTGTAATATACAATTTACCACTGATGAGTGTGGGGAGGGTTTATGACGCACGAGGCAAAGCCTCGAGTGAGTGCTAATGCCAATCCTCTCCCTCAACAATGGTATTAAACAGCATATTAGATTCTGCGCATTTGCATATACGGCATATGGTATGCCATTTATATTAGAAAGGGTATTTAACCAAAACCAGGGTGCAAGGGGTTAGATTTGTGCAAAAAAGTAAAATCACATTGATGAGTCCTCCTTAGTACTAGAACAGTTGTTTCAGTGAGTAAATTCACTGTAACATGCAATCTGTGATGCAGTAAACACTGTTTTTTCATCTGATTTTTGCTCTACTGTGGTAATAAATGGGAATTTGACCTCTACGATATAGTAATACATTCCCTTTATCTCACTGGAGGGATGTGGAATTTTATAAAATATCTACTTGTCCAAGGGACAGGGTGCTTCTGAAACGTATTTGTCCTGTAAAAAATCAATTTGTCCCTTTTGGTGCAATGCAGAGAGTTGACATTCTCGTTATATAAAAGTTCTGATAATAGCTTTTCTGATTATGTCAAGCCTTGTGTCATATCATAGTTTGGATTTCAGCAAGTGTCTGATTTTGCCCCCTTTCTGCTAATCTATTAGATCGGATTATGAGTTGAGCAGAGTGAATTTCCCATACAGAATTCCACTCCACTCATTTACGAGTGGGCTCTTGTTTCTACACCTGGTTTTGCAAGAGCATCAGATGGAAAATCTAGTCAGTAAAATCGCTTTAGGACTAGCTACATTGTGGCTTAGACCCATTCTCCTGCCTCTGCCTAACCCTCAGCCTCTGCACTGTGGAAGCATGTTACGCCTCCCCATGTAATTCTTCCACATGTAAGGCTACACAGACTCCCATATCCTCCCTCACCCTGCCCACCATTCTCCCTCCTACCTCCCACTCCACAACAGCTCCCCGCTCACATTTACGAATGCCCACAGCAAGTGGTAAATGGGAGTGATAATCTTCACAGCAATGGGACTACTGCACATAATTTGCCTCATAAAACCAAGTCTGCATGGTTATGCTTCATTCCAATTATATAAACTGCATTGTACTAATGGGTTGTTACAGAACAGTACCGCTTTTACGGGAGCAAATTTACAACCCCACCAGTACCATGCAACTCATAATCAGGGCCATCCATACCGGTGCTGGAACAGGTTGAGAAATGGTGGTTCCAGGGTTGGAATGCACTGGGATCAGGGATGTGGAATTTTATAAAATACCTGCTTGTACATAGGATGAGATGCTTCATAAATCAACTTGTCCTGTAAAAAAATCAACTTGTCCCTTTGGTGCCATGCACTGAGGTGAGCAATTATTCTCATTGACTCTCTGCTCTGAAAACAGCCTCTCTAATCATGTCAGGACTCATATTATAAAAGGGTTGCATTCTAGCAATGCCCTGATGTTTCCACCTTTCCGTAAGTTTACATACTGGAGCTGGAAGAAGAGGTAGTTCCAGGGGAAATATCCTTTTGAGTTTGTGTACACCAACAAACTTGCATGTTTAAGGGATTTTACCAACTCTTTCCACACTGGGACCCATTGGAAATTTACTCCTGACAAAGGCGGAAGTAAAACCTTTTGGGGAAAAAAGGGAACATAGGCAATGCGAGTTTGCAAGCACAGCAGATTCTTGCATGAGCAAACATACTCATGCAACACTGCAGTTCACAAAGGAGTACGGTTTTGTAAATACCTGTGCATTAATGAAAGTCATAAATCACTTTCTTTAATAATTGGACCTCTAATTACATCTGGGTAGCAAAGGCCTTCTGTTTTATTAAAATCTCTCTCTCTCTCTCCTCTGTGATTGATGGCATTCTGCTCTTTCACAAGGAGCACATCAGCACACAAAGTAGTTTCCTTCACTTCGAGGGACTACTTGCAATGTGTGCTTTTTGAGACCCAAAAACATTTTTGCTTTTAGCCAATGTTTTTGTCATATTGGTGAGGGTCTGACATCTCCCCAACAATGAAGTTTTACAAAACTATCTCAAAACAAAACGCACACTGACAAACCTGACAGGGTGGCAACCACCGCCAGACCGACTGTCTTTGCTAATGCTTGTTTATTTTCACGTTTCCTAGAAACTTCCTGAAACTGGTTTTACACTAATTTTCCTTTCGTAAAATATTTTGGAATTACAAATATGTATCAGACACATTTTACTAAAGGATGTCTGAAAGAAATGGTACCTAAAATTGTACAGTTTAGAACAACGTTTTTCTTCTAGTTGCTATTTCTAGTGTTAATTTTATTTTGAAAGGAAATAAACATTCTTAATTTCAGTCTTTTGCAAATATTTGCATTTAATCAGAGAGCATTCTGGTAGTGTTATAGGTAGCCTTAAATTGTTACACTTTGCACGTGTGTACACATTTTATATACTGGGACCACTATCAATAGAGCAAGATAAGTTCATAGCATTTCCATACAGCGCTCACTTTAATAATAAACACTCAGCAATAATGAACCATATATACAAGTTCTAACAGCATAAACATATAGATAACAAGCATTGGCATAGCCAATCGGTCTCGCCTTTGGGGCCTTATAAGTGTTTAGGCAGAGCTATTGACTTTGCCAATGTGTTTAAGCTGTGCTGTAGAGAAGTGTGGCTGCTGTGCAGCATGCTGAAAAGTTGTAATAAAAGTGTCAGAAGCATTTTTGTTACCTTATATATGACCAAAAGGCATTATGTCCGACAGAATGACCATATTAAAAATGTATGTACAATAAAAAATTTCCTTATTTTTCTTTTGTTCTTGAAATGTTGGCAACTTGTTTTTGCCTATTCCAATGGTTGTTTGTTAAAGTTTTTTTTGAGGGGGCATAAACAATTGGAGTTTGAAGGTTATGAATTAGTACCTGTATTATAACACTAGCAGCGGCCAGACGCTAGGGGAGAATCAACAGATGCCAGATTCCGAGAGCAGGCTGAGGTGGTGTTGAGGGATGTTGAGGTGGTAGTGGTGGTGGTGGTGGTGACTGGTGCTGAGACGATGCTGAGGTGATGCTGAATGATACTTAGGTCTTGCTGAGTGATGATGATGTGGTGGTGTTAAGTGATGCTGTGGTGGTGCTGAGTGATGCTGGGGTGGCGCTGAGTGATGCTGGGGTGGCGCTGAGTGATGCTGGGGTGGCGCTGAGTGATGCTGGGGTGGCGCGGAGTGATGCTGTGGTGGCGCTGAGTGATGCTGTGGTGGCGCTGAGTGATGCTGTGGTGACGCTGAGTGATGCTGTGGTGGCGCTGAGTGATGCTGTGGTGGCGCTGAGTGTTGCTGTGGTGGCGCTGAGTGTTGCTGTTGTGGCGCTGAGTGATGCTGTGGTGGCGCTGAGTGATGCTGTGGTGGCGCTGAGTGATGCTGTGGTGGCTCTGAGTGATGCTGTGGTGGCGCTGAGTGATGCTGTGGTGGCGCTGAGTGATGCTGTGGTGGCGCAGAGTGATGCTGTGGTAGCGCAGAGTGATGCTGTGGTGGTGCAGAGTGATGCTGTCGTGACACAGTGTCTTTGCTAGTTACAGTGGGTAGAAGAGGGGTAGAAGAGGGGTAGAGGGGTAGTAGAGGGGTAGAAGAGGGGTAGAAGAGGGATAGAAGAGGGGTAGAAGAGGGGTAGAACAGGGGTAGAACAGGGGTAGTAGAGGGGTAGTAGAGGGGTTGAGGGGTAGAAGAGGGGTAGTAGAGGGTAGAAGGGTAGTAGAGGGGTAGTAGGGTAGAAGAGGGGTAGAGGGGTAGAAGAGGGGTACTTACAGGGAGGCAGCAGAGGTGCTGAACACAAACAGTGACTAGGTACAGGCATAGGTGAGACCTTTATTTTTATAAGCCTAATGTACGTTCGGTAGTGGAAGCTCGCACTCTGATCACCACGCCAGTAAATGAAATGTTTTTAGATGGAATATACATTTTTTAAATGTTTGGTAAAGGTATTTTTGAAGGTCTCAAATCTTTTATTGTTGGGAAATTACTGGTATGAGTCTGTATAGGCCCGGATCCCTGATTAATTACTGACCTGTACAACATAGGAATCGCGAGTTATTGATGAAGGAATCCCCTGAAAACATTCCCTTTGTTTAATTGGAATTGTGCTTATGGCAGTTTGGTATCTCGTTCGTGCACATTTTTCCACTTTAAGAATGGCACGTTTTGAAACCAGCAGTGTTTACGGTCATATCGCAGGGATGGTAATTCTTACACTTGATCTGTTATGAAATTATTTTTTTTATATAAATGTAATTTGTAAATTGTTCTTATTTTGTAATGAAAAATTGCGGTCACATTTCTATGGACCTCGTTTGTGATCTAAATCATAAATAAATAAGACTGCCTTGCATGGGTGATAATACATTACTGTGCAAGCTTCGGTGACAGTAGTTCAAAACTGTGAAGGCCTAGGTGAAAATTCATATACGCCGTGCAGACAGATGTCCAGAGAGGCCATGTACAATGTGCAGACATTGGTGAGCAAAGCTACAGTGTACAGGAATAGCTGCTTAACAACTCCTTGTAGCATACAGACAGTCATGCTTGTACACTCCCACAGTGCTTAGGCTCTTTCTACACACTGCATGTGTTTGGGGGTTCCTTTCACATTCTATGCTTCTTTAGTTCTACCAGATTTAGGCCCGTTGATTGCTAATTGAGCACCCATTAGCTCATAAGTTGGGGCAACTGGAAAGCAGGCGTGTGCCTTTAAAGACCAGCAGAGCTGAAGAGACTGTCACGTAGCAGCAGGATGACGTAATAGCTGATGTGGCGGCTTGCCAGACCAAGCCAATGGCACGGAGGAACAGGTTTCAACATCGGTTGTCCCCAAAAAGCAACTGAAATCTAGGGGATGCGGGTAAAGGAAGGCGCAATGTTCCACAAGTCCAAAAATAAGGTGACTAGGGTCTGGGCGCTGCAAACTGGCGTGACATAAATGAGGGAGGGGGTGCAAAGTGCGTGCGGGAGATAGGTCCGATCAGATGCTGAATTTCAGACTGCAGTGTGTAATCTCTGTGACTTATCTACAGACAAAACAACGCCTTGGCACGTGGTGGCGGATGTCTGCAAGCACTTGGCAGGACACTGAAAACAGGCCAGGAAACTGGGTGGAACCAGAGCCACTCTGGGTCACTTGTTTGTCGGAGCAAAATAATGCCATGGGTTTAATGCAGTATTCCACAGGGGCCCTGGATGTCAGAGCAGGGCACCCGATGCCCGGCTGCTCAGCGAGCTGAAACTACGTCGGAACGAGGAAGGCACATGCTGTGCTCGAGCTTCTGGGCAGCGCGGCAGAGACTCGACGGGGTCAGGTGTTTCCGGAGAAATAGACAGAACACAATGTATTTGGGCAGCTGTCTGTGTTTACCATATTAGAAACCTTATCATACAGGTCGGTCACCAAATGATCTCTGTAAAATAGGTTGGGGAGGATGGCAATCCTCTCTTTGAAGCCACTGTCGGAATCCTCTCTGTGGAAGCCCCACTCGGTGCATCCCGCGGCCTCGGGTACTGCACAGGCCAGGGTGACCTTAAGTACCTGTGCGGCCAGTTTTGCTGGCTCAGCCTATTCCATCCCACCCATGCGCCTCCAGATGACGCCCGGCCCCGCTTTCATTCTAGCTCCTCCGGCACACTACAAGGTGCCGGGCATCTCTGTTAGAAGAGCACTGGGCACTAGCGGCCCACACTGCAATCTTCCTGTCCTGCTCTGCCCGGACTCGGCTCTGATCATCACTCGGACACATGGGCAGCTTCATTATGCTTCGTTCGTCTGCGGTAGTCACTGTTCTCTCATCGCGGACCCAATACTGGGGAATCCGGGTGGAGAGATCACCGAGAAGACACGGTGTGAGTCTCCTCCCAGACCACACCCCGCATATCCAGGCTTTCTAGTACTGGAGACAAATGACTGGTGAGTAAACAAGCGCTCGCCCGCACGGCACGCGATGCAAAAATAAACAAGAGAGGAGCGGGGGCGAGCGAGCGCGGCAGCCTGGGCTTTCGAAAGCTGACCAGACGCTCGTGCGTCATGGCCTTTTCCCCGCACGGCCGGCATGTGTTTCCAATTATCGCGCACGCGTCTGGGCACGATAATGGGAAACAGATGTCGGCCGCGCGGGTAACCGCACGAAAAAGGCCATGACGCACGAGCGTCTGGTCAGCTTTTCGAATCCCCTACATAATGCTTCGCCAGAAGCAGCGCTTGCGCGCTACTCTAGGCTCAACCTAAAAAAATCGTACCTCCACTGCAGATAATGCTCTTTCACAGATCCATAATGTGGTACTGTGAACTGCGAGCCAATGGGTTTGTGTTGTAGGGGCTTGGGCCTACTTCCCCATAGGGCAAAATAAACATGAAAACTTGATGTCCATAACTCTAAACAATATGTGCTGAGAGTTGGGCAAAACGAAATCCACACCCTTGTGGGAGTCTATGCACATCCACAAACTTACATGTTTAAATATACTCACCATCTCCTCTCCAATTTCTTTGCACATTGGAAAATTATGGACATTTACTTCTGAAAAGCTCAGGAGTAAAACGTTTTTCATAGTGGGTAAAGGTGATGTAGGGAATGTGAATTTGCAATCAACAGATTCTTGCATGAGAAAATGTCTCTGTACATATCTACTCCTGCAAAAATGGATATCACAAAGGTTTGCTAGAATTGTAGGTCTACTTGCATAAACTCTTCTGCAGTGATGGAAGTCATAAAGCTGCCAGGACTAATACTAATTGGTGTACTTAGGAGGCTTTCTTTTAAATAAACTTGCAACAAACCCCTTTTACTAAACGATGCCTCAGAGATATGGTATTTAAGGTTGTACAATAGCTTAGCAAAACGTTTTCCATGTTTCAGTTTTATTCTGCGCATTTTATTTTGAAAGCAATCTTGCTTTTCTGCTTCAGCGTGTATTGATCAGGGAGCAAACTGGGAGCATTATACATAGCTTCAAGTTGTTAACGTGTACACATTTCTATTCTGGAACCATTGTCAGAAATGCAACCTGAGCCCACAGCATTTGCTTACAATAGTATTACACTTTATAGAAAAAAGCAGCACATATGATTTTCTTTTCTTTCCTTTTCCTTACGCGTTTCGGCTCGGGACAGAGCCTTGATCACAGGTGAGAGTAATTGAATTTCAAAGTGCATACGTGTGTACTTATAACCATTCTGCCACGTGACTCAATTCAAAACAACAATTCCCATAGTGCACTGTAAGTGTTGTCCCAATGCTTGAATGCAGTGTGAATCTTCATTTATGTCAAAATAAGATTTCAAGACTCTGTCCTTAGTTTTAGTTCATTCTTTTTCAGTGCATTTAAAAACGTTTTTGCTCCAAATTTTTGTTTCAAAAGCAGTCTGGTTAAAATGTCATAAATGCATAGTGCTCTACTATTGAATGTCTTTGGAAACACTGTTAATGTAAGTAAAAAAAAAAAAATGTAAGTCCGTTTTTATATAGCGCAGCTACTCACCCTTACGGGTCTCAAGGCGCTGGGGGCCGGAGTGGAAATTAAGTGAGCTATTGCCCAGAGTCACATGGTGCTGAGCTGCTGCCGGAGCCGGGGATCGAACCGTGAACCCTGTGCTCCAAAGTCAGCTGCCCTGGCCGCTGCACCACACCTCTCCATCTGAAAAGATCGAGAAGAGATGCTTTCCTCTGATAATCCCTTGCTCACCTCTACTTTTCACTGTATCAGGATAATCCTCTTCTTCCACGTGGAGTGAGCGGTCATGCTCCCAAAATAGGTCACAGAAAAAACCTTAACATTTGGAGCAAAACGTTTTTGGGGGACCTATTTCGGGAGCATGACCCGCTTGCCTCCACGTGGAAAGAAGAGGATTATCTTGATACAGTGAAAAGTGGAGGTGAACAAGGGATTACGAAAGGAAAGCATCTCCTGTTGAACTGCTGGTGGGGTGATGAGGTCCCCTTGCCTCTTGAGGACCTCAGGAGTAAAGTAGACTTCATCTCCCAAGCTGCCAGGAGGCTAATTTGCAGAGTGGTGGAGAAAGGGGGCGTGGCCCCTGACCACCTCTCAGCAAACCAGCTGTGTGGGGCTTACTGGAGGTAACAGGAGGGCTAGTTGGCCCCCAGGGACCCTCAAGAGGCAGGGGGACTTCATCCTCCAACCAAGAGCGCGCCAGGAAGCGCGTTTGCAGAGTTGTGGAGAAAGGGGGCGTGGCTTGCGACCACCTCTCAGCAATCCCACTGTGTGGGGCTTACTGGAGGTAACAGGTAGGCTAGTTGGCCCCTAAGGACCCCCAGCAGCGAAGGTGACTTCATCCCCCAACCAACAGCGCGCCAGGAGGCGCATTTGCATACTGGTGGAAAAAGGGGGCGTACCTGCTATCAGAACTCAGCAATTCTGCTGTGTGGGTCGTCCTGGAGGTAACAGGAGGGGTAGTTGGCCCCCAAGGACGTTCTTGGGGGCCAACTATCCCTCCTGTTACCTCCAGTAAGTCCCACACAGTGGGATTGCTAAGAGGTCTTCGGAGGCCACGCCCCCCTTTCTCCACCACTCTGCAAACGCGCCTCCTGGCGTACTACTGGTTGGGGGATCAAGTCCACTTTACTCCAGAGGGACCCTGGGGGCCAACAAGCCCTCCTGGTAGCTCCTGTAAGTCCTACGCAACGGAATTCCCGAGAGCTGGTCAGAGGCCCGGACTCCTTTCTCCACCACTCTGCAAACATGACTGCTAGTTAAAAAACCTTAGAAATTCACTTGCCTCTTTTGTGTGAGAACATGGGTTTGGGAAAAAGAAGCTCTCCACAATTCAACATGCGCCAATGTTTGTTGATTATTTTGTTCACCTGATTACTAGCTGTGTTATAAGTAGTGATACAGATGGGTCTGTCTTCCTTTGGTTTTGGTGGTCTTATCTCCAGTAGAGCTTCTCTATTGTTATTTCGAGCACGTTTCATTGACTTGTGTTGGGTAGTTCCTTTTTACCAGTTTCTGGTGCAGGTCTGCTGCTTGCTCTTTGAAGTCTTTGATGTCCGAGCAGTTCCTTCTCAGACGTAGGAACTGGCCAAATGGGAGGTTGTTTCTCAGGTGTCTCGGGTGAAAACTATCATAGACCAAAAGGCAATTTTTTGCTGTTGGCTTGATATGTGTAGTCGTTTTTAGTGTGCCGCTTTGACAGAAGATATTGAGCTCCAGGTATACTAGTTCTTGATTGGAGGTGGTGTTTGTAAATTTCAAAAAGTCATTTTGATAATTCAGCCATATAAGAAATTTCTGTGCTGTTTCCTCATCTCCCCTCCATATTACCAGAACATCGTCAATGTATCGTTTCCACAGGCTGATGTGGGACAAGAAGGGGTTACTGTTGTGAAGGATCCTGTGTTTCTCTAGGTGGTGAACGTATAGCCCTGCTATGCTGGGGGCAAAGGTGCTCCCCATGCTGGTCCCGTGCTTCTGTAGGTAGAGAGAAACTTCAAACTGGAAGAAGTTCCTGGTTAGGGCGAGTTTGCAGCACTCCATCACGATGTTCCGTGGTGTCTGGTATTCCCAGTCAATTTCAAACAGGACTTCCTCAATGATGTTTAGTGTTTCCTCATGTGGGAGGCTAGTGTACAGGCTCTCCACATCTAGACCCATTAGTAATTCTGAATTAGGATCGAAAGGTTTGTCCTGTAAGATTCGAAGGACGTCCTTGGTCTCCTGCAGGTAAAGGTCAGTTTTTTTAATTCGTTGTCTTAAAGAGGCATCAGCGAATTTCGACAGTGGTTCCAGGATTGACCCAATACCTGAAACTATGGGTCGTCCAGTTGGACGTGTTAGGTTTTTATGGATTTTTGGTATTGTGTAGAAGTAAGGTATGACTGGGTACTTCCTTTTGCGATATCCAATTGTGTGCGAGGGCCACTTCTACCATGCCTGCGATCTGTACCTTTAGGGTTTCTGTTGGATCTGCTGTCAGTTCTTCATAGTTTCTTTGGTCTTGTAGGAGTCTTATACATTTATGGTGTATGCAACTGCTGTTTGAATGACTATGGCTCCACCTTTGTCGGCCGGTTTTATGACCAGGTCTCTGTTGTTTCCCAACTCCTTTATTGCTTGTTTCTGTTCTCTTGTGGTATTATGAAACACTTTTGTTTCGTCTGGGTTTAGACTTTCTATATCCTTCAGCACAGCTTTTTCAAATGCCAAACTTTCTACTGGCAAGGTAGTGTTTGGGGGAGTGAAGGTGGACTTCAGTCTCAACCCTGTGTCATCCTGTGTTGGGCCGACTGGTTCCTTGTTGGCAAAGAAGGCTTTAAGTTTTTTTAAGTTTCAGTTTTCTAATAAACTCATTCACTTCAATGCAGATCTTGAATTTGTCCATCCTTTCAGTCGGGACGAAACCTAAACCCTTCTCGAGGACCTCCATTTGAGTCTCAGACTGGACAAAATTGGTCAGGTTCACCACTAGGCTACCCGTTTGCTGGTCGTAGGTTGGTTGTTCTGGGCGCCTGTCATGCTCCTGGTTGACACTCTCATTTCTTCCTCTTCTGTTGCCCAGTGCACTTGATCCCTCTTCCGCGTCCGACCCCTCCTTGGGCTTTGGCGTGATCCTAAAAAAGGATTCTGTGGATAGTACTGAAAGTCTTGTGGTGCAGGATTCCAATGGTTAAAGGGCATAGGTGGGCCTTGTGTGGCAGGGGGGCCATAAAAGAAAGGTATCGGATATGTGGGTGGACATTGGTTGGGGCCCCACCCCCTTGGTACTTGATAGTTTCCTCTTCTGCCTTGCCCCCTTCTTCCTTGGTAGTTGGTCCTGCTTTCCCTTCTTGAGCCCGAACTATTCGAGCTGGTAGCCGATGTATCCACATCGGTGTGGAAATCCTGATATTTATCTGGAGGTGTGTAGTCGTCCCTGATGTAGGGGTATACCCTTTCGTGGCTGAACTTGCTGTTGTCCTTTTTAAGTTTGTTGAATTTGCTCTGTTTCAGAGTGATCTCGAAGTCATTCATGGTCTGATTCAGCTCTTCTAGTCTTTTCTTCAAAGTGCTGACTGACTGATAGCTCTTTAATCTAACTTCTATTGTCTGGATTTCTGTTTTGAGTTCTTGTGAAATCCAGGTGGCTATTTTTATTATTAAGATCAGCCAATCTCGTGTGCAGTGCCATGAAATGAGAGACCAATCTTTTTTAAAGGTTTTGTCATGCGTAAAGATGAAGAGCTCATTTCACACTATGAGACCTTGTGGGCGGCATTTGCCCGAAAATATTCTGTCATCATAAGCCCGTTTAGGGCTGTCTTTATCTGGGTTCTTCTTAAAGCTGTTAGTTCATCCCAGTCTGTGCTATCTGTGTTGGGGGTCTGGGTTATTTAAACCTTCAAAAGGGCTTATTGTGGCTACTGTCCTCTCAACTTCATCGTTCGAAAAGTTGAGGCCTGTGATTTCAGTCATGACGGTGGAGTGCATGCTCTGTTCCTCGTGGCTGAGGAAGATTGGATTGATAGACATTATAAGGAAAAGAGTGGGGTAACCTTTTTGGATAGAGATAAAGAAAGCTCCCACAGCTGTGCGCTGTATAAATATCACATTAATCAAGAAGAGGGAGGGAGATGAACGTAGTGGACCTTGCCGCCTGTATCAAATAGATAATCAAAAGAAATCCACTAGAAAGCTTATACTGATATCCTTCCAGATATAGTAGTATTCCCTAAGGAAAAAGATTTACTTTTCTTAAAATCCTAGCCACAATAAGCCCTTTTGAAGGTTTGAATAACCCAGACCCCATCACAGATAGCACAGACTGGGATGAACTAACAGCTTTAAGAAGAACCAAGATAAAGACAGCCCTACACGGGCTTATGATGACAGAATATCTACAGGCAAATGCCGACCCACAAGGTCTCATAGTGAGAAATGAGCCCTTCATCTTTACACATGACAAAACCTTCAAAAAAGATTGGTCCCTCATTTCATGGCACTGCACACAAGATTGGCTGATCGTAATAATAAAAACAGCCACCCGAATTTCACAAGAACTCAAAACAGAAATCCAGACGATAGAAGTTAGATTAAAGAGCTATCAGTCAGTCAGCACTTTGAAGAAAAGACTAGAAGAGCTGAATCAAGCCAAGAATGACTTCGAGATCACTCTGAAACAGAGCAAATTCAACAAACTTAAAAAGGACACCAGCAAGTTCAGCCACGAATGGGTACACCCTTACATCAGGGACGACTACACACCTCCAGATAAATATCAGGACTTCCACACCGATGTGGATACATCGGATACCGGCTTGAACAGTTCGGGCTCAAGTAGGGAAAGCAGAACCAACTACCAAGGAAGAAGGGGGCAAGGCAGAAGAGGAAACTATCAAGGACCAAGGGGGTGGGGCCCCAACCAATGTCCACCCACATATCCGATACCTTTCTTTTATGGCCCCCCTGCCACAAAAGGCCCACCTGTGCCCTTTAACCATTGGAATCCTGCACCACAAGACTTTCAGTACTATCCACAGAATCCTTTTTTAGGATCACGCCAAGGCCCAAGGAGGAGTCAGATGCGGAAGAGGAATCAAGTGCACTGGGCAAAAGAAGAGGAAGAAACAAGAGTGTCAACCAGGAGCATCACAGACGCCCAGAACAACCAGCCTACGACCAGCAAACGGGTAGCCTAGTGGTGAGCCTGACCAATTTTGTCCTGTCTGAGACTCAAATGGAGGTCCTCGAGAAGGGTTTAGGTTTCGTCCCGACCGAAAGGATGGACAAATTCAAGATGTGCATCGAAGTGAATGAGTTTATTAGAAAACTGAAACTTAAGGCCTTCTTTGCCAACAAGGAACCAGTCAGCCCAACACAGGATGACACAGGGTTGAGACTGAAGTCCACCTTCACTCCCCCAAACACTTGCCAGTAGAAATTGCCAGTAGAAATTTTGGCATTTGAAAAAGCTGTGCTGAAGGATATAGAAAGTCTAAACCCAGACGAAACAAAAGTGTTTCATAATACCACAAGAGAACAGAAACAAGCAATAAAGGAGTTGGGAAACAACAGAGACCTGGTCATAAAATCAGCCGACAAAGGTGGAGCCATAGTCATTCAAACAGCAGTTGCATACCACCATGAATGTATAAGACTCCTACAAGACCAAAGAAACTATGAAGAACTGACAGCAGATCCAACAGAAACCCTAAAGGTACAGATCGCGAGCATGGTAGAAGAGGCCCTCGCACACGATTGGATATCGCAAAAGGAAGACGAATTCCTGGTAAGTAAGGACCCAGTCATACCTTACTTCTACACGATACCAAAAATCCATAAAAACCTAACACATCCACCTGGACGACCCATAGTTTCAGGTATTGGGTCAATCCTGGAACCACTGTCGAAATTCGCTGATGCCTTTTTAAGACCACTAATTAAAAAAACTGACATCTTACAGGACAAACCTTTCGATCCTAATACCGAATTACTAATGGTTCTAGATGTGGAGAGCCTGTACACTAGCCTCCCACATGAGGAAACACTAAACATCATTGAGGAAGTCCTGTTTGAAATTGACTGGGAATACCAGACACCACGGAACATCGTGATGGAGTGCTGCAAACTCGCCCTAACCAGGAACTTCTTCCAGTTTGAAGATTCTCTCTACCTACAGAAGCACGGGACCAGCATGGGGAGCACCTTTGCCCCCAGCATAGCAGGGCTATACGTTCACCACCTAGAGAAACACAGGATCCTCCACAACAGTAACCTCTTCTTGTCCCACATCAGCCTGTGGAAACGATACATTGACAATGTTCTGGTAATATGGAGGGGAGATGAGGAAATGGCACAGAAATTTCTTACATGGCTGTATTATCAAAATGACTTCTTGAAATTTACAAACACCACCTCCAATCAAGAACTAGTATTCCTGGATCTCAATATCTTCTGTCAACGCGGCACACTAAAAACGACTACACATATCAAGCCAACGGCAAAAAATTGCCTTTAGGTCAATGATAGTTTCCACCGGAAACACCTGAGACACAACCTCCCATTTGGCCAGTTCCTATGTCTGAGAAGGAACTGCTCAGACATCAAAGACTTCAAAGAGCAAGCAGCGGACCTGCACCAGAAACTGGTAAAAAGGAACTACCCAACACAAGTCATAAACAAGGCAATGAAACGTGCTCAAAATAACAATAGAGAAGCTCTAATGGAGATAAGACCACCAAAACCAAAGGAAGACAGACCCATCTGTATCACTACTTATAACACAGCTAGTAATCAGGTGAACAAAATAATCAACAAACATTGGCGCATGTTGAATTGTGGGGAGCTTCTTTTTCCCAAACCCACGTTCTCACACAACAGAGGCAAGAATCTGAAGGATCTATTGGTACACACTAGACCACACAAAGTCGGAAAAGAAGGGACACAACAAACCTTTCTAAGCCCCCTGTCTGGACATGTAGTGTCTGCAATCTCACCACCAGAAGTAAAAAGATACGGTTTAATGACAACACTGATTGGGAACAACGCCATTTTACCAATTGCAAGACTAAAAACGTGTTCTACATGATCACCTGCCCATGCCAATTACAATACATAGGCATGACGAAGAGAATGGTGAAGACCCGCATTTGTGAACACCGGAGTAACTTACGTTGTGAGAGGGCCACGACCAAAATGTCTGCACATTACATTGACAAAAAACATAAAGTGCAAGACTTACAGTGGACTAATTGAACACATTCCAAATGAATCGCAACTTTTTGAAAAGGAACAGCAATTGGTTTTTCGTTTGAAAACCCACACAAACGGGTTAAACGATGGAATCCGTGGAGCCAATTTGCATAACCGGATTTTTTTCCCTCTGAAAAACTACGTCTCGACATAAGCACGAACCATGTCACTCTCCACTTACGAATTTTTTCTAACATCAGCCACCAATACCCCATAAAAGAGAATAGAAACGGTCTTTTCTTTTAAAAACACCTATAATACTGTATGTCTGCACAAGAACACTGATAATATCACAAATATCATGGCGTATCATTATCAGATGGAGGCTGTCGCTCCACAACTACAACACTTAACGTGCCGGTAATTTAACCCATGTTATGCATACTTTTATCTTTTCAGAATGAATTGAGACATCTTACCAAATAGGTAGTATTGAAGCATCATACCGATTGGGTATCGTATAACGCACAATGATATACCATGAATAGGCACTAAAGAATACAATAGCCAATATTCAGGAGTGGTTTTAGGGATCAATCGTACTTGGTCCTGAAGAAAAGTCGAAGGGGAAGGCTTGAAACTTGTAGACATAATACATTATATTGTGCACCTCCAACACCCCCGTTTTTAACAATACCAGCCACAGGATTCAATAAAATTTAAGTCCCTAGTGGCCAGGTATTTTTTAGAATTTTTGTTCACTATCTCACTGACCCTTCCACTCTTATCTTTTAGTAATATAGCCCACACCTTGCAGAAAGTGCTCCCACGTCTCCGTCGGTTGCAGCACGCCCCGTCCTGCAGCGGGGCGGGAAGAACCCGATAATGAAGCATGCCACCAAGGGACCTTTTGGTGGGGGAGGGTTATTTTAAGAAAAGTAAATCTTTTCCCTTAGGGAATAGTACTATATCTGGAAGGATATCAGTTTAAGCTTTCTAGTGGATTTCTTTTGATTATCTTGAGTGGTATAATAAACACTTTGAAAATCGAAGAATTGTGGAGTCTGTGCCTGGTCCATTTGGATACAGCTAGGTAAACAGATTTCTCTGGAATCTTTTTATGGTATCGAGATTCTACAGTACACCGCTGCGTGAAGTTGTACTCCAGGAACATCCCGATTATTTACGTAAAATCGGTGGGTCTGATATTACATTATATAGGTTACAAATCGATTAGGTATGATCCACATTCGGTGAAGTATATTTCTATATTCACATCTTTCTTTAATTGTCACTGCATAGGGTGATAATCACCGTATCTTTTCTATCATATTAGTGCTTGAATGGGGTTGGTAATCTTTGCTTCTTTACTTCTATCACAATCAACTTATGGTCTATTCCGGTTATTCTGGTTGATTTTGGATCTTTTCACCATCTTTATTCTTATCCAACTTTTAACACATTCTTTGGCCAAAATGTGGCTAGCTACAAACATGTTTTATAGCTGTTGTAATTCTCACCAATTTTTGTTAAAAATCTGTGAAAAAGCTCTTTTGTACAAACAATAAACAAAAATGTATGGTATTTACTTTTCCAGCCTTAAAAAAGTCTATGAGTAGACGAAACACGTGTTGGCAAATGGCAAATTCCTTGCTGGGAGTACCAAAAAGAATAAACCAACAAGTTGAATACCGAACCTTTGGACTTTCTGTGACTCTTTGTACTTTGTATTAAGCTATCATTAGCCCTCTCTGAAATATTGTTTAAAAAATTGTGTTTGAATATAAAACTTATGATGGTTAAAATTATCCAGTACACTTTGGATCATTAGAATTATCAAGGGGAGTGCTGAACATAGCTCTATGTTTACATATATGTACACACGTTAGGTTCTAATGTGTAAGTAGCACCTTTGGTAGTAGGTGAATTGAGCCGCAATAGCACCCCAGCCAAATTGCAAGTTGAAACTTATTGATTCACACAAGATTGATATACTTTGATACTTATTATCCTTTGATTGTGCGGTAATTTCCCATTTAGGGACCACTACTACCCACCTCAACTTAGTAAATATAAATATATATATATATATTTACATATATCAATGCAGCCTATGTTAAGGGCGAAAAATGCCCTAGGTACATTGAATTTTCCTTTAATAAACCTCTTACCAGACTCAAGTATTTCTGTAAATAAGAAAGAGAGAGCATAAGGTTAAAAAACACAGCCTTTATTGAAGAGATAACTACAAGGGAAAGCAAAGGCACTGTTAGCCAACAGACTGCATTAAAAGCAAAACAAGTGAATACTGCCACTGTGTCTTTAAGACATCCAGGACCTCCCGTATCCCATCATGCCCCAAGGGTGACAGTTTGGTCAGGTTTTTTAAATTCTATTTCCTAACTAAAATGTCTCTGTAACCTTTGTTTTTTCCAGTGAATTTCTAGTTTTTTTTAACATCAAGTAAGATGCCCATCGCAATGCACGGTGGGGGAGGTTGGACGCAGGGCCTGGCATTGTGCTGCCCATACCCAAGCTTGTTGCTCCTGCCCCCTTCCTCCTTGCCATCCACAGTCCAAGTCCAGGCCCCTGCTCCCTCATTACAGCTCTCTGTGGCCGTTGTTCTGACACTGCCCTTCCTGCCTGCCCTGAACAGTTAGCTTGTTACCCCATCCACCTCCTCCCTACCCTCTGTTGTCCGACTCCATGCCCCATTCCCCTCCCTCCCTTAGCTTGTTACCCCATCCACCTCCTCCCTACTCTCTGTTGTCCGACTCCATGCCCCATTCCCCTCCCTCCTGCCCTGAATGGTCTGATGTGTTTCCACTATACACCATTTATCTTGATGTCCCTGCCCACGCCTCCTGCCTTCCATTGCCCAATTCTATGCCCCATCATTGCTCTCTTGCTTAGCTTGCTGCCCCTACTCTCCTTCCCCTTCGAGGTCTGTGTGAATGCACTTGCTCCCTCCTTTTTGCCTACCATGTTCCATGTACCTGCCACTGCCCCTCCTATCTACTCAAGTCTTCTGTTGAGCTGCCACTGCCCCTCCCACCTGCCTAGCATGGTCAGTAGGCTGCCGCCTGTCCCTGCCACCACCACCCTGCCTGTCCAATTTCCATGCCCCTATCCTATCCCTCCTGTACTCCATGGTCCATTTTGCTTCTACTCCCTTCTGTTGTGCTGCAACTGCTCCTCCTGCCTGCCCTGCATGGTGTGTTGTGAAGCCCCTTCCCCTGCCCTCTTTTGTCTGTGTCCAGCCCCTACCCCTAACTTTTGCCCTCCATGGTCCTTTGTGCATGCCCCTGCCCCCTCCCTCTAGCCCACCATGGCTGTTGTACTGCCACTGACCATCCCGCTTAACATGCATGGTCTTCTGTGCTACCACAGCCCCTCCCACCTGCCCTCTGGAGAAGTGTGGCTCAATGGTTAGAGCGGCAGACCCTGATGCAGAGATCTGGCCTGGGACCAGGGTTCAATTCCCGCCTCGGCGGGTCTTGGGCTCAATTTCCTCGGACCTGATAATTCTCGCCTCAGTGCCTATTCTAATCATGGGTCCCACTCTGCAACTCTGGGCAATAGCTTGCTTAATCTCCACAACGGCCCCAACAGCGCTGGGATGCCTGGCTTCACCCTGGGGGTGCCCAGGAGTGGACATTTCACAGGGAAAAGCCAGGAAGGGTTCCACAGCGGTATGCGTACAGCGCCAGGACACCCCTTTGGGGGTATAAGTGCGCTTTACAAGTACAAATTTCATTTCATTTCATTTCATTTTCATTTCATTTCATTTCTGTGGTCAGCTAGCTGCCGCTTACCCACTTCCGGCTTCCCTCCGTTGTCTGTGTGTATGCCATCATAGTCTCACTGTTGCCCTCCATGGTGGGTTGTGCTTCCAGTGCCCATCCCGCCTGCGGTCCACGGTCAGCTTGCTGCTCCTGCCATGCCCTCCGTTTTCCATGTGCAGACCGATATTTCCTCCCTCCTGCTTTGTCTGGTCTGTTATCGTGCCCCTGCCCCCTCCATTCTGCCCTTCATGGTCCGTTATGCTGCAACTATCCCTCCAGCTTGCTGCCCTTACCTCTTTTCCCTCTGCTCTCTGTTGTCCATGTGCATGGCCCTGTCCCCTCCCTTTTGCTTTCCATGGTCTGTTGTGTTGCACTGCCGTCCTGCTTTCCCTGTGTGGTATATTGTGCTGCTGCAACCCGTGACACCTGCCCTGTAAGGTCAGTTTGGTGACCCTGCCCATCTCCCTACCCCTTTCCTCCTGCCCTCCGTGATCCAATGTACCTTACTTGCCAACATTTTGAACTTCGTAAGAGGGAGCTTTTGAAAAATAAACATGGGGAATTGATTTTCCCCATTGACTTACATTGAAATAGAGGAGATTTTATGCAGGTGACAGATAAAATAAAGTCCTTTTGGGCTTAAAACATTGGAAATCTCCTGCCTGAATCGGTTCTGTTGGCATGTATGGTTGTACTGACACTGCCCTTGTCCTTCTGCCCTCAATGGTCTTTTATATTGCCACAGCCTCTCTAACCTGTCCTGCATGGTTGGATTGTTGCCCCGCACCCTTTCCCCTGCCCTCCATGGTCCATTGTGCTGCAACCGCCCCTCCTGTCTGCCAAGTGTGGTCAACTTGTTGCCTCTGCACCCTCCTCCATGAGAGGGTCTTATTCCCTTGGAAATTATGGTTAGTGCTCTAAACAACTAACCTGAGGACATATTTTCTGAGTTCTCAAATAGCGACAAAGCACTTTTAAATCATTTGCTGTCTTTATTTTTTTATCCAGTTGATCACTTGATTATATGTTACACTTAAGAGAGAAGATGTGGCATTATGGCCAATGCTGCAGACTTTGCATCTGGTGGAACCAGGTTTGAGTTTCAGCGCCAGCTTGACATCCTGTGATTCTGGGCATATCACTTAATCTCCCCATGCCTAAAACAAAAATGAAAGTGTTCTTGTGTAATGTAACTGATGCTCATGTAAAGCACTCCAATACTTTCGAGTCAAGTCTGAGCTGTATAAAACTACAAAAACAAAAATAAAGAATTTAGGGGCATATTAGCAAGGGCACTATCGCCGCTCTAGCGGCACTTTTTGCCGCTAAAGCGGCGATATTCATATCGCCCTATCAGCAAACTGTCTCTAACAGCAGTTAGCGACAGTTTGCGGGCATTAACGCCCGTTTTTTACCGCTTTGCATGTCAGCGATATTTATCGCTAATGACATGCAAAGTGGGCGTTCCCGACGAACAAACCTGGGAAACACCCGCTAACAGGCCTATCGCCTATTAGCAAGGTGGCCATGGCCCCAGTTAGCGACGTGAAAGTCGCGCTAACCGGAGTCATCGCCATTTATTTAACACCTGCAATTAGCAGGTGTTAGCCATACCTAACATGGGGGGGTGGATTATGCTGATACGACCACAGGGTCGTATCAGCAAGGTGTTCTCCCTTCTCCATGCAACATCGCTGGTTTTTCAGCGATGTTGTCCCATTTCCCCCGCCATCGCTGGAATATTCATCGCCATAGCGCTAATCGTTGCTAATACAGCGTTAGCGTGGCGATATATTCCAGCGATAGCCGGCGATAAAAAAAATCACGCTAAGCGGGGTTAGCGATGATTATCGCCTCTTCTTGCTAATATGCCCCTTAGTGTTTTGCACACTTCTGTCATTGGGCTATACTTGGGCTACATTTGGGTGATCTTTATACTATATTTGGGCTCTTTTTTCTCTGGTGGCCATCTTGGGAGACTTATTTGTTATGATGCTCCCTAATTTCCTCATTTACTGCAGTATTCTCAGTAGAACATGCTTTCAGTTTTCCACTTCGATTCCATCAAGATGGCATTCAGATGTGCAACACTTTTGGCATAAATTCAGAATGTTAGCGATCTAGTTGCTCATTAGAACACTGTAGAAACGCTGCTGATCACCAGGGAGTTAACTGGCATTCTGCTGATGGTGTTGAAAGTGCATGTTTCAGTCTGCATGTCAGAATGTTTTAATTAAATAGAAGAGGAAGATATTAGAGAACTCACTTAAAATGTGTCCTAATTTTTCTTTCTACAGCACTAACCATAATTTCCATGACAATCTGAACCCCCTCATTTTGTTCCTTTCTAAATTAAATGTTTTAAGCTCTACCAGTTTGATTCAATCAAGATGGCTTCAGGTGTGCCACACGTTTGTCATAAGAAAGACTGTCAGTGCTCTAGTTGTTCTTTAGCACACTCAGGGAGGGTGCAATAGAACACAAGGGAATCAACTGACAGGCTGCTCCTGTTGGAAGTAAATAATTTACCGAGAATGTCAGACTTAATTCTTGAGGGAGGGTCCAGTTTTAGCATATAACAAATATCCTGGGCCGTCCTTGTCACTCAGCCAGCATGAACGCCCTACGTAGGCCCTGCTGTCTTTCTGTAGGCCTTTTGATACATTAACCAGTGTGCTTCACCCGATTTCCTGAGCAGCAGGCTCTAGGCCTGTCTGCCTAATATTCCCAGCCAGCTTCTCTCTGTGAGGCATACTACTCCAGACTGGATAGCCCCCACACTTCCCGTGAGCAAAGTTCACTGTCTCTCTCTCTACCCTGTTAACATATAGCACACCACATCCTGGCTACGTCTGACCATGAGAACAGGAAGTTCCCACCACAAGAGCGTCGGACCAGGGTGATGGATGTGGCAACCAAGACATTGACATTGCTATATATATATTTTATTCCTTACATTGCATTTTTTTCCGCTTGCCCTATGCAACTTAAGACGAGCGCTTGGCCTGAGAACATACCCTTTCACCTAGACTATGTTCCGCATTTAGTAGGATAAGCGCGACACTTCTGATAAATGTGCGACCCGTGGTCTAATTGACGTAGGTACAACGTAGGTAGGACTGACGTTGCAGTAGGCACTTCTGCTTCAGACCCATGCATTAAAGGGTATAAAAGGGAAGCCCACAGGTTTCTTGTCGAACTACCTCCCTGTCTGTATGTAGGTGACAGACTGTGTGGGTGTTTCCCCAAGAGCTCTTGGTTTTGTTTAGTATGCTATTCTATTTAACATATATTTTGCCATATAAATGCCATATCTGCTATGATATTTTTAACTGTTATTTTCTCCTTTCTGAAATGTAATGCTTACATTGCAACTGCAAGGCTGCTTTCTCTCAACGTGTGTATTCTCAGCGTTTTTAACCAGATGTGTTTTGCATTCTGAGAACGTTTCCCTTGATCGAATTTATGTTTTTCATATTGCATCTACAAATTTGTGTTTGAGGTTTTAATCTGCACACCTTATGTTGCATTCTCTGAAGTGTCTCTCTTCCAACGATATCAATGCGTTCTGAGTCCTATTGAAAGTCATATAAAAGTGCCTTCTGATAAGTGTGACTCTCTGTGAATGCGAGGTCACTATATTTTGTATTTTAATGCCTTTCTCTTGAAGCTGTGCCTTCTAAGTAAATTTGTTAACCCTTCTGGCTTAGTTTCCATGACTCACACATTTGTTTCCTTCATTTTAGTATGAGCGTTCCTGCGCACCCCACTTCAAGTTAAGTTGCCCCTCAGAACGCTTCCCCCTAACAACATATAGTAAACGGGTGTGTTGTTGCTCTTTCTGAGGATTCTTCAGCATCTTTTGTTCAGGTCCCATCCCTAACGTGTACAGTCCTCTTGACACTGCTCTCAGCCCTGGGGATTGACGTGACACATCTGCAGCAGGTGAGGCTGACAGTGACACCCAGTGGTGTTTTACCGTCACTCATTACTACAAACAACGTTATAGAATAATGGCTACGCCACTGCAACACGTGATAAACAACTTCACAGCTCAGGAGAAGCGCATCATGAAACATTGCAGAGAGCTACACAAATTCACACAAAATATGCTACACCCATGGCCAAGAGAAGGTACATTCAAATAGGGCAGTACTAGACCACGCTGCGACATTCCTGGAGGCGAAGTACTCCGGTAGCAAACTCAAAAAACGCAGAGATACACTGGCTCTGTGGAATATCTTCAAGGAAGATGACAAGCCAGCCCTAATGCCTACAACCCCCCCACCAGCTTACCACCCAAGTGGCATGAATACAGAGAGCGTACTCAAGGTTGAGCTAGAGCCCTTATCAAATGACAGGGCAGCCATAGGCCATGCCTACATCTCTGTCCCAGGTCCCTCATCCGAATTACAGGACAGTAGCCCAGAGAACACCCAAGACCTACTATCATTGCACGCCCAAAGCCCAGTAATGCAGGGTGCAACACCAGGAATGCCAGGTCAGATTGACGCTTTATTCAGAATAAAACTCACACCAGCATCCAACTCTGTAGTTCGGCAGTCAGAAGAGGACTCAGAGAGCGTTGGGGCCTCTAGTGTTTCACAGCACAGCTCCCATATGTCGCTTCCCAGGCCTAGCCCCTCGGCCCCCACATTCTTCACTGAGGATCGTGACCCCCTAGACACAGCAACCAGACATTACGGCCCGTTCCTCACTCCCGAGCAGCAGCAGTTCCCTTCCTATCCACGGACCCACTATAATGGGCGGCTGCCCCGCAACACTGGTCCCAAGCTAGAGGAAGAGCACTCCCCAATGCACCTGCTAACATTCAATGAAGGAAATAGGGATAGCAAACTGCATCCCTCTGAGGCAGTCACTGAGGCAGATATTAGCAGATGGAGAACAGAGCACAACTTATTTCAAAGAACAGGTAGAGGAGCAGGGGACATGTTATACGAACAGCGCTCACACGGCCCCACTGGCACTGCCACAAACATCCGGCGGTTGTCAGTACAAGTAGACAAGGTAAGGGATAAACTCGCTGACCTACTGGATGGCATGGGCCAATTTGGTAAAGAACATTGACCAACACTCAATGAATTGGCTAGTACTGTAGGCCCAGTGGCTCCACATAGTAGTGGGGTCCCGACCATCCCGCCACAGCTGGTACCATTGATAGACTTACATCAGGAAGCCCAAAGTGTAGCCACACCAAAGACCAACACTGCAGCTACCTTAAATATACCCCAAGCTCAGCCAACAGTTATTAGCAATAGCTCCCAGATGACACCACCACCTGTGCTTATACCCCAGATATCACTGCCAGTAGTTGCACCACCCAGGCCCGCGACGCCACAGCTAGAATTAGATAATTTGGACCTCCCAAGCGCGATTGAACGGGCAGAATACAGGAGGAGAAGGCAGAGAAGAACAGAGGCAGAAAAATTGGTGGTGCTGGGTACACACGGGCGCCCAGATGACCTCCCATACGATTATAAGGTCTCTGGCTCAGCACGCCTACATGCCATAAGGAACAAAACCTTGCACAACATGGCTCTTAGCAGACCACCCCTATCACTGACTAACGGCCTGACACCAAATGAGATAGTAATACTTGGAGAAGGGTCAGACTTCTATGTTAATCCCTTCTCAGATAATTTGGCAGGTTGGACAGAAGCTAATGCACCTCAAATGAATGTCTGGCCTCGAGATGGGTCATTTGAGCCACAAGACATGGCCACAGCTGAAGAATGTATCTTCTATGGGGCAGGAGGTGACGATTGGGATTACGATTACATGCGCCCAGCCCTAAGGGTCTGGCAGAAATATGCACGCAGATATGACCACACACGACCCACAGGGGTGACACACCAGATGCCCCTACTGTTTAAAAACGCCAATGACCGCCCCATCTATGTCCCCTGGACACTGATGGACAAAGAAAATTTGAAGAAACAACTCCCGCCCCTCACAGAGGGCGCTGGGAAGTGGATACAAGCCTTTGAGAAACACACTGCAGGTGTACCATTGGCTATTGGGGATGTGAAAAGTCTGCTCACCTCCCTGATTGGAGAGGATGCAGAAGATATGTTCACGCACGTTGACAAAAGACTTTCCACCACTGATACACAATATGATGGTAATTCCTTCAATAAAATTAGAGCAGCCATATGGAACGAACTGCGCCGTAAGTTTCCCGATGTCCCTGACATCGGGTCTCTGATGTCACAAACACTGCAACCCAATGAAGACCCAGCGCAGTACATTTCAAGAATGAAGGAAAAATGGCATCAGGAATTAGGAGAGAAGTGGGATATGACTGGGGGCTACTGTAGGTTCTTTTACCACACAGTGAAAAAGGGACTGCCCACCGCAGTACAGGACAAATTAGATGGGATAGTAGCGATGGAATGCAAACCATGGCCAGAAATACAACACCACATCATTCACTTTTGCAAAAAGGAGCAGGAACAGGAGAAAAGGAGGCAATTAGCAATTGAAAACGCAGCTGCTAAATTAGTACAGCAAAAACTTAAGAAAAGAGAGGCTCCTGACACAGTCATGGTAGCTTCACCAGTGAGTCAAATGACTGCTGTCACTAATTTTCCACAAAATGCCCTGAATGCCCTAAGAGGTAACGCACAGGTAGCAGCACCACCCATGCAGGCACAGCCCCCCTATGACTATGCACAACAACAGTCATATGGCAATGGGCAACAACAGCAGTATTATGGTAATCAGCAGATGAGGCCTACAAATACAGGGATGCGGGGAAGAGGTAGAGGATTAGGCTTCCAAAGGGCTGCACCACAGCCAGGAACACCACTATGTTTCTACTGTCAGGAACCAGGACACTTTCTAAGAAATTGTCGTACTAAAATGCGGGATGAAGGGACGGTAGCAGTCAGAGGACACCCAGAGCAAGCTCAGGTCCCAACCCAATACCTGCAGCAGCACCCACAGCCACTTCAGCCCCAAGTAGTGTACTCCTATCTTTCTCCGGCACAGCAACAACCCATGCAACAGCAGGTACAATTACAGACTCCTGTGATGGCCCAAGTACAGCCGTCAATTCAACAAGCACAGCCACAGATACTACAGCCACAAACACCTGTATACCAAATGATGCCCCAGGCGCAAGCCACAGTGCTGTCCCCTACTAATCCGTTCTCACAGGGCACCATCCAGCAGTACCAGGCTGGAGGGTATTCAAGTTAGGACAGCCCACAGACAACTCTTGTGTGTCCCGTGTTATCGTGCCTCACAGATGTTAGAGAGGACCCAGTTGTGTATGTCACGACTAACAACAAAACGTATAGTTTCATGATTGACACAGGTGCTACATATTCCTGTATCAGGGAAGGAGCACTGCCCATCCCCAATCACATCGCAGACACACAAGGTTTCTCTGGGGCAATAACAAGGGTCCCTTTCACCAAACTAGTACCAATGGAAATAGGAGGTAAATGCGTTGAGCAGCGTTTACTGTACTCAACACAGTCCCCAGTAAATCTCTTGGGACGTGATCTGATGGCCAAATTAAATATGACAATACATTTTGATAAGAACGGCACAATGATTTGCTCCATTCCTGGTACACCACTGGCCAGAATGATGGCTGTCACTGTGGATTCTTCCCTAAAAGATCAGATAAGAGCCCGCCCAGTGGATGAACAAGCGTTCTCCACTGCGATACATATCGTTGTTGCCAACACACCAGAAATGCATGGCCGCACTGTCCAGCTCCCAAAAGAGTTTCTATTTCGCCCACAATCCCAGAGCTCCCCAGTACCAGACAGAAATATGATCATGCTCTTGAAATCACCTCCACGTACGGGGCAGTCCTGGCAACAGACGACAATGCCCACACCTGGGCCTGCGTCATTTTCATTAAGCCCGGACACTTGCTGAGAAATATTCCAGATGTCCAACTCTTTGGCGATCCTGAAGAGTACTCAAAAACAGAGGTTGTCTATCAAAATCCGGTCCCCCTATCGGTGATTGTTGAAATTAGAACACCAACTCCATCCATAACACCTGACCCCACATGTGATTCAGACTTAGCTCAAGTACCGAGCATCCTGTGGACAACCGGACCAAATGATGTAGGCCTCATTCGATCAGCTGCGCCATTCAAAGTGACACTGAAACAAGACGCCATTCTCCCCAGAGTGCGCCAGTACCCTTTGTCCAAGGAAACAGAGGAGGGAATTGCCCCTACCATACAAGCATTACTGGATCAGGGAGTGATATACCCCTGCCAATCTCCTTGCAACACCTGTCTTTTTCCGGTCCGCAAACATAAGACAAATCAATGGAGGCTAGTTCATGATCTTCGCTCCATTAACAGCATAGTGATTCCAGAATTCCCAATTGTCCCTGACCCTTCAGTGATCCTTACTAACATCCCACCTGACACCAAATACTTCTCCGTCATCGACCTGAAAAATGCTTTTTTCAGTGTCCCAGTGCACCCTGACAGCCAGTTTTTATTTGCATTTCAATTCAAAAATAGACAGTTCACGTATAAAAGATTACCACAAGGCTATTGCGAGTCCCCCAGCGTGTTCAACAGAGTTGTCAAAGATGATTTGTCAAATTTCCAATGTGACAGCACCCTGCTACAATATGTCGATGACATACTCCTCTGTAGCAACAGTGCCGGCAGGATACAATTGCTCTGCTTACAACACTGGCACAGAGAGGATACAAAGTAGACAAACAGAAACTGCAATACTGTCAGAAAGAAGTACAGTACCTAGGTCAGCTGATTTCAGCATCAGGGAGAAGAGTTACCCCAGAAAGAGCAGAGGGAATCAGAAACACTCCAGAATCGCAGACAGTCAAAGACATGCAAAGGTTCCTAGGACTAGTGAACTACGTTAGACAATGGGTCTTTGACTATTCTACCATCACTGCACCACTCCTGAAAGCTGTCAAAATGGCTAAAGACAGACATAATAAGATTGAATGGACACCTGAAATGACATCAGCCTTTGCACTATTGAAGGATGAGATTACAAATGCACCAGTGTTAGGCTCTCCTGACTACACGAAAGAGTTCTATCTGTTCACTCACTGTAATGGACAGGTCATGACAGCAGTCCTCACCCAAAAATACCCCATGGGCCACAAACCAATAGCATACTTCAGTGGCATGTTAGACACAGTAATGAAGGGCCACTATCCTTGTGAACAAGCTTTATCGACCGCAGCGTTTGCTGTTGAAAAAAGCACCCCCATAGTTATGGGTTCCCCTGACACTGTACACTGAGCATGCTGTCTTTGCAATAATACAAAAAGCTAAAACGACCCTTACCACACAAAGAGTGTCAGGCTACGAAGTCATACTGTCATTACCATCTTTGAAAGTTGTTAAATGTCATACTGTAAATCCAGCCACGTTCTTTGCCCATCCCATTGCCACCACAGATGATGACACTCATGACTGTGCCACATACTGTCCAGATGAGTCAGGAACAGCAAAGGAGGACCCATTACCAGACAGTACAATTTACTTTGTTGATGGTTCCTCTACCATCGATCAAGAGACAGGGATAAGGTACACAGGAGCGGCAGTGGTCAGAGCACAACAGAATGGCTCCTCCGATTCTCTGGACATTGTACGGCAGATAACATTGCCATCACATTACTCAGCACAAGCAGCAGAATTAGTAGCACTGATTGAAGCCCTAAAACATGGAGCAGATAAAAGCATTACTGTGTATTCGGATTCTGCATATGTCACCACAACAACACATTCCAGCATCTTGAGATGGAAAAGGCGTGGCTTCCTCAAAACAGATGGCACGCCTGTGATGCACAAACAGTTACTTGAAGAGTTAATAGACACATTGACATTGCCAGCCGAAGTAGCTGTAGTGAAGTGTGCGGCACACAGAAATGGCCAAGATTTCGTTTCTAGAGGTAATGCCCTGGCAGATTGGGCTGCAAAAGCAGCCGCCAGAGGACCCCAGCCTGGACCACCACCATTCACAGCATCACCACAACATCACTGTGCCCCCATCCTGCTTAGCAGTACAGGAAGATACACAAAGTACAGTTGATGACACCGGTGATTCGTCACTCTCAGATACCCCTGGTCCAACACTTCCATACACTATCGACAGTACACAGCAATATGATCACATTGCACAGCTGCACCTCCGAGAGGTCCAGGAGAGTGCCCCACCTGAAGAAAAAGAGTTATGGAAGAAGAGGGGAGTACAACAGGATGCTTCAGATTTCATTTACAAGCATGCGATGACAGGAAAGCCTGTCATGCCACAGGCCTTATTGCAAATAGCACTCACTCAGTTACACCTTCCCACACATGTTTCTCGTGATAACATGTCCACTACTCTACAGACAGATTGGTACATCCCCAATGCTTATGAGCAGATACAACTCTTTGTTCATCAATGCCTCATTTGTCAGCAATATTCAACTAACCCAACTATGAAAACTGTTGCTTCAACAATACCAAAGCCCAAAGGTCCTTTTAGAGAGCTCTACATTGACTATGTAGACATGATTGACAGATGCCAGAATTACCGATACCTCATAGTAGTGGTATGCCCATTTTCACGGTGGATTGAGGCTGGACCATGTGTCCATTGTGACGCAAAGGCTGCAGCTACCTTCCTGCTTCGTGAGGTCATCTCACACTGGGGCTTGCCCAACGCCATTCGTTGTGACAACGGCAGCCATTTTTCAAACGCCATTTTTGACATGATTACCACAATGTTAGGAATTAAACATAATTTGACAGCCTATCACCCACAAAGCAATGGTATTTGTGAGCGTCTCAACGGCCTGCTTAAAGCTAAAATCAGTAAGATAAGTGCCACAATTGGAAAGAAATGGCTCTATTGCCTTCCCATTGCTCTGTTTGCCCTCAGAAACACTCCCAGTTCTGATCATCACCTCACACCTCACCAGCTTGTCACTGGCAGATCAATGAACGTAGTAGTTCCCTCCACCAGACCCAAACTAGATACTGAGACTTCTTCTGAGATTGTAAAAGCTGAATTGTTTGATTATTTATGTGCACTAACACGTGCTGCAAAGTTCCTTTCTATTCAGATATCAAAGACAAAGAACAAGGGTCCTATTTCTGATGAACTTCCACCTATCTGCCCTGGGAGACAGATCTTTGTAAAGAAAGCGGTCCGAAAGTGGCGAGACCCCAAATACGACAGACCTTTTGAAGTCGTGGACTCTTCACCCACAGCTGTCCGAATAGCTGAGAGGAAGACATGGATACATCGGAGCCACGTGAGGATCCACCCGGCACCATCCCAGGTCTAAGTGATGAACAAGAGGAGGGCGTCATGTTTCCACTGACTATCCAAAAATGGGAGGATGGCGATCACATGGTGGTCTATGGACTGAGACGCAGTAACAGATGCACCCCTCGTGCACGAAATGTCATTCAAAAAGATATGTACTGTCGTCATTATCTTCTTTGTTACATTTGTTTTTACAATTGCTGTGTTCCAATGGCTTGCAGTTCTTTCACACTGCACAAATAGAGAGAAGTGTGCTGCCAGCAAGATTAGAACTGCCGCCACCACAGTGCACCCCAGGTCCAAGACACTTCCTGGTAACACGCGAACTGAGAGAAGCACCATTAGTTATGGAAGAAGTCCAAAGTCCTTTGCCAAAAGTGCTAACACCCCGAAGAGTGAAAAGAGTTTGACATCCCCGGTCAGTTTGACTAGTAGCTATGACTTCCATATACCCCCCACACTGACACCATTCACACCCCCTGACAACCATACAGGATGGGACGTAACACTTGGTCACACCCTGAAACCCCCTGTGCTAAACATCCCTAAACGATCCAGCAAACATAGACGAAGCATTAGGTATACATTACGTACCCAACGTAAAAAAGCGCCGGTCCCACCAGCCTCAGACTGGGTCAGTGATCTCCAAAACACAGTTGTTTACACTTTCGAGCAGCACTCTATGCCTGACTTCCCCTCCCAGCGCCCTGACAAGCCAGCAGGGGATCATGGGGTCCATAACGCACTATTAGATAACATGTGGTATAGGGACATGATGGAAGTTGGGAAGAAGGTTACAAATGAGTCCTGCTTTGTGTGCTCACACTTTCCCCACACTGTAGGTGCAGATAAACTGATTTTTCCCAGAGAAGTCCCACCACCCACCGCCAAATGTCTTCTCCACCTGTTTCTTTGTCGTATACATGGTCAGATTCAGCTTCATTCGGCTACAATAGACGAAGCACTTGTAAACACTACAGAATGGGATTACAACCCTGTTACATTCACGGTTGTTACTGATCCACTGGAGTTTGAAAGGGGGATGGAAGTTTACTATAGCATGAGAGTGCCTATCTCCATAATAGAAGTTTGGGAACAGAACTTTAAGAGATTAGGGTACTTCACCTTCCCAACACCTCCGTCAAAATGCCACTCAAATGACCATATTGGGGTCAACCATACAGCTGACAATTGCCCTTGTCAGTGGAAACCAATACTGCGCCTAAAGGCCAATATTTATTTTAACAGCAAATGGAATGGCCCGCATGACTTGATATGTAAGGCAGCCTCCTTAGGACGCCCCATTGTAGATACTGAGCATGAGCATGATATTGATTGGGATCTTGGGGAGGAGTGCGCTGAGGCATGGGCGCAGGAAACTAGAAGATACACCTTCAATCAGGGCACAACATACAAACCGAAATGAGCATACAAGCTAAAATCACCTCTTCTTTGCTTCATAGGTAATGGTACAGTTCCTGTGGGCCGGAACACCAATTGCAACAACACTATTTTTAATTTGGACCTCCAGTACGGCACCTCCAGCCTCATGGACATCTATTGGGCCTGCGGAGAACACATATATCTGCAGTTGCCTCCCCAGTGGAACGGACTCTGTACTATGGTAACAATGCATGAACGGCATCTGGTCGTACCAGCAGCCAACATTTCCCACATTCCTGCCCTCCCGATGACAGGTGATATCACCCTGCTCCACCGGCACCGAAGGGACATCATGCGCTATTTCTCAGATGGCCCCTTTCACGAGATTCCACAAGAATTCCGCCTTTTCAACGACGCTGAACTTTTCTTTGGGGGCGCTTTCCCCTTGTTTCAGACTAAAGCAAATGCCCGCTGGCTTCAAGTGATCCGATACAAACTCATGCAACTCATCAACAACACCCGTGACGGGTTCAACGCCATAAAGGAGGAACTACGTCCCTTGAGGCTTATGGTCCTAGAACACCGCTACGTTCTAGATCAGTTGACTGCAATAAATGGTGGAGTATGAGCCAAAATTGGGAAATCCTGCTGCACGTTCATATTGGCCAACGATGCTGATAACGGAACACTTACAAAAGCCATTGAGGGCTTGGACAATCTGGGGAAACAGATGCGTGAGGAGGGAGGTGCTGAAGCAGACGTTTTTTCTAATTGGTTCAACTTTGAATGGATGCCTTCATTGCTGTCTGCTGTACTGAAAATTATAATTGCCTATTTTTTGCGTGTTGATACTAGTGTGTTGCGGTGCACAGATCATGATGCATTGTGTCAAAAGATTCAGCTCTAAGGTAGTTGGGATGAACTACGCAGACACAGGAATGTACTCAGGAATATGCAAGGGACAAGGGAATGGGGAGGACGTAGCTATGTTAAATATAGTGGAGCTCACCATCCCTAACTCCAACACATCACAGGTTCCTCTTAATCACCACTACCAGGTGCCTAGTAAACCCCCACTTCCCACGGGGAGAGACCTGGTGCATCCATATGAGACTATGACTGACCGATCGGAGGGACACTATGCAGGCTTAAGCGCTGACTTAAAAGTGAGCCACAAACAGCTGTTTCCTAATGACGCACCCTGGGTGCTCCCACTACCCCCACAGCCAGCTAAATATGCTGTACGAATGGTGTTCAAAAATGAACAAGAGGAGGGAAATGAAAGAGGGTCCGATTTTACCATATAACAAATGCCCTGGGCCATCCTTGTCACTCAGCTGGTATGAACCCCTACGTAGGCCCTGCTGTCTTTCTGTAGGCCTTTTGATACATTAACCAGTGTTCTGCACCCGATTTTCTGAGCGGCAGGCTCTGGGCCTGTCTGACTAAAGATCCCAGCCAGCTTCTCTCTGCAAGGCATACTACTCCAGACTGGATAGCCCCCACACTTCCCGTGAGCAAAGTTCACTGTCTCTCTCTCTACCCTGTTAACATATAGCACACCACATCCTGGCTACGTCTGACCATGAGAACAGGAAGTTCCCACCACATGGAGATCAGATCGGACCAGGGTGATGGATGTGGCAACCAAGACATTGACATTGCTATATATATATTTTATTCCTTACATTGCATTTTTTTCCGCTTGCCCTATGCAACTTAAGACGAGCGCTTGGCCTGAGAACATACCCTTTCACCTAGACTATGTTCCGCATTTAGTAGGATAAGCGCGACACTTCTGATAAATGTGCGACCCGTGGTCTAATTGACGTAGGTACAACGTAGGTAGGACTGACGTTGCAGTAGGCACTTCTGCTTCAGACCCATGCATTAAAGGGTATAAAAGGGAAGCTCACAGGTTTCTTGTCGAACTACCTCCCTGTCTGTATGTAGGTGACAGACTGTGTGGGTGTTGCCCCAAGAGCTCTTGATTTTGTTTAGTATGCTATTCTATTTAACATATATTTTGCCATATAAATGCCATATCTGCTATGATATTTTTAACTGTTATTTTCTCCTTTCTGAAATGTAATGCTTACATTGCAACTGCAAGGCTGCTTTCTCTCATGTTTAAACGTGTGTATTCTCAGCGTTTTTAACCAGATGTGTTTTGCATTCTGAGAACGTTTCCCTTGATCTAAATTATGTTTTTCATATTGCATCTACAAATTTGTGTTTGAGGTTTTAATCTGCACACATTATGTTGCATTCTCTGAAGTGTCTCTCTTCCAACGATATCAATGCGTTCTGAGTCCTATTGAAAGTCATATAAAAGTGCCTTCTGATAAGTGTGACTCTCTGTGAATGCGAGGTCACTATATTTTGTATTTTAATGCCTTTCTCTTGAAGCTGCGCCTTCTAAATAAATGTGTTAACCCTTCTGGCTTAGTTTCCATGACTCACACATTTGTTTCCTTCATTTTAGTATGAGCGTTCCTGCGCACCCCACTTCAAGTTAAGTTGCACCTCAGAACGCTTCCCCCTAACATTCTCATATGGCTGAGAAAGGTAGTGTGAATTTACAGAAAATATGCTTTCATTTTAGCTTTTGGAGCACCTTCCACAACCTCTATGAGAAAACAAGAGAAAACAGTTTTCTCTTAAACATGATTGATGAAATCCCAGCAGAAGACTTTTCCAGAGGGTAAAATCACCTTAGAACACACCACAATTCCTAAAATAAGTATGATACCATCAACAAATGATTATATTGTAACTAAAATCTGTTATCACCCTTTATACGTTCTCCTTTTTTGGAAAATTTCATGAAAATTTTTCAAACGCAGCCATAGATATAGGAAAGTCAAAATCTCTTTTCCTATGGAAACATGGTCCTAACTATAACTACCTACTGGCGACTGCCAGTAGGATATATATATCTATCTATCTATCTATCTATCTATCTATCTATCTATCTATCTATCTATCTATATATATATATATCCAAACAAGATCCCAAGGTTAAACCACGCCGGGTAAAACACAGACTCCAATGCAGATACAAACAGGTTGATTTATTGCAAAATCATGTCAGGATGACGCCAAACTGCGGCCTTGATCATATATATATATATATATATATATATATATATATATATATATGAAAATTGCACAATCCTGGCCCACCTCCCTTCACGATGGGACCATCCAGGTACGGACCACAACACGCACAGACTCCAGGTTGCTCGTTCAGAGTGTTTTAATAAATTCCATAGACCTCAGTGTTGATCAGGGTAATGCCTGCCTTATTATCTACTGGCGGTCGCCAGTAGATAGTTCTAGTTACAACCTATTATCCATAGGAAATCCGCGACATTCTATTTGCAATAACGTTGGCGTCGGTTGACGAATCTTCGCGAAAGCTTCCAACTTGTTGGGGCGCTCCGGTCCGCTCCTACCCTGAAAGTCTCGGGGTGATACGTCAAGCGGGGGCCGAGAAAAAGGGGGTCCCAAAACGCGTTTTCCCCATTCATTTTTCCATAGGAACCTTTAGTCGCAGCTACAGCCCGAACTGCTGAACGGAATTACCCCAAATTTGGCAAAGAGGTAGCCCTTGGTTCAGACTGGTGCCTTTTGCTAAAATGGTGTAAATCCGTTCAGTAGTTCCTGAGAAATTCACAATTAAAATCACATATATATCTATGGGCGCGTCGGATCCGCGTACCCTCCCGATCACGAGCTGCATGTTAATTGGCTGTCAACACTCCAAATCAAGAAGTGTTGGCAGTCATTTTGTCCTCGGTAGAACCGAGGGACAGAAACAAGTGCGCAAAGCGCAAAAGGGGGCAGGGTAGAAACACCCTGACCCCTAGGTCTGCTCAGGGGGTCCCACAAGGACCCCCTGGGCAGAAAAAGATTTTTTTTTTTTAAAATCGGCGGGATGCGCTTAGGGTGCGCGTATCCCGCCGAGAAAAAAAAGAAACAAGTGCGCAAAACGCACAAAGGGGGCAGGGTAGAAACACCCTAACCCCTAGGCCTGCTCAGGGGGTCCCACAAGGACCCCTGGGCAAAAAAAAGCATTTTTTTAAAAAAAATCGGCAGGATGCGCTCAGGGTGCGCGAATCCTGCCGAAAAAAATCGAAGCGCGGTCTCCCGCGCTCGATAGCACTGGCCCCCGGGTGGGCCAAGTCCCGGGGGCATGCTGGGGGGTTAATTTTATGTGTGGGGGCCTCTAAGGGTCCCCAAGCCCCGGGGACCGCCACCCCCGGGGCTTTATGCATAATGGTGCGGGAGGGCTCTGAGCCCTCCCGCAGCCCCGGGGACCACCACCTCCCCGGGCTTCTTTTTTTAAATGAAAACCTGTGTGGGGGGCTCCAGCCCCCCCACACGCCCGGGACCGCCACCTCCCCGGGGCACTAAACATTTAAATATGGGGGTCCGTTACGGACCCCCAGAGCCCCGGGGACCACCACCTCCCCGGGGCTGTGCACACGATGGGAGGGGGGCCGCGCTGCCCCCTCCTGGAGCCTGTGGTGGCCCTGGGGACCGCCACCCCCAGGGCCGGCTCCTGCAGTGTCCCGGGGTGCCTACCCCCGGGACACTGCTGTTTGCAATGACAGGACGGAGCCTCACGGCTCCCGTCCTGTCATTGCAAACTTGCTTTGGATATTGGAAGAGAGAGCAGGAAACCTGCTCTCTCTTCCAATATCCAAAGCCGATTGCTTTCCACATGGGGAGCAGCATGTTAGCTGCTCCCCATGTGTAAAGCATGCCGGCTCCCGTAGGACACGGGGAGCCGGCGGGACTGTGGGGGGTTTGGGGACCCCCCACAGTCCCCAACGAGAGGGCCAGCCCCGGGGATGGGGTCCCCGGGGCAAGTAGGGCTCGGGATGGGGGCCACGCGGCCCCCTCCCCAAAGTTTTGAAAAATAATTAAAAAAAAAAAAGGAGTATGGCCGGCCCGGGGATGGGGTCCCCGGGCCTTAAAATGGCCAGAGGAGGGGGCCACGCAGCCCCCTCAAAATATTAAAAATAAAAATAGAGGCCATGCCCCGGGAGATGGGGTCCCCGGGCCAATACAGGCCCGGGGAAGGGGGCCACGCGGCCCCCTTCCCGTTTTTTTTTTATTTTGAAATTTAAAAAGGGGTAAGGCCCTGGGGGATGGGGTCCCCAGGGCCCAAAAACAGAAAAAAGGAAGGGGGGCCACACAGCCTCCCTTCAGGGGACAAAAAACAAAACAAAACAAAAACGATCGGGCCCGCAGGCCCCGCCCCTTCCTTCACCACTCTGCAAACGCGCCCTGGCGCGTTTGCAGAGGGGGAACGATCCCCTTGAATACTGGGGGTCTCTGGGGGCCAACTAGCCCACCAGGAACCTCCAGTATGCGCCAGGGGGCTGCCTTGCAGAGAGGTGTACAGAGGCCACGCCCCTTTTACACCTCTCTGCAACGCAGCTCTGTGGCGCTTTTGGAGGTATATGGTGGGCTAGTTGGACTCCGGGGACCCTCAGGATTCAAGGGGACTTAATCCCCCAACTTAAAACGCGCCACGGGGCGCGTTTGCACAGTGGTGAAGGGAGGGGGCGGGGCTTCAGGTGACATGTGTGAAACAGGCCCCGTGGTGCATTTTAAGATGGGGAATTAAATCCCCTTCAATCCTGAGGGTCCCTGGGGCCAACTAGCCCAACAGGTACATCCAGAAAGCGCCACAGAGCTGCGTTGCAGAGAGGTGTAAAAAGGGGTGTGGCCTCTCTACACGTCTCTGCAACGCAGCCCCTGGCGCATATTGGAGGTTCCTGGTGGGCTAGTTGGCCCCTAGGGACCCTCAGGATTCAAGGGGACTTAATCCCCTAACTTAAAACGCGCCACGGGGCGCGTTTGCACAGATGTAACCTCAGGCCCCGCCCCCTCCCTTCACCATTGTGCAAATATTCCTCTAAAATCAGCCGAAATACGAATTCCGATTTACTCACCTGTTATCAGGAGAGACCTCAGTGCTGTATCTTTCAGCCCAGTACTGGTCCTGAAAAGTAATTCTAACCATACTTACCAGTAACTTGAATTTCCTTCCATAGGCTAACATTGACTGGTTTCACTTGGAAATTCTTCTAAGTGTGGAGTTTTGGAACTTTAAAATATTCCTCTAAAATCAGCCGAAATACGAATTCCGATTTACTCACCTGTTATCAGGAGAGACCTCAGTGCTGCATCTTTCAGCCCAGTACTGGTCCTGAAAAGTAATTTTAGCCGTACTTACCGGTAACTTGAATTTCCTTCATAGGCTAACATTGACTGGTTTCACTTGGAAATTCTTCTAAGTGTGGAGTTTTGGAACTTTAAAATATTCCTCTAAAATCAGCCGAAATACGAATTCCGATTTACTCACCTGTTATCAGGAGAGACCTCAGTGCTGCATCTTTCAGCCCAGTACTGGTCCTGAAAAGTAATTTTAACCGTACTTACCGGTAACTTGAATTTCCTTCATAGGCTAACATTGACTGGTTTCACTTGGAAATTCTTCTAAGTGTGGAGTTTTGGAACTTTAAAATATTCCTCTAAAATCAGCCGAAATACGAATTCCGATTTACTCACCTGTTATCAGGAGAGACCTCAGTGCTGCATCTTTCAGCCCAGTACTGATCCTCAAAAGTAATTTTAACCGTACTTACCGGTAACTTGAATTTCCTTCATAGGCTAAGATTGACTGGTTTTCAGCAAAAAGTTTCAAAGTGTTGATTTTCACAAACTACAAATATTCCTTAAAAATCGCCTGTATGACTTAAACGCATTTTTTCAACTGTTTACAGGAGATGCACCAGTGCTGGATCCAGGATCCAACACTGAGTAAGAAAAAGTAACGATAACAGTTTTTACCTGCTAAGTGAATTTCCTTCCATAGGATAACATTGGTGATTCTATGAGAAAAAGTTTCTAAGTGTCAACTTTTAAAATACAATAATATTCCTTAAAAATCACGACTGTAACCAAAACGCTTTTACTCAACTGTTTACAGGAGATGTACCAGGACTGAATCTAGGATCCAGTCCTGTGGTTACAAAAGTAATCCATAAAGTAACTAATTGCATTTAACTAGAAATTCACATTGAGCTGAATGTTGCATTGTGTTTGAAAATGTGTTGCCCATTGCAACAACTGTAACTACTGTACTTAAAAGTCTATTGCCTATCTGCAAAGTATTTAAACTAAAGTAATTCATTCTGAGAAAGTATTTTTTGTAATGTAATGTATAATGTAATTACAATGTAATTTAAAAATAAAATATGTTAAAAAAAATTGTTTCTAAAAATGTAGTAAATCAGTATGAAAAAAATTAATATAACAATTAATACATTTAAAAATTGTCATTTACAAAACCTTTGAAATTCACTGAAAAAACCGTAGGTTTCAGGCACGTTATAGTTAGAAATTAGCATTTAAAAACCTTTGAAATTCACTGAAAAAACCATAGGTTTCAGACACGTTATAGTTACAAATTAGCATTTAAAAACCTTTGAAATTCACTGAAAAAACCATAGGTTTCAGACACGTTATAGTTACAAATTAGCATTTAAAAAACCTTTGAAATTCACTGAAAAAACCATAGGTTTTAGGGACAGTTTTAGTTACTTGGACATTGCACTCGTACAAAACCCGTGAAATTCCCCGTTATAGTTAGTTCAGCTAACTATAACTCGCGCCCCGCAATGCACTGCTGATGACGTCACATATTACATCACTCATGACATGGTCAGTGACATCACTGATGACATCACTGATGACATCTCAAATGACATCACTGATGACATCATCCACGTGATAATCTGATGCACCTCCTCACACCCTAATATAACCTTTGATACACCCACTCTAAATTACAGACTGCCATTCGCAAAACCATAGACACTCCAACACCAATAACTACATACCCACTCACTGATTCTTAGGTCTACACACACACATCCACTCACTCACCCGTACAGTCACTCATACTTACGGTCACTCAGTACAGGACTATCATATGCACTCTTACTCCTATATAGACACTCAAACAACGCCACTCATCCATAGAGATACTCACACACCTAGTCAGTCATGCAAATAATTAAACACACTGCCATTTACTCACCTATACAGTTATACACACACCAGCTCACTTACTCATACAAATAGTAGCACATTGTTACGCTCTTATACAATCACAGATACAAGCACACACTCATCCATACAGCCACTATCACAATCACTCACTCTTGCTTATAGCTATTTATATACTCCAACACACATATATACTGCCTTTCACATATGTAGTTACTCACACATGTACCACTGGGACATACATTCACTCACTAACACACTCTTACACACACTTACCCACCCATACAGTCTATCACAGATGCACTCTTGAAACCATCCACCCAGTGAATCACCCACTCACACATCTATGCACAGAGTTGCACACACCCCTCCCACACAAACACTCAGGCACCCATACAGATACTCAGACAAGCATTCAATAACTCATATAGACACTCATTTAGCTATTCACAAACACATGCAGCCACTTACACAGCAACAGACAGACGGATACAGACATTCACCCAGTTTAGTCACTAACCCATGCATTCAGTAAGATACGTTAAATCACTCACTTATAGAGTCAGTCATGCACCTACTAAATCATCCATACAGACACTTACACACCCACTCATTCTTCAATACGTCTTTTCCTATATATATTAAAAATATTTAAACTTTACAGAAACACACAGTCACTGGATGATGTCATCAGTGATGTCATTTGAGATGTCATCAGTGATGTCATCAGTGATGTCACTGACCATGTCATGAGTGATGTAATATGTGACGTCATCAGCAGTGCATTGCGGGCGCGAGTTATAGTTAGCTGAACTAACTATAACGGGGAATTTCACGGGTTTTGTACGAGTGCAATGTCCAAGTAACTAAAACTGTCCCTAAAACCTATGGTTTTTTCAGTGAATATATATATATATACATCTCAAACACAAGGAAGTAATGCGCGCACTCAGGCAAGACACAGTGGTAATCGCACAATGGGGATTTATTAATCCATAAACCCCGCATGGCGCATTTCGACCGGGAGCCGGTGTGATCAAGTCCGTCTACCGGTCGAAACAGGTCATGCGGGATTTATGGATTAATAAATTCCCATTGTGCGATTACCACTGTGTCTTGCCTGAGTGTGCACATTACTTCCTTGTGTTTGAGAAATTTTACCTGCGCGCTCCACCGGCAGCGCACCTCCTTCCATGGGCCTGGGTTCCCAGAAGGAGCACACTTACTTGGAGATATATATATATATATATATACACACACACACACATACATAAATATGTGTGTATATGAATATATATATATATATATATACTCTCATGCATCTTGCCTTAGTTGGGCAGACAATTCTCTATAACAGATCCATGCTGTTGTACTGTAACCTGGAAGCTAGAGGGTTTGTGCTGTAGTGGGTTGGGCCTACTTGTCCAGTGGACAAAATACACATGAAAACGTTCTTATCTTAACCCTAAAACAAAATGTCCTGAGCATCGGACAACAGGAGTTCCAAACCCCTGCACTGTAGTGCCCACCATTTTCTCCGCAAGGGAGTTGTTGGGACGGAAAAGTTCTCTGTATGGTAAAAGACATGTGCTCCTGCTTTGAGTGACCAACTGTACTGTTGTCTGAATCCCTAATGCAATTTTTTTTTGTCATAGGCAAACACGGAACATGCGTGTGTGCAATGACATAGGCCCACCTCACAGATTGTGCTCCTGTTGGACTGGGAGTGGGGCCCAACACGAGTTAAGCAGCACGAGTGAGGCGGTGGCAGCAAACTGTGTAGTGATAGGCAGGAGTGAACAGGTCCTTTTTACCGTGTACCACTGGAGTGAAGAAGAGCAAGACCACTGACATGGTCAGTATGACTGCCCTCCCCCCCACGCAGCTCCACCAATAAGTGCTGCCCTGTGAGCCCACTGAGCTCTCTGTTTGCAGGGTGTTCGAGGCCCTCCTTCACCAGGAGGCTCCTGCCTGCACCTCATCCCTGGTGGTCCAGCGGGAGAGCACTCTGCTCTTTTGCTGTTCTCCCTCTGCCTCTCTTTGCCTTTTGTGAACTCTTTTTCTCTTTCCTTCGTTTTGCCCTTCGGTCACTTTTCACTTCTCACTCTCCTCGCTCTTTCCTTAATTTCCCCCCGCCGCTGCTGCCCCCGCGGCCCCTTACCCCTCCAGTGTGTCCTTCCCGGTCCCGCCTCCCAGCAGAGCCACCCTCCCGCCGATCCCTACTTAATGGCGGCTGCGCCGCTGGCGCGCCAAAGGAAATCCCGTCTGCGCCCGTCAACGACCCCACCGCGATCAGCGACGAGCACCCTGGTCCTCTGATCCGCCACCGCTACAACTTCAGCACCCTCCACGATCTCAAACCCGGACACAACAACAACTGTCAGCTCTCAATGCCGAACAACACCCATGGCCCTATCTCCTGTCTACACTGCCGCCGGACCTTCACCCACCTCCATACCCCAGCAGCATCTCCCAACCTACCAGACATCACCGCTCACAAACCACTCAACTGCATCCTCCTAAACGTACGTTCCCTACACAAGCACGCCATAGAAATCGGGGACCTACTCAACACCTACTTGCCTGACGTCGCCTTCCTCACGGAAACCTGAACCAATGCCAACTCTGCACCCGACATCGCCACCGCCATTCCCGACAGATACAAGATCTTGAGAAGGGACCGCCCCATCGGTCCAGGAGGAGGCATCGCCGTCGTTTACAAAAGCACCCTCCACAGGACCACCCTCCCGGACGACACAATGACCCTCATCCAGCGCCTCCACTTCAAGATCCAGACCAAACCTAAAACGACTCTCCGCTGAACTCTCCTTTACAGGCTGCCCGGCCCCCGCGCTCCCTATACCGACACATCACCGACCTCATCGCACCCCACGCCCCCACATCCACAGACTACAACCTACTCAGAGACCTAAACTTCCTGGATAACCACAACGACTCAAACACCATCTCCCTCCTAGAGAACCTCGCCAACATAGGACTGAAACAACTAGTCACCACCCCCATGCACACCGCGGGACACACACTCGACCCCATCTTCACAGGAGGAAATAGCGTCTCCTACAGCCACACCACAGAACTCCTCTGGACTGATCACCACTGCATCCACTTCGCCTTCACAAAACACACCATACACAAGCACACCCACCGCCTCCCCGCAGAAGCTGGAACAAAGTCACCGTAGACCAGCTCACCTCCGCCCTCGTAAGCACCCCACCACTGACTACGTCAGACGCAAACACCGCTGGATCACAAACTGCGCCAACACACTCGCCACCCTCAAGAAAGCACCAGGAAGACACATCAAGAAAGCAAGTAGGTTCACCCCTGCACTCCAAGAATCCAGACGCTCCTGCAGATGACTCGAAAAGACATGGAGGAACCACAAAACCCCAGAAACACGCGCCACCTACAAAGCAGCCACCACTGCACACCACCAACTCATCAAATCCACAAGGAAGAAATCCCTCCACGACAGAATCCTCACCAATGCACACAACGCCATATAACTCTTCTCTATTTTCAAGGAATTCGCCAAACCCTGCAGCGAAACAACAGACGTCCCATCCTCCCAAGACTTCTGCAACAGACTCAGCACCTTCTTCCACCACAACATCAAGATGATCTATGACAGCTTCGACAACCAAGACCACCTCACCGCTCCAGCTCCCTCCTCATGCAACACCACCCAACAGACCTGCTCAAATGGATCCTGCTCACGACAGAAAACACCTTAAAGACCATGAAAAGCATCCACCCCGGAGCACCCTTCGACCCCTGCACACACCACATCTTCCACAGAGCAGCCTCTGCCATCGCACCCGAACTACGTCAGATGATCAACTGTTCCTTCGAGACTGCCACCTTCCCCGATGACTGGAAACACGTCAAAGTCAACCCCCTCCTGAAGAAACCCTCCGCGGACCCAACGGACCTCAAGAACTTCAGGCCCATCTCCCTGCTTCCCTTCGCAGCCAAGGTCATCGAAAAGGGCGTCAAAACCCAGCTAGCAAACTTCATCGAAGCTAACAACATCCTTGACATCTCTCAATCCGGATTCGGTAGCAATCACAGCACCAAGACTGCCCTACTTGCCGCCACCGACGACATCAGCTCCCTCCTTGACCAGGGCGAAACCGCAGTTCTCATCCTCCTAGACCTCTCGGCTGCATTCAACACCATCTCCCATGGCACCCAGCCAACAGACTCCACAACGCCGGCATCCGCCGGAAAGGCACTCGACTGGAACCGCTCCTTACTCACCGGCAGAACTCAGTGGGTCAGACTGCCTCCCTACCTCTCGGAACCGACAGAGACCAACTGTGGAGTGCCCCAGAGCTCCTCCCTCAGCCCCACCCTCTTCAACGTCTACATGGCCCCCCTCGCAACCATCGTCAGGAACCACAGGCTCAACATCATCTCATACGCCGACAACACCCAGCTGATCCTCTCCCTCACCAACAAACTCAACATCACCAGACACAACTTCCATGAAGGAATGAAAGCAGTCGCTAACTGGATGAAGAACAGCTGCCTGAAACTCAATTCAGAAAAGACAGAAGTCCTCACCCATGCCTCCACCCCCTCCACATGGTACGACCCCAGGTGGCCTTCTGCCCTCGGAAATCTCCCCACCCCGACGTACCACGCAAAAAACCTCGCCATCATACTTGACTCATCGCTCACAATGAACCGCCAGATCAACAACATCTCCTTGACCTGCTTCAACACCCTCTACATGCTTCGAAAGACCTTCAGATGGATCCCAACCGAATCCAGAAAACTGTCACGCATGCACTCATCAGCAGCAGACTGGACTACGGCAACATTCACTACGCCGGAATCAACAAGAAACTCCTTCGCAAACTCCAGACTGTCCAGAACGCAGCAGCCAGACTGATCCTCGACATTCCCCGTCACAGTCACATCACCCAACAACGCCACGATCTCCACTGGATACCAGTCAAAAGAAGAATAACCTTCAAACTCCTCACCCACGCATACAAGGCCCTACATAACACCGGACCTGCATACCTGAACAGCCGCCTCTCCTTCCACGCACCCAAAAGACACCTCTGATCAGCCCAGCTCTCACTGGCCATCGCCCTACATATCAGCAAGACTAGAATGGGAGGAAAGTCCTTCTCCTACCTCGCAGCCAAAGCCTGGTACACCCTTCCCCTCCCCCTCCGGCAATCTTTCACATTGCCCCAGTTCAGGAAGGACCTCAAGACCCGGCTTATCGGTTGACCCCAGCGCTCAACGGAGCCGCCCCCTCTCCCCCCAGTGCCTTGAGACCCTCACGTGTGAGTAGTTGCGCTTTACCAATTCTGATTGATTGATTGATTGAGTGAGGGCTACAGGCTCACTTGCCTTGGAACTGGAGTGCTGAGCTGGAGTAGTAACTTTGTACTGGGTATATGTGTGCCTGGGAAGGGTATAGTGCAATGGATTTTATTTTTAGTACATGTGCTAAGTGTATGCTAAGTGTATGTATGCCTGTGAGGAATACATTACTGGTGCAATGTAGTGCTTTGCAGTGCGTGCGCAATAAGGCATATGCTAGGGGTATGTGTGTTTGCAAGAAGTACAATGCATGATGGGTGAAGAGTTGTGCAGTGTGCACATGGTTAGTGTGTGCTGGCAGTGTGTGTGTTTGCAAATAGCACACACTGGTACAATACAGAAAAGCTACAATAGTGAACAGTGTGCACAGACTGAATGTGTGTACACTTCAAAAGGGTGCTCTTTGATTCACTGATTGATAGATCACAAGGAAAGGGCATTGGCGCATCTCAGGAAGGAGATGGGGATGATAAGGGAATCATAATGAGTGGTGCTGGGAGCCTAGGATTAACTTTTTAATGCACAGATTACTGTGGCTGACATCCAGGTGTGAACCCTACTTACTATGGCCTAATTTGTGGGAGAATCAGCTTCGGAGTCTTTCCTGCTGTGAGAGACAGCCTTTCAAGAGGGAAGAAGAGAAGGAAAAATGTACACTTTCAAAGAAGCAGAACCCCAATATACAACGTCAAGGACTCAGACTCTAAATCACATTTGATGTCAGGAAAAGGATTATAAGAAGGGGAGGTTGAGACCTCAAATTTGGTCATCTGCCAAGCAGCCAGACAGGCAGAGTGAGAATGCGAAGCTCTGCAAGACTTCTGCCTGTGACCAGGACTGGGGGCCAAGGCCAACTAGTCCCCCTGATGGGGACATCACCCAGGGAAACCAAGAGCCCCTCCCCCGGAGCCTGGAGCACCAGTGCCTGCCTACTTGCCAAGATCAGTGTTCCCTGTGAAGAGGATAGCTTTAGAGGGAGTGAGGTCTAGTGGGGCACCCTACCAAGAGGACTCCCTGATCGAGGTGTGAGGTAACGGCTGTGCACTGATCGGGTTGTTGTTAATGTGCAGTGCTGGCTCGGTGACCCCCGCATGCCAGGAGAGGGTCGCCATGGACTGAGCCATGTACAAAGTGCTGTGTGAGACTTGTCAAGCCCATAGTGCTACGTTGCGGTGACCCTGTAACCAGAGGGGACCACTGTTGAAAGCTACTGCTTCGCAAGCGCTGACACTTGTAACTGCTGTGGTGGAGACGACTGCAATGGAGGAGTCTGCGCTCGATTTGTAAAGTAGCTCGGCAACCCCTTATGCCAGGAGGGAAAGCCAGTACCAACGCTGCCAAAAAGTTTGCGCAGTCGTCCGAGGAAAGACTGAGGCTGCGTTCAGTGGGACGAGCCCGCACAGCGAGAGAGCTGCCCCTGAAGGGAAACAACCATTACAACGCAGTCATTACAACGCACCACATTTACAACGGTCATTAAAACGCAACTGCCTTTACATCACATGCCATTACAACGCATGTCACTACAACGCATGCCATTACAACGCATGTCACTACAACGCATTACCCCTACACTATCCAACACTTACCCTACTGTTGCACTCACTGGAGTGGGAATAGTAATTTTTACCCCTACACTATCCAACACTTACCCTACTGTTGCACTCACTGAAGTGGGAATTGTAATTTTTACCCCTACACTATCCAACACTTACCCTACTGTTGCACTCACTGGAGTGGGAATAGTAATTTTTACCCCTACACTATCCAACACTTACCCTACTGTTGCCCTAAAAGTATTATGCGTTGTAATGGTATGCGTTGTAGTGGTATGCGTTGTGATGGAATGCGTTGTAAATGTAATTTCTAAAAATGCGTTGTGATGGCAAGCGTTGTAAAATCATGCGTTGTAATGGATGTTGCGATGTAAAAACCGCGTTGTAAAGGCATGCATTGTAAATGTTTGCGCTGTAACGTGTCCTATTCGCCCCTGGATGACCCCAGAAGACTGTAGATGACGCCGTGGACAATGTTGCACCCTCGCTGGGCTTAAGTAAGAAGCTGAAGGACCGGATTTCCTCTCCCCCACTTCTACATTTGGGGAAGATTGACTTACAGCATTTTCGCAGGCTGGAAGCATTTCCAATCACTGAGATGCCGGCAGGACTGCTTGGGAAGACAGCCCGCGCCTGCTGAGTGCGGTTACATGTGGAACAAGCAGCCTGACTTCTTTGGACAAAATCAGAACTCTTGAGTGCCAGCAGTCTAGGCACTCGTTGCAAAGCTGAACGCTTCTGTGCTGCCAGAGCAGGTAACACTTGAACTGGGCTTGTGGGCCGCCGGGGACTCGCCCCTAACGGTGCGGCGGCACCAAAGACACCTTTGACCAATTTTTAAAGAGTCAAACTCTTGAGTACTGCCTACTAGCACGTACTCCCTGGATGCGGCCACCAGTGAATGGGGAATAACCCTGACCATACCACGTTACAAGGAAAACACTGGGACAGGGATTTGTCTGACAAACGCTGGAGCCCCGACCTCAAGGGAAATGTGTTGTTGCTAATGAATGTCGTAATTCCTTTGCACATGCAGAGTTACAAATACAATACTTCATTTTCTTATAAAAGAAAGCATTTGACTGGACACAGATTTATTGACAATATTGTGTGCACTTTGATTTATGAGTGAAACTCACTAATCTGTATCTACACTCCCTACACACTCTTCCCCTGAGGGAGCCTCTGACTGCTTCTCCATAGCTACCACTGAGAGTCGAGTGCAGAAGGGGTACTTGGTCCAGTTGCTCAGGATCCATAGTAGACCGGGCCCTGAGACATCAGGAATAAAAGTCCTCAACCACCACAGTTGGGCCCAGTAACCCTCTGGGTGCCCTCTGGCCCTAACTGTATCTTGTATAAGTCTATGCCTCTGTGTCTCAGTTTGAACAGCAATGCACACCATGGTTTCTAGAGACTGCTATTGGCCTGCAATTCTATACTGCAGTATTTTAGAACACCCTCATCACTCACTGGTGTGGTAGGTCAATACTCATCATGGGTTACTTCTCAGGTTAGAGGAAGCATTGGGGTAGGTTCTGGTGCTATATTGTGTTTTTATTGATGCATATCCATCCATAGTAGATCACAGCATGGGCCATGGATAGGGTAGGAGGGGACGTGGCTAAGCCGGCAAGATGGTGCCTGACACTTCGATAATCCAGTTAAGTACGTCTCCGGACTTGATCCTGTTGTTGCATCTAGGGTATGGAAGAGTATCGCTGAATGTGCCACTGACTGTGGCCACCTGGGGCATCTCAAGACTATATTGACGCCAGCCGGGTTCCTGGGCTGGGCAATGTGCCTCGGCCTGGTTTTGGACCTGCAGGAGTGGGAGGCCACATTGTGATGGGCAAGGCCCGGCTCCTGAAATACTCTGCTGGGCTGCTCTCTCCTAATCCCTGCGGCAGCTGCTCAATCGAGGCCAGCGCCTTAGACCATTCCTGTGGCCCGCCCACAACAGGGCTTACTCGGCAAGTGGATTGGTGGTGTGTAGTTGCTGGGTCCATCTAAGGGGCACTGAGACTGCCCTTCTCCCCCCACATGAGAAGCAATACATAACTCAGCCTTGCCGTGTTTCCTCCGGGTGGAGGGCTTGAGAGCCCCTCTCCATCTTCATTGTGGACGCCATCACTCCTGCAGGCCAGAAGAGTCAATCAAACAGTAGAGGTATGTGCATGCTTTGCGCTTCGCCCAAGAGACGCCTGCAAACACCCAGACAATAATGACTAGTTTGGTGGGGGTGCCATCAGCACGTGGTGGAGGTGCCGTGGTGATGCCTGGAGGACCTCATTACCCCATGCATCTGGTTCTCATGCCTGGAGGCTTTCTGAGTACTGGGACCTATTTGCACTGTGAGGCAACCCTATCAAAGTCTGGACTTAGGTATGGATGTGGACTACCCAGGCTGGTAATCGGTGACCTCCGCCCAATCTCACCCAGACCTGGGTATGTTCACCTCCTGCATGGCATTTTGAAGCTGAGAGAGTGAGCTTCCTTACACTCAGCCTGCAATTAGCTCAGAAACTCAAGGGGTCCCCTCCAGACCCATGTGTGGAGGCCCTCAGTGAGACCCAGCTAAGTTACTCCAGCCCTGCCAGAGGCGTCCTCCTTTTCTTTGGCTTTGCGGATTTGCACCTGAACCACTTCCACAGCACACTGATTAGGCTCTGCATGGAAGTTACCCTTCATGGAGTCTGTGGCCACTTGGTACTGCACCTCCTGAGGAGTTACCAGACTTTCGCTATGGAGAGGTTCCAAGTCCTCCGCACCCTTCTACAATAACTCTAATCAGAGGTGATTTAAACATCCAAACAGCTAAAAGGAGTTTGGCTTGCTTTGGTGACAAACAGTGACGGCCTTCCCCCCTTCTGCCCTTTCATATGAGAGCGCTGCCAGGGTTGATGGAGGCTGTGCTTAGGACAATGGTGTACAGACCTGTGTACCTTCACCAAGAACAATTGAATCTCTAACCTTGCATTGGCAATTGGAAGGCTCAAGTCGGCAATAGTGGACCTCCAATCGCCCCACCCCCTTGCGTGACTTGAAGACAGTGGACCCTTTGGCACTGGGCCGTTCCTCGCTTCAACTTAATGCCCCAGACAAGCTTGACACTATCCTAGCAGCCTTAGAAAATGTCAATATTCTCCCTAGAGCCGAAGGAGCCATCAACGTAAGCCAACTACAGTATGACTACTAGAAGTTGCAGAAAGAGTGGTGCAATCAAAGTGTGCCCTGCAGGATCTCCAGCCCCAGACAGCCAAGCTGCAGGAACAGACAATGGACTTAACAGATCGAGTATGCCTTCTGGAGGGCACCATGGATGATGTGCCGGACCACACACAGCGAAGCAATATCAGAGTTGTGGGCTTACTAGAAGGATCAGAGGGCCAGGACATGACTGACTTTTTCGAATCATGGATCAAAAGATTCATGCCCTCCCACAAACTGTCTGCTTTCTTTTCCATCGAGAGGGATCACAGAATGTCGGCACGGAGGCTGTTGCCAGGCTCCAAACCCAGTCCAATCACAACTAAACTGCTGCATTTAAGAGATCACAATGAGATTCTACAAGAGGCCGAACAGACTAGCAGCTTAGAACTGAACAACCAACATATCATGGTATTTTCAGATGATGCCCTGGGGGTGCAGCACCAAACTGCCTCATGTACAGGAGTGAACTAGGTCTCCAAGACTCCCTGCTGTTCCCGGCCAAGCTTTGAGTCATCAGTGGACAGCAATCACACTTTTTCACTGCTGCCTGGGTCTGGGCTGTGCAACATGGTGGCAAATGGAAGCAGCAACCGAGGTTCCTTCAGAATAGGTGCTCTAGGAACAGAAATACTGTAATGACCCACAATCATCTTGCGCTGCCTACGGAGGTGCAAACGCAAGACGAATGGCGATCAGCCCTGGCAGTAGCTACAACTTTTAGAGAAGCGGTGAGGGCCATGGATTCAGGCAACTCAGGGCCTCGGAGTGAAGACAATAGCGTAATCTTTCAGTTGTCACCAGTTGAAGATGCAGAGGGCAGGGCACGTCATAATAACATGGCTTGCCGGAGAACGTGGAGGGCCAAAATGCTACGCTCTATATAGAAACTTGGCTTAAATCTCTTATACCACCAGGATGCTTGTCTGACACCTTTTGTATTGAAAGAGCTCACAGGGTTCCTACACGTCGTCGAGTACCGGGTATGCCGCCCCGCCCTGTGGTAGCTCGAGTGCTTAACTACAGGGACCGTGATGAGATACTGTAGACCACAAGAGAGAAAGCTCCGATACTCAAAGACAATGTATGTATCTCCCTGTTTCCTGATTATACTCTGCAAGTACAAAAGCAGAGAGCGCAATATAAGGGGGTTAAATGACATTTGCAGACCATCAATGTTAAGTATGCACTCTTGTATCCAGCTAAACTTAAAATACTACATGACCATAAAAGTCATTTCTTCGATACCCCGACGGAAGCGTGGGAGTGGATTGAACACACCTTCCCTGATCTGCCCATTGACTTGTCTAATCGACAATCCGGAGAGACCCAACCCAGGAGGCGACAGTCACAGCGTCGACGTACCAAACCCAAATGATACGAGGAAGATAATGCCCCAACGCCAGCACAGGTCCTGGAGGAACAAAGGAGGGCTATCATCTCCGCTGCCACCTTCAGAGACACAAGGACAATCACAGACGATAAATCCTCCACGGGAGATACGGGTCAGTCGGAGCCGGAGCGCAGCCCACCCCTGTTTTCGTCGTTGTCATCGCATATGGAGAATACGCTCCTCAACTGTCAACCCCGCAGAACGATTCCTTGGAACTGTGCCGTTGCTACGTGCTGGGGCGGACTCCCATCGCTGTACTTTGTAGGTGACTGTGATACCACTAGGTTCCCCTACTGCGAAGGTAGGATAATTACATGGACACTTTATGCATCCCACTTGTGACAGATTCATGTGTGGGGATCCCCCCCAGTTGGAGGCGAGTGGCCATGCTGTGCCTTATGTCTGCTCTTCTTGGGACTGTAACACTATGTTGTTGCGACCTGCTGGGGACCCCGGGGCCGAGGGAAGGCAGTACCCCCCTCCCTATTTGGCTTAGACAAGACAGTTCCTGCTGAGTGTTAACGGCTCCTAAAGTATTTTTTAGCCCTGACCCCCATTGCAGTAGCAAATGTTCAATTTCTTTATTTTTTTTGTGTTGTTATTTTAGTTTGGTCGAATCTAATTCCGTAGTTGGACCGTGTATTGGGGTGTTCAAACAGGGGGCTGACGGGCCGTTTCTTCCAGCAGTTGTCTTTTTTCTTTTTTGGCCTAGTTTGATGCACACTAATGGCTAGATCGAGTAAGATACAATCGTACACTTGCATCACATGGAATATCAGAGGGATGGGTTCACCCCATAAACGTCACAGAGTACACGCCCAATTGATTTGGCGACAAGCACAGGTAGTTTTCTTACAAGAGACGCATCTAACAGCTCAGGAAGCCACCAAATTACAACATAAATGGAGGGGGCATCTGTATTGCACGACTTATTCTGCTTTTGCCCGGGGGACCGCTATCTGGTTGAGATCCGGGGTCCCGTTTGAGGTGCTGGACCAACGCATAGATAAAGAGGGTAGATTTGTCTTAATCCGGGGTAATCTAGATGGGAATCCTATAGTCCTGGGTAGTCTGTATGCCCCTAATTCCGATCATGAAGCATTCTATGCCCGAGTTAATGCTGCACTAGCTTACTGGTCTGAGGTCGAATGGGTACTCGGAGGCGACTTGAATGCGGTGGCGGACGTACTTATGGACAGATCCCACCCTCCTCTGGCCGGGACACTACGCCACTCGAAAACATTACTTAATTGGGCGCAGGGGTGGAACCTGGCAGATGTTTGGCGCAAGCATAACGAGGGTATGAGAGAGTATTCATTCTACTCGGCCACCCATGACCTTCATACACGGCTTGATTATATCTTATGTAGCTTGTCGCTCGTAACTCAGACTACCCGAGCCGCCTTCGTGGGCAAAACAATATCTGACCATAGTGCATTAGAGATTACACTTTCCTGGGGCCGCGTCCCCACACCAGTACCCACATGGCGCTTTAACCCTAGTCATTTAGAGGACGGAGTTTACCATACAGCACTCAAATCCGCCATAACCCATTATTTCTCTGAAAACGCGGGCACATCCTCCTTTACAGGACTGGAATGGGAAGCATTCAAAGTGGTAATAAGGGGTACAGCTATTAGCACTTCCACTGGAGCTCGGCAACAGATCCATCGAGATTTGCAAGACACTGAAGATAGACTACACACACTTGAGCCTAGAGCCTCTCGGGATCCCTCGGCTAAATCAGATCTCCAGGAAGCCCGCATTAAATATGCGGAACTGTTGGAGCAATTACGTATAATTGACCACCGTGCATATCTGCATAAAACACATGCAGAATCAGATAGACCAGGTACCCTGCTAGCACGGATCCTGAGGAATGCCATCCCCCCCACTCCTATCACTACGATTTGGTCATCCCAACATATTAAAGTTATTACACAAACGGACATTAATGTAGCATTTTATGAATATTATAAAGCATTATACACTGCCCCCCCACAGATTGCTCACTCGGAGATTGCCGTGTTCCTAGACTCAATAGAACTGCCGCAGGTATCTGACGAGAACAAGAAAATATTAGCTGATCCTATAACACTAATGGAGATAAAGGCAGCAATCGGGGACCTCCCTAGGAACAAAACTCCGGGGGTAGACGGCTTACCTGTGGAATTTTACGCAACTTATATACAACAACTGGCCCCACAACTTCATAAATTATATATGGAGGCTATTGAGATGGGCACACTCCCCCCCTCCACGACACAAGCATTAATAACTTCGCTCCCTAAACCTGGGAGGGATCACTCTCTGCTAGCCTCATACCGCCCTCTCTCGCTGTTGAACACGGAGTTTCAGGTTTTGAGCAAAATCCTGGCTAACCGCCTACAACCCTTAATGCCAAGACTGGTGCACAATGACCAATGTGGCTTTGTCCCCGGGCACCGTTAAAAAAATTTTTTTTTTTAAATGCCACCGTACATCCTTGAATATACGCAAACTATGTAGCATTATGTTTTCCTGCACTGAGGAGACCTCCGAAGCGGGATGCATAGCGTTGGATCTCACTCAGGGTTTGACACATTGAGTTGGGATTATATGCTGTCCGCATTATCGAAATTCGGGATCCCGCAGGATTATACGCGCTGGATCCAATTATTATATCATCTCCCCAAGGCAAGGGTGCGCACAGGAGCACACATTTCGGAATCATACCGAATACAACGTGGCACTAGACAGGGCTGTCCCCTCTCACCCATTCTGTTCGCCCTCGCTCTCGAACCACTTGCCCACAAACTTTGAGCTTCCTCAAGGGAATGGGGGATAGACATCAATAATACTCATCATGCCCTGTCTCTTTATGCAGACGATATCATTTTATATTCCAGGAACTTGCGGAATAATTTACGCCCTGTAGCAAGCTTGTTCACACAATTCGAACGCATAGCCGGCTTAGCAATTAATTATGAGAAGTCTCAAGCCTTCCCCTTTGGCTCTAATACAGCTGACCAGACTATACCATTTGGACACCGCGCGATAACCATTGCCCATAACACCTTTAAATATTTAGGGATACGGGTGTACAGAACTAAAACAGATTTGATCGAAGGTAATTTACATAAAGCTATCCGGTCCCTAAGGGCACAAATTGCGTTTTGGACTTCACTCCCTCTATCGGTAGCGGGACGGTTGGCAATCTCCAAAATGGTCATGCTCCCGAGACTTTTGTATTATTTTGTTAATCTCCCGGTGGTTATCCCCAGGACTGTATTCACAACCCTAAACACACTCCTGATCTCCTTAATCTGGGGCTCGGGCCGACGGCGCCTGAGCCTAGCAAAGTTATTGCTCCCATCTGACGCTGGGGGAATGGGAGCCCCTTATTTCTACGCCTATTGCTTAGCTTCTCAGCTACAATGGCTTTCCTACTGGATAGCTGGACGTAATTTACAGGAAATAGCATATTCAGAGCGTATGCTAGCTCAGGGTACTTTACATAGACTGCTCTCTCCGAGCGGCACACTACATCACACAGTTGGAACCCTTCTTAGAACTGCCATTACCTACTGGAAACAGGCATTGAAATATACAAATACTCTTCCCGCATACTCGTCGAATATTCCCTTGCTAGGCATTCCAACCACTTCAGGTACCACTCGTCGATTGGACCCATGGACGCAGGCCGGAGTGACAACAGTAGGGGACTTATTTGGTGATAAAATGCTGCTTACGCACTCTGATTTCATAAATGAGAGGGGTGTTCCGGATTCACTGTTTATGACCTATGCGAGCCTGTCACGGTATGCCAAAACATACTGGGCACCTCATGGTGCAGAACCTGATACCCATGAGTTGGTTCATCTAATGTACCTTATGCGGACTGGTAGCCATTTAACCAGATGGCTCTACCGGGGCATACGTGCTCACCGTCCTACCCCCCTCGCCGCAACGCGTTCCAAATGGGAACTGGATATTGATAGACCATTGTCCGACAGGGAGTGGGCAACCGTATTAGAATACCCATAACGAGTCTCCCGTAACTCCCGTTTTAAGTTCATCAATACATGATCACACAAAGAGCATACTTGACCCCCCATCGCCTACATGCCATTTTCCCTGCTCTCCTGCCTCACTGTCCTAGATGCCCCGAGCAAGACACTAATTTGTTACATATGCTTTGGGACTGTCCTGCTTTGAGAACATATTGGGGGGGAGTAATCACTTTCCTACAGGAGGTAGTAGGGAACATGGGATGGCATAAAGTTGAAACAAGTATATTAGGTCTATATAAAAGACGTAAAGAAATTAAAGTACAAACCAGGTTTGCGGACTTAGCTTTACTCCTTGCTAGACGTGGTATCACTAAGAGGTGGAAATCCCCAAAGTCACCTACAATATTAGCTGGAAAGATGAAGTAGGGAGATGGGGTCTGGCAGAGAGTGTGGCAATCCGCAGGGAGGAAAAAAGAGGCCTAAGGAAGGAACCGATTGCTGTGAGTTGGGACCAACTGTTGGAAACTTTCAAAACATTCGATATTCTGACGTTGTAGGCGTTGAACTCAGGGACTCCTTTGTTGCAGATTAACATATGTATAAGTGAACTTCCGTTATTTTGCCTCGACTTGCGCCTGATATGTGCACTTACTCTGACACTAGGCAACTGTTAACTAAACTGGAAATGATGTGGTGTGGTGTGGCTCGTCAGCACGGGTGGGGGGAGGGGAGTTAATAAAAAGTATGTTACTGTCAATTTATTTACACAGGTACTAAGGTAATAGCTACACAACACAACATGTAGAAATGATACGTTTAAATGACGACTGCTCAACCGACTGTCTGTATGGATGTGACCATGTTTGTATTACATGGGCGCACATTGATATGTCTTTTCTCATGTGCTGTTATCACACTACATATGTGTATGGCTCTGTTATGATAAAAATAAAAATGTTATGTCTTTTCTACCTGTATTGTAATTGAAGACAATGAATAAAGTTTGTTTTAAAAAACATCTTTCAGTTGTCACCTGAGGACTCTGCCACTCCCAGGGGTGACACCACAAACAACGGATGATATCCTTTAAAATAGTGCACAATCATATGTGTATTTCATTCTGTGTTTTAAAGTCTAGAATGTATATGTTTGACCAGGGTGAATTCTTATAGGAATGTCACATTTACAACAGTTTCAGCACTGGCCAAAGATTTCACGTTCTGTCGTTTTACTAAATTACTGGCCACCCTAATAGATACCCATTGTCCCAGACGGTGGGCTCATTCTGACTGCTCCCTACACTGATGGCTCTTTGCAGCCTAGGGCTGTTTCAGCAAATTATCTTAAACAATATCTATACACAAAACTTTTTGTTGGCGTGCTGAATAGACCACCCCATTTGCTTAGCTATACTAAGCTTCCCCCATACGAAATGGTTTGAGTTAAACATGAAGTTTCGGTGGAGGGCCATTTGCTCTCTGTTTTGTGCATTCCAGTTGTTTGTTGTTAATCTGGTTGACATAAGAGGGAGCTAATGAAAGACCACATTTTATCATTACATGCACTAGAATCACTGCAAGATTCCACAATACATGACTAATATGGTGGGTGGAGAGGATCCACGAGGGGGTATGCCCATACATAGATTGCCATGGCCCCATTGACTAATATTAAATCCCTATCCAGGAACATGAGGGGCATGAATAGGGCACATAGGAAATACTAGATATATGCCTCCATAAAAAGAAGAGGGGCACAAACAGTTATGCTTCAAGAATCCCATATGACAGCATGAGAGGTGGTAAAACTTCAGAAGGCAGGTCTTCTCCACAAATTACTCAGAGCACGGCAAAAGTGACCTTATTTGGATACGAGTGGAGTGTCCCCTTCAAGCAATAATCCATAATCCCTGACAAGGGGGGCAAGTAAATTCTAGTAATAGGCTAGATGGAGAACTAATACTTCTAGGCAGTGTATATGCCCCAAACACTGAACAAACTGGACACCTACATACATTCTCAGTTCAATTAGTGCAGTGGCCAAGTTACCCATTGCTCCTGTGAGGTGATTTACAGAGTTTTGGACCCAATCCAAAATAAATCATTTACTTCCCTCTCCCCAAGCCCACATAACACACAATGCAAACCCCCTCTCACACTTGCATGCCCACTGGTCCCTAGGTGATATATGACAACAGCAGAATCCCGAGATTAAGATTTATTCTTTTTACTGGGATCTACATGACCTATATGTCAAACTAGATTAAATACTTTTTTCCACACTGTTCTGCCCACTTATAATGTGTGCTGAATATTTGTGCAAAATCATCTCTGACCACAACTCTCTAGTTGTCAGACTCTGGTAGGGCAGGACACTCCCACCCATACAAATCTGGTGCCTCCAGCTTGGTGCACTAGAGAATGTGGCTTTTTACACAACCCTTATGGAACAAATCACCAATTGCTTTGCAGATAATTACAGCTCTGTCTCATCCATGGCTGTTGAATGGGAGGTACTAAAAGGCATAGCCAGAAGAAACTGTATTTAAGGTGTGGTGGATGCTCGTTGACCTATCAATACGGAACTCGATAAAGTGGAGGAATTATTGCCTCGCATCGAGTGTGAGATGGAGCATGATCGCACTTGCAGGGAGGGGCTTAAAATGTCGCGAAGCTGTCACGCTATGTTAATGGAGAGACTGTCGTCTTCATTATGCTACACATGCGGCAAAAACGCATGCAGAATGTGACAAGGCAGGCAGGCTATTGGCGTGGCTGGTCAAGTGTGAACACATTACTAAGCTTTTAATTATGTAAACAAGTAACACCATATATGGAGGTCCACATACAACACGCAATGTAGAACGCTTTTCATGACCACTACTGAATGCTATATGATTGTGATAACAGCCTCCATTTATACATCACTGAAGCATTTTTATTAGAAGTGGTACTGCCTCATAAAGCCCTTGAGAAGCAAGAGGAAATAGACACCCCCATATTCATCCCTGAAATAAAAGAGGCCATACGAAATTTATTTACAGGGAAAATGCCGGGTACAGACAGATATCCCTTAATGTTTTATAAAATCTTTGTTGATTTGTTGGTGCACCGGCTAACAGTATTATACGAGAAAGCTTTTGAAACACCTGACTGGACCTACTGGTTTAAAGTATTGGCTAGGTTTGGCTTTGGCAGGCACTTACTGAAATTAACTAATTTTCTATACACTGACTTCAATGCCAGAATTCGGATTGGGAATCTTATTTCTGCCCCCATTCTGGTGTGCAGGGGAAGAGCCAGGGTCACCCCTTGTCCCTTCGCCTAGTCACCCTGGATATGAAACCACTGGTTGTCAGGCTATGGCAGGAGAGGGCAGTGAGGGATTACACTAGACAATCGCCTTAAATGGATGGCATACTATTATACATAAGAGATGCACAAGCAGAGCACTGTGGTATAGCTCAGGAGACTTATTCACGTGGAAGGCCTCTGTGTAAACTGCCACAAGTACTGCATATTTCCTTTTCCCCTAAAGCTCCAGCCATGCATAAGGACTTGGAGGGAGGGCACGTTGTTCCAATACTGACGAATCAGAATTTATCACACTCACAATCGCCTACTGGACAGCTATCTCGCCAGGGCAGATGTGGCCCTAGAGGCTCAGATCGCATTGTGGCAGACTCTACCACTCTTTACTGTAGTCCGCGATGCTATGTCTAAGATGCCTTTTATAATACTTTGCTAATCTACAGCTATTTCTGCCAGGAGTAGGATTTTGGGAGCTGGTGTGGAGTAAAGGTCAGCAGAGAGTAGTGGCGGGAAAATTACAACTCGCAGGAAGCTTTGGGGACCCTACCTTTGAGCATTAATACATAGCAACCCAGCTCCAATAGGTCAGCAAGTGGTTTTTGGGTCACTCTCTAGATGACCTCTGTTTGCGTCAAGGCCCACTGCAGCCTAAGAACTTATATTTCCTTCTAAATACCAACTGCAACTGCTGCAGGTAGCTCACAAATGCGTACAAAGGAGCTTACACATTATGAAGTTATGAAGCATGTAACACCCTGTGCCCCTGCAATAACCCTTGTGGGCCTTTCTGGACATAGGGGTCATCTCACTGTGGGATATCTGTGGCATTGGAGCATGGTAAGATACCACTCTGCATGATATGTTTCATGGCGGAAAAGCTCCTCACCTCCGAGGAGACTGCAATATAACATATAAAGAGGTCAATTCCACAAACATGGAACATAAATTAATATATGTCGCACCACCTTAAAAATTGGGAAGATGAGCCCCCAATCCATGCCCTCATGTATGGCCTTCTCACTACGGGTGCCAGGCATAAATTGATGAGCTGGCTTTGCAGGGCCGGGAAGAGCATACACCGATTTCATTGCAAGGTTTGCTTGAGGGCTGGGAGGCAGAGATAGGAAAGTGCTTCATGACAAAGAGCGGTAGAGGGCACTTGTGTTCTTAGTGTCCTTAATGTAAGTTGGGGTATTCTAAACAATTGGACGAAAGTAGAGGTCACTGAAATGTAAAAATGGTTTGAGGATGTAGTTGATGCCCAGTGGGATGGGTGTAGGTGTTCTGTTTTTTGATAGGATGTGAAAACTCTGCATTACTGGATTATCTGCCACGAGGAAATACGCTTCTCAATTGGAAATACGTCTGTTTGTCTCAGCCTTCTCCGGCATATACTGATTTCCATTCTTAGTGCCTCAGTAGGATTATCTTTGAGTATCTTATAGTTACAATGGATACCCAGGAGGTGCAGATATTCCTCTCTATAATCCTGTTTTTTCTGAAAGACGACAGTGCCGTCTTTGACCGCAGGTTTTATTAAAACAAGACAATAATGTGTGCATATCCATGCAACTAGTAACCACTCCATTCTAAAAACAGGGTCATTCAAACAAATCCTTAGCTTATTACTCACTCCTCGGGAGCAGAGTTTGCCTTTAGACATTTACTCAATATATTGCTGTGTAGTAATTTTTTAACTTGGTTATGTCAATGAGGACATCTCAGTTACCAGCTTTTGCTGTGACTGAGCAAAGCTAGTGTCATCGGGTGGGGGGAGGGGGAGGCAGAAAGGGTCAGGCTCACCTCAGCATGAGAGACATAAGGCCTACATTCTCAGCCATGATGCCGATGAACATCAGGTTGGGGCGGTTGTACGACGGTACAACGCAGGCAATTACTTTGCATGCCTTTGCCACGCATTTTTTTGCGTGCATGTTTTTACCTTGAATATGCATTTAAAACGCATGCCAATACCACGCATTGTTTTTAGATTTAAAAACAATGTATTTGTGGGGGGGAGACCCCCCAGCTTCACCAACTTCCCTTAAATACGTGGTATTGGCATGCGTTGTAAATGCATATTCGCTGTAAAAATATGTGAGCTAAAAAATGCGTGGTAAAGGCACAACAAGGTAAAAACCTTGTTGTAAAGGCTGTTTCCCGGTTGGGGCGGGGGAAGGATGTTTTCAAAGTAAAAATAATAAGACAATTAGGGACATATGTATCAAAGTTTGGTTTTGCGATTCTCAAATAGCGAATTTTTGAGAATCGCTATTTGAGAATCGTAAAACGAGATGTATGTAGGATTTGCAAAATAATTTGCGAATCCTACATATTCCTTAATTGCGAATCGCAAATTGCGATTCGCAATTAAGGAAACCCTCCCCATTCATTCCTATGGGCCTAGAGGCCCATAGGAATGAATGGGAGGACATTCTCAATTTGCGATTAGCAATTAGAGAATCGCAAATTGAGAATGCAATTTCAAGGTTGCAAGGGTGTCAAAAGGTCACCCTGTTGCACCCCTGAAATGAGTATGGGTGCACATGTGGCGCACATACATGCCCTAAGGGCATGTATGTGTGCCACATTGCACTTTGAAAAATGCAAAAAAGTGCATTTTTCTAAGAAATCGCATATTACCACCAACTTGAAGTTGGTGGTAATTTGCGATTCCTTAAGGCCAAATTGCACTTTTTTGGTGCTTCTTATATTGCATTTAAGGAATCGCAATTTGCAATTCCTTAAATGCATTCGCAAAATAGGGAATCGCAAATTTTGCGAGGCAGTTTTGCCTTCATACATACCACTTAGCCAAATTGCGATCGCAATTTTGGTTGATACATATGGCCCTAAGTCTTTTTATTGTCTCCTCTCACTTCTAAATCACTCAAGAGTGCAGAGCAAACGATACTCCCACAGGCATTCTCAACTTTTACCTATATCAAAAAAAAGGGGAGGTAAAGGGGTGTATTTGGATAGGATACCTTGTCTTCCCCTGTGAATCTGTATCAAAGAGGATGCCTACCACCCCAAACAGGACTACTATATCCAAACTAAAGGGTCAGTGAATTAATTTGTGGTCTTTATGGGTCCTCACCCACATGATTCTGCTCATCAGCTTTTCATGAGCGCTCCCTAATTTAGCTGAGAGGAGATCCAACATGGGTGCAGAGAAATAGGCTGGCCAGGTGTATCTAGTAATTCAGAGGCCCTGTGGTGGCCACAGTGATGATAGGAGTTGTATTTTGTTGTACAACCGAGTCCTCTGTATCCAGCACTGACACTCCCAGGTGCTAGCATCCCATTAGGAATCCTTTACATGGCCCTTTTTTTTTTTTTTTTCCTATCTTTTTATTTGAGAATAATATATTCAAATTGGATGCAATTTTTATGACATACCAGTCGTGCATTTCTACAATTTGGTCGCAAAACAGTACACAATGCTCAATCATAATATTAATGTGTCTCCATTGTTTCCTCAGTCAAATCTTCCTTGATATTATACATCATGGCTGCACCACCAGGCCGCAGAGAGGGGCTAGTGCAGATTCCTTCTCTGTGAGCATTCCACTTTCCCCAGACCTGGTCCCATTTCCTAGGGCATCCCCTGCAATCATACACTGCCCTTTCTGTGATCATGCACCAGTCCATATATTTACGCCACTCAACAGGAGATGGTGCAGCCTGAGCCCCCCAGTGTCTAGCTATATTGCGCTTTGCTATCATCATTCCCAGTGTTACCCATATTTGGTCTTTTCATCTCAGATCAGTCCCCTCCCATATGTTGAGGAGACACTGTTTTGGTTTGAATTTTAAGTCTCCCACACACACACGTGCCATTGTGTTCACCACTGCTTCCCAATATTGTTTAATCATTGGATATTCCCATCATACATGATAAAATGTTCCTTCCTGTCCGCATAATTGCCGACAAAGTGCTGTAGTTTACTTACCCATCTTGACCAATGTAGCTCAAGGGAGGTAGGCTCTGTGTAAGATTCTAAGTTGGATGAGCCGTAATTTTGTGGAGATGGCTACTTCTTTAGAGGAACCGAGGGCTTCCTGCCAATCCTCGTCTTCCAGCTCTCTTAAGTTCCTGTGCCATTGTCCACTAAGTTTTTTCAGGGGATCGGAGGAGTTATGTATTAGTTTTTGATAGATCAAGGAAAGTGCTCTACGTTCCATATAGTCTGTAAGAAGTCTGTCCTCTAACGGGGAGGCTTCGGGAAGGTTACTCCCTGACGGCATGGCAGTCATAAGGGCATGTCTCACCTGAAGGTACCTCAATGTTTCAGTTGTCACAAGGGTGAATTTCAACTGTAAATCAGCGAAAGGGAACACTCCCCCCCCAGGTCCATAAATCTCCCACTGTCGATATTCCTATAAGGTCCCACTTGTTGAATCCTGTGCTGGTACGTAGCTGGCCCAACGTCTCACTTTCCCAGAGTGGTATGATTTGAGTTAGAGTGTCGTGCCACCCCAGCCTTTTGTTTACTTTGTGCCAAAGGGTGATTGTTAGGGCAGTGGGTCCTGTGAGTGCATTTCCTCTAGGTTTGGTGTACAAGGCCCAAGTGTACCCCCCGTGCCCATCAGAAACCTAACTATCCTGTAGGCCGGGCATGCCCAATAATACATCTAGATATTCGGCAAAGCTATGCCCCCATCATACCACCCACGTATCAACTTCTGCATAGCTATTCCCAGAGGTTTCCCATCCCAGAGCAGATCCCGCACCTCACTCTCAACGGCCCAGAAGAACGGTTGATGGATTTTGTGCGGGTGTTTTATAAGACGTATAAAAAGCGAGGCAGCGCCATCATTTTGAATAGTGCTGCACATCCCAGTAATGATAATGGGAGCGACCTCCAATGCTGGACATCACTTCAAAGACAAGTCAGGGGGGCCTGTGAATTTTGGACATAAAACAGATCTGGGTCCGCCGTCACGAATATCCTAAGATGGCGGAAGCCCTTTACTACCACCGCTGCCTCACTTTCTGACGGTAAAGCCAGGGGTGGGCCACATAGTACGTAGATTGTGGATGTGGACCAATTTATGGAGTAGCCGGAGTATTTGTCCATGTTTGCGATTATAGTCATAATTCTAGCTATCAAATGGCATGGTGTGGCGATGATATATAATGATATAGATATACGATCTTCCCACCCCTTTGTCCAATGGAGACCCAGTCTCCCCTGACCCACACTGCCAGTGGTTCTAGAACCAAAGCAAATAGGAGTGGCGACAGGGGGCAACCCTGAGGAGTCCCTCTCAGGAGCGAAAAGGCGCTTGAGACCCACCCATTCACCACTACCTGCACCATGGGTCCTGTGCATAGGAGCTGAATCCATGCCAGGACTTTGGGGCCAAATCACATTCTCTCCAGGACTGTGAATAAGTATGGCCACTCCACCGTATCAAATTCCATGGGAGCATCTAGGGAGATCACTGCTGCATCCTCTCGTATGGTATCTTTTCTGACCATTACCCCAAGAAGGTGGCGCAGATTGAGGGCTGTATTTCTTCCAGGCATGAAACATCGGATTGATCCTAGTGTACCAAGTGAGAGATTTGCTGGACTAGCCTGGAGGCAAGCAGCTTGGCCAGTATTTTAATTTCCGTATTAAGCAGTGACTTAGGACGGTACGAGGCACAATGGTCCGCTGGTTTACTGGGCTTGTGAATAACTACTTTCGAGGTCAGGCGTAGATCCTCTGGCAGTTTCCCTAGCCGTATACTCTCTGAGTGCATTCGAAGCAGGTGAGGCGATCGCCTTATACATTTCTTTTGGGAGGCCATTTGGTCCCATCGCCTTTCCCGATTGGATGTTATGGACAGCTGAAACTATTTCCTCAACCGTGATGTCACTCTCCATAACGGCCGAGTCCTCTGGGGAGAGTACTGGGAGTGGAAGGTTCACAAGAATGGCTCTCGAATCTTCAGTTGTGGCGGTCGATACAGGGGTGTATACGCGGGCATAATACTGTGCGAATGCCTCTGCTATATCCTGAGGGTCACTCAGGGTCTCGCACGACTCTGTGATGAGCACATGCACCCACCTATCTGCCCGTTCTCGCCTCTCAAGCCAGGCCAATAACTTCCCGGCTTTATCACCAAGTTCACAGATTCTATGTTGCGTTGCCGAAAGTTTGTCTTTAGCCCCCTCTAGTGCCAGGTCTCTATTTTCCTGTCTCTTAAGCTGCAGTGTGTGTGATATCTCTACTGTGTGATCACTGGCCAATTGAGCCTCTAGGTCTAATATGGCGCCCTTGAGTGCCTCCATCGCGGACCTCTTGTCTCTTTTGTATCCCACCATGAGGGAGAGTCCCTGTCCTTTTATAACTGTCTTATAAGCCTCCCCAGAAGATCTGTGCTGACTCTACCGAAGTCTAATTTTCTTTGAAATAAGCTTTTGTGGCCAGCACTAGTCCTGTCTGTATCTGTGGAAGCTTCAGGCCCCACGGCTGTAGCGATATACCTCGACGAGTGCTTCGTGTTCCCGCTAAATAGCAGGCCCACAACGGGGAGTGGTCAGAAATGCCCTGCGCCATAGGGTGCACATCTCTGAAGTTGGGCACCCTATCTGCCTGTGTAAGAATAAAGTCAATATGTAAGTGACTATTATGCGCCCCTGAGTAATAGGTGAAGTGTTGAGTCTGTGGGTTTTGGGTATGCCAGACATCTGCGATTCCAATCGCCCTTAAGAATTACATCAACTTGGAGTGATTGCGAGGATGTGTCCTTGGGGGGGGGGGAGGTACGGGTCTTGGAGGTCATTCAGCATCATATTAAATTCTCCCCCAATCAGGAGTTCTCCCTCTGGAAGTCTCAGCAAAAATGCGCTCAGGTCAGGAATAGCTATGGTATGTAGTGCCGGCGGCATGTACACAGACAGTATTTACAGTTTTCCCCTCCCACTTGCCGGATAGGGGGGGGGGGTACAGGTCTTGGAGGTCATTCAGCATCATATTAAATTCTCCCCCATTCAGGAGTTCTCCCTCTGGAAGTCTCAGCAAAAATGCGCTCAGGTCAGGAATAGCTATGGTATGTAGTGCCGGCGGCATGTACACAGAGACAGTATTTACAGTTTTCCCCTCCCACTTGCCGGTGAGGGGGGGAGGGGGTACGGGTCTTGGAGGTCATTCAGCATCATATTAAATTCTCCCCCAATCAGGAGTTCTCCCTCTGGAAGTCTCAGCAAAAATGCGCTCAGGTCAGGAATAGCTATGGTATGTAGTGCCGGCGGCATGTACACTGAGACAGTATTTACAGTTTTCCCCTCCCACTTGCCGGTGAGTGCTGCAAACCTGCCCTATTCGTCCACCCATGTCCGTTCCACCATTAGGGGAAATTGTTTCCTCACAAGAACACCCACCCCTCTCGACCCGGAAGTGAAACCAGAGTGGGCCGCTAATTTATACCCCCACCTATCTAGCGCACCGCAGGCATTGCCCACTAGGTGTGTTTCCTGTAAGAGGGCCACATCTGTTAACTGTTATTTAATATACTGCAGTACCAGCCCTCTTTTTAGTCTGTCCCCCAGCCCATTAACATTCCACGAAAGCATCCGCAGTTGGGGGTTATTGGCCGTGTCCATCATATCTCAACTGTGATATGCACCTGTGTCCCCTACCTCCCGATGTCAAGACTGGTCGATGGATAATTAGTACATTGCCCTTCGTGCAGGAAGAAGGGTGGGGTTCTAATGACATACAGCTCATCTGTTTGTTGTGCTAAGTATCATTCAAAGAGGGTTTACTTAGCCATAGTTAATCCCATCAATACCTCACCTTCCGTGTCCAGCAGTTCTGCATTCATCATTCCTTAGTCAAGAGGGCTAGGTGTCAATGGCTGTAGGTAGCCCGCCTTCATTCTTGGATTCCCTCATACAGTTGTCGCTGGGAGGCCTGCCTGGTACATTTTTGACAGGCACAATTTTAATGGACTCAGCCTTTTCACGTTTAGCACACTGCAAGTATAGGACTGAAGCATTGGCCCACCGAGCTCCTTACTTTGAAAGTTCTGGTGTGCAGTCACTTTGGCTTCTACTAGTGGTCAATGGTAGGAAGTTATAATAGTGCTTGGAGGTGTGATACTGGATGCTTGTCCTTCCCAGATGGGGCTGGTAGCAGGAAATGTGGCGCAATACTTCTAGATTTGCTCTCTCTGAGGTAACAATGTTACTTTGGTATAGCTTCAAGGACTAAAAAGTAAGAGAAGAAGATGAGGAAGTAAAACTCAAGTTTTTTATTGGTAACTTTTGAAATTTCTCAGCCGAACTGGCCACTCCTGCTCCGAGAATTTCTTCTGTCTTGACCCCACCCAAGCTTAGATAATTCTACATGAAGGACAGCAAGCGGGTTCTCCTTTTACAGTACTTTGCAGACGAAGAAGAAGGTCTAGATATTAGAGATTTGCTGTTTTCAAGATTTTTGATTTGACAACTGGAGGTCTGTTGGGTGAGGTGGACCCATCTCATAGAGAAAGTGCTAAAACAACAATCTAAGTAATAACGTTTATCCACAATCATCCAAGCATAGAAATCAGTGTTCAGATGGACAAACAAGTTAAGTAGTCTAATGTTAAAGGCAAAATGCTTATTTAAAAATGACAAATTTATTTTACAAAGTGGGGGACAACTGTATGAATCGACCATCGTTTAACACACTCCATTTTCTAAATGACACTAACACGTTAAAAGGGATTTATTCAAACTTTGCATCTACATTTTCCTCTGAACAGCCTAAAAATATTAAAAACAAACATTGGCAAAGAATGAAAATAAAAGGTAAACACCTTTAGGCGAAAATTATTTCCAACAGGATGGAGAGAGAAGGAGGGAGTATTACTTGGGAAAAAGGAACGTTAAAGAGGAGCAGCAAGAGGACATCTGCCTTATAGCTCTCTGCAGCAAGGGGATGACAGGAAGAACAGCAAGGGGTCAGCTGCATGCCGCTCCCTGCAGCAAGGAAACATCTCAGTTCTCAGGAGAGAAAATGAAAGGGCAAAAAGCAGGTAGTAGTAGAGCAGAGTACTGCAGAGAAGAGGACTAGGTAGCTGCAGAGCGGAGAAGTGAGGGGTGATTCTGGCATCATGGGAGAGGAGGAAGTAGCCAGTTTTAGCACGGAGATCCCAGTGTCCAGGAACCATGAAGAGGGATCCCCGTGCCAAGCTGAGAGGACGAGAGAGGGTGGGCAAAAGTGAGTGGCAAAGCGGAGCACCACGTGAAAGGAGAAAGAAGCAGCTCCTGGCAGCGAGTTGAGACCCTGAGGGGAAAAGAAGAGGGAAGGAAATAGAATTAGCAGACCCTAAGGCTGCCACCCACAGTCTTGCAAACCTTGAGAGGGCAAAAGGGAGCAGAAGAGCAGAGCAGAGAAAGGAGAGCTGCTGCTGCCGGGAGCAAGGCAAGAGCGTTCATGGTAAGGGGAGAGGAGGAGTGAAGAAAGTAGTGTTTGCTGACCCATGGGCTGCCATCAAACTCATTTGAGCCTCAAGAGTTCAGGGTGGCCATCCTGGGGTCAGGCAACATGATGTGCAAAGGGGGAATGCTATGTTAAGTTAAGGCTAACACTTGAGTCCTGAGAAAACTATTTAAAAAAAGACTGCTGCAATTGAAAAAAGAAACAAGCACCGACAAAGTCAATAGGTCTTGATATTTTTTAAAACACAACTGCCTGTTTTTGAAAAGCTGCAATCAACACTTTCTTGATGCAGGCTGCAGTGTCTGTAACCTCTGAGTCAGACACAGAGTGTAGGAAAGTAGGATCTGCTTCGTATGGTTACCCCCACTTTTTGCTTTTTGCACCCACTGTTTTGACTAGTCTGGCTGGGATCCTGCTATTCAGGACCACAGCCTATCTGCTTTCTCCCTTAAATTGCAACATAGGTACTTTGGTAGACTCCAGATTGGATACTGGGGTACCCTTATAAGTCCCTAGTATATGGTACCCATGTACCCAGGACATAGGTACCCCAGAGGCCTCCCATGGGTAGAGGCATGTATTATGCCACCCATGAGAGGCCATGCAAAATGGAACTCTAGGTCTGCTACAGCAGCCTGGATAAGTTGGTGATTGCACCACTTACTTTAGATATAGGTGCACTATATCTATATATATCACTACACTTAAAACTTTGTAAGTCACCCCTATAGCAGGCCTGAACAATCCTGAAGGCAGGGTGCTGGGTTTTGCGTGAGAGGGCGCTCCTGCATGAGCAGGGCCCCTCTGCAGTCTTCAGAGACCATTCTCCCGTGCTGTACGTGATACTACCAGACATATAGATAGAGGTGCATTATAACCTCGCGGTAAATGCTATCTCGAAAACGACTGCAACGAAGTATGTCGTGTTTGGTGTCAAACACCTTGGAATTATACCTCCACACCAGTAACTGATGTGGGAGGTATGCTTCCTCCCCTCAGAACTGAGGTTCTGGGGGTACCTATGTCTACCGGTACCAACTTTCTCGAGTCTTACAGCACAAAATGGATGCTGCCAGCCACAGACACGTGTCTGCTCTCCTGCTGCTGAGCCAAGCTCGAGCAGGGGAAGGCAGCACAATAGGCATCCTGTCAGAGGGAGGTGTTACCACCTCCCAGACAGGATTTAGTGTATTGGGGCTGGGTTGGGTGCACTGTCTCAGTGCCAGAAAGTCTGCACGAGGGGCACACTTGGTGTCCCTGTGCATAGTCCAGTTCAAACCAGTTCTGGGAGCCATCCGCTCCTGCTCTGGCGTGAAACTGGACAAAGGACATGGGTGTAGCCACCCCCCTGTCCTGTCCCTCCCCTAGGAGGGTCCCAAGAATCTGTCCCACCCTTTCCCGTGGGTATAAAATGGGTTACCTGGCTACTGGACATTAGATTTTACGTGGACAAGATTCTGCAAGAAGATACCACTACACTTCGACCGTCTGGACTCGCTGGACCTCCCTTGGGCTCGACTTCGTCTTCCCTTGCCGGCCCCAGTCTCGCCACTGTCCGTGATCCATACAGGCTCCGTGCAGGACCCTGTGGACCTCCAAGACAACAGAAGAATCTCCCTTGGAGTGAAGGAGTCACTCCCCTGCAAACGCAGGCACCGTAACGCATCTGACTGGTTTGCTGACCCTGAGCTCCTGCGGACTCCGAAGGCTCCAGCAACACAGGAGGTGGGTTTCTGAAGGTCTCCGAGGTTGAGCTGCCCTCTTACCGAGTTTGAGGCAGATATCCCTTGTGGGAACCGTATACCCGTACTCCTGTGCACCGCGTCCATTTGCAGCTGCACATGCTTGTTGTCGTGCAACAATTCCGTGCATTGGGCCATTTGTAGCCCTGACCCCAGCACATCTTTTCTGAGAAGGACTCCGGCATCCTCGCACTCTGTGCCCTGCTAGCTGGTATCCTATGAAACCGCCTGAGGTCCCCTCACGACTCCTGTGCCTTCGGCCTGTGGGTCCACTTGAGGGTCAACTTTGCTTTAATTGGGCTCCCCTGGTTGCTCCAGGCCTGCTCTGACTCCCCTTGCTGTGGTGAGTCTCCTGGTCCTTGCTGGGCCAGATCGACACCGAATTTGACCATCTACGTTGTTGCCGCTGCCAAAGCTTGGTTGGTGCTCCCGCCGGACGCCGCCCCCTCAGCACTCGATATCCTTCGTGGGACAGCTCGCCTCCGGCTCCTGGTCGTCCTAGACGTCTCTGGGTCCTCGCAGCTGAAGAGTCAAGCTCACCATCAACGCACCTGAAGCACTCGACATTGGTGGGCATTCGTCTACTGAGCCCCTGGTCACTCCAAAGTGACCCAGACTCTGTCCCCTCTGCTTTCAGGTTCTTCTCACCTAGAATCCACGTTTGGATTCCACCAGCCACTTTTCTTTCTTCCTGCAGCAGCATTTCTTTGTCGACATCCATAGAAAACGACGAGGGTTTCCGATGCCACTTCGCACCTATGCACCCGGCTCCTCTGGGATAGGTAACTCTGGTACAAAGGTATCCACGGGTGGGGTGGCACTCCAAACCCATAAGTTCCAAGGACTGTCTTCGTAATCTGCTGGGAAGGGTCCTTAATCTCTGATTTTCCAACTGCGACTTTCCCATTGAATTGTACGGAGCCCGCGGTCGTGTTCTCACACTGCACCCGTCCTCCGTGGGGTCCCTACTCACTCACCTTGAGTGGTTCTTTGGGGTCCCAGCGATTCTACACCTTCTAGACTAGGTCTAGTCCCGAGTCGTGGTTCTTATACCACTTATTTAGTATATGGTTTGGTCTCCCCCCGGGAGCCCACTGTGTATTGTGCTACTTACGTTTGATTCTTTGCAACTGTATTATTTGATTTGTGTTCTATCCTCGTGTAGAGGATACTAGAGAGTGTTATATATAATAAATACATATATAACTACTGTGTGGTTTCCTTTCATTTAACCAATACTATAAGGTTGCATTCTGGTAAAACAAAGTGCTTAACATTCCTTCAAGACTTAGCCTGAATGCTGCTCTCCATAGCTACCACTAGGATAGCTTTCAATAAAGGTTATCTTTGACCTAATCGCCATAAGGGTTGTTTGGACTGGTACAAGGTGCCCACTTTCATTAGTGGACAGCATATACCAGGCCAACTTCTCACACAGAGGCATACTGTACAACAAGATCAAACTGCAGTATATTTAACCTTTACTATAGGTACCTTGAGCCAGACCCAAGACTGCAATACCTTAAGCCATTAATAGACATCCCTTTGATCAAACACACAGGCAAGCTGTAGTGAGTGATATGTTGGACTCTCAGCTGGAGTTCACTTTTTGCCCACTGGAATTTGCATGCTGAGGCCTTTAGGTCCACCTGATAATTGTGTAAGAGCAATGCAGAGTGATGCTTTCTAAATAACTAGGATTACCTGACAGTGACACACATGATACAGGTCATGTATATTTATTTACTGTGTTTAATAGCACAAGCACTTGACCGCCATGGATCACTCTAGAGTGCCAGTACTCATCATCTCTACAACGCCAGGGCATTTCTGCTAGAGTGTGGCTGTATATGCATGGCTTAACAGTCTATCAACATATCTAATCCCTCGCTTCATATAGCGAGAAGTGAAGCAGTTTGTCATCAGCGGTTCATGTAAGCCCACTGTGCATGCCAAAAGCAGGAGTCTCAAGTCAGAAGTAGAGGTGGAGGGTGGGGGGATGTTGTCATATTGTCACAGAATTGCATGTCATGGTCATACATATTCAAAACTTTAACAAACCAGCAACCAATTATCAATATTTATATAAAAGAAAGCATGTTTTTCTTTAATGAGAATATTTGATTTTTTTAAATAAAAAAATATGTGGTGAAGGTTTGATTGCCCTGCATCTTTATGTTGACGGTTAGGGTTTAATAACAACTACGTACCTTATGTCTTTCCTCTGTTTCCATGATCAAGGCTCTTTACACCTGCAATGCCCTTTTGGAAAGACAGCAGTGTGCATTCAAAGTACAAGCATTAGATTGAACAAGGTGAAAAAGGGTGCAGGAGGCGAGGGAGGACAAACTGTAGTATGGGTGAAACCGAGAACCTGGGTGGGGAGTTCAGGGTGCAGAGAAGATGAACTGGAGCTGGAGGATGAGGGGCAGAAAGCCTGAGAAGGAAATGGGAGGTATGTTTGGACCATAATGCACCATTTCCCTCACTATGACTCGCCAGCTGACTTCTGGTGGGTCGTGAAAGAGCAATAAATAACAATGCCTTTATATTTTGTATTTATCTTGTCACAATTGCTGTGCTTCAAAGACAGAGGTTAAATGGCAGGCTGTGTCTTCTGACCAATTGCTGCTTATTCTTTTAACATAGGGACTTGTTTTTATTTTTCTTCCTCTGACTGCAAAGTGAGAGGACGTTTTAAAGTGAAACTTCGAGGCAATCTTGCTGGGGTACATGGAGCGTAAAAGGAAAGGAGGTAGGGTGTAGTTTTCTTTTTGTAACACAACAAAATGTAAATTTCTGAAAATGAACTGTACACATATTTAATATACCAGCAGTTAGAAAAAAAATGAGGCATATTTTATGTAATTCTGAAGTGTGATGGAAACAAAGACTTTAATAGGATCAAAAAAATCAAGACACTTTTACTTGGCGAAGCACAAATGATAAATATTCAATGAAGCCCAATTTCCACACATTTTTATTTTTGTGCTATATAGTTTTAGCAGTAAAACTGCATGTTTGTCCAAATTTAGTGACCATTTCATGAAAAAAAGCTGTCTGTAAATGACAGTGTGCTACCGCACGATTCTTTAGTAATATATTTGCGGCAACGTGCTCCAAAATCCACCACCAGCTACATACTACACCCTTAGTACTATCCTGCTGAGTAAATTTGCTACACTTTGTGTGAAAGTAGGATTATTCACACTCCTTACGACTTAAGTGATGTCACATTAATGTCAGCACCCCTACTCTGAAAATTGTTTCAGCATCACTGGTGAAAATGTGATAAACTATGTCCCTAAGTCCAGATCTAAAACATGCCCCTGCAAGTATTCCCAAGCAAGACTCTGGGTAAACCTACTAGTTGTTGTTTTTTTTTGGTTTTGGTTTTTACTTCACAAAGTCATTTTAACAGATAATGTATTCACTATATGTAATCATTCCTATTGTGTATGACTTTCACGCATAAATTGCGAATTATTATAGCTGTAGACTAACGTCCAGAGCTGCCCACATTGTATCTGGGGAACCAGGTTTGATTCCTGGAGCTGGTTCTTGGAAAATCACTTAGGACCTTATTTATACTTAGGCGGGCGGCCCGCTATTCCGCCATGGGGTCGGGGTAAATTACTCCATCCCCATGGTGGAGGCTGCCCAACTAAGTTATAAATGACAGCCTATGAGGCGGTCATTTATAAAGGTATTGGCAGGAATCACAGCCTCTGTGGTTCCTGTCAATGGATTTTACTGTTTGCTGCAGGCTGTGTCGGAAGGATGTAGCCATGCAGCAAACAGTATTCTTTTTTACTTTTCAAAAAGACAATGCTGACACAGGACTTTCTTTTTTAAAAGAAAAAAAAGTAACGCTCCCCTCGCCATGGGAGACTTCTCCCATGGCGAGGGAAGCATTAGAATGGTTTTACTGTTCCTTACCGCCAGGTTTTACCCGGCAGTAAGGAACAGTAAAAATCTAAATTGGGCGGGCGGACATGTAGCCATTGTAAGAAAGTGGCTCTGTATATACTGAACCAAAGTAAGGTTCAGTGTGCACAGAGTCCACAGTCCCCAGAGGTTTGGCAGGGGCTAAAGTTAGATATAACCTTACTCTCTAAAGTGGTAGCTTGGTCGAGCAGTAAGGCAGTATCAGAGGACAGTGTAAAGCATTTGTTGTACACACTCAGTCAGCAAATGGTCTCACACACTCAAGAACTGAACTCTAGGCCAATTGTTTTGTATATAAAACTATATAGTTGTTTTATTTTTAGAACCAACAATAGGTATCAAAATACTTTCTCAGAATCAAATGCTGTAGTTGTATACTTTCAATAAGCAATAGACTTTTAAATGCAATAGTTACAGTTGTTGCACTAGGCAACACAATTCCAACACAATTATAACATTGAGCTCAATGGGGAATTTTAAGTAAATGCAATATCAATTACTTTACGTATGATTTTCTCACTCAGGGCTGGATCCTGGATTCAGCCCTGGTGCATTTCCTGTAAACAGTTGGAAGAAATCGTTTTTGTTACACAGGCGATTTTTAAGGAATATTTGTTTGTTTCAAAAATCGACACTTAGAAGAATTTCTGGAGAAAACCAGGCAATGTTATCCTATGGAGGAAAATCAAGTTATCGGTAAGTACAGTTATAATTGCTTTTCAGGGTCAGTGCTGGGCACCAAGATCCAGCACTGGGATCTCTCCTGATAACAGGTGAGTAATTTCGTTTTCGTTGATCGGGCGATTTTTAGTGAATATTTTAAAGTTTCAAAACTTGACACAGAAGAAATTCTGGCAAAAACCAGGCAATGTTATCCTATGGAGGAAAATCAAGTTATCGGAAAATCACAGTTGTGGTCACTTTTTCTAATCAGTGCTGGGTACCTAGATCCAGCACTGGCATCTCTCCTGAGAACAGGTGAGTAATTTCGTTTTTGAGATTCGGACGATTTTTAGTGAATATTTCAAGATTTCAAAAGTTGACACTTAGAAACTTTTTTGAACAGTCCATTGAAATGCATTGACTTTTACTGTAATATGCAGGTAGTTAATTATCGCGTTACTTTTCTAACCTCAGGACTGGGTCCTAGATTCAGTCCTGGGACATTTCCTGCAAACAGGTGAGTAAAGTCGTTTTGGTCAAACACACAATTTTTAAGCAATATTTTTAGTTTTTGAAACTCCACACTTAGTCGTTTTTCCAGAGAAAAATACCCAATGTTATCCTATGGAGGAAAACAAGTTATCGGTTTGCAGGTAAGTTTTTGACTGTGGGAGTCCAGGTTCTGGGGTTAGACTCAGGGGTCCCCAGGGTCAGTGATGCACTCTTGTTGCACCCACACCGGCACTAGGGCGGCCGGATGCAGAGTGTTGAGGCCCCAATGTTATCCTATGGGGGACAGGGGGCCTTCGGTTGGTGGCTGCTGGCTAGCAGGCCACTGGGTTGTGGGAGCAAAGCTCCTGGCTGTAGACTTGGCACAAAGGGGGAAGCAAGTGAGCACCAAGCGCACCCACAGCGGCACTCGGGCGGCTGGGTGCAGGGGGCTATTATGGCGTCGGGTTCCCTGTTGAAGTCTATGGAGATTCTCCGGACTGGACAAACACTGCAGGCTTGGAAACGAGAGTCTCCTGGGATCTACCAACACTTTGAGGGGTAAGTTGAGATGTCTTGGCTTAGGTAGGCACCCTGGGTTTGGGCACACAAGGCCGTGGGCGTCGGATGCAGGGGTGCCTTTTAGTGTCGGATTTTTCTTACCCGCTCTGGTCGCGGTAGGGGGGGACCCTCTGGACTGAGGCTGCAGGCTTCGTCTGGAGGCTGGAGGCAGGTCAGGAGTCGCCGGATTCCAGGTCAGGATCGCCGGAGAGACCACCTCTTGGTGTTTTTTTACTCGAGCTCGGGCCGGGTTCGGCGGGTGCAGAGTGGGCTGGATTCGCAATCCAGGGCTGGTGCCAGGGGTGCTGGTTTTGAACAAATCCGGTGTTCACGGGAGAAGCAGGCGGTTCAAGTGAAGGCAGGCAGGTCCTCCGGGGTTTGTGAGGTTGCTGGCTGCAGGACACACCGGGATTTCGCAGAAAGCAGGTTCGAGGGGAGACAGGCCGGTAGGGCTGGGGCCAAGTCAGTTGTTGTCTTCCTCTTGTTAGCAGGCTGCACGGCTGTTTGGTCCTTGTTCTTCTTTTCTTGTTGTCGTTGCTGGATCTGAGGAAGGAAGGTTCAGGGTGCCCCTAAATACTAAATTTAGGGGCGTTACAGGTAGGTAAAGGGCAGGGACCAATGGGTCCCTTTCCTGGGGTGGGTACACCCCTATCCTGCCACTCTCCAGTGGGAGGGGGCAGGAGCCTAGTCCTGATTGGGCAGGGCTCCCCATCTTCAAGATGGCGAGAGCCCGGAGATGTGCTTCACCTCGCCTCCCCCACCTGAGGGGTGGGGTTGGCAGAGGCTGGCACACCCCTTTCCTCACTTGGGGTTTCCGCCAGTCTTCCCACCAGAGTGGAGGCTAGAACCGGTGGGGACCAGTTGCTGAGTACAGCAAGTGGTCTGGGGAGGCTCACAAAGGCGGCATGCCTTTGAAGCTTCCCCCTGCCCATCCTGGGGGAGGAGACCTAGCACCTCGCCCAGGACGTGCATTGTTGCAGGCCCAGGAGAGCGGATGGCTCTCTACCCAGGGGTCCAGCAACATGTCCGCTGGGTGGCAGCCTAGGCAGCCTCTCAGGCAAGACGTGGATTGTGGGTTAGGTTCAGGGGGCAACTCTAAGTTGCCCTCTGTCGTGCATCTTACATTAAATCCCACACTGGCATCAGTGTGGGTTTAATGTGCTGAGAAGTTTGATACCAAACTTCTCAGTCTTCAGTGTAGCCATCATGGTGCTGTGGAGTTCGTGATGACGACCTCCCAGCACCATATACTCTTAATGGCAGCACTGCACTTACAGTGCCCAGGAATGGACCTGGGTACTGTAGGGGTACAGGGCTCATGCACCTGTACCCTCACCACTGGCATAGTGCACCCAGCTAGAGGGGTGACTGAGGTATGCCAGGGCAGTGTGTTTGTGGGCATGGCACACAGGGATGTGTGCCATGTCGACTCTTCACTTTGTTCTGCACCAAGACACGCAGCCTGCAAAGGCAGTGTGTGTGTGTGTCAGGGTACAGGGCCTCTAAGGGTGGCACAATAAGTGCTGCAGCCCTTAGAGGTCTTCCCTGGTCACAGTGCCCTGGGTACCTGTGGTACCATTTACCAGGGGCTGACCTGTGGCCAGAGATGCCAATTGGGTACAGTTTTGGGGAAGGAACACAGGCCCTGGGAACCTGATTGGCAGGGTCCCAGGGCACATCAAGTCAATGTGCATCAGTGGTCTGGCAAAAAGTGGGGGGGTTACTGCAACAGAAACCCACTTCCTTACACACATTTCTCCAACGACCCTTTCTCCCCAGGGCCATTGGAGAAGTTTGGCCACGGCCGAGATAGAGTAGTCTCCACCGTGACCCAACTTAAAGTCCATCCTAAATTACATTTTGCGGACTACTATATTGGTGGGGTATGAACTCCATCGCCATTGCGAAGGAGTACCCTCTTCGCCAATATAGAAATCAGGCCCTTAATTTCAGTTTATGTAATGTAGTCCGGTGCTCATGTAAAGCGCTCCAATACCCTTGTGTTTGTGCTATATAAAACTGCAATAAAAGCAATATATATATATGTGTGTGTGTGTCTATATATATATATATGTATATATATTTATTTGCATATATATATATATATGTAGGTAAAATGCATCCATGCGCTTCATTTTAACACTAAAACGGAAATAATGCCTTACCCCATACTCTGCTGCAGAAGAGGGTTTTCAAATATGCAAACATTACTGGTATCAACACCAAGATTTTTCAGAAGCCTTGTGATTTAGTGAGCAGATGCCACAGGCAAGCACCCCTCTCTGAAACGTATTCTAGCTCCAGTGCAGTTCACCATCTGCCACTTTTATGGGCAGATGAATATCTTGGCCACAGTCTGATAAAAACATATTTAAAGGCATGGTCAAGGTCGTGACATTTACAAACAATTGCTGTTAGAGAGGAACACAAAAAAGTGTAAAGAGTATGCTATTTGGTAATTCATAGCATTTTGAAAGTATATCTACTATTACATTTAAAAAATCGCTCCTGCCTCATGTCCGTTAAAGGTAGGTGAGTCGCGAAAGTTTGTCATTCTCTCATAGTTTTAACATGTTTGGGAAGCACTGCATGGGTGAGAGATCTGTTGGGGAAGCAGAGTGCAGGCAGGATAAACAGTCAAGCAGGGAGGTAGCAAGAGACCCGATGGGGAGGCAGTGTGAACGGATTAGCAGTGACGAGGGAAAGGAGGTGGTGTGCCAGCTGGAGAGACCAGTGAGGCAGACATTGAAGAGACAGAGGAGAGACGCCACAGGTATAGAGGAAGAATTGGGAGGTAGCAGAAAGATGCAGACAGGGAACAGGAAAGTACAAGGGGCGGTACATTCACTCCCACTGAGCGTAAAAAGTCAAATGTCATAAAACACTGCAAAAGCAAAAATAGTTTCCTGACCTCAGCAGTGGAAGGATACAACCCATCTAATCAAAATCCAGGCGAAATCAAAATATTCCACAGGTAGTACAGAAACAATAGACAGAAAAGCCACTGAATTAGGAGCAAGGTGCGGAGATAGACAGTAAAGCCACTGACTGACTCGTCATGACTTAAGAGCAACCAAAGACCTACTCTAAGTATATGTTAATACAATGTTAGCAAAAGTCCTCTGAGACAGCTGGATCTCTCTGTAGACAGCCGTGAAGAGAATTCCTTCACCTATACAAACCAGAAGTACATAAATAATTGGATGTGTGACTAAAAGTACTTTTACTAGTCCTATTACAATGCAAGCACTAATCAAGAGGAGGAATGATACACCACATCTAACAACATGGAGAGCAATACTCATGTGAACGGGTCCAGAAACTTCCTTATGGATATGTTTAGGAATTAGTAACAAAACGTGTCAAACAGCTGAGGCTCTCGGTAACCAGATCTGGAAGGCGCCGATCGAATAAACACAGCAAACAAAGAGAGCTACTGTACCTTTGAAGAAAATAAAGGTATTTGCACCCTAAAAGAAAACGCGCCAGATTAAAGATCAACCAACAATGTGTAACAGCCTTACCTGTTCAAACCTGAGGTACCGACCCAAAATAGATGCGCTGTTTAGACTTGAATATTTCTGGAATGCAATGGATTCAGAAACGGAGGATGTAGTTCACACTCTCGCTGATGGTTAAAGACGAGTCGCCTAATTGCAGCATTACTGTGTGCCATAGATTACCTGGTCCTCTCCGACTCAGCTCAAATTCCATCAGAAAAAAACGTCTTTAATGTAAAAAAAAAAAAAACACCGCTTCGTACTGTAATGCGTCATTTGGAAATGGTTAGACAACTACATAGGCTTTTTTGTTTCTCTGCGTATCCTACATTTCCATGAATAAACTTTCTTGACGTTTCACAAACCCACAGCTACTTACTTGCAGCTGTTTTTCCTTTACAGACGGGGCACACTGAAACTGTAATAACAAGTATTTTACATTGTACCTTTCTGAAGATGGGTCCACTGCATTTTACACTAAAATCATTATGTGCTTAGTTTTCATCATAGATTTAAAAATAGATAAGAGAAGAGTTGGAAAATGGGTTGTCCAAATTCTTCTGCACCATAAGAAAGTTGTCTGCCGAAATTAACCCTCGCAATCCTGTTTTATAGTCCTGCACATCATGAACATATGGCTCATGTCAAAAAAAATGCACGGGGAAGAGCGACTACTAATCTAGGTACATTTCAAATATTAGCATTTTTTTTTTTTTTTAATGACAAAATACAATGGCCTTCATCAATGTGTGGCGCTCAAATGTTTGGTCATACCAGTAGAGTAGGGTAGCATGATTTGACTCAGAGAGTGTTGATTTCTTCTCCAGCTATGTACGCATGAACTACATTTTTGTCAACTTCATGGTAATCTTGCTGTGCGTTGCCTAGATGACCAGAGTAGTGCAAACAACAACAGCACGACAAAGCAAAAGGCAAAACATTCGCATGACACAGTGACTAATGCCATTATAATGGAGCAACTCCACAGCTTCAAAAGATTAATGAAAGGAACACCATGCAGCTGCAGCTGATGTCACACTGTCGATCGCCGATGAGCCTAAAGCAAAAATTCTGAAATACAGTTTTTCCTAGTTAGCCCAGTGCCTTTACATTCTCTTCCAGGTGTGCTTCAAAAGAGGAATTCTGCGTCCTGGCACTTCTAATAGTGTGTCCTGCCCACCCGCAAATTTGAAAGCGTCTTGCTCATGTTGGGTCCAGACACAGAAGTACTACCTTTTTCAATGTTCTTACTAAAACTATTGCTTTGAGTTGCCAAAACGTCTAAAGAAAGGCAAACAATAACATGAAAAAAGTCAAAACGCGTTTGAGCGGAGGAGCATCGTCCCACAGGCCAGAGCTGAAAAATAAAATAGTAATAAAGTTCATTTATTACCATTTTATTTTTCAGTAACCAACCCGCCCTGAATGCAGTGACAGGAAGGGGCGGGGCCAGTGCAGCTGAGTGGCAGGAAGGAGCTGTGCACTTTAACATGTGCATGTCTCTTTGGCATTTTAAAGTTCTCTAATCCAGCTGTCTCTCTAACCCAGCTGTTTTAGACAGCTGGGTTAGAGAAAGCGCAGTACTCCAGTACTCTTAGGAACACTGAGAGAGGCCGCTCTATCCAATCCTGGCGCTGCTCTCAAGCTGGTGAGAGCAGCGCCAAGGTTGGTTAGTACAGTTTCCTACTCCTGCGTTGGAGCCTGCCTGGAAGAGAGACGACCGATGGAGGAGGACGTCGCATCTCAAGGTAAGTATTTATTTATTTGTGGGTTTTGTATAGCGCCTGAATCACCCCTTGAGGGGTATCTCTGCGCTTTGGACTGTGCTGCTAAACGGGCTGACGGGCAATATTTAAATAGGGTGGTCTTAAGAAGTTTCCTGAAGCACAAATAGTCAGGGCATTGTCTCAGGTGAATGGGGAGCTGGTTCCAGTAAAGGGGAGCGAGGTAAGAAAAGGATTTCCCACCTAGCCTTGTTTCCTTGTTTATTTATTTTGTGTCCCTCCCCCCCCGCCCCCTTACCATCCTCGGTACATGGTAGTAGCCACTGATTGGCATAAGGGAGAACCGACCTCGTTAAATACAGCTTCCTGATCATTGGCTCAATGGATATGTATTCTGGGCCTGGTACTACAGTGAGAATCATTTTTTCATACCATCAAAGCAGCTGCTATTCATTTCCAGATACTTACAGTCTGAGAAGTTGCGAAGATTAGCCACCCTGGATAGTTTACTAGTTTCTTCACTGATACATGGTCAATGAGTTCCCAGATTTGAAACTTGTAACCTTCTAAAACTGAACATCACCTTAGAGCTCACATTAGATAGCAGTGCTTGTACTGACTTCTCCAGAAATTAGTCTGCATAAATGTAGCTATCGAATTCAGGCATAAGAAGTCCACTGTGTTACAACAATGTAGGCACACTAAACATTATGGGCCTGATTAACAAAGGGGATAAAGTTACGAGTCTCCGCACTAGTGGCAGAAACTCTACACCTGGGGCAAAATCTTCGCACTGCAGTGCTCAGTGTGGAGATTCCAAGGCGAGTGCGGAGATTCCGCCACAAGCGCGTAGACTCCGCACTTGTAACTTTACGAGCCCTGTGGGCCCGATTAATAAAGGTAAACTTAGACCTGAAATCTAAGGGCCCAATTCACAAAGGTGAACTTAGACCTTAAGTTTACCTTTGTGAATAGGGCCCTTAGACTTCAGGTCTAACTTTAGACTTCAGGTCTAAACTTAGATTTCAGGTCTAAGTTTACCTTTGTGAATTGGGCCCCATGTATACAGAACGTAATGGTCACTCAAAATTAATGGTCAAACCAACTGGACCACCCTAGAGATGTTATTTATAGCAACAAGTCTCTTACAAAATGGTTCTATTTAATTTTGTTTTCGATATCACCAACATACATAAGACAACAACCTCAAAATCTGCCTTACTTCTGGTGGTACATGCATGGACATTTTTAGTAAGAGCTAACACCTGTGTTCATGCAAGATAAATAAACAATAGCCAGCCAGTGATGGATGCTAGAGATGTGTATGCTAGGTACATTATCATTGTAGTCGGCAGACATTTAAGGGATTACCATAAGTAATCAGACAATATAGGAAAAAAGGTCATCTACAATCCAGTTTAATATAGATATATATAGAGATTTTACACTTTTTCAGATCTAACACAGATGGTATCTTCCTAGTACTGATAAAGAAGAGGAAGAGTGCTAGAACGTCAGACAGTATATTCTGTTCTATTGAAGAGTTATAAATATATATATAGACTGGCAAGTTTCTATATAGAAACTGACAAGTCTTACCATCTGCTCATCCGAGGCAGTAACATTTGACACAATGAATTTGGACTGTGACAACCCATTTGTTTTGTACAGAATAATGTTGGTATGAAGGAAGTAGTCAGGCATCCACTGGAACCACTGCCTGCAAAGCACACATCACAATCCATCGTTACTACGAACACAATGGTAACTCCATTGGGGTGGTATGTCAGGGAAAGGAGTATACTGTACAATGAAGGATCTCACTGGCATTCACAGCTGTGCAGAGTGAGTTGAAAAAGCACCTCCACTTTCTTTATATTTATGTTTTTTTGGCAATGCCAATAGCTGTATAGTTGGATTCTTCACTTGTCAAACAGGAAACATTTTACGTTAGTGAAAAGACATCTGTATATGTAGGACATAAGTTTGAAAGTTTGAGGATTCCTCATTTCCAATAAGCCCTTCTCTTCTTTCTCTTTTCTAGTTTCTCAGTCCAAGGGCATGGATGACCAGGTGACAGAGTCTAGGGGCGTGGCCAAGATGGTGACCAAGCAACACCGAGACCTAAGAAGTTCTGGCTAACACTGCATCTAAGAAGCAACCAGGAACTCAATGCTTCATAAGCTCAAACTAAGAGGTGAAGAGGTTGTGGTGACAATGGAGTCAAAACAGAGGCTTAAGCTGGAGAAAGGGTGGGCGATTTTGGAATGTTGCTGGAAGAGTGCACAGTGGCACTGCTCACATCATGCCTAACCCACAACAATTCCCTCATGATATCTGCAGCCAGAAGAAAGGAAGTGGCTGCCCCAGTGAACTCTCATCTAATTCATTTCTACAAGACTATTGAATCTGTATATTAGGGATGATGGAACTGTTGCAGAGGACTGATAAGAACACCTCAACAACAATGTTAAATTTGATTTGTAAGAGACTGTGACAAACCGGGAACAAAGCGTAACTCATTTGGACACATCAACAAGGATCAAGCAAGGATGTTGAACAAATCCACATTGACCTCAGCAGACTAGAACAAATATAGGACACCAGAGGTACACTGGCTGGTGGACTAAAGGTCCATAAAAATAAGAGTATTTATTGGGAGTTCCAGAAAAGGAGGGTGAAGAAGTTGTAAAACGTTTTTATAGCTCTTGGATAGAAAGGACTATAGAATTTCCCAATGGGGTGCTAATGGAGGCAACATGCCAGTGTTACCAGCTGAAGATACAAAAGCCAATATCAGCAAAGCATATTGAAGACCCCTCAACTAGTATGATCTTAGGAAAGCAGGCCTTTAGGGACAGTATCATGAAAACCATCTGAAACAATGGCGAACTGAAAAAACGTGGAAACTTGATATATCTACTCTTGGATACTCTCCGGGCCACAAAGGGAAGAAGGAAAGTACGGAACAATTAAGGAGAGATTTTGCAGCAAGTGGAGCAAGGGAAAAACTGCCCATTCCCACAAAATTGAGAATAGTGATCCAGGGCAAAAGACACTTCGTTTGAAGAGCAGAGGAGGCACAGCAGTTACCAGACTCTATGAAGGCCCATTTTTGTAGGGGAAAGGGACTCAGAGGAAAAAGCATACTTAACAGACAGTGAGCTCAGCCAAATTGGTACTATGGACTATTAATAGAAAATGGTAAGATGGATAATGACTGATGTATATAATTATTTCTGCGTTTAACACCAACTCACATTTTAGGGTATGTCGATTAGAGCGATCTCAATTCTCTTTTTTGCCATGTTATCTAAAGAAATGCCAATAAAAGGAGCACAACCTTAATACCGTGCAGAAAATATCATTGCACACAAATATCATGTACACAATAATGTGATGTCAAGAATATCATGGGACAGAATATCGTTGGTGAGAATATTGGTTTTTAAGTGATTAAATATGTTTTTACTCAAACTGAAATACACTAAGCATATACATAAGAGACAATGGCACTATCCCCAACTCAGATCAATATATCATCAGTCTCCAAGCATGCACCCATTCAGCGACTAGCAGTCTGCCGTATCATGCAGGGACTGGTCTACCAGAAGGGACGGTGCAGTAGAAGACAGGTGGAATGCATTTGCCAACAATGGTAGAGTGGAATGGGATATCTAAAGGGGGGGTGATACAATAACGAAGGGATATTAGCCTCAGGACTTCTGGTGGGGGTGAGGCAAAGTAGGGGAGCAGCGGGGACTCTGATACATAAGCGTGGAGGATATTCCTGGCCTGAACCCCATTGATCTCGTCAACAACCCTCCTGAGAGGTATCAGATAAATTCTCCTGGGTGGAATCATCACCTGCCGCTGGGAGCTCGTGATATTGTCTATACAGGGACAGTCCTGAAGAATCATGCCCCATGCCTGCACATGATCCGTGCTTTGCAACCCTTTCTGCGTCTCTGACTGCAACAAAGCCCTTTCAAAGGTACCTCATTTGGACAATTCTTCCCCCCACCACTGGAGCGTGGGCCCTCTAGGAGATGCCATGGGGCATCCCTGAAGCCTCAGCCCAGGCTCTCCAGTGTGCATGCCAGCATCCGATACACAGAGTGCCGGGAGTGGAGTCCAGTCAGCAGTCACCACTAATTCTGCCCTACCCCCAGGGGTCAGTGCTCTGCCACGTCAGTCATCCCTTGACACGGCCCCTGTATAATTAGTAGCAGGCAGGAAGCACGTTCAGACAGGGTGTATGGAGCGGGCCGTGATGATCCTCCCGCTCTGCTGCCAGTTTCCTTTGGAGCATTCCGCCACCAATGCGGAGCAGGTCACAAGACCTCCCTTGGCCTCAAGCCGTAGGCGACGGCTCCCGTCAAGCCACTCCCAGATACCGCATTCTCACCTGACACCAGCAGTAGGCTCCAGCCGCCATCGCGCATTGGTCTGTAGAGCGCAATCTGGCCGAGGATTCGCAGGGCAATCGTTTAGTCTGCCGGCTGCATAGTACTCCCCAGCTGTCCCTGGGTCATCAGGGATGCATTTTACCCCACAGGAGTTGATCCCAACAGATTTTTTTAAATATATTTCTTGTAATTTAGTATAAATAGTTTATTTATTTGATAAATTGCAATCTGATAATGTAAATAATGCTTATGTAAATTATTTTATTTACAATGTTATTTTTTGTTTGATTAATGATTATGGAAAGGAATTAATTACATTATGTTTATATTCATAAAATTTATTATGTTTGGTGTTTTTATATAACATTTTATCTTATAGTATTAAGATTTTTTTCAATTACTGTGTGCATGTTGTAGGGTGGGAAGTATTTTAAATATATACTTTTAATGTATAAAATTGATGAATTGTTTTATATAGTTTTATCTTAATACTTTTTAATTAATTGTATCAATTATATAATGTACTAATAGTACATATTTATAGTTTACTTATTGAAATATATGTTTTGTTTATTTTTTACCAGTACTTTTTTTTTTTTTTTATACGAGTGGGAATAATAAATCTGATCTTTCCAAAGTCCAACCGTACGGTTGCTTAAGTTGCACTGGGAATTGTAAATCTGACCTCTCTGAAGTCCAACATTTTCACTACTGTTGCTCAGGTTGGAGTAGAGCGAGAATAGTAAATCTGCCCTCTTCAAAGACCAGCACGACCCCTACTGTTGCTCAGGTCGGAGTGGGAATAGTATGACTGACCCTTTGAATGTTTCAATACTTTCTCCACTGTTGCTCAGGTTGAAGGGGCATAGTAAATCTGACCCCTAAAGTCCAACACTTTTACTCCAAAGTTGAAGATCTTCCCAACAGTTGCTCAGGTTGAAGTGGAATTGGAATTGATCCCTCCAAAGTCCAAGACTATCCCTACTGTTGCTCAATTAGTAGGGGGTAAGTCCAACACATTTCCTACTGTTGCTCAGGTTGGAGTGGGAATAGTAAAACTGACCCTTCCAAAGTCCAACACTTTCCCTGCTATTGCTCAGGTTACAGTGGAAATACTAGGGGCATATGTACAAGCCCCTATCGCCATCACAATGTCACTTTCAGTGACGTTGTGGTGGCGATAGGGGCCTCGCCTTATTTACAAGGCAGCGTTAAGCCACTTAACATGGCTTAACGCTGCCTTGTAAATAAGGCCCCCTTTTACGCTATGCTTAGCGTGAAAGGGGATGGGCAGTGGGTGTTGCGAGGGCTTTCCACCGCAACACCCATTGTTTTTGACGCTACCCCCTATTTACAAGGGCAGCATAAATAGGAGGCAGCGCCAAAATTAAGACCAGGGAAAACCTGGTCTCAACTTGGCGAAATGCTTTATTTCTCCTCGTTTTTGCTTTTTCCATGTGTGCTGCCTTGTGCATCACACATGGAAAAAGCAAAAAGCCTTGGATTGTTTATGTACAGGAAGGTGACCCTTCCTGCACATAAACAACCTTTAAAAAAAAATTACATTTTGCGACTTCTATGTGTACTGCATTAAGCAGCACACATAAAATGACAAAATGGCATTTCAAGATTGTTTATGTGCAGGAAGGCGTACCTTCCTGCACATAAACAATCTTCCCTTGTACGCAGACACCCTTGCACTATGGTGCAAGGGTGCCGGCGTTAGCGCTACACTGCTAAGTGTAGCACCAGCGCAGGGGGGAGCACAAGGCTGCACCATATCCTTATAAATATGGTGCAGCTTTGCTTTTCTGAAGTGGCGGAGTGAGGCGTTAAGAGCCATGACAGCTAACGCCTCACTCCGCCACTTCCTTGTACATATGCCCCTAAATCTACCCCTCCCTCCAAAGTCAAAAACATCCCCTACTGTTGCTTACGTTGGAGTAGGAATGGTAAATTTGACCCATCCAAAGTTCAATACTTTTGTTGCTGAGGTTGAAGTGGCAATTGTAAATCTGACCCTACCAAATTGGAACACTTTGTCTACTATTGCTTAGGTATGAATGGGAATAGTAGATCTGATCCCTCAAAAGTCCAACACTTTACCTACTGTAGCTTTCTTTGGAATGGAAATAGTATATCTGATCCCTCCAAAGTCTAACACTTTCCTTACTGTTCGTCTAGTTGGAGTGGTAATGGTAAATGTGACCCATTCAAAGCCCAACACTTTCCCACTGTTGCTGAGGTTGGAGAGGCAATAGTAAATCTGAACTCTCCAAATTCCAACTCTTTCCCTATTGTTGCTCAAGTTGGAGTTGTGTGACCTCTCCAGCATTCAACACTTTTCCCACACTTGCTCAGGTTTGAGTGGGAATAGTGAATGTCAGTTCTCCAAAGTTCAACATTTTGGATAATATTGCTTAGTTTAGATGTTATTTGTAGCCCTCCAAAGTCTAACTAATTTTTTATTTGATTTTTTAACATATAGTTTTTGTGATTTAGCTTTAAACGTTATTTTAGTTTGAATTTTATTTTTATTGTATATTTTAGCTTTCTTGGAGTAATACTTTTTAAAAAAAAATTTAATAGTGATACTGTATATGTTTATTTTAACTGTAATATATATATTTTTATTATTGCTAACTTTCATTAGTATTTTTATATTTTGGTTTTCATGTTATGTTAATTTTTCTACATTTATTTTGAAGTATATTTTTTATTTTTAAATGTACAAAAAATATTTTTATATTTACTACATCACATTTATATATTTCTTTAACTGAAATATTATTTTTAAGGTAATATATTTTTTAAAGTAAATATAATAGTAAATCATTAAAATTGGATATATAAAGAAAATATTTCGGTCTAGTATAATTTTTGTAGTTAATATTTTTGTACTTCACACAGAAAGTATGTAAAGTCGAGATTTTTAGCCTTGATATTTTTCCGGAGATATTTGTTATTGTAATATTTTTGTTGGTAATATTATGTCATAGAAATCCTAAAAACATCTGACGTATGATGAAAGGATTAAAAGTGTCCCTTGTTGTCCATAATATATCAAATTTACTACCTCTTCCCCTTTCTAAGTCCCCTTTCGGAGCATTATTGTTTGCACCACAGAGATGCTGATCAGGCGAATCGAATCAACCCAGTCTTCTCAACTCCCAGTAAAATATGTTGAAACCTTAGAGGACTATGTCTTATCTCTCCATCTTGGCAAGAGGAAAAAAGTTCCTACTCGTATCTCTGCAAGTAAGTTCTGAAGATTTAATGTTTCACAGGTAAGCTCTGCAGAGGCATTCAAAGTTACTGCAGCTTTTCTGAGGAACTTGAAATGCCATTTTGAAATAGTTATGATATGAGAGGCACTTGAAGGTGTATTTATACATGTTATTGTGGTTCTATACCGACCAGCTGTTACATCTGCCCCAGGAACCATGCCAATCCCGATAACTGTGCTGAGAGCATACCAGAATTTACGCAACTCCAAGAGAAAAAGGAGCACTTTTCATATTCTTAGGCAGCATGTTGCTGGACGCCCCGCTCAGCATGTGGTTAAATGTCTGTTAACTGTCATGTTGCCTAGACAGCACTGGCATCCCTGCCAAAGCGAAAATCTGGAAGGGAGTACCATGAGGTGCATAGACTGCCAGAAATTCAGTACAAGCTAAAGGATGACAAACTGGGGCTTTATCTTTGGGAGCCAAAACAATGCCACGAGTCTCAGGAAAGGGATATGGACAAGACTTTTGATCTGCTCTTTCCAAGATGGTGATTTATCCAAAGAATGCTCTCAGAGGTTCCCAATCCACAACAATGTATTTTCCTGTGATATCAGTTGCTCTCTCTGAGTCATATCTAAGGGGGCATTTCCAAGTAGTATATGCACCATAATGCATTCCTTCCCTTATTTTTGTCACATTCTTTACCCCATTGCTACTACTTTGGTCTCTGAATTTTGCTTCTAGTAGCTGGAACATCTACTGACTCTACGTCTGAATTTTCTTGCTTGGCTTTTTCCTCTTCCTGAAATCAGAAATTGGGATATAAATTTAAAAGATGACCTCTACCACCTTAATAAACACAATCTGGTTAGCCTAAAACCCAGATCTTAGAGAATCTCTGCTCGACTTCTGGTAGCTATGGCACAAGCAGCAGGCAGTTCCCAAGAGACTGTGGAAAGTCCAGCAGTGCCAACAATTTTAAAGTCAAGAAAACAATACAATACATTTCCCAAACAAGTTTAGATAACTAGAGAAATATTTAATGAGCAAAAGGTGCCAAGATCGTCAAAATTGCGTAATAGGAACTGGACATATTTTTTTAAGGCAAAAAACACCTAGAAAAAGTCAAGCAGCATTGACATTTTCAGTTGACTAGGATTTCAGACTGAGCACGATAAAGCAGTGGTTGGATACCCCAAGAGGGTTCTACCGGTCACAGCTTTTACCTTTGGACTTAGTCTCTGAAATGGAAATCAGAATCTCTCAATAGGGCAAAGTTCAAGGCTGAGGGTGGTGAGGGTGGTGAGGTTCCCACAAAGTTGGATACGCCGCTGTCAAGCTCCCACTGAAGCCACTGGTTTTGTAATCTAAAGCTCCGAGCAGGACAAACCTGGATTTCATAACTACCAAGGTCACTTGGTGAAACGGGTAGATTTGTCTCCTCACCTGGGTCCAAGGTTTTACCTTTGGACTTATTTACTTTTTTAGTTTTAAAAATTCTTCAGCGGAACAAGGCTGGAAGCTGCAGCCGGGAAGGCTCCACAAGGCCGAATATCTTTACTGTGGTGTCCAGCTGGACCTATTTTCAGTGAGACAAAGCAACCAGTGTGTGGAACCTGCCTTTATTGCCAGCCTTAGGTGTAACCTCTTTGGGCAAGTCTCAGTACTTTGTTCCAGTCCTGTGGAGGTGGAAAAAATTACTAAGTCCCAATTTTCTCCAACTGCTAGGGAAGTTCCTACTGGACTGCTCTTCAGCCCCTTGCTCATGAGGGCAGGTTTCAAGGCACCACATCTCTCTCCGGCCAGGTATCTTACAATGCCCACTCCACAGTGGTCAGCTGGGTCTCTTGGAGTCATGTGTCCTTCTGCTTTTGGTGTCCCTGAAGCAAGCAAACAAGAGGCCAACCACTTGAAGCTCAGGGAGCAGTTCCAATCCCTGGGTGGCAGCGGGAGTCCAGAGCCCTTGAGCCCTCTTCTTGTAGCTGAACCAGAAGTTTTCTTTCTTCCAACAGGACTTTTTTTCCAGGTATAGTCTTCCCAGGTCTAGGAAGGTTCTGAGGAGTTGGTGGTGAGATGTCAATCTTACCCTGTGCACAAGGGGCATGGCCAAGATGGCGGCCATAGCTGGAGAGGCTCTGCTGCCTGCCTGTTAATGATCTGTCGACTGGCCAGCCCATCCCGTTGTCTCGAGCCAGCTTTGGCTCCCCTGGTTGGTGGTGAATGCGGGGGCCGTACAGAGGTGCGGATCGGAGCTGCTGTTGCCGGGCTCCTGCCATGACGGAGATGCGGCCCGACTGGGGCCTAACGCCTGCTGAGGTGCCCGGCCTGGCCTAGTTCCGGGGCTGGATGCCGGCTCACTTCTGTTGGGGGCTGCCGCTGACGGGCACCTGCCTGCCCGCTGAAAGCTGCGGGGGAACGCCCATGTGGGGCCCCGGATGGTGACCCCTCGCATTGGGATTTCTTCATTCCCCGTACAGACGGGGACCGGGAGAGGAGGAAGCGGGGCAGTCGGCCATGCGAGCTGGGCCCCATCCCCCGAGGAAACAGATTGCCTTAATCAGACCGGGTCGCGGTGGGAAGGCGCGCCCGGCAGATCCTGGGCCCACGTGAGTCACACAGAGTCTGACTGAGGCTTGAAGGACTCCCACCCGCAGTGAGAACCTACAGAATCAGTTTGGCAGACACTCATTTGGACGCTTTGGAGGATCACGAGGTGGGAGGCTCATAAGTTGACACTGCCTGCTGCTGTACATGCCTGGAGGGGTGCCCTGGGGCAAACCGGAGTGTTATGTTGGTGCTACTGGGGCATTGATGACCTGCCTGTAGACTCGGGCAGGTGTACTGGACGTTTTTTGGGGCTGGTGCCTGGGCAGAGGCTGCATTACCGTACCACATACACTAAGAGGCTCTGGCTTACCGCCACTGGCGCGCCTGGGTGGTTCCCGGGCACCTTGTGTGAGACTTTTATTGCACTTGTGATCGAGAAGGAGACACGGCCTCGTTGGTGGGGCCCGGTGGTTCTGCACCAGGCAGCCCGTGAGGCTTCTGTAGGGGGCGCCGATGTTGGGATCCCGCCTGAGACGTCTGCACATCCACACAGGGGGCGCCTCTCCTCTCGTCGCCGGCTGGGTTGTCTCCCTGTCTGGCTCCTCCTGACTCGGACTGGCTGCCCCCTCAGCGGGGCCCCCCGGACACGGAACCTGCACCTACGTAGCCGAGAGGCGCAGAGCTTGAAGTGGCTCACACGCTGCTGGTTAATTGTATGGACAATTGCCCATAGATTGGAGTACGCCGTTATGGGTAAGGAAAGGTCACAAAGGGGGGCACAACAGACGAAGATGGACCAATACACAGCGTTGGGGGTGCACCGAGGCTGGAGCCCCCTCAGGAGACCGAGAGAGTGCCCGTGGACCACACAGGGGCTCAAATACTTGCTGCCATAGAGACCTCGAGCGCAGCCATGCAAGCCAAAATAGATGCTGTGTCTCTGGATGTTGGACTATTACGGGTTGGCCTCCGCACGGTGGCGGACAGGTCCCTGGCCACTGAGCAAACTGTGTCTGAACTTCAAGGTGAGGTCTCCACTCTGAAGGCGACCCTTACTGACTTATCTGCCACATCAGCGGCTCTGGAGCGCAGAGCGGAAGACGCGGAGGGCTGCTCCCGAAGATGCAATCTTCGACTTGTTGGGTTTCCAGAGGGGGCAGAGCGCAAGACTCCTGAACTTTTCCTTGAGAACTGGATTAAAACTGCTCTGCCTGCGGTGGAACTGTCCATCATTTTTGTGATGGCTTGTGCGCATCGTGCCCTCACTCAGATGTCTCCAGCGGGAGCCCCGCACGCTTATCGCAAAGATTCTTAATTATAGGGACCGTGACTGCATCCTCAAAGCTGCTCGTCGGGATGGTGACCCCGTTTTTGAAAATCACACCATCCGAATTTTCCCGGATTAAATGTGTATGGTGCAACAACAGAGTGTCATTCGGGGGAGTGAAACAGAAATGGAGGACGATGAATTTGCAGTATATGCTCCTTTATCCAGCCAAGTTGAAGGTCATCCATGGATCACACTCATTTCTTCACCACTCCAGAGGCTGCCTGGGATTGGCTGGAGGCGCGGGGCAAAGGGCGGTCCCTGGCCTCTCGGAGGCAGATGCGCGGCCAACGACCGCGCAAAAAGCACAGAGGGAAGGCGGACGGGGTCAGCGGGCAGATGTGCCTCCCGCTCCTCCCAACGGGTCGTGGTACTCCAGGATGTCTCTTTGGACTTGGAGCGACCGGACTCGGACAACGAGGGAAGGCTGCTGCTTCGAGTGGACCTATCGCTGCTGCGGACTGGGCGTGAGACGGCAAGAGCACTGGTGGAGGAAGTCACTGTCTCCAACTCTGACACCAGTATGGGGGATGTTGTGGAGGAAACTCCCCAAACCACGGACTCTGGAACAATTGATGCAACGGTGGGCTGTGTGTGACTGGGTATGGCTGCTGATGAGAGGGGCATTTCCTTTTGGTTCCTGTGATCGTGGTGACTGAATCATACTGACAGGCTTCTGGCTGGGGATCAGGGCCAATTGTTGTATCTCTGGGATGGGCACCAGAATGTGGCGGGCGGGTGCCTCTCTCTCTCCCTCATACTTTTTCATTCTTTATTACTCCTTTCTTCATTCCTTTCTTCGCCTCTCACTTTCCTTCACCTATCTTTCTCTCTCTGGCTGTGAATCAGTGACTTGTGAGGCAGCTGTGTGCTAGGGTATGAAAGACTGTAACGGAGTGTGAGTGTTGGAGTGTGTGGAGTGGCTAGGGGTGGGATAGTGAGTACGGGGCTCACCACAGTGTGCTGCTGCTGACGTACCTCCTCAGCCCGGCACTGTTATTGTTTATGTTTGTCTGCGCTGTGACAGGGAGTGGAGCATCTAGTGGTGAATATGCTCTGCTGGTTCACTGGGTGATATCAGGGGTCTATTGTGGGCTGTGTTGGACACTGTATATTGATCATCATTCGCCACTGCTGGGTGTAACTAGACAGTTGGGATGTATTGACTGAACGGGTGGGGGGGCTTGGGGCAGTTTCTATCATGGGAGTTAATGATGATTGGTGAGGCCCAAATTGTTCTTGATGTGCTTACCCGGGGGGTCGGGGGCTTCTTCCTTTTCTTGTTATCATGTTTATTGGCAGAAGCAAAGGCAGAAAATATAGCGGCAAGGGCGGGGTTAGCACACGGGCGGCGGGATGTGACAATTTAAATTTTTAACATGGAATGTGAAGGGGCTTAATTTTTTGTGAAGTGTTATAGAGTGCAGACTTATTTCTGCAGGCACGAGGCACATGTGGCATTGTTGCAAGAGACACACCTCTCAGACCCCGAAATTCAGAAGTTGCACAAGAAATGGAGGGGTCAGATGTTTGCGACAACATATTCCACCTATGCCCGGGAAGTGGTAGTTTGGGTGGCCCGCAGGTCCCGTTCCGGGAACACATCTATACAGCGGACATAGAGGGGAGGTCAGTGCTTAATTTGTAAAATATTAAGTGCCTGGGCTCTGACCAGAAGGTCACTGCAGCTTGCACCACCCATCGCCCTTGTCATTGCTGCCAAAACCACTACTAACCATCTCTCTCAAATGTAAATGCGACAGTTCAGATTATTCCAGGTCCCCAAAGCTAGAGGAATGGCTGGGGAGGCAGGTATTAGCAATTTATTAATGTATATTACTTTCCTAAACAACTGTTATACTGCTCATCTCTAAATTACATGAGCAGCGCCACCTTGTGGCAGACTGCCCTAAGTGTGGTGTTGACAATTAGGTGCCGAGCACCGGAAACCAATTAAGTGCCGGTGCTCAGGACCGGAAAGCACCGGCTCAAATTAAGCACTGGGGGAGGTACCTCTTAGTCCACTGCTTGCTTGATGGGACGGAGATATGAATGTTTATGCCCCGAATGTGGACGATGGTGAGTTTTATTTGCCATTGGAGGAGCTCCTGCTTCCATATGCAGGAGTGCCTATAATATGGGCCAGTGATTTTAACTGTGTGCTTGATGGGACACTAGATAGGCACCTCCCCGAAGCTCCATATCAAACCCAATATGACAGCCGAACTGTGGGAGGGGATGGAACGTTTGTGCTGTGTAGACATCTGGCGCAAGACTCACCCTGGAGGACAGGATTATACATGTTATACGTCCACGTGCGCCGTTTCCAGTAGACTTGATCGATTTCTACTCTCAAGTGAGGCCACAACAGCCACAATACAGACACGCATACTGGGCCGTTTCCTGTCCGACCACAATCCTGTGCAGATAGAGTGGTGGGTGAGGGGCGGCAGGCTGAGAGTCCCTTTGTGGCACCTGCATCCCGAGCTCCTTAAGGATACCATGTTCCGAGAGGAACTACAGTAGGTGGTTACTGGATATTTTGATACTAATTGGTCATCTGCCACTAGTATGGGATTGAAGTTTACTGTTAGCCTCCAGCCGCCACTGAGGAACAGATGGGCTGCTTGTCTGCCTCTGCAGTTTGAGTCTCTAACACTTACCACCTCACGCATGCATTACACGTCCTCCCGACCCAGGTGGGATGACACCTCGCTCAAAGGCTAGGAGGACTTCGCCCACGGGCATGGTTGATCCCTGCCTATTGCTCAAGGATCTCTTGGGGGAACACTGCCTGGCTGCCTGCTGCCGCCAAGTTTGTTGGTTTATTGTTATGTCTTTTTTTTGCGCATAACTCACTCCCACAGGAGCTGTATTGTTTGATGGCCATAGTGATGTATGCCTTGCCATGTCACCCCGGTGTTGAGCGCGAGGACAAATAATTAAGACTATTGTACTAATCGCCACCAACGACCTGTAATGCAAGGTACCATGTGATTCTAATTCCACTGCTCTGTGATTCTGTGGGCCAATCTGTACTGTGATGTTTGTGCATTCTTTGAATAAAAGACAAGTTAAAAAAAATAATCTTATCCTGTGCACCATCTAGAATTCTTTTTACCTATTTCTGGCTACTTTCTCATACTATCTTTAGCATCACTTTCTCTTCGTCTTACTGTAAAATTATCAGGGAGTTTGTGTTTTCAAATGGTAAACCCCTTCAGGCACCAGTGAGGCCTCTCTTCAGCTTCCTTGCCACTCCCTTATTTAGATGAGCTCCCATCCCAATTGACAAGCTCATAATTGGTTCTCTACCTCACTGTGTTTGGAGCCAGGCTGGCTACGAGGGTCCTTGGGATGAATAGGCAAAGACGTCTTTGGCATCTTCAACTGAAAAGAAGAAGTATTAAAGCTGGTCTTCGCTCTGCCTGCTGTCCTGCACACCTCCCAGATGGCTAATCTCTGATAAGTGGCCAATAGTTAACATTACCCTGCTCTTCCTGCTTTCAGAGACAAACCATTGTCTTCTGAACTAGGTTTGTTATCTCTCCCAGCCAAGGATGTGTATTTCAGCCCTGAAGGTGTGATGAGTGGCAGAACTGGATTTCAGCCAATGCTTTCTCAGGCAGTCTTAAGTACATTTTATAAAGTTATTTTCCCACCATCAAAAAGCTGATTTGTACATTGAAAATGAAGTGGAAATAAAGCTAAATTCCTTTTCCGACATATCCCAGGCGATGGTGAAAAAATAAGTATTTTAGTCACAACAAGGCCTGTTTTATGGGCAATGTAGCTGCACCTACATAGTGGAAATTACTTTTAGGTCTTAAGTCGCTCTGAGGGTACACTTTTCAAATACATAGTCTGCCACATTTTGATATATTCAGCACCTTGCCTGTGGGCTAACCAGGCATACTTTAAGGGTAACTTATGTTTTCCTACTTGCCATGTGTTACTGCAGTGCCTTTAAACTTCAGCCCAGCCAGAGCACAGCGGTGCTCCAGACAGACATTTTTGTCATCTATATGGGTGATGTAAATACACACTGCAACCCACATATGATATTTAGCTACCATGCTTTTGGTGCATTTTCTGTCCTAGAGGGAAGTAAAATAGACCAACTGGGTGAAACCAATTTTACCAGTAGCATTTAGGGATATAGCACTGTGGCAGCAAACAACAATCACATGGCACAACACCCTAATCCCAGCAAAAAGTACGGCCCAGAGAAAGGTACAAAATCTGGGGTGACAGTGCAGGAAAGGCAGACCTGCTACACCTGATATAAGGGAGAGTTTGGGCCTTTGCTAATAACTTCAGAATTAAACCTCTATTTAGGGTCTCAAGATTGACAAAGGTTTGTTTTCACCATTTTTCTCTCCTATCTGGGACCTTCTTTAGGAGAGACTGGGCACCTTTCACATGTACTGTTCAGTGCAGAGTAGCACTGTGGCTACTGCGAGTTCACTTTTGCTTGTGCAAGCAAGAAGGAGACTCAACAGACCTTAACATCAAGTCCATGAGAAACTGCAAAGCCACTGACTCCTAATGTTTGGTTACACTATGGATTCTTCCAAGGACCTAGCAAAAGAGTTAAAATTATGCCTTGAACATTCTGCATTACAACAGACCTTGGTGTTATGGTTTCAGATATCCCAGTGGTCCTTTCAAAATGCCCCAGATTTTCCTGGGAATCCATTGAAGTTAAAAGGATTTTGGATTTGGTGCATTTTGCCTTTCACCCTCCACAGTTTAGTGAAGATTTGGTGCATTATGCCTTTCACCCTCCACAGTCAAGATCGAGTAAAAGTAGGTTATCTGATCAGTTGCCATACTGGAACAACATTGGCCTGGGCTACACCTATAGTAATGAATTCAAATGCTAGTTTGGTGACATATGATACGTTCTTAAAGCATTTTTAAAAAAATGTGAACATCCTGATTTGGAGCATTCTGCTGAGGAAGCATTGTGCGTTAGCCAGCAAGATAGAATGCTTTTGTCAATTGGAAGCCGAAACTACCTGGGCTTTGAGAACTTAACTCTTACGAATTGGTCTGCAAGAAGGCCAAGTTGAGTTGTTTGCAGCATCTTAACTTATTTATTTGGTACTGTATGTATGTTAAAAAGGCGGTGTAATCAAATTAGTCCTGTGGGAAGTGAGTAGTTAGCATTACATCTCGGAAAAATATTCAAAATGCAAAAGGAAAAAAAGATGAATAATGAAAAAAGGGTAAAGCACACCTGCGGAAAATCCACTTGTTCAGATGTAGATTTAGAAAATCTTAGATTTTCATAGATTGAGGTGTTTACACATTGGGTTTTTAGTGAATAAATATTTCCAAACAGGTCAGTCTAGCAATCTCCCCAGACATCCCGCAGCCTGCACCCACATACAGATCCAGTACGTAATCCCTGTTGTTTACTTCAAAGTAGGGATGCCACCTTGTGGCTTCAGTCTGGTATTCTGCCACTCCTGAATTCTAATCTTCTAGGTAGTAGTTCTTCAAATCATTCACCAGCTTTGCTAGTAGCTTGGACCTGGTTTCCCCAAAGTGGCTCAAATATCTCACTGCTGAAACACTGTCCATTTCGAGAAGAATGCAGCATTGCACCTTGTCCTGTACTATGTACTTCACTTCAGAGGAACTGTATAGCCGTTTCAGATAGCTGACGTGCATTGTCATCTCTTCCATATGCTCCATCCTGCAGAGAATACTGTCGGGACATCTTGCAGAATCTCCCCTCCTTCCCAATATGCACCCTCTCTCCTGAGGTGCTGAATCTTCAACCTCTGGAAAACCCTATGATGGAGTGGTCTCCGAAAGATGGGCAGGAAGAAGGATAGCAAACCCAATACTTTTGCCAATCACTTCAGGGAAATCCTGTCCTTTGCTAGTACCACACGACATTCATTCTTAATGGTGTGCACTTTCTTGCTCAGAATCTGAAACACTTATAGCATGTATAGTGTCCAATGTGAACCCTAAGACCTCCATTCTCTGAGTGTGGGTCTCTACAGTCTTTTCCCAATTTATGACAAATCCTAACCCATGGATAATATTCATCACCGCTGCCAACAGACTGTCACTTGTGAGCCATAAAAATAATATTGTCTACATAAAAATTAATCACACAGACACTGATCCCTCTCAAACCCATCGCCATTGGCTTAAGCAGGTAAGTAAAACACCATGGGACTAATGAGAGCTGGAACAGCACACTGGCAACTTCAAACCTTGCCATAGCTATGTGAACTCCTGAAACAATCAGTATGGCTCCTAAATTGGAACTGACAGAGAGCTGTCCCTGAGTTCCAGATTCTCAATCAAATCTTCTTTCAAAAGCGGGGCCATCACTCTCTACCTTCAAGTGGCTGTACAAAATTCAGTCATTGACTCTCTACAACTTTATCACCAGCTTCATCTCTTTTAAACCCTTCTTTTTTATTAGGAAAATTATGCTCCTGGGCATTCTGTATAACTGCAACCTGAATCCCTGAACAGCCTGCAACACACAAGTATCTTGAAAGATCTTTTCCCACATGTCCAGAACCAATGCAATCCTCTCGCCTATGTGCCCATTTGCCTGTGCGGTTTCACTCACCTGCAAGGGTTCCCCTTCCACCAGTGCCTCTTGATGTTCCTCTTCAGCTTCTTCTGTAACCTCTTCATGCTCATATTGGGGAAAACAGGCTCAAGTTTCTGAGATGCTGCCACTGAACATTGGAGCCTCTGCATGGTGCTACATAAGAAAAATGGAACTCCCTGCTGGACAAGCATCCCCCCGACTCACCCAGTCTACAAAAAAACTCTCTTGAAAGAAACAGTCAACAAAGATGATAGAGCTTTATTTTTGGGTATGTAAGTCCTCAGCAACTTTGACATTTTTATGATAAATCGGCCCCCTAAAAAAGAAGACCCTAAGCCACTGCTTTATCTCTTTTGATTGAGCAAGTCCCGGGTAAATTTTAGGCAGCAATCCTTTATTTCTTTCAGCAGTTGGTGCTGCATAAAAAGCAAATTGCCTTCTGCACCATCCCTGCTAGGATCCCTGGGTATATCGGTTCATCACACTCCTTCACCTCCTCTGCCATTTGAGAAGTAATGTGAATGGTCCTGGTAAGTCCAGCACTTTATCCTGACAGGCGTTCGGCCGTGGCTATGGCTCTCTTAGGGATTTTGGTGTATATTTAAATGAATGTAAACACTACAGGGTCCACTTTAGTGCTATAGCTACTCTGTCTTCATTGTCTGGGCTTGGGCACTCTGCTTGTAACCTATGTGGATCAGCTTATCAGGAGGCTCAGGCAGTCGGTTCTTGACATACCTAGTCACTCATGCTTAAGGGGTACATTCCGAATAACGGGGATGGAGGTTCACCTCCAGATCAAATATAGTATCATCCAATTCACTGTCACCCAGCTGCTTGAGGGGACTGGTCTTGAGGCCTAATGCTGTCTCCTGTTTGTGAGATCTGTTCATTTTAAACAACTGACTCCATTGTGTCTTAGAGTCCGTATCCACAGAGGTAGAGCCAGTGTCCTTTATGTCACCCTTGATGCTTCAATGGCCTGATCATGTTCACTCTGTGTATACTCATTCCTGGCTAGACGATCCTAAAAACAAAAAAAATGTGCTTCTCTAAAAAGCATCTATTAGTTACTCAAATGGATCTTGTGGAAGCTTCTCCGTGCGCGTACTTCATGATCACTCTAATGCTCCAAAGTGTAGATCCTCTTTCAACTCCCTTATTACCTGATGCCTTGACATCCACACTGTATCACTATTGCTCCTCACCCTCTTAGGAGATTCATCAAGTGTCCGTATGTGGTCAGCCTCAGAGACTTCTAAGTACAATCTGTCATTTACCAATACACCCAATACCTTTTTGAGACTGGGGAAGGTGTGCATACAAATGTTGGGTGCTTTGTCCACCACATGAAGGTGGAAAATAGAAAGTCCTTTGACTGACATGAAAGGAGATTTCAATGGGTAAAATTGACAGCGCAAAAACAAAATTAATAGCAGACAACAATAGTTTCCTTCCAGAGCAGCAATTCAATTTTACTAGAAAACATGAACAATAACAAGACATGACTGATAGCATAATAATAGTTGGTCGATTTGACTGATATAACACAACAATGATAGAATCATAAAGACATTTGTATCCCGAGTTCACATGTCAAACATACTGTGAACCAGAGATACAAATTGCTATGTTAGACCCACTTTTTGAGCACTATGACTTGGGGATGACTGCAGTGACATACAAATCAAGCACTGTTCGGTGGAGGAAGACAGAGAGGGTCCAAGATCCCCAAATCCAAGACAAATCAGATAGAAGGGGGACCTGGGTTGATACTACAGGCAAGGTCCAGGTGCTTCTTGTTGGTCACCAAGTAATTGACTCCTACTAGGAATGGCAAAGAGAGAGGCCATAATAATGGATATCACGTGAGCATTTACTCCTTTAGGAGTGGTATAACAATATAACATTCATTTTTTTAGAATTGAAGCAACTTCAGAGACAGCTCAAGTCTGAAATGGCACAAGAGGTTCTAATGAAAATGGGTCATTAGCTGTCCAGTTATTACAAGTGATATAACAGGACACTGAAAGGTGCATCTACAAACTACTGGTGTGAATCCAAGCAGAGAAGATAGGTGCCTAAAGGGGACTCAAGCTCTTTCTACCTGGGAATACACAGATTCTGAGTACTGCTGGTCATTATTGCCGGTAATGGCTGCCAGAGTAAAGAATTGACTACTGGGTACGATTTCCAGTTGCAATTGGACATGGGCAGTTTTCATCTAGGCTTAAAAAAGTTGACTTCAGGTACCATTTTCATAAGTAAGTGCACAATGGCAGTCCCCTGGAGCTCTGAAGGCGGACACCTATGAAGGGCTACGGTTGGGCATTGACCATGCATTTTAAACAAAGGCAGTTGTACTTCATGTGGAAGCCAGGAAAGCTCAAAATTGGGCACACCACAATAGAGACATTGTGTACAGGGTTGAGATTTGTTGCTAATCAGGGTTCCTAGGCAAAGTCCTTGTTTAAACAAGTAAAATCAAATTATTGATGGCCACTAAGTGGTTTCCAGGGTATATTCTGGCTCACACTTCCCCTATGAGTTTTAGAGGACGGACATTTTCAACCCCTAACCATTTGTTAAGACCAGTGTTAGTATTTTAGCATTGTTTAATAGGAATCAGAGGAGGAGCCACAATTTTTGCATACATCATTTTTGGGGAAGCAGCTGACGTGGATATACATTTTTCTGTAGTGACAGTTCTATTTTATGAACAAAAAGTTTTTAACTCTTTAATCAGAATGCACATTAATGATCTTCATTACCTTACAGACCTAGGCAACAAGTCAAATGACGTATCGACTAATTATTATATTATAGTCATTTTGGTTATCGATATAAGGATGGACCAGGGGTTTTGTTTTAGTAGCCGAGTTGCTAACCTTGGAATCAAGGGCCCTTGATGCTATTTATTTCTTTTTTCCTCAGTGGAGTATGGCCCCTAGGAGTATGCCCAAAGTATGTATAAGAAGTATGATCAGTCATGAGTCCCGTTCTCATTGTGCTACAGGAATCAAGCTATACCTTACTGACGAGACCTTACTAGGTAGAAACCAGTCTGGGGTTACTTGTGTTCCAGCTCAGAGGAGACCTGGCCTGGAAGTTTGGACTGGTCTGTTCCTATTGCATCAGGACCAAGGCTGATTTGCATAGGGCTGGGCCTATTCTGGGATGGTACGGTGGGCCTAAAAATATTAACTTGAATGCATCCTGAGTCATTACCACTGGCTGAGATCTCAGAGTTTATCTCTGAATACCACCCTCATCCCCCAACTTTCTCCTATTTTTGTGGGCCCCCCTCCCTTCATAAACATATTTTTTTTAGCCAGCATATTCCAGCCCATATCCTTTTTCAACATTTCTATCTCAGTGGGGGCACACTCCCCTCGAAGCCTGGCCCCGTTCCTCCAAGCTACAATCAGGCCAAGGATGCATAATGTTTTCAGGTATTTCGCTGGGATCTCTTCGCTCAAATTCCCACTACACATAATTTCATGTTTTTCTCAATGGGGACCCCTGTGATCTGTGTCATGAACACCACCTTTCCCTCACAGAACAAGCGATGACCGTAATGTGTGAATGAAGGTGTAGACTAATCAAAGCCTTGAGACACATGGTGTTCCTGTTTCTATCGACCCTGTTTAGTTGTTCACTGGCATGGCACCATTTTTTATTTTCCCTAGTCTGGGCTTCAGCAGCTGAACACAAACACAAAGTTGTTTTATTTTGGACAAATCGCGTAATACCCGTATGACTCAGAATGTAAGTAGGTGAAATGTAAAAACTGCAGCACTGTTCCAATTACATGTTGCTAACCCCTCCCCATTATATTCTGCTTTCTGTAATCCAGTCCCAACCAGGCCTCACAACTGCACGGTAAATCACGTAACATAACATAAAAGGCATATATACAGAGTGCTCGTCAGATAACGATTGCTAATTACTGCTCTAAATTCAATGGCGTTATGTTAAATCTGTCTCAGAAGCATGGAAACATAAGTGGATGCTATGGGATTTTGTTCACCTCTCACCTTCGTGTCAACAACCGCACTGAAGTGAATGCACCAGTCGGACGATTTACAAGAGTTATCTAAAATAAGCCTGGTGCTATAAAATGTGTGTACTGCCTCCTGGAAGAGACTGTGCCTAAAAACTTAACGTGTGGAGTTTCTCACGGGATCAAAATGGCGTCACCGTGGGTATATCTTGTTCAGGACACTTTGGATTACTTTTTTATGTGTTAAATATTCTGCAATACTCTTGTAAAACCGTTAGAAGGAATTTCCGAATAATTAATTTTGTGACCCAGAAAGCTAGAATTCAAGGTGTCTTTGGTCATGCAAGCAATGGTTTCAAGGAGGGTTCGGCCTGTGACGTGGCAGAAGGTGGCAAGGCATTATATGATCATTATTTGCTAGAAAAAAAACTAGGGGGAGATTATTCCTAAAACTGGGTTTTACACAGGACAGCGCTTGCCCACACACTGTACCACCAAGCCTTTTCACCTTAAGTTTTTTTTGTTATTGCACAGTAAAGTAGGCAGTGTTTGTACTAAAACAAAGATGTTACTGTACCTCAGTATTTAGGAGAAAACGGGATGCTCACGACATGCAGATAAAATAATTAGTTTTAGTACCCATATGACACAGACCACGCGTCAGAAATGCATCCACCTAGTGTTCCTTCATTCCATAGTGTATATTTTTAATCTCTATTACGTATATACCTTAAAAATACTACAGACGCGTGCTTTAAATATCACAAATATAAGCAAAGCTAAACACTTTAACTCGGTCTCCGCCAACAAAGTGATGTAGAAAAGTTTTCCACAGCAACAGTGCATAAAATGGAATAAAAACTCTGCAGAACCAAAATATCATTCTTTCGGTGCATATCCAGTTTAGATACACCGTTTGCACGTATATGGTCTCAGGACCTGCTTTTTGTGATTAAGGAGGGTCAGTGTCAAAACATCGGTAAGGTGCTAAAGGTGAGTCTCTGTGTAAACAAAGGGAGAGAAAGTAGAAATATAAAGCAGAGTGGTGGAAAACGTGTCAGATGCCCAGTGAACGAGGACCCCAGAGTGGGGATAACGCGTGTACACATGCCCACAATAAAGATGTCTAGAGACAAGCTAACTTCACTGTATCACTGAAAAATATTTCACAACGTCTTCAACAAATGAAATGGAGACTTTATTGAGCCTGTTCATTTATGTTTTAATCTGTAAAGTTTACTGTTAGCCAACACTTACTCACGTTCTAAAAATAACATTTTATTTTTCGAAGAGGCAGGACAGTTAAACGCATTGGGTTTCTGAAGTACAGATGCAAATCTTTGATAGAAAACGTGCACTGCTCCGACATGCTGCATATATATATATATATATATATATATATATATATATATATACATACACACAAACATATATATATATACACACACACATTTATATATATCTATATATAAATACATACATACACACACACACACATATGAACGAACATTCGGTTAAACAAGTTGCATGACATTTTTTGTCTCCTTCTCACAAGAGTATGTCATAATATTTAAAGCAATTTTTCTAGATAGATAGACCTACCGAATTCTAGTTAACAAGCCACCCAACAGCAAGTTCGGTCGCACTTCACAAGATTTTTACCATGAAAGATTTAAACCCCTCTTCATACAGAATTTATTTACGCATCGCTTATCCTTTCAACAGGAGCTCCAAACACAATGCACGACTATTTTAAATTTTCTATTTTACTGTACGATAATCGCCGCGCTACAATTAATGGACTGCTGTTCACGTTTTTGTTTTCAAGGACGTCTGAATATTTGATCCCGTCGAAAGCGTAACATCTCCAAAAAACAACTTTTCACAGTCCCTGCACACATCATACTTGTTTTGGAATAAAAACGAAAATAAATTATGAAAGAAGTTTGCTCACGCGCAGCGGTTTGGAAATCAGCAGCCTGACAGGCGGTTATGTTTTGAACGTGCCTTTGAACGTCGAAGGGGTTAAACGGGAAGGTGCTGTCGGGAGTAAGAAGAGGTATAAAATCCGTCTTACCGGTGCGAAGGACGTACAATTGCATTCTCTTGAAGAGGGGCCGCATTGCTAGGTGGCCGCCCGCCTCGACTTCAGAGGAGTCCCCATGAAGCAGTATCTGACAGAGCTGAAGCGGCAGCCCGTGCAGCGGCGGCGGCGGCAGCAGCGGCGGCGGCCCCAGACACTGTCCTCACATAACCCTTCGCAGCTGCCGCCTGGAGTGCAGTAACGGCGAGGAAAGAGCTCACGCTCTCGCAGCTCCGAGAGCAGACCCTTGGAGCCAGACTCCCACCGCGGGCCGTCGGGAGAAGTGCAGCCGTACCCCCTTCCCGCTGCCCCTCCCTACCCGACCCCACCGACACGCTTCTCGGCCTAGGATTTTGGAGCGCCGCTGACCAAACCCTGCGAATTTAATTCAGGAAGTCTTTCACACAAGGGGTGTGGATTCACTGTGCATCACTTCTTGCTTTTGTTTTGGCTTGCATTTTTTTCTTTTTCAATTTAAAGAGGCAATGCCACAAATTCAACAAAACATAACATTTATTATTTAAACATGTTCATTTCAAAAGCACCTCTAATCTTATCTGTTGTAATTTTCATACTGTCAATTTGTCATATCCATATGCCCGTAGTGGTTTCAAAGCACGCTACCGGAACTGTGGCTTTCTAGATGTGAGTCAAAGGCGAAAACAAAAAAAATAAACTTTGTCAGAACTAAAAAGAATATACATGTTTCTAATGGTCGATTAGTGCAGTGAAGGTTTGTAGTTACGGAGATTAATGCACCTCTTCAGAACAAGCAAAATAGCTGTGATATATATGTATGCGCCAAGTTTCATTCTGAGGGCGACCAACTTGACTGAGGTTTATAAGAAGACTAGTGTTGGCTGCACCTTATCCCTTCAGAGAGCGGTATGTGTAAGATCTATTACTTTTATTATTATCAACGTCTGAAACAGTTGCCAGCTCAATTTGTGTGCAGAGTAATTATCCATTCATATACTATCCTAAAAATTGCTTGTAAAATCCCTAGATACGGTAATGGATAGTGTCCTTGGGCATGGTCCGGTTCCATGGTATCCATCACTGGATATGGAGAAAGCATTCAATACCATGAGCTTGCCTTCTCTCTGGGAGGTACTTCGTAAGCTGGGTATAAGTAGTTCCTATTTGGGATAGGTGAAGTTGTTGCACTCAACACTGATGGCTAGAGTTAAAACAGGTTGAGTCATCTCGGAGCCGTGAGAGGTTGAGAGGGGCACAAGGCAGGGTGGTTCCTTATCAACATTTTTACTTGCGTTGGCTATGCAACCTCTGGCTCGTCTGCTACGTGGGAAAGGGCTGGAATGGGCATACATGTGTGCGATAGGTGTCATGTAAATGTATTATATGCATGTGTTGGTGTATTTGCAGAGATGAGACACCAGGCTAGTGGAATTGATGTCGATATTAGAAAAGTTTGGTGGTTACTTAGGGTTGAAGGTAAGTTGTATATAATCATGTCTTTTCCCACTCCGAGTGATAACTGTTCGAGAGCGGACCAATTTATCCCTGACACCGATACAGTGGAACTTTGCTAACTTTAAATACCTGGAAGTGTACATATAATCACACAGATCCCTGGTTCATTGCCAGTAATCTTGATAAAGCAATGACCTCTATATGTCAATCCCTACTGTTTTGGACCAGACTACCACTGTCGCCAATGGGGAGGGTAGCATTTGCCAAAATGCTTGTACTCCCTAGACTTCTGTATTTATTTTGGCGCTGCCAGTGGTTCTATGTGGAGCATTATTTTTTGTGAATTATGTGGGTTACTGGCGAGCTTGATTTAGGGTGCCGGGAGATGTGCTTCTTACACCTCTGGCAAAAGACACACAATTGATGGACGGAATGCAGAACAAATCAAAACATTCACCCCCAGTCAAGGGATCTGGGTTAAATCCATCATTCTTTTGCTCACCATGCCACCCCAGTTTAGACCTGGCCATATGCAAATCAGTCTTGACCCTGTGCCTCATGGGAACAGTCCAGCCCAAACTGCTAAGCCAGGTCCTCCCTGGACCGGAAACCAGCATCCTAGGACCGGTTTCGGGGTTTCACCCCTCATCAGCCAGGATAGCTTGATTCCAGTGGCACAGTGAGCCCGGGACCCACGTCTGGGCATACCCGGCGCACCTAGGGCGAGAAAGCAAAAGACACACAATTGATGGACGGAATGCAGAACAAATCAAAACATTCACCCCCAGTCAAGAGATCTGGGTTAAATCCATCATTCTTTTGCTCACCATGCCACCCCAGTTTAGACCTGGCCATATGCAAATCAGTCTTGACCCTGTGCCTCATGGGAACAGTCCAGCCCGAACTGCTAAGCCAGGTCCTCCCTGGACCGGAAACAAGCATCCTAGGACCGGTTTCGGGGTTTCACCCCTCATCAGCCAGGATAGCTTGATTCCAGTGGCACAGTGAGCCCGGGACATTCTGTCCATCAATTGTTGTTTTTGCATCTTACACCTCTGGGTCAGGTGATTAACATGTCCCTGTCTATGGCTACTGTCCCTAGGACTTGGAAGCAAGCAAGGGTTGTTCCCTTGCTAAAAAAAACCCACCCTCGATACAGCTAAACCTGAGAACTTTCGTCCTATTTCTCTCCTGCCGTGGGCATCCAAGATCTCTGAGGCCTACATAAATTCCATCTTGACAGGATTCTTGGAAGAGAATAACATACTAGTTCCCTCTCAGAATGGCTTTCGCCCGGGCCACAGCACCGAGTCTGCTCTCCTAGCTGTGACTGAACATCTGAAGGTAGCACTAGATGCGGGACGTACTTCGGCACTGATCTTATTAGATCTCAGTGCCGCGTTTGACACGGTTTCTCACCAGATCTTGCTGCAGAGGATGGAGGAGGCAGGCATTGTGGGCTCTGCCCTGGACTGGTTCGTCTCTTTTCTTTCTGAGAGGACCTTCCAGGTAACAGCCCCCCCCTTTCGCCTCCATGGTCCATACTATTAAGCAAGGTGGGCCACAGGGCTCAGCTTTGAGCCCAACTCTTTTCAACTTGTACGTCCAACCACTAGCAGCTGTGGCCAGGAGTAGAGGGCTTACAGTAGTTTCATATGCAGACGAGACACAGTTGGTAGTTGCACTCTCTGACGATTCCGCGCGGGACGCTCTTAAGTTTCGGAGCGATCTCGCTGCTATCGCTGAGTGGATGACTGCCAACTGTCTCCAGCTCAATGCCAGCAAGTCTGAGGTTCTGCTGGTAGGGAAATATTCTGAGCTGTGGAGTGAACGCTGGTGGCCTGCTACCCTGGGCTGTGCACCCACCCCCAAACAGGTGGTGAAAAATCTAGGTGTTTGGGTGGACTCGGCCCTCAGCTTCCAGGTCCAAACCAAGAAAGTGGCAGGGACCTGTTTTGGTATATTGCGGGGGCTCAAACCGCTGTTGGGCTTTTTGATCCGTCCATCAGGCAGGTTATTGTTCAGGCCTCCGTTTTGTCGAGCCTGGATTATGCTGGCTCGCTCTACCTGGGGACGAACAAGACTGAGATTCTGAGATTGCAGAGGGTCCAAAACGTAGCTGCTAGAACTCTCCTTGGCCTCCCTAGAACCTGCTCCACTACTAGTGCTATTCGTCGGCTACATTGGCTGCCGGTGGCCAGACGCGTGGAGTTTAAGTCCCTCTGCATTGCTTTTAAAATTCTGAAATTTTCTTCTCCTGGCATCTTGGCCAACCTGCTTTCATCATATACACCCACCCGCCAACTCCGCTCGATGGGTCAACATCTGGCGGTTGTTCCCCGGGAAAGGAGGGTGCATGCTGGTGGGCACTCTTTCCGCACACTGGCAGCCAAACTCTGGAATTCTCTTCCTATACAGATCCGCAGCATTGATAACTACCTGGCATTCCGTAAGGCTATTAAAACCCACCTCTTCTCTCCACTATAGGCCGTGCTTGTGTCAGTGGCCTCCGTATTTTTGCTATTAGCGCTGGGACGCCCCCTTTGCCGGTGCAGCTGCGCGCTTTGTAAAACAGTATAACATAACATGTAGGGTTGCATCATTAAATGCATTTTGCTTGTAAATGAAGGAACACTTAGTGTCGTGTGGTTTGTGGCCTCCTGCTCTGCCTTGCTACGTTGACTTAGGCCTGGCTGCAATGAGGCCTTTTTGCGCACGTTACTTTGTGCCGTTGTTTTTCCAGCCTCTGCTTCTGCCTGGCTCTTTTAGCACTGTCTGCATTTCTGTCATTCACCTTTTCTCCTGTTCCCTTTTGGGCTACGTCTGCACACCATGTACAAGGTCGAAAAACAACGTCCCTTGTTCCTGCTGATTTGGCCAGTCCTCGCACTTAGACATAACACTATGTACAGCTGCCCTGGAGAAATTCGTGTGCTTTTAATATTGTGATTTTCACGCTTAGACACACTTGGAGAAAAACCTTTCCAGAGAGAAGAGCTGTGCTTGTCTGATGATGTAAACCTTGCATCTAGATATTGAGGTATGGGGGTTCGCTCGACAAAGCCCAGAGGTCTTCTGTTTTTATAATAAACTAGCAACTAGCACGGGGAGGGTGGTATTGTCATTTAGCCATATATCCACTGCTTTATGAAATGCTTTCCCCGTTTGTATTCTATGGAGTCGTAACTATGCTGATTATATTATCCTTATGCATTATGCTGATAGTACTGGCACGTGTACTGTATCTTAGAGCACGGTAGTTGAAATAAACATTTTAAACTATACAGTGTCTCTTCTTACGCACGTTGTGGACAGGTATGAGTGAGTTATGAAAGGGTGTTCTTGCTCCTGCGAGTCCTGAGAGAGAGATACCGTGTTCTGGGTTGTCTAATCATTGGTAGCATTGTTGCTAATGAGACGCTAAAGCTAGTCTGATTGGGGTGTTAGGTGCTAAGGTGTATGTTTGGCTCACCACTATATTCCGAGGTCCTATTATCCTGTGCATAGCTCTGTGTATGTGCAGAATCCCTACAACATGGCGCAACCAACGAGTGGGCTGCTTATCTGCGAGACGCTTGAGTAGTTCTTGTACTTGTCCACAACCCCCTTCACAGACGCTTCCGGAAGCGTGTGTGACGGTGATACCTCCTATATTGACGTTTTTATAGGTTCTTTCAAGCTTGAAGTTGTTGAAAGGTTTTTTAAAATATTACCCTCTATTGTGCTGCAACATATTAGGTTGTCAAAAACTTCTAGCCTAAAATGGCTACACAAATTGCCGCACATAGCCGCGCAGCGCTCCGAGCTCACTTGACCGTGTATGGAGTGCCTGACGCGGGTGTCGATTTGATCTTTGTGGTACAAGCAGATCCAGCTTACCACTTTGAGGTGTTTTACTCATGGATCACCTTTCCGGCGGTGGATGGAGCTGATAATTTGTTCCATGAATATACGGCCACCGCTGTTCCTAATCACTATAGACCGTATAGGAATCTTGAACTACCGCTCACGGCTTGGCAACACCGTGTTTGGTTTGATGGCGCCCTCCCCCAACTGGTCACCGCGGTTCGTTTAGGCCCCTTATCAATTGAAGGGGCCACTTGGCCTGTCTTGGCCGGGTATACCCCACATCCGCGTTATATGACGGTGGCAGTCGGTGATCTGCGTAATTTGCATTCGTCTTTAATACGAGTGCATAGAGCTTTAGTACAGTATGTTACAGGCAACATCCAGGAAGTCCCGCCTGGAGTTGCAGCCCATCCAGCTGGAGCAGGTGGTATAACCATAAGTCCTGTCATGGTTAATTCGGTGATGGGCAAGCGCCCACAAAATAAAGATGATTTTCCTTATTGGCTTGCAGAAAAATTTGACCAGTTGCAGCAAGCAGTTTTTCCAAATACATCTCCCGTGGAAAAACACAGGATTATGACGATTAGTTTGCCAAAAGACTTAGTCCCCGAGTTGGCAGAATGCAACAACTGGGGTAGGGTATTCGCCGCAGTATATGCGAAGTGTGTCGGCACTCCTTCCATGACGGTTCTCCCCTCTGTGATTAAACGAGTGCAGGATGAACATGGCCCTGAAGCGGCTGTGGAATTAGGGATGAGACTGGTGGGAGTGTTCGACGTAGTAGCTGATTTGATCCTTGCGAATGTCAAGGGCGATGCAGTTAACTTTCAAGTAGCTAATGCTTTGGTCCCAGATCTGGACAAGCCGCGCGAATTACCGAAAATTATTGCACAGGCTTACAAAACAATTGGCCGCAATAGCCTGGGAGTTAAGCCTTTTGCTAAATCGCAAACACAATCGCAACAACAACCAAAAACTCAGTTTGAGAAAGATGAGAAACCAGTTTTTACTAAAAAGAGCTGGAGGTTGAAAAAACAGGGTAAGCAACAGAAGAAGCCGGGGTCACGAGGCCAATCCCCGGTTGTCGTCTCTTCTGAACGCACATATGATTTACGTGATAGGGCGAGAATTAAATCTCCAGAGAGATTTCAAGTCCCTGATTCGCGTTCTCCTCGTTCTTCACAGGCACCAACAACTTCGCAGGCTGGTGGAGGAGATCGCCAGGATAGAGGAAGGGGTCGAACTCTCCTTGGCCTCCCTAGAACCTGCTCCACTACTAGTGCTAATCGTCGGCTACATTGGCTGCCGGTGGCCAGACGCGTGGAGTTTAAGTCCCTCTGCATTGCTTTTAAAATTCTGAAATTTTCTTCTCCTGGCATCTTGGCCAACCTGCTTTCATCATATACACCCACCCGCCAACTCCGCTCGATGGGTCAACATCTGGCGGTTGTTCCCCGGGAAAGGAGGGTGCATGCTGGTGGGCACTCTTTCCGCACACTGGCAGCCAAACTCTGGAATTCTCTTCCTATACAGATCCGCAGCATTGATAACTACCTGGCATTCCGTAAGGCTATTAAAACCCACCTCTTCTCTCCACTATAGGCCGTGCTTGTGTCAGTGGCCTCCGTATTTTTGCTATTAGCGCTGGGACGCCCCCTTTGCCGGTGCAGCTGCGCGCTTTGTAAAACAGTATAACATAACATGTAGGGTTGCATCATTAAATGCATTTTGCTTGTAAATGAAGGAACACTTAGTGTCGTGTGGTTTGTGGCCTCCTGGAAGGGGTCGAGAGGCTCCACAGGGACGAGACCAACCTCGACAACAAGTCAGAGGGAAAACAGAAGAATTTCAACGTTCTCGCCCACAGTTTCAGAAGAAGAAAGTTGCCGCTGTAACAGCGAGATATGCCACAGACGGTGAGAACGAGACTCCTGAATTGGACGTGGGCAGTGACACTCCTAGACAGCGCCGCGGAAGTTACCATAGTGCGGGAGGCGCTACGTCCTCATGTGGAGGCGACAGCAACTGAAACATTCATTACTGTCGAGACAGCAGATACCAGAGTGGCACCCCCAGACAGACTATATAATATTATCATCCAAATTGAGGGTGACATACAGCGTGTTATTAAAGGGATTTTTGGGGAAAATCTGACCTCTTCGTACGACATTTTGTTAGCGGAGGCGGATTGGCCGCCCCCATTCGTACTTGCTGCGCGTAAAGGGGAGGAGGTAATCCTACCAAGCTTTTCTCGCCATGTCCCCAAGGACAAAGCGGAGGCTCTCGCAGCTGAATGGGCTGTGTCCCTGGCGCCAGCGTTATACCGCAACCATGTGGGCTGGGATTAAGATTCACCACCCCATGAAATTCCTTTACGGTCGCTGCCACAGCCACAACCCCAATATCCCATCAAACGGGAAGCAAAAGGCCCCGTTTCCGAAATTCTGACAGTTGGAATATCAAGGAGTAATTGAAACATGTGTTTCACCCATGAATAATCCCCTTTTCGCGGTTTCTAAACCCGATGGATCGTACCGCCTAGTTTTGGATTACCGACATTTGAACTCACATTGTCGGACCTTTGCGGTGCAAAACACACATAGTTCTGCGCTAGTAGACAGTCTTGTTCGTAAAAAATATAAAACTACACTTGACCTATCCAATGGATTCTACACGCACAACTTGGCCCCGGAGAGTAGCCAATGGAGCGCTTTTACCTCCGGTGGTAAATTATTCAAATTTTGGCATTTACCTATGGGCTACAAAAACAGTCCAGGCATATTCGCTGCCCGTGTTGTCTCTTTGTTAGACGGCATAGACCCAGATGCATGTTCGTACGTCGATGATATCTATCTAACTGACGACGAGTTATACCCGCATCTTTCCCGAGTGGACCGCATCATTCTCGAATTTGCGGTTTTAGGTTATAAGTTTAACTTTGCCAAATCACACATTGCTGAATTTAGTGTGTTGTTTCTGGGCTATGAGCTCAACAATGAAGGTAAGGGCTTAGCCCCCCATTTCCTGGAGAAATGTGCACTTTTGTGCCCTCCGACCACTCTGAAGAAACTTCAGTCTTTACTGGGTTTTCTAAACTTCGGGCGTACTTACATTCCCGAATATGCCCAGCGTATCAAGCCACTGTATGCATTAATACAACCTAACTTTTCGAAGTCATGCTGGCTTCCTGAGCATTCCTCTATACTGCAGTCTTTGCAGACAGACCTACTTGAATCTAAATTCTTGTTGACTCGTGACAACCACACAAACCTGGTGATTAGAATCATTCCAGGGGCAGTGGGTTTCACATACTTGATGTTTAACGAAGGTGACACAGTACCGATTGCATATAAGTCACATCTATACACCTCTGCAGAAATGCGCTTTTCCTCTGTGGAAAAAGTTTTGACTGCAGTGCAAATGGCGATTCTAAAGGAACGCGCACTGGCCCAGGGAAAGCGCATTTTGGTGGTAACACCCTATCCTGCCCTTGAGGCAGTGATGAAAGCAAGTGTTCCGAACTCTAAAGCTTTGCACCCCCGTTGGATACAATGGGCAACATCTTTGACGTCTCCGGATGTCACTTTTATCTTTGATTCTTCTCTTCAGACTCAGGAGTTTTTGCAGTATGAATTCGTTCATCCTCCTCCTGTGTCTTTGCTACCGCTTGAGGAATACGAATGTATTATCTATACCGATGGTTCGGCACAGCCGGCCACGGGTTCCAAGCATGCTTATTCAGCAGCATGTGCTATTGTTGCAGGTTCCTTTGTGAACGGAAAGTTCAAATCAACTGTAGTGCATACTCGGGCACTAGGAGACAGTACTGCACAATTGGCCGAGCTGCGTGCTTTGGTGCTCGCACTTGAGTTCGCTAATCCTGATGTGACAACTCTTATTGTATGTGATTCATACTACTGTGTTCAGTCTTACAATGACAATCTATTCTTTTGGTCACAAAATGACTATAGAGATGCAAAAGGCAGCACGATCAAGCATAAAATGCTTTGGGTTCGAGTGGCAGATCTACAACAACGTCTGCCTCTCACACAGGTGGTACACACTCTTGGCCACCAGCGTGTGGGCGCACACGCTGTCGGTAACGGTTTGGCAGACGAAGCTGCCAAATCAGCAGTAGCCACGTGCTCAGTCGCAGCAGTTACCAGATCCATGTCTAAAATAGATACTGATATTCTAGCAGCTATTGCTGCGACAAAGGAAGGTGCTAATTACCCTAGGGGTTTCCCTTCAAAATACTCTTATCAATTAGGTCCCGAACAGGCTCCTTATGTAAGAATTCCAAACGTTGGTGATCGGCTGATTCCCAACGCAGACCGCAGACTTTCCTTGATAACGGCGGCACACGAAGGCATGGCTTCGGCTCATGCTGGAGTGTCTGCGACGGTTTCCATCTTGCAACAGCGTTACTGGTGGCGTGGTTTATATAAACAAACCCGTACTTATGTGTTTTCTTGTGACGTTTGTCAGCAGATTAAGCCTTCCACGGTTACACGGCCACCACAGATCCCGCTCTGCATTTCTAACAGACCTTTTGGGTGTGTTTACCTGGATCACTGCGGTCCATTCTCTTCAGACACTGCATATAAATATATCTTAGTTGCAGTGGATTCGTGCACACGTTTCATCTGGGTTTGGCCACAACGAAGTGCTGACGCTCGAAATGTCATAAGGGATTTGCGTGTCTTTGTGGGAATTTTCGCCTGTGGCACCTTCCATTTTGACCAAGGTCAAGCGTTCGCCTCTAAGGCTTACAAGGACGCAATGGGTTCACTGGGGGTGCGGGTGAAATTTTCGTCTCCGTATCGACCTGAGGGCAATTCGATTGTTGAACGAATGAACCGTGACTTAAAGCAATCCTTGACAGCTAGAGTCTTAGGTACTGGCAGGAACTGGCTGGCCCACTTGTATACGGTACAACGTGCACTTAATAATCTCCCTAGAAGACCTCTGGGTGGGCGGACCCCTTACGAAATGCTCTTTGGCATAAGAATGTTTGTGCCTGACCTTGATGGTCTAGACATGGCGGCGCAATCCGCAACCTTTGACGTAGATAACCATTCTACTATGTTACAGGACTTACAAGAAGCCCGAGACAAACTAGCAATTGAACATTTACCTTCAGCCACAGACGCTGCTCTGCAGATTCCGGTTGCCGGCTGGCTTCCGAAAGTTGGAGACCTGGTCCGAGAGAAGGTGGAGAACAAAAAGGAATTTGGCCCCTCTTATCGTGCACCTGTTCCATTCCTTGGCTTGAAGGGAACTCGTACAGTCATCTTACCACCGCTTCCTGGTCGCAAAGAGAACAGATACATCTCAGTGGAAAATGTCAAGCTACAACATCTGGCCGATCCTGAATAGTGTTACACCGGCGGTCTCTTGTCCTGTCATTTACCGGACAAATGTTCGTGGCCCTCCTGCCCGAACGGTCACAGATGTTGCTCTCGAGATGGTAGATTTGCCTGATAACCTGCTCGACTACCCGGATTCCCCCTGCAATGAGGAGACCGAGTATACCTATCCCGCCACCGAGTCCGTGGCTCATTTACCAACAACGCCACTGAGCCCAACACGTTATTCCTTTGACTCGGATTCCACTTCATCACTTGTCCCATCCAAATTCAGTATTTTTGTATCCTGGTTCAGAGACAATTTTTGATCCCCCATGGACATACATCTGGTTGGTACTTTTCCTGATTTTTTTGTTCATGTCCATTGGCTTTGTCACCGTGTTTTTCTGCTCATCAATGGACACTATTTGCCAGAACGCTCTGCAGTGAACTCTGTCGCTGGAACTTTGGCTCCACATTCTTCATCTCACATCATGAAGCGAGACCACACATTTGTGAACATTTCAGCTGTTCCAGTAGCTGATGGCATCGTATGGGATGCGGTAAACTTCCAAATTCATGGACCGACCGAAATTATTAATGTACCAAATGTCCTTCGTGTTTCAATGGGTGATGTCGTAAAAAGTAATATTCATTCTGACGATTGGGATGTGCATGCAGTTGAAGCATTGTTTACTGATTTGAAATATTATGCTGCTTTTAATGCTGAGGATTTGTACCTGAATTCTGCAAGTTATGCTGATTTGTATTGTTACCAGCATTGGGGCAACCACTTTGTACATAAACCGAGTGCACTGCGTGTTCCTTTAAACTATACCCAATGGGAGCATTGTCCAACGCCTATACCAGGTAGCTCCCAAACTCTTAGAAATAAATTTACTTACTTTACAGACTTTGATAGATCAAACCCTGGGTCCTATTATTTTAAATTAAACACTTCATCCACTCAGAAAATCATGTTAACCCATACCAAATTGCTGTATTCAGGTTCCTTTTTAAGCGCCTTAGCTGTGGGTGGGTATGAACATTGGCGTGACACCATTGATTTGAAATCTATTTGGGGCTCCAAATCATGGCAGGGCACAGAAGCCTTGCACCGTGCTTGCCTCATCCCGGCCCAAATTCTATTTTTTAGATCAGACCATCTATCAAACAACATGTTGGGGTTTGGCTACGTCCAAACAATTGAATGCACCATCCTTTCCTGTCTTATCTTCCACTCCCACCGAAAGCTTGTACTTTAATATGTCCCTTACCGAATTGCAGGTATTGTTTCAGAACAATTCGTTTAATGTCTCTACGTTTGTTCAGTCACCCTGGTTGGTTTGGCCCATTGCCTCTAATGCCTGCCAACTGCGTTTTCATGACACGGATCCTGGCTACAAACAGGATAGGCCAGATCCAAGGTTTTCTGACTCTCGTACTGTTACAACGTATTCTGTTGGTAAATTGTGTAAACAGTGGTTGCAGCACTCTTCCTAAGATTCTGTTAAACAACATTTATCTCTCCTATCAGGCAACATTGATCTGTCCGACTTTGTTCTAGGGCCTCGTGGTCCTCGACCGAAGAGATTCATATATGAGACTTACAATGAACTCTGGAAGCTTTCGCAAATTGAAGCTGCTTCACGTCTTCGGGACATCGATCAAGCAAATTTAGAAAAAGTGCTTGCTGTTGTGGACAATATTATTAATACCCTGTCTTCCCGCATTTACACATTAGAGAATATTATTTCCTCTGTTGTTGATATTGTACAAGATGATGTTTCTGTGTTATATCATGGTCAAAATCAATTGCGTTCAGTAATGCAGTTTGCATGGACTTTGCAAACACTTAAAATGGGGAAAGTTCCTTGGCAATTTTTGAACATCTGACTTATTCTTACCTTTTAATTTAACTGAGAAACAGCGGTTCATGTCCATGAAAGATGCAGCATACACTCTGTTACATATTGAAAAAATAGAGCCCTTACCATTCTCTGTGGCAGAATTGGATTCTGCTGTGTGGCTAGTACACAGGGTTATCGCTTTGCCTTTTTCATTGTTTGAATTTAGTTCGTGCATGAAGCATTATCCTGTGGGACGTTTCCAGCCTTTGGGCAGTGCCTTCCTGCATGAACTTTGGTCCCTGCCTTTCATGTTTAAATGCCTTAGAGACGGAAGGGAGGTTTTTCTCACGGGGGAGTCATGCAATTCAACTGTGGGTCATTCCCTTGTTTGCAAACACATTCAATTACACGGGGCTTGTAACGTTTCGGCTCCGAATCTTGCTTGTGTGTTGAAGGGTATTCCTGCTCCTGCTATTTCTCCTACTTTCACTGTGCTTGCAAATGGTAGCTATCTACTTTTGAATAACCAAGATTGCTGTGGCATGCTGGCCGGCATACCCTATATTGTTACAGTTTCACACAGGGTTGTCTGCTGCAAAAATGTGCTTTTTCCTCCCCCGCACGACATCATAGATAGTTCTGTTTGGCCTTCCATTCCTACTCTGAGGGCGGATTTCAATAAATTGAGCAGAATAAAGGCACTATTATTGAACCAGGAGGTTATGCTCGCGTCCGCCCGGGAGACATTCATTCTCCAGGTGGTGAGTACCCACAGTGAAATACAGGCCCTTTTGAACACTAACCTCCCACAACATTTCGGTGAACTGATTCACCGTGTTTTTAATGCATCACGCACTGAAGGTCTGGTGCACTTTTTTAAAGTTGTGGGCTCTGGCCTTGTGACCTCTTTTCAGACTATTTTTGGTGTAATCCCAGCTTTTATTCATTCCATTTTTTCCAGCGTCTTTGGTGGCTTTCCATTGATCCTCGCCTTAGCGGCTGGTATACTGCTTTTGGTCTGTTTGCTACGCAATGGCTGCACCTCCTTGGGCCCTTCTCGGCCCAGGTCGTCTCCAGATGCTCCGTGAGCGCATTCTCGCTGGTTTCGGCATCCAGCCGTTGGCGACGCTCAGTGTGTCCTATAGACTTTGTTTTCGCTTTGCGTATTTCACTTGCGTGCAACCTGTGATGTCTTGCATCAGATGTCCTTTCTCGTGGTCCTTGGATTATTGCCTCTCCAATACGTCTCTGTCTCGACCGGATTTTGTCCTGCTGGTGGGTCCCTTAGAGGCCCATGAACGGGACTGTTCCGGTGCAGGCTACATGGCGCGTGCGGCTGCACTGGGGATTTTGGCACAATGGGATATCTGGGCGGCTGCTCAGAATCTCCTACAACACAGTTATATTGAGTACCACGCAAGTTGTCCCGCAATGCTGTTCGCTGCTCCCTCTTGTGAGGAACATGACTGCAGCTTTGATTTACTGGACTGGATGGCGTCGTTTTTTTTCGACGATTCGAATGATGTCCTCTTGGAAGGTGTGGCATATTTCTCCACTTACACTCTGTTGGATTGACAAGGCCTTCGCGTTCTTCGACCTGCCTCGCTGGATTATTATTTTTTTTTTACCTCTGCAATTATTTTTGAACTCTGTCCTCATCCTATGACTTGGCCGATGGACTGCCCAGGGGAGGGTGTCGTGTGGTTTGTGGCCTCCTGCTCTGCCTTGCTATGTTGACTTAGGCCTGGCTGCAATGAGGCCTTTTTGCGCACGTTACTTTGTGCCGTTGTTTTTCCAGCCTCTGCTTCTGCCTGGCTCTTTTAGCACTGTCTGCATTTCTGTCATTCACCTTTTCTCCTGTTCCCTTTTGGGCTACGTCTGCACACCATGTACAAGGTCGAAAAACAACGTCCCTTGTTCCTGCTGATTTGGCCAGTCCCTCGCACTTAGACTTAACACTATGTACAGCTGCCCTGGAGAAATTCGTGTGCTTTTAATATTGTGATTTTCACGCTTAGACACACTTGGAGAAAAACCTTTCCAGAGAGAAGAGCTGTGCTTGTCTGATGATGTAAACCTTGCATCTAGATATTGAGGTATGGGGGTTCGCTCGACAAAGCCCAGAGGTCTTCTGTTTTTATAATAAACTAGCAACTAGCACGGGAGGGTGGTATTGTCATTTAGCCATATATCCACTGCTTTATGAAATGCTTTCCCCGTTTGTATGCTATGGAGTCGTAACTATGCTGATTATATTATCCTTATGCATTATGCTGATAGTACTGGCACGTGTACTGTATCTTAGAGCACGGTAGTTGAAATAAACATTTTAAACTATACAGTGTCTCTTCTTACGCACGTTGTGGACAGGTATGAGTGAGTTATGAAAGGGTGTTCTTGCGAGTCCTGAGAGAGAGATACCGTGTTCTGGGTTGTCTAATCATTGTTGCTAATGAGACGCTAAAGCTAGTCGGATTGGGGTGTTAGGTGCTAAGGTGTATGTTTGGCTCACCACTATATTCTGAGGTCCCATTATCCTGTGCATAGCTCTCTGTATGTGCAGAATCCCTACAACATTAGGACGCCACAATATGAAGCATATTACATAACGGAACAGCAACAATGGCTGGCAAGGTGGTTGGACACCAGTGACATCCGGAAAGGAATGATATACAAAGTGCACTAAAAAGTTAAAAGATACTAGATTTGGTGTTGGCTCAGACAAGCCTGGTTTCAGGGTACCAAAACTCCTCTAAGTGGTAAAATATTGCTGTGTACAATGTGTTAAGAAGGGCCCAAGCAATATCCAGTATTATACAAATCTGCCACTGTGGTCTCTCCCCAGATTCAGAGAGATAGCTCATGATAAACTCTCTTGGATGGAGGCTGGGTAATGTATGACTGGAGATTTGTATGAACGAATCATGTTACTTAATTTCGGTAACACCTTCTCTGGTAGAGACACTATTTAGTTGCAGATTCCTTACCTTAGAATATTCCCCAGGCTTCAGACTGGATCCAGAAACTTTTCAAGCAGTACCGCTGTGTGCCGGTAGGTGGTGTCATTTGGCTCTGCCTCGTCCGCGCCCAAAGTGATGGGCGCAGTGCCTATATAGGCACCACTCCATGCACTGACATCAGTTATTTTTCACAACATTTCCACACCAGAAGCGCAGAGCCACGAAGGTTGCTGATGTACCAGTGTGCAGACAATAAGGACAAGGATTACCCTAAATGGAGAAATTCATTTGCAGAGTGGGGAGGATGGAGGGTTGGCAAGGAATCTGCGACTAGACAGAGTCTCTACCAGATAAAGTGTTACAGAACGTAATTAACATTTTCATCTGATAAAGTCTTCTACCAGCAGATTCCTTACCTTAGAATAGATACCCAACCAATACCTCTCCGGAGGTGGTGTGCAAACAAATTTAGACCATAAAATCCTGGAAGACCAAACGGGCAAAGTGCCCATCACACCGGACCTGACTGTCCAGGCAGTAGGGATTGGTGAATGTGTGCAGAATGCCCACGTCGCAGCCTGACAGATGTCCAGGAAAGGAACTCGCAACCTAACGCAGTGGTCGCAGCTTTGACTCTGGTAGAATTAGCACGGAAGCCCTCAGGGGGTTGCTTATTGGCCAGTGAGTAGCATATTTTAATGCAGAGTGCAATCCATCATGAGATAGTCTTTTCTGCATGACCCTTCTTTTCAGTGCTCCGGTGAACCCAATGAGGAGATGATTGTTCACCCCGTGTTATTTAGTACGATCGATGTAGAACGATAACGCTCTTTTTGCAAGGGTGAGGAAGTACAAAGAAGATTGGCACTGTGGTGTTCTGCCCGACGGTGAAGGGTGTCGCCACTTTTGGCAGAAAAGAGGCACATGAAGGAGCCTGCGCAGGTTCGGGTGTTGGACCTCGCCCTGTCGCTGTGACAGATCTCCCCAAAAGGACAGCCTGATCAGAGGACCGATGCTCATGCTGAAGTGTTCAGGATAGCATACACTCTGTGGCCAATGAGCGTTCAGGATAGCATACACTCTGCGGCCAGTCAGGCCACAAGAATGACTTGGCCCAGTCATTCCTGATCTTCTTGAGAACTCTGGGCAGGAGTGGCATAGGTGGAAAGGCGTACACAAGGCCTGATCTCTACTAGAGACCAAAAGCGCCTCTGAGTGAGAGTCGCCTTAGAAGTGCTGACATTGCGCATTCTTGCCAGTGGCATATCGATCTAACCAAGGTTCTCCCCAATCTCTGAAGAGACCTTGCACCATCTCAGGATGGAGCCATCATTCATGATCTGCTAGACATCGACAGCTGAGTTTGTCTGCTCTGGTGTTCAGAGAGCTCATCAGATGTTGTACCACCAGGGAAATGTACTGACTTTCCAGCCAAGTCCAGAGACGCAGAGCCTCTTGACACAAGGTTCATAACCCCACCCGCCCTGCTTGTTGCAATACCACATGGCGATGGTGTTGTCCGTAAACACCTGAACTAGCCTTCCCTTGATGGAAGGAAGCCGGATCGCTGTCAGTTCCAGCAGATTTATGTGAAGCAGAGACTCCGCCGGAGACTAGAGTCCTCTGATCACCACCTCTCTCAGATGGCCGCCCCATCCCAAGCGTGACACATCATTCACTACAGTCAGCTCTATGTGGAGAAGGGAGAGCAGTCTGCTGCTGACCCAATCGTAGTTCATCAGCTGGCACTGCAGGCCTTTTGCAGTTCCCCCTGATAACTGGACCAGGTTGGAGAGATTCCCCTGACTTCATGTCCCACTGCAGAGCCCGTATATGCCAGCGGGCATGTGTTACCAGCAGGAAACCATGAGGCCCAGCAGCCTCACAGTCAGTCTCACTGAAATCCAGGATAGAGGCTGAAACATCGGCATCGTAGCCTGAATATCCTGGACTCGCGCCTCCGGAGAAAAGACCCAAAACTGCACTGTATCCAGAATAGCTCTGGTAAAAAGGAAGAGTCTGAGAGGGAGTCCGATGTGACTTCAGCATGTTTATAGTGATCCCCAGTGTATGCAGAAGGTTCGCTGTATTCTGGAGGTGGGAGACAACTGCCTGGGATGTGCCTGCCTTCAAGAGCCAATCATCATGGTAGGGGAAAACTGGAACCCCCAACCTCCACAGGTGTGCTGCAACCACCGCCATCACCTTGGTGAACCTCCAAGGGGTGCTTGTGAGGCAAAAAAGGAGCACAGCAAACTGATAATGCTCGTGGCCCACTGTGAAGTGGTGACCTGCAGGTAGTGTCTGTGGGCATGCAAGATGGGAATGTTGGAGTAGGCGTCCTACAAGTCGAACGCTACCAATCAATTTCTGGGATCTAGGGCAGACAGATCCTGAGCTAACATGAGCATCTTGAATTGTTCCTTCTTCAGGAACAAATTGAGAGGAAGCAGGTCTAAAATAGGACAGATGCCTCTGTCCTTCTTGGGCACCAGAAAGTAGCACGGACAGCAACCATAACCTACTTCTCACCCTCTCGATGGCTCCTTTGGCCAAACGAGCCTGAACTTCCTGGTGGAGCACGGAGAGGTGGTCCTCCATTAGCCGGTCTGGAGATGGTGGCGGGGTTTCTAGCACAGGGATGGAGTAACGCCACTGAACAATTTGTATTCCCCACTTATCCGATGTTATGGACTGCCAGTGGGGCAGGTGATGACGAATCTTGTCGCCAAGTGGGTGCCTGTGATGGTACGAGGGCAAACTACAGTGGTTTTGAGGCTGGAGCTGCCGGGAGGATGGCAGACTCGGCAGTATTTAATATGTAAAAAAATAAGTGCCAGGGCCCTTATCAGAGGGCCACTGCAGTTTGCACCACACTTTGCCCCCACTAGCGCTGCCAATGACAGTACCATTCCAACTAATCATCACAATCATACATGTGACAATTCAGACTTTAAATATACATTAAAATGACTAATACATGTCGCCCAAGCTATTCTTTTAGCTTAGGGTGGCAGGTATTAGTGATTTTAATATAAATTTAATTATTAAGCAACTGTTGTTGTGCTCCTCACAAAATTGCACAAACAGTGCAACCAAGTGACAGGCTGTTATAAGAACCAGTGTTGACAATAAGGTGCCAGTGCAGAGCACCGGAAACCACAGGCTCAAATTAAGCACTGGGACTCAGTGAACCTGTGGCTGTGTATCCCACGAGGCTTGTGGGAACCGCGTCCACAGCCACAAAAGGACTGTGGAGTCTGTTGGCCTTGATGGCTGGGTGGGAATGGACGTGGTTGTTAGCCCCTACCATAGCCACGGAAGGGGTGAAAGGCAGAACAGGGTTGGCATAGGCCATGGAGAGCCCCGAGGATCTAATAGTGGCTCTGTTGTCCTGAAAGCGCTCCAGTGCTAAATCTGCCTTGTCTCCAACGAGGCAGGTGCCATCGAAGGTCATGTAGATAAGGGATGCCTGGACATCCCCCGAAAAGCCAGTAGAACCAGCTCGCCCTGACGCCTTCAGGTATTTCCCGAGCTCCTGGCAGCATTGCTGTCCACCTTAGTCTTAGGTACCCATTCTGCTCCCTGCTTCCCACTCTCTCCCAGTTTAGCAGGTGCTCTACACGCCCACTTGTCACCTCTATAAACGTGTGCTCTGCCCATTCTGTGTGGTCTCTTGCCATTGTTTGCTGCTGTTTAATTTCTTTTGCTACTGTCAACTGCTGGTTATTTCCTTCATTGTGCCATTATCTATTACTTTTTTCTTGGGCTAGTCAGCGTCTGTGTTGTATTAGCCAGCCCACTTGTGCCGCTCCTTTCTCGCCCTTTTTTTTTTGCGCCAGCCTGCCCCCGCCACCTAATGCCCCTCTCTCCTCCAGGACCTACTTAATGGAGGCCGCAGCACAAACCCATTGAGCAGGTCCTGCATCAGTTCCCCTAGATGCCATCAGGTCTTCCTAAGCTCCTGGCAGCGTCACTGTCCACCTTGGTCTTAGGTACTCATTTTGCTCCCTGCTTCCCGCTCTCTCCCAGTTTAGAGGGTGCTCTGCCCATTCTGTGCACCTACTTGTCATCTTTGTAAACGGGTGCCTCTGACCATTCTGTGTGGCTCTTGTCAATGTTTATTGCTGTTTAATTTCTTTTGCTACTGTCAACTGCTGGTTATTTCCTTCACTGTACCATTCTCTATTACTTTTTCCTAGGGCTATTCAGCGTCTGTGTTGTATTAGACAGCCCCCTCACACTGCTCCTTTCATGCCTGTTTTTTGTCGCTAGCCCCCCCCCCCACCACCTAGCACCCCTCCCTCCCCCAGGACCTACTTAATGGATTATCTATTACTTTTTCCTTGGGCTAGTCAGCGTCTGTGTTGTATTAGCCAGCCCCATTGGGCCGCTCCCTTCCTGCTATTTTTTGCCGCCAGCCTGCCCCCGCCGCCTAGCGCCCCTCTCTCCTACAGGACCTACTTAATGGAGGCTGCAGCATGACCCCATTGAGCAGGTCCTGTACCAGCTCCTCCTGACACCTTTCGGTCTTTCTGAGCTCCTGGCAGTGTTGCTGTACACCTTGGCTTAGGTACCTGTTCTGCTTCCCTCTTTCTCCAGGTTTAGTGGGTGCTTCGCCCGCTCTGCGGGCCCACTTGTCACCTCTGTAAACGGGTGCTCTGCCCATTCTGTGTGGTCTCTTGCCATTGTTTACTTCTGTTTAATTTCTTTTGCTACTGTCAACTGCTGGTTATTTTCTTCACTGTGGCATTATCTATTACTTTTTCCTTGGGCTAGTCAGCGTCTGTATTGTATTAGCCAGCACCCTCGTGCCTCTCCCTTCCCGACCCATTATTTTTGCCGCGAGCCGGCCCCCAGCCGCCTAGCCCTCCCTCCCTCCCCCAGGACCTACTTAATAGAGGCAGCAGCGCGGCCGTGCCAAAGGCAAGCCCGTCTGCGCCTGGACTGCGCCTAGGACCCCTGGCTCTCCTGACACCCGCCACCACATCACTAAGGAGCTTCTAGCCATGGACTCCGGACACTGAAACAACAGCTGCTGCACTTCCTCTCCGCAATTGACAAAAGGACCCTTCACCTGCCACCATTGCAGCTTATCCTGCAACACGGGACCACCAGCCCACCCTGGAGCCCATGCCGCTCCCGCCCAGAAGACCACCTACAACCCGGAATCGCTCCAATGCATTCTGCTCAATGCCCGATCCCTGTTATGTTATGTTAAAGGAGCTTGTAGAGCGCACGTACACCAAACGGTTTCATGGCGCTGGAGTCCAGGGGGTGCTGCCGCTTGGGAGGTTTAGTCATATGCCTGGCGGAACAGCCAGGTCTTTAACTGTTTCCTAAACTGAGCGTAGGAGGTCAGTGATCTAATCTCCAGAGGGAGAGAATTCCAGAATTGAGGGTCCAGGACCGCAAATCTTAGTCCCCCGTGTTTGTTACGTTTGAAAGACGGGATGGCCAGAAAATTCAGATGGGAGGACCTAAGGTCTCGAAGAGGGACATAGCGCTGAATCCGAGAGGATAAAAATGCCGGGCTGTTGCCATAAAGAGCCTTGAAAGTAATACACCCCATCTTAAATGCGCAACGTTTGGCTACTGGAAGCCAATGTAATCTTTCCATTAATGGCGTAACATGGTGCCATTTGGGCTGATGGTAAATTAATCTGGCCGCCTGGTTTTGCACCAGCTGCAGACGTTTTAGTTGACATGCCGGGATACCCACATAGAGTGAATTGGCATAATCGATGCAGGAGATGACTAAGGCCAGGACAACTTGGGTCAGGGCTTCTATAGTAAGAAATCTACTGATCTTTCTGATCCTTCGCAGCTGGAAGAAACAGGAGGAGACCACTGACCCAATCTGGGCCTTCACCGACAGATCACTGCTGATTTATTTATTTATATAGTTTTATATAGTGCGAACAAGATCCTGAAGGATAGCAGAGCGCTTTACATAGGATGGGAGGAAGGACATAAATGCAATATTGACATAGCATGAGAATAAAATAAATAAAAAAACAGGGATAATCACATACTTACAAGACAAATGAGTCAAGGAGAGTAATACAATAAACAGGTATATAGCGGGATACTAAGGGGGGCACACTATGCGGTACAAAGAACAGCATCAAATGATGGTACAATGATTGTAGGATCAATGACTTCGAGTAGGTGAACCTAGCCCAATTAAGGTAAGAATTTATTCTTTAGGAATCTTTTGGCTTCCAGTTTGAAAGCCGTCGTTGAGGAGATTCTGCGTACTTCAGGTGGAAGAGAGTTCCATATCTTTGCGGCAGCGCCGGAGAAGGCTCGGTGACAAGTTCTCTTTTTGCTAAGGATGAGTGGTTTCAAGAGGAAAGTGTTAGCGCTTCTTGAGGCTCTACCACCACAGGATAATTCAAGCTTTTGCGCTAGGTACCTGGGAGTTTTGAAATGCAGGGCTTTGTGCGTCAGAACGGCAATCTTTAACTGAATTCGAGCTTCGTAGGGCAACCATTTAAGAGATTTTTGGACTGGGGATATGTGCTCATTTCGTTTGGTACCTGTAACCAGTCTAGCCGCAGCGTTCAGTGATGCCCTTAGTGGAGCCAGGGTGTATTTGGGAAGACCACAGAGCGTAGCGCTGCCGTAGTCTAGTCTTGGCCAGACAAGCGCTTGGACCACCTGTTTGAAATCAGATTGTGGAAGGAATGGTTTGATATTTCTAAGTGTCCTCATCAAGTGATTAGCTCCCTTACACACATTGCTGATATGATTTTTCATATTCAAGTGCTTGTCCAGGGTGATTCCGAGAGATTTGGCTGAGTCTATGATGAGAGGGGTGCAGTTGAAAGCGGTGAGGTGATTCAGCCAAAGGTCTAGCTTGGGGATGTGGTTCGTAGGAGAGATGAGAAGGAATTCAGTTTTGGAGGTGTTGAGCAGGAGATGGTTCTAAGTTAACCAAGTTTGGGTAGACGTTAGGGTATTGTTGAGTGAGATGATGTTATCCGGGGATGAGATTTTCAAATAAAGTTGCGTATCGTCCGCATACATATGGAAGAGAATGTTCGTGGAATTTAGTGAATTCGCTAATGGTTCCAGAAAAAGGTTGAAGAGGATAGGTGATAGGGCTGACCCTTGGGGGACACCCATGAGTACTGGAGAGGGCTGGGAGAGGGAGTGGTTAGCCTTTACTCTTTGTGATCTGTGGTGGAGGAAGGACGAGAACCATTGTAGCACCCGACCCGAGAAACCCATCCTGTTCTTCAGAATGGATAGGAGCTTGTCGTGATTAACCATGTCGAAAGCGGAGGAAAAGTCAAGGAGGATTAGGAGGCAGGAGTCATTTTGGTCAAGCATTTTTAAAATGTCATCCATAACGTGAGTGAGAGCCGATTCAGTACTGTGCCCCTTCCGAAAGCCGGATTGATGCTGGTCAAGGAGTTGGAAGTTCTCTATGTGAGCACAGAGTTGGGATTGTACGCATTTTCCTAGGAGTTTGGCTAGGGTGGGGATGTTGGAGATAGGGCGGAAGTTATTGAGGTCAGCTTTATCTGCGTTAGGTTTTTTTAGTATAGGTGACACCTGAGCTGCTTTTAGGCAGTCTGGGATCGTGCCTTGTGAAAGAGAAGCATTTACAATCCTTGTCCAGGTGGGGATGAGTACATTCTTGATTTCTTTGAAGATGGCCGGGGGCAACGGGTCACTGAAATGGTTAGATGGGTTGATATTCTGAAGAATCTTGTAGATGTCATTTTCACTGAATGGGGTAAAGGTGCCCCATGACGCATTGTTCTTAGTGTTCAGGCTGATAGGTTTGCACTTTTCTAAGAGGTCAAGGGGTGGTGCTGACCCGGGGGATGGCAGGAGAGCCTTCTTGGAGGCGAGTTCAATGGTGATGAGTCTTGATTTCTCAGTGAAGAAAGCAGCTAGGTCGTCGCATGAGGGTGGGCTGCCTCCGGAGTCAGAGCGGTTTGGACCTACCACTGATTGCTGTTTGACCAGTTCAAAAAGTTTCTTGGGGCGGTTAGCAGCTTGATCAAGTTGGTGTCTGAAGTAGTCTGCTTTAGCGCTCTTGATTCGTTTGTTGTAGAAGCTCCTAACATCTCTAAGGAGTTTTAGTTGGTCCAAGGAGGGTTTGGATCTCCAGGAACGTTCAACTGCCCTAAGGTTGCGGCGTTCCATATTTAAATTGTCGTTGTACCACGGTTTGGATATTTTTGTTGAGGTATTTTTTTGTTGGAGTGGAGCAATGTCATCCATGATGTCGGAGATGGTCGAGTTTTAAGAGTTGGTGAGTAACTGAACATCAACCAGGTCAGCTTGGGAGGCGAGGGCAGATTTACAGTGGGCTGCTAGTTCATCAGAGTTTATTGATCTGAGGTCCCTTTTCCAGATCTTTGATTTCGTTGGTTGACCCTTCCTCATCGATACCTTCCTGTTAATATAAAAGAGGATGCAGTGGTGGTCGGACCAATCGCAAGGGGTAATGGTATCCAATGTGATGGTCTGTCCTTTCGAGATAATGAGGTCTAGAGTTTCTCCTTTATTATGAGTTGGTTGGTCACAGTGCTGAATCAGTTCTTGATCATTTAAGAATGATTTAAGGCAAGTTACCGCGTGGTCATTGGGGTTAGACCAGTGAAGGTTGAAGTCACCAAGGAAGTTTTGGGACACGGCTGAGTCGACATTGCCAGAGATGATTTCCATTCATTGCTCGATGAAGGGGAGATTGTCTCCCGGGGGGTGATAAAAAGTGTGAACTTTGCAAACCGGCAGGTTATTACTTGAGATACTGAGACAAAGGTATTCACAGGAGGAAGGCGAAGAGGACTCCAAGTGAGAAATCGAGAGTGTGTTCCTATGAATACAGGCTAGGTCACCACCCAGCTTCCGAGCTTTATCTAGCCTAATTATGTCGTGAATAGGAGGTACTAGGAGGTCTAAGATAGGAGTGGAGGCGGGATTTAGCGAAGTTTCAGTGAGGATGATAATGTCTAAGTCCTTGTGTTGGATGAGGTCAAAGATATCAAAGGCGTGTTTACTGGCTGACCTGCAATTGAGTAATACACATTTAAGTCGTAACGGATTTATGGGGGAAGGAGTCTGGATGACGTTCACTCTCGTGAGGTTGTCTTTATTGATGACTCTAAGGTTGTGATGAGGTTCTCTGTTCGGGTTAGAATGGATGGTTTGTATTTGACTCGGCGGGATTATGTTGGAATTGGACCTAGTAGAGTAAGAGTTGAGAAGGTCATTGAGATCACTGGACGCCAGGTAGGTCTAAAATCGTCTGGGGCGGGAGGGCGCGTTAGGTAGGGGTATGGTTTTCGAGACGGAGGGGGCTAAAGGCTGGCCAATGCGATCTCTAACCCTAGGGGAGTCTCTGGGTACATTCGCAGAGGTGAGGAAGGAGGTGATCATGGGGAAAAGATCATTTGAGAGGGCTTTCAGGTCATGTAGTTCAGAAGTGAGAAGGTGCAACTGGAGAGATATGTCATCCAGGCACCCAGCCACGTCTGAGAGGGGTAAATGGTGTGTTGGGAAAGTGAGCGGAGAAAGGGGGCCTCGGTGTAAGCCCGTGGGGTCCAAGGTGATGTTGAGTAATTCCTGGGGAGGGAGTTGATCATTTGGGACTAACAGAGCTCCATGGCCTTTGGATATCGAAGTTGGGGCATTAGCGAGAGTGGTATGACCATTGAGCTGAGGGTCATGTACAGTCCAGACGGGGATAAGTGGGTTTGACCGATCATGGTCGTTGGAGGGCATTTGCCCGGACTCCAGCATAGGATGAGCCGTGGGGAGAGGGATGAGGGAAGAGGGATCATTCGTTGAAGGCAATGACAGTAGGTCACGCAGGGATCTCTCAGATCGAGGAACGGATAGAATCGGGCTGGCTAGCTGAGCGCCGAGTGAGCCCGAAAAGTCCCTCACCTTCTGAGTCAGGGGTCTAGAGGGTTGGGGGACGTCAACAGGGGAGAGAGCCACTCTGTGATCATCTAAAGGCAAAGAGTGATTTAGAACGAGTGAGGGCCCCCCTGAAATGTTGGGGGGAGGACTGGTAATGTCCTGAGTGATGGTAGGGTGAGTGTAGGTGTCATTGAGTTTTGCCGAGACCGCGTTTTTGAGTAACGGGAAGATAGTGGCTATCTTAACTAGATTGACATTGGAAGCTTGGATTAGGATGGTACCATTGTTAAAGAGGGTGATGGTGGCATTGGTGTTGAGTGTGGACGAGGGCGCTGTTGTTAGTTTGAGACCATGAGGTGTTTTTCTGGTACCTGATATTTGGAGCAAAGAGTGGAAGACTTTTCGCCAGCATGCTCTTTTCCTGGTGTAGAAAATAAGGTCATTAACTCTACTACCTTTGTTTGTACAAAAGTAGACGTCCGAGATTAAAGTTTCGGGCCTAGCCCTGAGAATGTGATGCTTATGTTTTTTGGCAGCGTTTTTCGATAGGTTGGGTGGGTAGTTGATAACGAATGCATTGGATCCTGGGGGATCGGGACTTAACTCCATTTAGAAAGTGTGACTATTGGCAGATGGTAATGTCTTATCAGTTGAACATGGATGGTGTTAAGAGGAGAAATCCTGCACCAGGTGGGTGGGATAAAGTCAGCAAACACACTCCAAGATGGCATCCAAGAAAAAAAAAAAAACCAGCGAGTGGAATTGGGCAAAGAGAAGGTAAAAACAGACAAAAATAGCCACGAAATGGTGGGCAACATGTGAGCTGCGAAAGAATAAACAAAAAGTTAAGCCCCCTTCCGAAGCTCAGAGTAACAGCCCCAGCAGTAAGTCACGAAATGGTGGGCAGATTGTGAACTGCGGTAAAATAAACAAGTCAAGCCCCTTTCTGAAGTTCAAGGTAACAGCCACAGCAGTCTCCTAGAGGCCATTTTAGGTAGGGGGCAGGGAGCAGGCCGAAACAGATGGCAGTAGCCATGAAGTGGCGGGCCAAATGTGAGATAATCTCCTAGAGGCCATTTTCGGTAGTGGGCAGAGAGAGGGCATAAACGGACAAATCTATCTAGTTATATTCCTGGATAAATCTTTTTGGTCTTAGATCATAGTGGCTGCCCAGTTTTGTAGAGATATCACCAATGAATTTGTGGTTAAGTAGTTGTAGAATGAGATCAGGCACATGCTATGGTTTAAATAACTGATATAGAAGCCATTCCAAGATGGCTGCTTGCTTATCCAGTGATAGTGTAGATCTGGGGAGTAGTCCTTTTGCTCTTTCCATGTATCAAACCACTCTGGGTGTAGTCCTATGTCGCTGTCCATAGAAATAGATTGCAGTGATTTGTCCTTTGTTTCAGTTTAGTGGTGTGTTGTGATTCGAATCCTAAGTCTTTTCTCAGGAGTTGTTGTGGGCTATGTAGTCCTTTCTCTATTTTAATTTATTATGCCTGCCATTTTGGGGGGAGGCTCTGCTGATGTTTTCAGCAAGAACACAAAATGGGGACCTCGCACTAATCACCGGGCCGTCGAAGGTGTTAATTGCACGAGTAACGGAATAAGTAGACCATGAGCAAAAATGATAGGGGGACTCCCCAGACACCCTTGGTAAACAGAAATACTGAAAGGTCTGGCTCCTCCGCCCACAAATCATACCTTGGGGGCAAAGCGGTCTAGTGCTCATCGGCGTGTGAGCAAAGGTTCTCGTAGCCCCTAGCTGCATTTTTATTAAGCAGTTTGTAGCCCTGGGAGAAATGAATAAAAGAGATAGAGGGCACAATCCGCTATAATTGGCAAGAGGTTAATAGGCGATTGAATTGTGTGATCTGAGCCTCCGTAGTGACAGCCAGTTGCAAAGAATAATGGGAGCCCCTAGCACAAAGGGCGCCCAGGACTGATCCTGAATATGGGCGTGTCCAAACCGTGAGCCTCGTTTCCTGGGTGCTCGCGGCTGGTGGAGGCGGGGAGGGTTAGCCCTTGTAGACGGCAGAGTCTCTGCCACGGTGCTCTCCCTGGGTAATCTGAGCCTCCGTAATGGCAGCCAGTTGCAGTGAGTAAAGGAGGCCTTAACACCAAGGGAGCTCAGGGCTGATCCTGAATACGGGCGTGAAACCAGCTGCGAGCTTCGTTTCCTGGGGGCTCGCGACTGGTGGAGGGAGGGAGGGTTGGTACCTGTAGACGGCAGAGTCCCTGCCGCGGTGAACTCCCGGGGATCTATGAGCTGTCGTTGGTGCTGCGGGGGATCATGCCTCGAGGACGGGTCATCGCTCCCAATGATCCAGTCCCTGCCTTCGAGGAATTCCTACGATTCGGTTTTTGCCCCGGCGCTCCCCCTAGGGGCCTTCGGAGGACCTCCGGCGCTGTGGAAGAGCTTGGGCGCAGATCGGGTCTTCTATTTCGGAATCCTGGAAACTGCAGCGCTGACTCTGGGGATCAGTACGATGCTGGTCAGAGGGCTGGTCGTCACTTTAAGATCCTGGCACTGATGAGATGTAATCCTGCGATCCGTCTCTTGTCGCGGTAGATGGAAATGCCCAGACTTTTGATTGAGCATGCTGGGAGTGGAGGGTTTCCCACTTCAGGTGGCCAGAAATTGGAGTTCCAGGGGTCAGCTGGCCCACCGATTAGGATCAGCTCCGTTTTATCGGGGTTCAATTTCAGATGGTTACTGTTCATCCACTCACTTATAAATCGCATGGTGGATTGGAAATTGAGGACAGAAGATGCTGATTGATTGATGTCAAATATCAGTTGGAGGTCGTCGGCATAGTTGAAGGTGCCGACCTTCCTTTCTCCGAGGGAGCGGATCAGGGGCAGTAGGTACAGATTAAATAGAAGCGGCGAGAGAGAAGAGCCCTGCGGTACTCCGCAAGCCAATTTCATTTTGGGGGAAGAGATATGGGCAAGGCGGACAGCTTGAGATCGGTTGCTGAGAAAAGATAAAAGCCACATAAGAGCCCGGCCCTGGATCTCGGCGTTACTGACAAGATCGGCCAAAAGATCATGGTCGACCGTGTCAAAAGCTGCCGAGAGATCAAGGAGAACCAGGGCCTGGGTAATGCCCCTATCGGCCCCCCTCCTAAGTTCGTCCACGACCGTGAGGATGACGGTCTCAGTGGAGTGAGCCGGTCGCAAGCCAGCCTGGTGACGGTCAAGATAGTGAGAACGTTCGATAAAGGAGCTGAGGCAGCTAGCCACATGTGCTTCCAGAACTTTAGCAAAATAGGGGAGCAGAGAGATAGGACGATAGTTTGTGAGGGCTAGGGGGTCTGACCCTGCTTTCTTTAAGATTGGAACAATTTCCGCATCTTTAAATACATTTGGGACAATACCCTGCTTGAGGGAATTATTATTATTATTTTTTTAACTGTTCTTTTTATTAAGACAAGGTAATACAGGTTTAAACAATGATACGTCATCAACGCCAATGCAACATCCATGGATAGAGCTCCCCCCAGTTGTAAAAGCAATCATCAAGTTACAGACTTTACACAGTTAGTAGAAGTGGGAACAGTCTGCTCTGATTCATGCCTTCGCCTTGGCAATGGTGGTTCACAGATCTCTCCTCTATAACAATTCCATTTGTTCCATATTTGTGTCCATTTGTTGGGGCAGCCTCTAGATTCGTACACCGTCTTTTCAGTGAACATACACTGGTCCATATCGTTTTTCCAAAGTCTCAGAGACAGTTTTTCCTTCACCCCCCACAGCCTGGCAATATTCCTTTTGGCGATCATCATTCCCAATGTCACCCATGTTCTCTCCTTGGTATTTAAGTCCGTGGGACCCCAAATATTTAAAAGGCACAATTTTACATTACAGTCGATTTTAACACCCATTATGAGGGAATTATTAAGGAGCGCGAGAGGAGGATCTGGGCAAGTGAAAAAGGCTTCCCGTAATATGTGCGGGGGCAGCAATCAGTAGGGGAGCCAGATCCAACCTTCCTTAGAAGGCTAAGAAAGACTTCCCTGGAGATAGAAGGGACCTGATCTAGTAGTAAATCCCCGCCGCAAACATACCACAGAAATCTGGGACACAATCACCACCCTCTCCCCTGATGTTGCCGTCATCACCGAAACATGGCTCAACCCCTCCTCGAACCCCGACATCGCCACCGCACACCCCAAGGCTACAAGATGATACACCGAGACCGCACTGACAAACACGGCGGGGGCATCACCATCATATTCAAGGAAACTATCCGATGCATCACCACCTACAACAACCCCACACTTTTCATGAAACACCTCAACTTCCAACTACAAATCAAAGCCAAGGCACATATTAGAGGCTCCATCATATACAGACCCCTGGAACCCCAACCGGCTTTCTGCGACTCCAACTCCAACCTCTTTGCCCCCCAGCCATCGATTCCTACCACTACGTCCTACTCAGTGACCTCAATTTCTACATCGATGACCTCAACAACGCCAACTCCACCACCCTCCTGGAGAACATGAATAACATCGGCCTCTCTCAACTGGTCACCAAACCCACGCACAAAGCCGGACACACACTCAACTCCATTTTCACCTCCCGCGACAGAATTAAATTCAGCCACATCATAGAATAAAACATCATAGAACTCACATGGACCGACCACGCCATCGTTCACTTCACCATCTCTGACGCCCAGCACACCATCACCAAGCATCATAGCTCCTCCCACCGCAGCTGGAGCAAGGTAACGGAGACACAGTTGACCCAGGCCCTCAGCACCACCCAACCTGAAGCCTCAGGAAAACCTCGACCTAGTCGTCTTCAACGTCTCCACATGGATCACCAAATGCGCTGACAGAGTCGCCCCGATGAAACCAGCAAAAACCAACAAAACCCCAAAACATGCCAGCTGGTACACCCCAGAGTTCAGAACCACCAAGCACAAGTGCTACCGACTCAAGAAATGATGGCATGCCACAAGTAACCCCTCCGACAGAGCCGCTCACAAAGCAGCCCTCAGCAATTACCACCTGCGCATCAAGGAAGCCAAGAGAGCGGTCATCACAGCCCGCATTGATACTGTAGCCAATCACACGAAATAACTCTTCAAAATAGTTCAGGAATTCTCATACCTGGCAGCCACTGAGAACACTATCCAGACCTCCCAAGAACTCTGCAACACCCTCTCGGATTACTTCCACAGCAAGATCGCCACCATCTACAACTTCAAACCCCAACCCACTGCTATCAACCTCAACAGCCTTGACCAACCAGCGCACACCAACTAAATGCTCACCATGCATGCCATCATGTCAGCCATCCACTCTGGGGCACCCACAGACCCCTGCCCCCACTGTCTTTTCAACCTAGGAACCAACCCAATCAGCACGGCACTCACCTGCATCATCAACACCTCCATCAGCACAGCAGCCTTCCTGGACAGGTGGAAACATGCAGAGGTCAGAACCCTCCTAAAGAAACCCTCCGCCGACCCCAGCCAACTCAAAAACTATCGACCACTCTCCTTGCTCCCATACCTGGACAAATCCCCTGAGAAGGCCTTCAACCAACAGCTCACTGAATACCTAGAACAAAACCATCTACTTGATGCCTCCCAATCAGAATTCCGTGCCAACCACAGCACTGAGACCACACTGAACGCTGCTACAGACAACATTCGATCCCTCTTCGACTGCAGAGAGACTGTGGCCCTGATCCTCCTCAACCTCGCTGCTGCGTTCGACATCATATCTCATCACACCCTCATCAACAGACTCCACAACATCAGCAAACAGCAAAAAGCCCTCAAGTGGATCGCCTCCGTCCTTACAGGATGCACACAGAGCATCCGGCTGCCTCCCTTCCCCTCAGAACCCAAGGACATCATATACGACGTACCCCAAAGATCATCCCTCAGCCCCACCTTGTTCAACACATACATAACCCACTTGTAGACATTGTCAGATCCCATGGCCTGCCCCTCCATCTTCGGACAACACCCTCCCTGGTGGACTTCAGGAAGAAACACAAGACCTGGCTTTTTGACAGAGACGTTGCACCCACAGCACCCAGAGACCCCTAGGGGTGACAGTGCTGCGCTATACAAATGCTTATTGATTGATTGAGATTTCAGCCAGGCGTGGCATCAGAGTGCCACTGATGATGTAATCGCTCTGCTAATGAGACGGTCACATCCAGTCTGCAGCAAATGGTGAACTTTGCTGCATCACCACCATCTGCAATAGCCTGTGACAGTTTGGCTTGGGCCTCTTCAAGGGCAGCTTATGCGCAACCGAATCCCAAACCATATGGGTGTATCGGCCGAAAAGGCACTCTGTGTTTCCCAATCACAGTGCAAGGCTGGCGGAAGAGAACATTTGCTTGTCAAAGGTGTCCAGCCTCTTGGATTCCCTAGCTGGTGGTGTGGTAGGGAGGTGGAGGCCTGGAGAACCAGACTCTCTGAGGTGGGATGCTGTGTGAGGAAAGCTGGGTTCCCAGCAGTGGGGCTATGGTGGTGGGAAATTGCCCTGTGCACAGGCGCCCCCGTGCAGCGCTTGGCCCTGGCCCATAGCAGGATATCATTGCAGGCTTTGTTAAAAGGGAAGAGAGGTTCTGAGGGGGCGACTCCTGGTTGAAGCACTTCTGTCAAGATGTTAGTTTTGCCTGCCACCCAGGGTAGTGTAAAGTCTAGAACCTTGGCCACCCTTCTCACTCTCATAACAAATGAAGCCCATCGCTCCATAGCAACACTAAGAAGAGAGACCACACCAGTGTCTGAGGAGGTGTCCAGATCACTGGCATCCGCCAGTTCCTTGTACTAGTTATCTTCGGCCTCATCAAGGTGGTTGATGTAACAATAAGGATCATCAGATCCTCTTAAATCATACTCCTCTCCAGTCCTGTCAAGAAATGAGGACCTGGCTACAACTAGAAAGGTCGAGTTCAAGTTCCGGTCGGCGCAGGAGCTGATGTTGGGCGAAACTGATCCGGCTCAGTATTGGAGACAGGTATGATTATGAGGTCAGCATCAGCGGTGTCCGGAATGATGTTACTAAAACAGGCTTTGGTGAAAGTTTTTCCAGAACTGGATCCAAGGAGCCCGACTGGCGCAGACGTGAAACCTGCTTGCGGAAATCCAGTGGGGCACCCTGCGAACCCATGGGGCCGAAGGCACTCCAGATCGTCTGGAGGTGCATGGCCTCATAAAAGTATCAGAGTTGAACTGGGGTCACTCTGATGTCAGGAAACTGGGGAAGGAGCGGAACAGACCCAGAGACAGGCTCCGTATGGGAGCAGGACCTAGAGTGATATCATTCCCGCACCTCATCCAGATTTGGACCGGCACTGTTGGACTTGGCCCTTTTTGCAGGGTCATCCCAGATTTTTTTGCCTTCCTCTGTATTGTTTCTGACCTGTTTTTGTTGGTTTTATGACTCTGGGCACTTTACCACTGCTGATCAGTGCTAAAGTGCATATGCTCTCCCTGTAAATTGTTGTTATGGATTAGTGATTCCATGATTGGCTTATTTGATTTACTTGTCAGACCCTAGTACAGTGCACTATGTGTGCCCAGGGCCTGTAAATCAAATGCTGCTGGTGGGCTTGCAGCACTGGTTGTGCCACCCACCAAAGCAGCCTGTAAAATGAGACTCAGGCCTGCCATTGCAGAGCCTGTGTGCAGTCTGGGACTGCCATGTCGACTTGGCAAGTACACACACTTGCCAGTCCCTAAACCTTCCCTTTTCTACCTATCAGCCACCCCTAAGGTAGGCCCAAGGCACCCCTGTGGGCAGGTTGCATTGTATGTGAAAGGTAGGACATGCCCTGATGTGTGTGGCATGTCCTGATAGTGAAATACTGCCAATTTCGTTTTTCACTATTGCAAGGCTATCTGTTCCCATAGGCCAGAATGGGGAGTTTGTTTATACAATCTTATAAACATAACTGACTCTGGGAACAAGATAGGAAAATAAAGTTTAGTATGCCTGAACTCAGAATGTTAAGACGCATCTTTTAGTGAGGGTGATTTTTACATTCTGTGTTTGAAAATACCACTTTTAGAAATTAGGTATTTTCTTGCCTAACCATCCAGTGTGCCTCTGCTAGGTTTGTGTATTGCATGTCTGGCTTTTGGATGACAGGGGCTGGGGAAGGGCAGCGGCTCCAGAAGTCTGATGAGTCAGGGCTGGGCTGAATAGGCCTGGTCTGCATTTGGAGTGGTGGGAGGAGTAGCACCTGCACCTGAATAGGGCTGTGCCTGCCTTCCACAATGACGGCTCCGTCCCCCTGTGGTGTGTCTGGAGCCAGGGCTCATACTGACAATGGAGGTTGTTGTGCACTTGCAAAGTGCCACACAGAACTGGTTTTGGCTGGGTACAGACACTCTCTGCCTTCAGAGAACAAAGGATTTTTGGGTATAAAAAGAGGGACCCAGACCCCAGACTTTTAGATCACTTCTGGGAAATCAAGAGGACCCTTTGCCAAGGAGAAGAGCCGGATAAGCTGAGGAGGAATATTGCCCCTGTGCTGTTTGCTGTCTGGGGTTGGCCTGCAGTGGCTGCTTGCTACCAAGGAAAGGAGAAAAGGACTTTGCTGTTTGCTTTGTCATCTTGAGGAAGATCTCCAAGGGCTTGAAACTGAGCTTGCCTCCTGTTCTGAAGTCTCAGGGACACAAAGACTTCACCCCCAGCTCCCCTGAATTCCCTTGCTGGGAATTCCAACCTGCAAAGAGGTGCCTGCTGCTGTTTAGGGCCTCTGGAGACTGTTTGTCGCTGGGAGCTGGAAAGTCGACGCAACACCGAAGAAGCATGTCACATCCGCACTTGTTTTCCGACGCATCGCCGAAAAAACCGTTGCAGCGCCTGCCGCGGCTCGAGAAATCGCCGCACGACACATCGGGTGTAACGATCTCCGAAGTCCGAGATCGCCGCACCGATTCCGACGGAAGCCTGCTGTGCGGCTGCACGAAACCACGCATCGTACCGGATCAACGCATTGCATCGAGGCGCCAAGACTGTCGCATCGTTGGAGGCCGCAGTAAGAAACAGACGCATCAACTCCCCACGCAGTAAGGAATCGACGCATCACCTCCCCTGTGCTGCAGTAAGGAACAGACGCATCACCTTCCCTGCGGCTATTTTGTTTTGCTTTGTGTGACGCATCTAAGGTACTTTTGAGAAAAGTGTCGCATTTACAACTTGCATTGAACTGAACTATTTCTACCATTTGAAAGCCTTATTTTTAATACTGTATTGTGGATTTTTGTCGTTTGGTCTTGTTTTGGGTTTAGATAAATACTTTACACGCTGCCTCTGAGATAAGCCTGTCTGCTCGTGCCAAGCTACCAAGGGGGTGAGCAGGGGTTATTTTAGGAGTGTATCCCCCTTACCCTGGGGGTCCCTATTTGGACAAAGGTACCTACCTCTGCCAACTAGAGACCCCCATTTCTAACAGGCACGTTGAAGTCAAAGAGGGCTTCGACTGCTTTGATATTTTGGACTTTTTATGGGACTTACCCGATGACTTTGAGCACGATGACGGATGCCTGGAACGACTCCGTGAACGGGCCCGGGATCTGCCTTGCAACCAGGACTTAGAGCGCCATAGAGGCGGCCAGCGTTGGGCAGTTAAGAGCTTTAAGGAATTTTCCCTTAGCGCCTTGGGATTTGTAGTGCGGCAGTCCTCGCAAGTCTGGAGTCGTGGTCTGGCTCCAAGCACCAAAGACAAACCCAATGGGATTCTGTCACAGGCATCTATCTGTGGCAGGAACCACAGGGCTTAAACCCCACCATTTTTGTAGGGGACATCCTATCACTCTGAGAGACAAAGTGTCAAAAAAAAGCTCTACAACACTTGACTGAAAGTAGCTCCCTCTGGATCAGCGCTGACTGGCATGGAAAGAAACGAACTGAAGTCAGTGTTCCGGAGTCATGCCTATATAAGCACAGCGCATGTCACTTCCAGGGCGGACGATGCCGAGCCAAATAATGCCACCTACCGGTGTGCAGAGATACTGCTCGAAAAGTTTTCGGATCCAGTCTGATGCCTGGGGAAAATTCTAAGGTAAGGAATCTGAAGCTAGAAGGTTCTATCAAACATGGTATTATGCACCATTGAGAATATTTGTGATATTTACCAGATCAAAACAGGTCATGTTTTGATGTTCAATGCATTACTAGATGCAGTTGTAGGCACATGGTGACTGGACAGTGTTAAACTTCCAAAATTCGAGGTGCTCCCTGTGATCCTTGCAAATCGGTATGGTAGGCAACATTCTTACAGAGGATGGCATTGCGGTTATTTCATCCTACAGTGTAGACCTGCAGAATAAATGGGTGGCAATGACAGGGCTGTAGATAAATCAAGAACAATGTCGACAGTGCCTGGAGTACACCGCCAACGTACCTAGGAACCCACGTTTTAAATACATCCAGTTCAGTTATATATTCCACACATATCTTTCCCAGAAGCGCCTAGGGAAAACGTACAGGGGTGCAGTTAATGGGTGCCCTATATGTAAAACACTGAATGCAAACTTCTAAACACATGGTGTGGAAATGCCCCATAATCCAGACATATTTGGAGGCTATTCTACGATTGCTCAAACACATTACTAACACGTGATGGTGTTGAAACCATTTGCGTACCTGCTAGGTCAATTCCCACACACCAAACCACACAAGCATTCCTCAGGGTTTTTGGTCCTGGCTCTAGTTTTAGCAAAAAGACGAATAGCCATGTCTTGGAAGGCCCAACTGAAGCCAGGTATCAAAACATGGTTGAAGGGTGTACACTTATGGGCATGTGCTCAAATTGTAAGACAAACATAGACAAGCAGATGGGTAGAGGCATGGCACACAGGGTATGGGGCTGTACACTGTAGAGGACCTTCAAGATAAATATCCACTTTGAGGCGCTTAGGTTGTAGCGAAGCTTCAGGTGCAGGGTCTCAAGAAATACTGTACAATTGAGCGACAAGTGGACCGGGAAACATAGCACTTCAGGAGTAGACTACTGATGACATTATGGTAATTAACATCATGCAACGTTTCACGCACCAGGGGCATACACTCATTTATCACTGAAATATAGTGTGTGCTAGGTACCACTATCTTGTTACAATAGTTACATTTGTTGTTAGTAATGTGTTCCAGAATGTAGCTACACAAATTGTCCATACTTTTTGATCACTCTTGTTGCAGATAGTTTCAATTATAAATTTTCAATTGCTATGTAATTGTATGTAAACTAAAATCTAATAAAGATATCTGGACCAAACAACCCTAAGTATGGTGTAGCCTGTGGAATGTCATTAAGGCACTGATTATGAGTGTCACAGTGCTGACGGTGTGCAAACTCCACATACGGAACTAACATTACTATGCTATGACACCATGCCAGTACCATTCTAAACCCCAAGGAATTAGGGATACCCATGTGGGATCAGATTTACCAGTCATAAAACCACACAGAAGTACCAATTCCGGGGGATTTACCAACCAAGGCAGGTGGTAAATATATGTGGGAGCCTCTGTGTGGGGTGAGAGGAGAGAAGGGGAAATCTAAGTTCTGGCAGGGCAAATCATTGTATGCTTATCCTCTACTGGAGCACTGGGCAGCCTGAAGCCTCACATAAGTTCCACGGAAGGAATGCCTGCAGTGAAAACATTCCATTGTAAGTGAATTATGACAGTGGTGATAAATGCAACGTGAAAGCAGACAAATGCTGTCTGAAATGCACAACAATCTCTTAGGCAGAGAATAAATAATCCTACATGTCTAATATTTAAGAGTCCATCTGAGTGCCAAGCAAACGTTTAAAAATATTGACGTTTTGACCCTCGTTCATATTTAACACAGGGCCTTCATCAGGACTGGCTGGATGTGCCCCAGTCCAAAATGGAGTATAGGTCACTATTACTATGAGACAAAAAGAAAAAAAATAATTTTACATAAGCACAGTGATGGGCAAGAGTTGTTACTACGGGGGCCATAGAAAAAAAGCTTACCACAACAACAACCAAACAGGGCTGCAAGAAAAGAATACAAAAATATATTTAAATATTAACATACCATGAGCGTGCAAGTGAATGGTCTATTTGTAAGTATGTCACTCACACTTACCATTCGTAAACAAATATGTAAAATGGGTGACAAATACCTAGAGCAAACACCTTAAAATACATTCTGCAAAATTAAAAGCAAAAGGGCCTTGTAGAAACGTTAAGAAACCATTTCATACCGAGTGTGCTCTAAAAGGAAAGGCCACTTACCACTTCTGTTTGGACTTTTGGTTTCAAGAATAACTGCAGCTCTGTAAAATAAAAACGTGTATTCAATGAAAAACTTGCATGGAGGAAGAGACACAACATATCAGCATCCCACTGCATACCATTTATCATTCTGGGGCAGGGAAAAGTTGTAGTGCTCGCAACACATATAAATAGACAGTCAGCCCTGGGAGCGTATACATGCATGCTGCTCAATGCCCCCAAAAAGCCAAATCTAACTTTACGTTCATTATAAAAAACACAGAAAAACAATATAATGATTGAAAATATTTACAGAGGATAATCGATACATTTCGGAATGAAAGTTGCTCTTAGGAAAAAGAAGGGGTTAATAGTCTTCAAAAATCAAAAACGAAAGCAGAATGACAGGCTCGGTAAAAAATACATGGTACATAAGCAATCCAGTCTGGTTTGTAATTCATTGAGCAAAAGGCCAGGAGGAACAATGTGATGATCCTTAATTAATTTCCCAGGACAATGAACAGAATCCAATCTGTTATATATTCATTATATGAAAAACTATATATAATACTTTTTTAAGGATCAAAGGGTTACTAATGGTACAAAAACCCGAAACCGGCTGACAGGCTTGGCCAAGATGCCTAAACAGTGGATGTGGTGCAATACATAAACACTTAGGGGCAGATCTACAAGAAACTAACGCAGCGCGGTGCCGCAAGGCATTTTGCTGCGCCGCGCTGCGTTAGTTTCGAAGCACAGGGATGCGACATATTTACAACAATATGTCGCATCTCTGTGCTTCCCCTGCGCTGGCGCACAAACTGCTGTCATGCGCCGGCGCAGGCACCCTGGCACCATGGTGCAAGGATTGGGGAGATTGTTTTTGTGCAGGAAGGGCACCTTCCTGCACAAAAACAATCAATTGAGTGATTTCCTCTTCCAATGTGTGCTGCAGAATGCAGCACGCATTGAAAGAGGAAAAACGAGGAGAAATGAAAACATTTCTCCTCGTTGTACCTCGCTACGCCACCCCTAGGGTGGCACAGCATTCTGACGCATTTCCAGATTTACGATTTCTCGTAAATCTGGAAATGCATCAGTTGACATGGGTGCTGCGTGGTAACACCCACAGCAACACCCATGTCACGCTCCTAACACGCAAAGTGTTGCGTGAACAGGGGCGATATTTACAAGCACAGGTTAAGTCACACAGGGTGACTTTACCTGTTCTTGTAAATATCACTTAGCAGGCTGCGCCACCGGTGCGTCACGCAACGTGATGCACCGGAGGCGCAAGGGGCTTGTAAATCTGCCCCTTAAAAGGCACAGGCACAATGCAATAGACCATGAATATAACACAATATAAAAATACACAAACAATATTGTACATATATATAAAAGTGGATCACATGGACTATGAACTATGTACAAAACAAAAACTGATCAATTCATTATCTGTCAATGTCAAAAGTCCCTATATGATTGACAACTGTTAATTTCATCTATACCAGCCTAAAATTGTAATGAGGCCACCACATTCATCAGACTTAAACCATTATCCACAGAGTGAACAACATCCAATTGCACTCGAGAATGTTAAGAATGGATGATATATCCCAGCTGCTTTGATCCAGTACCACTTGTTCGATTATTTGCCAGCTTATATCCGCAAGACCATATCTAAAAGTATTGAATAGTTCAACAAGTGGTGCCCCAACAAAACTGCATATGATCCTACTATTTTTTTGAAGAAGGCGCATCTTGACTTTTGACTTTTGGCATCAAAAGACTCAGTGCATCATTTATGAAAACTATGGCATCACTACGTGAAAACAGCGATGCAACAGTTTTCACTGCGCTCTCCTTGCGACAGGATGGATGCGCCGTATTTAATGTACGGCACTCCATGTCGCAAGGAGTTACAGATATGTCAGTATTTCTGAGGTATCTGTAGGCACAAAAGTGGCGCATTGCTGGGGTGTGTCTGAAAACAGACCAACTGCAGCATTGTGTCCATTCACATGGGGCAAGCCCCTTGAGAAAGGGCCTGCGTCAGTCTTACGCCTGCTGTGAGGCGGGCGTAAGATATTGACGCAGTAGCGTCCTAGAAGTGTCGCAGTGAAATGTCATAGATTTCACTGCGCCACTTCTACAACTCGTTATTGCGGGGGAACGCCCACCCTGCATACAGTATACCTGACGCAGGTATAATGTAGCGTAGGAGATTACAAAGTGATGCATCTGCTTAGATGCATCACTTTGTAAATATGGCGCAACATGCCACATTATTTAACGCCACCGCAGCGTCACAAAAAGTGACGCAACCGCAGCGTAAAAGTGTTGCAGGCCTTCATAAATAAGGCCCTCAATTTGGTGTCTAAAGGGAAAATACAAGTACTGGAAAACTGGGCTTAGTGGGGCCTATTCAGAAAACTACATTTTGTAGTACGTTTAATAGCACTATAACAGTACTCCTAACATACCACAAAATGCTGTTCACATAACTATGCGCGGAGGACTACACCTCCCCCTTCCTATCTGTTATGTGCCTAGATCTCCGCTCCGACTACAGTCAGCTCCATATACAAAAGTTCACATTTGATAGCAAATGCAGAAGAACAGAGGGGAGTGGCTGAAAAATGGAGAATACTTACTACTACTAGAGAGGAGGGGTTAAGGGAAGAGTAAGGAGGGGTTAAGGGAAGGTTATGGAGTAGCTTAGGGAGCGACATGTGCCCACCCACAAAACATAAGAACATTGCTATTCACAAACTGCCCTTCTATAGTTACTACAGCCAAAAAGGACCCAAAAGTTGAAAATATACTCCAGCCCGGAGCAGGAGTGAGTCTAGAACCACACAAGGCCAACCACTGGTATGGCATTACACTCCCTAGAAAATAATGGAGGTAGGGATTTAAAATGGAACCCCATGTTAACATAATTTAAAATATTTAAACTGTTTCAAAATATAAAGATTTTTTAATGTCAAATACCTTCCCAAAAAGAAAAGATAATTATCAATTTCTTTAAAAATATTTAATTAACCTTTTTAATGTAAAAATTAGTGTACCATTTACAAATAATTAAATTGATGTTAATTCCATAAATAATTTAAAAAATAAAATATTCTACTTTGGGCAGTATTTTCGTACATTTATCTTTAGAAAAATTATTTTAATTCAGTATACTCAAAATAATTACATTTTTAATTTAACATTAACTTATTTGTGTTGTAACATTTTATAATATTATTCTACATTTAACATAAATATAAAATTCATTAACTTTAATATTTAACTTACAAATATTTTATCAAATTAAAAAAAAAAGTTGAATAAACTTTTTAACATTTTCCTATACTATGCAGAAATCTCTGCCCCCGATTGAGGAGGTCTCCACCACATGTGCAGAACATCAAATACAGTCATAAAGCCACTACTAGTAGTAACTTTATGGTTGTAGTTTATGTTTTTACTAACTCCACCCCCTATTTCGTGGGGTGAGGACAAGTAAGTGTACACTTTTGAGTAACTTTACATTCGGAAATAATGAATAGCCAAAAGTAGTAAAGTTGCTCAAAAGTGTACGAGTAAGCTTACATGTGTGTCTTTACTCATTTGTAAGTTTACCTTTTTGAATATTTCGCAGTGTGTGGAAGAATATACAATCTGAGCACATTAAAACATAACATATTTTTTAATGTACTTATATTTATTTCAACTCCAGAGAAAACATCTGAAACCATGAGCACAGTTCAGAGCATTTCCATGATCAGTGTTACGCATCTTGTTTAACAGGCTTAATTCAAAACAATATTGTCTGCATCAAGAAATTGGTTACATTTTTACGGTACTTTACAGAGGCCTTAGTCTGACCCGGTAGCAATGAGTCTTTCGGCCTCATTAATCATCTCCTCCATTTATCTCAGTCGATGGTACCGTTGGTGTTCTTTCATTCCATGTGTCTATTGTTTCACATGAAGCAACACCCGCCGCTGATCCCACACCATGGAATACTTTATTTATATCTCAATAAACAATTCCTCACCTATATTCAGGCAAAGGACTCTTTTGACCTTGGCCCAGGCCAGTTTTTACAGCATGCACGCCTTGTGCAGATGGCTAGAGATATCTGGACAACGTTCTTTGAAGAGTACCCAACAATTGAGGTGATGGCCATTATTTTATGTAGACGTTTGGCAACTAATTTATATGCAGCCCTGGTGTCGGATAGAGAGAAAACACAACTGTGGCACATGATAGGTGGTCATGCAAATGCCCTGGACCATTATCAGAAACAGACTAGTGGAAAGCTTGTACACAGGTAAAGACCGTCTCCTCTAATACGTGGTTTAAACTGATCCAATTTCATTATCTCCATATGACCTACCTTACCCCAAAAAAACTGGCTAAGATTCATCCTGGCAATTCTTCAGCATGCCCCAGATGTAACACTCAGGGGGTAGACTTTCTGCATATGGTTTGGGGTTGCTTTTGAGTAGTCGCATTCTGGAACTCTGTTGTTGAGAGTTTACAATTGATGACCAATGGTTTATCAGTGCAATCAATGAAACAATGTTTCTAGGCATATTTCCCACCACGCAATCTTTAAAAATGAGAACACGGATGGCAACACTAGGCACGGTGCTGGCTGAATGTCGGATCATCATCCACTGGGTTTCTGCTACTCCTCCCACATCTGAGGTTAGGAAAATTGATTTGCTTGATTGGGCGGTAGCAGATGTACCCCATCTGAACACTATGAGGCGAGACAAATGTTTGACTGATGATCTTGCTGAATGGGCCGAGATGCTTGCTAAACGAATTGATCCCTTGAATAATAGACTGCCTTGAATAACAATATCTAATGATATGACTCCACTGAAGAGATGTAATAACGCCTCTGTAACAAGCTATGCCAGTTGTGGCTAATTTAAGGACTGGGCTATGTGTGGTGTGATACTGGAAATAAATGTATGGGTGAGGTGAGGGATGTAGTCAGTACGGCAGAGGTATGGACATATACATATTGAAGTGTTTCAATTGTTCTTTTTTTGCGTTTTATGTTTTGTGACATAACACAATAAAGATTATGTATAAAAAAATCATGGAACACTTTCCAATACCTCCAAACTTTAAATGTATTGAGACAGCCCCTGCTGACTTACACCACTTTTTCAGCACTCAGACATCGATCTGTCCCCACTAACCATTGTTCCCCGGCTGGCATCAGCGGTGATTTACTTGGCCATGCGAGGTTCCTCTGTGACACCACTAAACCCAGTTGACAAAATAGAAGCTGCTTGCATCAAAGATCAATATCACATGGGATACCCAGGAGCACAAATGAAGGGTTGAGGGGGACCTTGCTGTCCACAATGGCATTCAACTCATTCAAGATCATTGTCCAGTACCCCCTGAAGCTTGGGACATCGCGATCACAGTGTATGGTAAAAGGTTCCCTCTATAGAAATGCATTTCCAGCAGATGGCACTTTGAGTTCTCCCCATTTTGTGTAACTTAGGTCTATCAAAGTATGTCCTATGTAGGATCTTGAACTAGATCAAGCGAAACCTTGTCCTAATGGCCACTTCCCTGGGTGGCATAAGAGCCGCCTCAAAGTTAATGTTTTCAAAGGTTCCCAGGTCTTTCTCCTATCGCTGCCGGAGGTCCTTGAGGTTGTCGGGCATGTTATTGAGTGTCTTATACATGGAGTATACCATACCTTTTTTGAGCTTGCCCTGTAATATGTGGTTCTCAACCGGAGCACAGTCAGGGACCTCTGCCCAATCCACTGATTCAGCTCTAAGTTGTGTGTGTTTGTACAACTGTGATTACCAGAGCTCAAATTCCTCCTGCATCTGATCAAAGTTTTTCACGTTTCCTGCCTATATAACAACCCCAACTGTGGAAATCCCGAGTCCTAGAATACGTGCCCTTTCAGCCTATTTACTTCCTTCAGCATGAATCCATTCCCATAGAGGTGTCTTGTGTCTCCAGTGTCACCTGTCCTTTCCAACCCAGGCAGGTAGACGCACTGTCTCAGGCTGCCAGGACGTCCCGAGTCCTCAATAGCACCTGATCCACCTGTGTGGGCTCTAGGTGCAGAGAGGTTTATTCTTGGAGTCAGGGCCACTGGGGCCCTTCTCTCCCTATGAAGTGGGGGAGGTTGGTAGTTATCCTCATCTCCTCCCTCTACTTCTTCATCTGAGAGGTCTACCCCATTCTCAGAAGGATGGTCCTTTGCATACCCTGCCAACAGCTCCTGGAGCTTTTGTATGGAGGGATGGGACCCCATGCTTATATTTTTAATCTTGCATAGAGACTTAGCTCCTTAAAAGCTAAGTGGAGATAAGGGGTGAGGTTGAGCTCCTCAACCTGGTCCTCTATGCCATTGTGGTTATCTTCACTAACAGCTGGGTTCTTGTTAAGAGACATTGTTAAAAAACTTCTAACCCCTCTTATCCCTAGCTAAAGTGAACTTTTATTTTTCTAAAATTCTAAAGGGACTTAACCAAGGCCCCAACAAGACTTTTAGTAATTTGGAAAACATGTGTCAATTCAAAAATCAGAATTCTAAAGACAATTTAAGAGTTCTGTCATGTGATCAGGTGGTGACTAAGTTAGTCCAACAAATGCAAAGTTGTATATCCCACCGCTGATCCACCAATGTAGGAAGCTGGCACTGTATATACTATACCAAAATGAGGTATAGTGTGCACAGAGTCCAGTGAAACCCCAAAGGTAGGCAGAGGTAAAAGTAGATAGCACCTTACTCTCTATTTGTAGTAGTGTGGGCGAGCAGTAAGGCTGTATCAGAGGGTAGTGTTAAGCATTTGTTGTACACACTCAATCAGCAAATGATGTCACACACTCAAAGACTGAACTCAGACCAATTTTGTTTGTTGAAAAATATTGTTAAGTTATTTTATTTCTAGAACCAAGCCAAGCCTGGCACAGGTAAGTGAAATAAATGCTTTGCAAAATATTATGCAGTGTTTACAAGTGAATGTAAGTTCAAATGCAGTTGTTTGAGATACAGGTAAGTCAAGGTATTGAAATTACTGTATAGATTACTTTTTCGTTACTTTTTAGATTACTTTTTCTACTCAGTGTGATATGCCTAGATATCACACTGGGACATTTCCTAGAGAAAAGGTAAGTAAAATCAGTTTTGCGCGATTGTTATTTTTCAGGTTTCCATACAAATCAACTCCACACTTAGAACATTTTTCAGAGAAAAACAGTCAATGGGTTCCTATGGAGAGAAATGAAGTTAACAGTTACCAGGTAAGTACTCGGTCTTTGGGGTTGAGTTTCTGGGGTTAGAACAAGGGTTCCCCCAGGGTCAAGGATGCACTCTTGTTACACCCTCAGCTGCACTAGGGCGGCCGGGTGCAGAGTGCTGAGGCCCAATGTTATCCAATGGGAGGTAAGGGGCCTCTGGTTGGTGGCTGCTTATGAGCAGGCCACTGGGTTGTGGGAGCAAAGCTCCTGGTGTTAGGCTCAGGGCAAAGGGGTATTCTGTTTAGCACAAAAGGTGCACCCGCAGCGGCGCAGGGGCGGATGGGTGCAGAGTGCTGGTTTGGCGTCGGGTGCCCTGTTGATTGCAATGGGGATTCTCCAGTTTCAACAAAGACTGCAGGCTCGGGAAGGAAGATCTTCTGGAGGTGACCACCAGTTGGAGAGGTAAGTTGGGATGCCTGGGGATGCTGGTACACCGTCGGTTGGGCCACCCAAGGCAGTGGGGCTTCAGGTGCAGGGGTGTCTTTAGGCATCGGGTTTCTCTTACCAGCTCTGGCCGCGGTCGGGGGGATCTCCAGAAAGAGGCTGCAGGCTTCGCTGGGAGATTCGAGGCAGGTCAGAGATCACCAGATCTTGGGTCAGAATCGCCGGGGAGACCTCCTCGTGGTGTTGGGCCACTCAAACTTGGCCCGTGGGCGACGAGTGCAGAGTGGTGCAGACTCGCGGATTTGGCCAGAGCCTGTTGGTGAACAAATCCGGTGTTCACGGGAGACAAAGTCCTTTCTTTGGAAGGCAGGGCAGGTCCTCTGGGTTCTTGAGGTTGCTGGCTGCAGGACACACCGGAGTTTCGCTTCTGCAGGTTCGAGGTGGAGACAGGCTGGTAGGGCTGGGGCCAAGTCAGTGGGCATCCTCCTCTTCTTAGCTTCAGCACAGCTGTTCGGTCCTTCCTCTTCTTTTCTTCTTGTGGTTGCTTGTCTGAGGAGGCAAGGTTCGGGGGTGCCCCTAAATACTAGATTTAGGGGCGTTACAGGTAAGTAAAAGATTGGTACCAATGGGTCTCTTCCTTGGGGTGGGTACACCCCCTATTATGCCACCCTCCAGTGGGAGGGGGGCATATGCCTCACTCTGGTTGGCTGGGTCCCCCCATCTGCAAGATGGCGGGGACTGAGAGTTGTGCTTCACCTCGCCTCCCCCACCTGGGGTTGGCAAAGGTGGGCACACCTCCCTTCCTCACGTAGTTTTCCCGCCGGTTCTCCCGCCAAAGTGGGGGCCAGAATCAGTGGGGACCAGTTGCTGGAAGCAGCAAAAGGCCTGGGGAAGCTCACAAAGGCGGCAAGCCTTTGAAGCTTCCCCTTAGTGGACCCTGCCCATCCTGGGGGAGGAGGCTTGGCACTCGTCCCAGGATGTGCATTGTTTCAGACCCCCGAGAGCAGCAGGTTATCGACCCAGGGGTCCAGAAACATGTCTGGTGGTGGCAGCTGGGGAGCAGCCACTCAGCCTGGACACTAGTGTTAGGTCATTTTTCATGGGGCATCTCTAAGATACCCTCTGTGTGCATTTTTCATTAAATCCCACACTGGCATCAGTGTGGGTTTAATGTGCTGAGAAGTTTGAAACCAAACTTCTCAGTTTTCAGTAAAGCCTTTATGGTACTGTGGAGTTCGTAATGACAAACTCCCAGCACCATATACTCTTAATGGCATTACTGCACTTATAATGTCTAAGAATTGGCTTAGACACTGTAGGGGTACAGGGCTCATGCACCTGTACCCTCACCACTGGTATAGTGCACCCAGCTAGAGGGGTGGCTGATCTATGCCAGGGCAGTGGGTTGTAGGCATGGCACACAGGGATGTATGGACAGATCTGAAACAACACCTCTCGAAAATCTGCTGAGACCTGGATGACCTGGGTCAAAGAGTCAGCTCGTTCCAATCAGCCCAGGATGAGAGGTGCCTAGACCTCGAAGATCCAAGTGGAATCCACCACACCGCTCCTGTCCAATGACACTGCAGGATCGTCGGCGGTAGTGTAGATTCAATCATTCACTACATGCATGTGGATTTGCTCAGCCCAATAGTACGCCCATACATTATACGTGGATCTACACAGGGTTTTAAAAAGAATTCTTGGTGGTGTTCCATCCCAAAGCAGAAAGCGTAGATCCCTATCCAGCCTAAAGAATATCGATTCCAGTATCAGGAAGGGTATATTCTGCATTACGTAGAGGAGAACAGAAGAGCAATCATCTTAAAAATGGCTGTGGGTCCATTATTGTCAGCAGGAGTATGCACAACTTTGCCAACTAGCAGACGCAGTTTATTCCTGATGAGGAAAGTACCAGGTTGTGGGGTAATGCGAATCCCCAGATATTTAAATCTATTGCTGGTAGTGTCTATGGGATTGTCAATTTTACCTTCCAGCTCCCAATGGCCAATTTTGTAGAGGACAGACTTTTCCCAATTTAAAATTTACTGCGAGTGCGCGCCAATTTCCCCAAATAGCTCAAAAATATGAGCATTATAATACTGAGATTTTCATTCCACGCAAGATATCAACTAATAACAGGTAGATTAAGGGGAGAAAAAAACAGGGAATGTGAAGAACAAGAGTAAACATTAGATGGTGATATTTACTTTGTTTATTTGTTTACCTTCAGAATACATTTCACCCAAAGCTGATTCCAGCAAGAAAGATGTAGCAGTAAAAGCGCAGACAGTGAAGATGCGCCTAAGTCAACTGTAGTGAAGAGAAAACCAGGTACTTAGTGGTGAGGCACCATAGTATCTTAGTCACACCTGTATATCTTACTGCTTGCATTTTCTTGGACGCTGGATTTTGTCTTTCTTCAAAGGAACAGATGAAGATAGGAGCGTCCTATTGCTGATCCGGAATCTGTGTATTGTCCCACTCTCCTTCACCCTGAGTCCTCTGTTTCAGACCATGTATTATCTGGAGTCTGTTCAGAGGGCTTGAAGGCAGGTGTGAACATTCATATGGATCTATGGCACCTGCTCCGACTTTCCCTTCCCCCTGGACACCGAACGTGACCCTATAAGGATGATTGGGCAAGCTTTCTCAATATTTTTAATATCTGTGGTGCTCTGGTGCAGTAATGGAAGTGTTAGTGCTTGCATTTGTGCTCCTGGAATGGGCAGAGAGGTTCAGGGACACACTCAGGGGGGCTGCACAATGCAGAGATACATGGGACCCTTTGGACGTAATTTATCAGATCCAAGGGGAATGGAATGGAGGGAGAGGTTAACCAACGACTATGGATCCTACAGACCAGAGTGATCCATGCAAAGGGGTGGCAGGTGGTTACTTGATTCGGTTTACTGCTGGGAAAACATGAGCTCTGACAAGGTGGAACGTTGCTTTACTTTCGTCTTCCTCCTTCCTCAACCTTGAGTTCACCTCCCCTAAGTTCCACTTTTTCACTTCACACGGTCTCCTCAAGAGATCCAGCTTTCTGTCTGCAGATATTGTGTGTCCACTTATCTAGTTATTTGAGCTAGTCATTGAGTCTCCCAAAACTGCCTCTATTTTAAACTCCAACAAAATTAGACAGTTGATTCAGCGTGATTCATATTGTTTGGGTAGTGTGAATGCAGCCCTGTCACATTTCAAATTTGTTCCACTGTATATCTGTCCAAAATCTGCTGACATGGCTGACATGGCTTCAAGGCAATGTGAACTAGCCACTCAGGACAACCTGTTTGCTCTCTCCGTTTTAGGAGCGCTTTGTGGGTAGATGAAGACCTTCAGTTAACCCTAGTGGAGTCAGCTTTCGCAGCGCTCATCAGAGTCCAGGTAGATTTTACATTACGGCTGATGCAAGGGCCAGTATCTATAGCCACCAGGATTGTTTCTGAGTGAAAAAGCGTCAGCAACAACTATTAAACATTTTCAGGATCGAAAGGAGTTTTGGGCAATATGGTGGCTTAAAGAAGGGTACAGTTTATGTACTCTTTGATCCCTACCATCCTAGCGCTAAACTTAATTGTTTGCCAAACAACCACAGGTGAAGTCACCTTCTCCTATTCTCAGATAGACAGATTCTTTGATTGTCATGTTTTTCTTTTAGCATTCCTTTCTACATGACCTATGTTTTAATATAGAGAAATCACAGCTAGAGCCTCTCTTTCCAGTCTAGAAGGCAGCCATAAGGAAGATTTTATTCTGTGTGATGCCACATTTCAAAAGCTCCACAGTGTCCAGTGGTATACTTAAAAAGTCTAAGGGCCATATTCTCAAGGAAGTGGCGGAGAGAGGCGTTAGCCTTCTTGGCTTAACGCCTCTCTTCGCCACTTCGAAAACGCGAGGCTGAAAGTGACGTTGTGGTGGCCATGGCGGCTTGAGAATATGCCCCTAAATTGCTTTTTAATGTATACATTTTTAAACATGGAGGGTGTTTTATTTCTCAAGAACGTCGTTCTTGGAGCTTGATTTAAAAGATGCTTACCAAGGCTTATTCCTGGTAGATGTATCCCACTCCAGCTCTCTTTCGACTACAAAAGAGAGATCTGGCTGCTTACTTGTCTTCCTGACTCCCTTTCCCCAGTCCCATGGGTGTTTATACAGAGATGATGAAAGCAGTGGTGAATTGGTTGAGAACAAGTACTTTGGACTCTTCACTTATTTGCACGGGTAAGAAGAGAGTTGCTTGGTCACAAACATGTTGAACACATTGTGAGGCATGTCGAAATAAATCTCTTGTTGGGCGATTTTGGTTTTGTTGTGAACTATTCTATATCACAAACCCACCCAAACAATGGTATTTGAATTTTTAGTGGAGCCACTGAGGCTTCCTCCAGAACAGGTGAAGTGCAAAAAGAAAGAGGTTCTGGATATTAATCTAACGTCAAAACTCACTGTAAGAACTTTGGAAGGTAGTCAACCTGCTCAGTCTTTTGAGTTCTCCAACATTTCTGGCATCTTCAGTAACTGAGAACTGTGAAGCATTCTTTCCATAAATAATTTGAACAATGGCTTCTAGATGTATATACAGAATCCAAGGTTCAAATTATTTATTGCTTTAACAGATAGAAGCGTGTAATGGGCATGCGACTTTTCGATCTAACCTAGATGTAATTGTGAAATCTAATGACAGTGAATTGGCTAGCGAGCTTCTGCAGTGGGGAGCAGAAAGCGAGATCAGGAAGGGGGCAGCTGGTCTCTTCTTCATGAGACACATCTCCACATTCATGCTGTCCAGCTGCTGGCTGGGTGGTTTATCATCCAAAGCTTAACAAAAGGCAAGTTAAAGTTACCTGTCACCTTGAAGATGGATAATATCTTCAATGTGTGTCATATCTATTGCCTGGGTAGTTCATGATCTAGGATCATCTCCCAGATAGCCTAACAACTCTGGGAAATCAGCTCAGTCAACAGAGATCAGTGCAATATGTCCATATGTTTTTTTAATTCCTTTTTTTGCATCATACAATGCTAACACCAGCCCATAACAGGACTGTAAGCAGAAAGAGAGAAGAAAAGTAACAACAAACAATAAGTACAGCCTGGCATACAAAGTCACAAAGAGCATGGCCTATTCCAATGATAACAAGGGGTGTACAGCAAGCATGCTGTTGGCAGTAGCCGGAGGTTCCCACTCACAGTCTTGCAGGTCGAGTCCTGAGGGGCCGGTCCGACATCGTCCTCCCGGTGCATTGCTATCCATGTCTAAGACATCCGGGGGGGGGGCATTTTTTGCAGCTGTCAGAGGACCACAGGGGCTTGCATTCCCCCGTACAAGTCCATCAGTGGAGGAGGCAACAGTTACACAATGTCATGGCTCAGTAGATAGGACTGCTAAGGCCCCCAGATGTTCCTGGGCTGGTGCGCCTGGGGCAGCGTGGAATAGTAAAGTTCCAACTGGTCATTACAATATGCCATATCTTTGAGCCAGTCTCGGGTCCTGGGTCAGCATCCACTCCACACACATGACACACACCTCCTCACCAACAGACGGGCAAGTGATGCGAGGCGCCTGACTCCTCCAGGGATTTCCCTTGTGCATCCCAAAAGGGCTATCTTTAGTAACAGGTCAAGGTCATTCCCAACATTTCAGATATCACATTGCCCACTCCCTCCCAGTAGTCAGCTATCGCCCGGCATTGCCATGAGAGATGCATAAATCCAGCCTCAGACACCCTGCAGTAGGCGCAGCACGAGTGTGCTTTAAGGTGGGGTGCAAGCAGCTGTTGGGTAGTATGGTACGTTCGGTGAAGATATTTGAAGTGAAGGAAGCGTAATCTCCCATTAGGGGAGATTATTTTTCCTTAAACATGTCTTTGTTGAGAGTACGTACAGTACAAAATATAGCAGTATGGCTCAGCCAACATTGATTTATAACCAAAAAGTCAAGAGAAGGGAGGAAGAAGCAGTGATTCATTCTGCTTCCATGCTTAATAGTTTATAATCAAAAGAGAATGAACCACGTATCTTTGAAAAAGCCAGGGTCTATAAGTGTTGTACAAAGGTACTCATACACTCTAACTCATGGGCAGCGGTATATCTTGGTTCTCCGCTTGAGAAGGTTAGGTGATTAGTTTTATCATTGGGTCCTTTTCCGCCTGAGTTTCCCGTTCTCCAGGCAGTCAACCTTCCTCCACCTGGAGGGAGACTATCTGGTTCTGTGACGGTCGTGATTTCGATAGTGTTAGCGGACAAAAGTGATAAATTAAAAATACCTCCTATCCTGTACTCTTGTTTTATTCGTCAGGATGGGGTAAGATTAAAAACAGTGTGTGGTGCTCTGGTGGATGTGTGAATGGTCCACTGCACCTATATAATGATGATTTCAGTGGTCGACATGTTTCAGTCCATGGGTGTCTCTAAAGACAACTCCATCCTCGACCCCTCCCAATCCGGTTTCCGCAGCAACCACAGCACTGAGACCGCCCTACTCGCACCACAGATGACATCCGCACCCTCCTCGACCAAGGTCACACCGCAGCCCTGATCCTACTCGACCTGTCAGCAGCATTCAACACCGTCTCCCACCGCACACTCACCGCCAGACTACACAACGCCGGCATACAAGGAACTGCCCTCGACTGGATCCGTTCATTCCTCACCGGCAGAAGCCAAAGAATCAGACTGCCACCCTTCCTCTCCGAACCCACAGAAATCAACTGCGGATTACCCCAGGGATCATCACCCAGCCCAACTCTCTTCAACATCTACATGGCCCCCCTCGCCACCATCGTCAGACAGCACGGACTCAGCATTGTATCCTACGCCGACGTCACCCAGCTCATACTCTCCCTCACCAAGGACCCCACCACCACCAGACTCAATTTCCAGGAAGGAATGCAGAACGTTGCATCCTGGATGAGCAACAGCTGCCTGAAACTCAACTCGGACAAAACAGAAGTCCTCGTCCTCGGAACCACCCCGTCAGCCTGGAACAACACCTGGTGGCCCACTGCCCTTGGCACCCCCCCAGCACCTACGGACCATGCCAGAAACCTCAGCATCGTACTCGACTCCTCCCTCTCCATTAACTGACAGGGCAACGCCATCGCCTCCAGCTGCTTCAGCACTCTACGCATTCTCCGTAAGACCTTCAAATGGATCCCCCCTGAGGCAAGGAAGACAGTCACTCACGCATTAATAACCAGCAGACTGGACTACGGAAACGCCCTCTACGCCGGCATCAACAAGTCTCTACTCCACAAGCTCCAGACGATACAAAACACGGCAGCCAGACTCGTCCTCGGCATCCCTCGACACGAACACATCAGCATACATCTACGGAACCTCCACTGGCTCCCCGTCGAGAAGAGAGTCACTTTCAAGATACTCACTCACGCCTACAAATGCCTCCACAACACCGGACCCCAATACCTCAACGAGAGAATCACTTTCCACGCACCCAAAAGAAACCTCCGATCCACCAACCTCGCCCTCGCCGAAACCCCTTGCATCCGCAAAGCCAGGACAGGGGGAAGAGCCTTCTACTACATCGCGGCAAAGACCTGGAACGAGCTCCCGATCGACATCAGACGCGCCCCCTCACTGAACAGCTTCAGAAAGGCCCTCAAGACATGGCTGTTTGACTGAAAGGAACCGCTGAATCCCCCAGCGCCTTGAGAGCCTCGCGGGTGAGTAGTGCTCTTACAAATCCCTGATTGATTGACTGATTGAAAGATCGGTGGACTTTCATCAGGACCTTAGTCGTAGGGATAACGTGATAGATCGATTTGACACATTGGGAAAGTTAATCTCACTTACCCGTCTTCCTCATTATTTCATGTAATCGACGGGTTTATAGGTTATGGTTCTACCTATAACTTGGGAAAGAAAAAGGGGAAAAGGAAAAACATGCATATTGTTGCTTTATATAGATTTCATATAGTGTTGCCCAATTAGGTGCTTGGATGTGTAATGCTACTTGCATATGTGACACAATTTGTGTTCTGTACTCATGTAATTTCTTGTTACATATGACAGTGAAGCATTAATAATCAGGGATCGATATCAAGAAGGCATGCAGTTATATTTGTTGGCATCAAAGGCTTACAAAAGGATGTAATAATTCAGTGATTTGTGCTCAGTTGGTAAGAAAAAAAGTCTATGGCTGTTAAGTGGTCATTAAGTTAGTGTAAAGCATATCAATTATTTTACTCCTACTCTACACCACAAGAGCCTGCGTTGAGGATGTAATCAAACGTGTGCTCAAGAACATGTCCAATAAACGTGTCTAGAAAGATTATCACCGTGTTGAAATGGTTTTTGAAAAATTCTCACCCTTCTAAATATTTTTACGGGGAGAGAAGGAAAGAAAAGCATGCTGTACAAAAAGTATTACTTTAGCCTTAACGTTTGTATAGTTTTATATTTGGGGCTTTGTAGTTCAAAAGTAAAACATGCAAACGTTAGAAAACCTAATGGTACCTTTATGGGAGTTTAATTAAACTCCATCAAGTGCTGCGGGAGCTCTACAATAAGAAATAGAAACAGGCATGAGGGTGATAATTTCTTTGCTCACATTACCTTGGGTTGTTGGTGTCATTTCTTTCTCAGTTACCTCTAGAATGCTACTTGCATGTCCTTGTTGTAGCTTCTTACCGTGACCCGGAAGTTATCACCTGCGGTCCGGGAGGAAGTGCACCTTTATAGTGATGATGCGGTATGGAAACTGAAAAAAGACTATTCTAATGCCAATTTCGAGATGAAGACAGACTTGAAAATTCTCTAGGGAGCGTGAAGGTGTAATTGTTCCTATGTGGTTACATGTGCCCCTATATTAAGTGCTGTTATAAAATTACTGTTAAGAGGGCGGTGTTAGGGACAAAAGGCGAGTCTCGATGTTGCGCTTCATGTGGTCAATGCAAACCTCTATGAAGGGATGAGACAGGTTTACCACGGCAATGTGCAGTATTATGTAAATGCAATGGCATTATCTTGAGTGCCCATTATAATGAAGTTGTCATTGTTTCTGTGTTGTCTATTCACCCATAATGTACGGGTTAAGAAACGTGTTTACTGGTGATATTTTGTTTCGTGCACACACGGGGCACTCTGCTGTTTTAGCATTAGTTGTTCAGTGTTTTAATGACAACCAAGGAATATTGTCATTTAATCCTTTGTCATATGTCCGTAAACGGTATACCCAATGTTGTTCCTTCTCGAAGAGAATTCTATCTGTGTTTGGGTCTCCTTTGTTATCTAGAGTTTCAATGACGACCCATTCCATGTCCTTTATGGTGTGGTTCATGTTCAGAAAATGGGTGCTCATGCGTGTGGTTGATTTTTTACACTTTATGTTACTGCGGTGCTCACAAATTCGTTGTTTCACTTTACGACAAGTTATGGCTATATATTTCAATTGGCAAGGGCATGTGATCATGTATATCACATGCGTCAGTATTGCAATTTGTGTGTCGTCTAAGTGACCAAACAATATCATCAGTCAACTCTAAAGTGTTGTTTTTTTTGGTCAAGTGACACACAGAACAGTGGCCAGAAGGGTGGTGTCCTTTTATAGCTTGAGACATCCACGGTATCAGGTTAGACTCCCTCAGATTTAGACTTTGTCTTGTGTGGACTAGGATGTCCCGAATGTTCTTTGTTCTCCTATTGGCAAATCTGGGTTTGGGCCATTGTAGGTTTCCTGACGTGAGGATGTTCCAGTTTTAGTTCATTAACTTCTGTACCTGATTTGAAGCTATGTTGTACGTAGTTACACAGGTGAGGATATCTTTATCCGGTGTTTTTGGCGTTACCTCAAGAAGGGGAGAGGATGTGGCCTTACGGCTAGAGCGGTCGACCTCGAAGCTGGGGAACCGGGTTCGAGTCTCGGCAACGACGCTCAACATCCTGTGATTCTGGGCAAATCACTTAATCTCCCCGTGCCTAACAAAAATGAATGTGTCCATCTGTAACGAAACTGGTGCTCATGTAAAGCGCTCTGATACCCGATGTCTCGGGTCTAGTTCGCGCTATATAAAACTCTAAAAAAAAAAAAAAAAAAAGGTTCTTGCAGTTTTGGTTTCTCGCTCTTTTCTGACATTTGTTAATGATGGTATTGGGATATTGTCTATCCTTGAGTTTTATGCTTAACTCGCCTGCCTGTTGTTCGTATACCTGTATGTTGCTACAGTTCCTCCTTATCCTCAGGAATTGACTGTACGGTAGGTTTTCTCTCAGTGATCTTGGATGGCAGCTATTAAATGAGAGGAGATTGTTTTTGGCAGTGGGTTTATAGTAGGTCTTGGTGGATAATTTTGTGTTTTCCGTGTAGATGGTAATGTCTAGGAAATCCAGTGTATTCTCATCTGTGGTGTAAGTGAAATTGAGAAAGGCAGCATTGACACATGCATTGTTTCCAACCGATGGTCACCCCTTACATGAGAGGATATTTTATTTCAGCGACTTCCAGGGTCTGACACCGTCTCTCCTCCCATGATTGCTGCCAAGTCTCAGCGTATTGGTCAGTTAGCATTAGCTCAGCATCAACCAAGCCTTAACTATAATCTCACATGCATACATTTGTGAAACTATTACGAAACCAACTATATAACTTCTATAATACTAAGCAGCAATAGTGGACATTCGTGGCAGCACTTTTACCCCCTGGCCCGAGGCTGCACCAGGGGAGGGAGGAGGAGAGGGCAGGAGGCAGGAGAAGGGGAGGAAGGCAGGCTGTCCCTCCATGATTGTAAGCACCTTCGTCCGTTTACACAGACATACACACAGCTATCCTGGGGTTTGCCCGCCCTCCAGCCCCATAAGGGGAGAGTTCACCCATTAAGCTGCAGCAATATGTCCAGTCCACATCCAATAGCACCTCCGTCAAGTCCAATTCCCACAGTTCTCTAGACTTGACATGGAGCATTGGGGTCTCTGTTTGGATGGAGCAGTACAGTTTGGTCACAAGAGGGTATATTTAGCAGAAGAGTGGCGCAGGGCAGCGCAGCAAGTTATCTTGCTGTGCTGCCCTCCGTCACAGGGAAATGGCAGGAATGCACCATATTTATCCAATACAGTGCCCTGTCCTTTCTCCCTGTGCTGCTGCCGTTTCGGCAGCCTAGCACCAATGCAGGCACCCTTGCACCAGGGTTCATGGGTGTCTATGTTGTAGGAAGGATTGTTTTTGTGCAGGAAGGAGGACCTTCCTGCCTACAACATAGACACCCATGAACCCTGGAGGATCTTCCTGCACAAAAACAATCCATAGAGGGGCTTTCCTCTTTCTATGTGTGCTGCAGAATGAAGCACACATAGAAAGAGGAAAAAACAACGAGAAATAAAGGTATTTCTCCTCGTTACGCCTCACCTGGGTAGGCATATCTTTTTGACGCATTCCCAGGTCTACCAGGTTTGAAAAATCTGGGAATGCATCAAAAAACATGGAATTTGTGTGGAAACACCCACCGAAATGCCAATGGAATGCCTCCCTTGCGCAGAGTAAGGCAAAAGCAGGGATTTTCACTGAGCTGCCTTACTCCAGATGTATGAAGCCATTTGAAGCCAGGCAATGTGGCTTTGCGTGGCTTCATAAATCTGACTTTGAGGCTTGCGTCACGCATGTACCACTTTGTGTGGTCAGAACGTGACGCAAGCCTCTCATAAATATGACCCAGTGTGCCTAACTGTTGGAGTAACCAGAAACATTGAAAATGTGTGTGATATGGGGGGTTCCTGGAGAAAAGTAGGATACTGCTCCCTACATAGAGCCTGGACACAGTAATATGTAGAAAATATACAAAGGGGTGGGGTCGGTAACATCGACTACAGTCAGGCAGTCTAGGAATTGGCTATCAGTAAAGATATCCACCAATCTAGTAAGGCCTCATGTTTGTAGGCGCTGCAAAAGTGTGATATTGGCAGTGAGAGAGGCTAGCATCAACTGGGTGAGCAATTGTTTGGGAGAGTAAATTATAGGCAAGTGTAATCTCTTCCAGATCCTAGTCCAAGCCAACTGCATGCTAGAGACTGTGTCAATTTCATCACGGTTGCGCCAAAGTGCCTGACCCAGTAGCGCTGCTGTCATTTTCAATGGCTATGTGTGCCATGTAAGAAGGAGATCTATGCCAGAAATATGCAAAGTGTGCCTGCAAGCACAAACAATAGTGTTCAAAGTCCAGAGCATTCAGCCCTCCCTTGTTGTACTGTCATCTCAACGTTTCCCAACGTACGCGAGGTTGGCGCCCCGCCCAGGCCAGGGTGACCAAATGTCTTTTGAGGTTCTTAAAAAAAAAAGGTTGAGTAAGGGGTATGGGAATATTATTAAATAAGTAAAGTAGCTTGGGCAGGATGACCATTTTGATCAGAGCGATCCTACCCTTCAGTGAGCGAGGAAGGGTCTTCCAGAAGGCGACCTGCTCCCCAATAAGGGTCATGGTGGTCCCGTAGGTTTCTCGGATCACAATGTCCCAATCCCAATGAATCCAGACTCCAAGGTACTTGACAGGCTGTGTTGCCCAGGTACGCGGGAAGTCTAAGGTTTGGGGTGTTGTAGCTGGTATGAGTGGAAATATCATGGATTTATTCCAGTTTATAGAGACCCTCAAAACGGTGTGAAAGAAAGTGAATTCTCTAACAACTGGGCTGAGGTTTTGGGCCAGGTCCGTCAAGTCTAAGGTGATGTCATCCATATATAGGGAAACTAGGAGGTTCCGGGGGGGAAGTGCCAGTCCCCTCTGTCCATGGAGCTGCCATATTGCACGGGCTAAGGGTCCAGTGGCAAGGGCATAAAGGAGGGGGGACAGTGGGCAGCCCTATTCTGTGCCCCATCCAATAGGGAAGGGCTCCAAGAGGAGCCCCCCATGCGTACCCATGTTGTTGGGGAAGAATATAACAGCTCTCAGCATCGTTTTGGGTAGAGACTCAATGTAATCCACCATGTTGCTTGTGGCAGTCAACTTAGGGAGTCCCACTAAACACAGATCATTGTTATGTGACATGGCTTCTAAGTCTATGTTTTTCACTTAGATGATCCTGAGCACCTTCCCCATGTCCAACCATTCCTCAGCGTGACCTAGGCTATCATTTTCCAGTTGTGAATATGTGGTTCTCTGCTGTGACAATACATTTAACATGTTTGCCAAGTGCGTTAGTTAGGTTATCAACCCGGGTAGTGAGAGTGTCTATGTTGGCATCTATTGATGTGAGGCTCTTTTGTATAGTCAGCATTAGGGTGCATACGTTCCTCTCCGGCTCCAGTGAGGGGTTGCAGGAGATGGTGACCTCAGAAGCATGCTGTGCTTTAGCCGCCCTTCGGGCCTCAAACTGCAGCTTGTTCTGATGACCCTCAGATTTCCCCATCCTGGTATTTAAGGCTCCAGGGGGTCGTCAGCGACAAATGGCTCATCTCACCCCGTGACTAGATTCCAGATGTCCCATTATCGCAGAACACTCCCCAAAGGTTCGTTAGCCACTTCACCACCCTAATCCCCCACATTGGACGCTCAGGCCACAAGTATCTTGCAGGAGGGGGATGGGAGCCGCATCACAGCCTTCTTTCCCAGACACTGCGGTGAGGAGCTGGAGCACAGACCCTTGCAGTGGCCTACGGATCCGGTCGCTCAGTGGTCTCCCGCATCACCACAGCACCTTGAGTCAGGCCCTGGTAGCACCAATCACCTTGAGGGCGAAGTCTGGGGTAAGTCCTCAGGGTCGGTTTACAGCGCCAAGAGGCGCAAGAGGGTCTTAATAGACCACCTCAGTCTCAGTCAGCACCCCCAAGTGAAATGGGCTCCAGGGAAGCAGTCAATAGTACGCAGACAGGAGGGTGGTGCTACACCTATGGGCCAAGTTAAGGCACTGGAGGCACTATCAGGCCCCAGCAGAAGGTCTCCTCTGCCAGTCACCGTCGCCGCTGCCTCCTCAGCCGACCTCGCCCGCAGAGTTTGCTCTTCCTCCTTTTCTAGACCTTTGTTGATGTCCTTAATCTCAATGCAAATATGTGTTAAATTCAATTCTGCATACTTAACAAGAATTTCTAGCATGCCTCTGCTCGATTTTGCTGTGAAGTCCGCCCATTCCTCCAAAAGCTCTGTGTGGGGAGACTCATATGTGGAAACTGTAAATATGCGTAGATCTCTCGGAAATATGGCCACCTCTAAATATCTCAACAGAGATGTCAATTCCCAGCACTTACTGATCTCTTTTTGCATCAACTTTCCTAATGTGAACACAGGTTGTTTTAAAGTTACACTACCTGTTTGTGCAGCTCTAGCAGCGCCCACAAGGCTCGTTCCTCTAGTTTCCTCATTGTCACTGAAAATACGTTTTGCTGCCTCCAACCTTACCGCATTACCATTGGTCAGGCCCATTGCCATTTGTTCGTTTCCCAATTGCAAATGCTCCTACATCTAGCCACTGGTCTCCAAATCCATCCGGTTGCCAATACGGGTACTGCCCTAAAAAGAAAGATGTAGATCGGTCTCCAGGAGTCTCCCTGAATAAGTAAGACAATCCGGTTCTCCCGTCTGGCGCTCAACCAGTTTAGACCTTGTTGACCAATTTCATTTTACTGTGGCGGGAACCACCTTTCTTCGTCCACTCCAACTGTTGACACCACAGTGGTCCCATCTATCTTACATTCAGGTGCTTCGCGACCGGTGTGACTCCCGGGCCATATATTTCACACTCAAATTCGGCAGACGCCGAAGAACAAGGTGGGCACTCCAGGAGACGTTGCAAATACAAATGTTACTTTATTAATGGACCACACCGATCCTCCGATGCGTTTCAGCTGTAAGCAGCCTTTGTCAAGGTGAATAAGCCCCAACACCCTTCAACAATAAATGCCTTCCTGGCATTGACACAAAAGAAACACTACGTGTATCTCACATTCCATGTTTTCTCAGCCTATTTAGACATTACACAGTGATTCTTCTATGCTCAGTGCTTATAAACATGTAAAAATACATTTGTACAATCCATGCAATTCTTTAAAATTTCAAATCATGATTAAAAACTTCATCATAAAGAAATTTCATTCAAATTATGAAAAATCTCTCAACAACTTAGGGCTTTCTGGTTTGGTTGGAGATAGCATTTTAGAGTGTCATTTACTCTATTTTTTCTATTTTTCATTTTTTCGCAGCTTAATGAGGTAACTTGGTGTAATTATACAATTTTTTTACACAAAAGTTAAATACACTTTTCACTCAACCGAATACTATGTATATATATTTTACTTTTCCACAATAAGATACATCTATACAGAAGAGGGAACCATTACAACTGCTCATTGTAGAATCCTCTACAATTGCTAAACTCCAGATAGAATGTTCCTTTCAAAATATTTATAATAAAATCAAGGAACTGTTGACTACAATACCACACAGCTCTTTAAACTTTTGTCAAAAGTTACAGTTTTCATCAGGGATTCCTAGTCTCCAAAAGCCAGGAAGATTTATCTACCAACTTGAGTTTGCTGGAGCAGTGGAAATAATTTGGATCTGCTTCAGCCACCTTAGGAGATTGCCCAAAGCATGTTACTTTATTCCCTTTAAGAAATGAATTTTCAATCGAATGTTTAAGTACCATGATTCAGAAAAGACATAGGGACAAGGGAAAATCTCCACCTGGTGCCTGAAAGCGAATGTAAAAGAGTCAGATTTCTGGACATTCCTAGAGACTCTCCTTGTTAAAACTACAAGTGGCAGAAGTTTGAGAGTAATCATTACACATCATCACAGCAAGCCTGTGCTCAAGCCTCCTCCAGATGGTACATTTTATTACATAGTGGCTTATTGCTACACTTTTGTATAATAACAAACACATAATCCCCTTGGGTATAACAGTTTCCTGATGTCATTATCTGTCCACCAATTGGTCTACAGATTTACTACATAATCAAATGTTCCCAACTATATCATTCAGGCTCTCACAATTCAAAACACACTGGGGCTGATTCTGTCATAATTGTAAGTTTACAACCAAATTTAACTTACTTACACCTGTCTGCCAGTAATTTACAGAAGCATTTTTAGCAGGTTCTTGGGATAGAAAAGTCCCCTGCATGGTAATGGATGTGAACCCCTGCCCTGAGTGCTCCAGCTGCAGTGATATCTGGATACAGAGGGGCCGATTCCGATCTCGGTCGGAGGCGCACCCAACACCATTCGGTCGGGAAAAAAGCCATGCGAAAGCCTGTTTCCCGACCGATCCGTACAGCACACCGAACGAGTAAGTACGATGCGCACAACAGCAAAGAATCCGGCCGAGCCGTACTCACCCAAACCAGGTCCTATTCCCCGACCGAGGCGAATCCGGAAACGCTGAATCGAGTCGCACGGAAGGGAAAATGCAGCTCCGTCCGGCCGAATGAGTACGATGCGCTTTCCATACGCGCCGAACCCGTCGCTACGCACGGCACGTCAAAGCATCCGGGAGAGGCGCACATAAGCTCCGATTCGCGCCACAACACGATCCACGCTCCGAGACGAACACGGCAGCGGCGAGGACGACGCGAAGTGACGAGGACGAGGCGAAGCGGCGAGGACGACGCGAAGCAGCGAGAAGGACGAACGACCACGAACCAACCATGAATCCCTTCGTCCCGATCATACCAATATTCTACATTTACTACCGGAACAGGCACGGACGCGTACGGCGCAGAAGGTAAGCCAGACACCAACCACAAAACACATACAACACGTACACGACACATCACACACACACAGAGGGATGCAGAATATGCTTACACCAGCAACAGCAGCACCATAGGGGCGGGATGCCCATCACCAATGCCACATATGCACACAGGGGCCTGAATGCGCACCACCACCCCTACCCAGGGGGCAGGATGCCTACCACTACTACCACCCTCACCCAGGGGGGCTGGATGCCTACCACCACCCTTAGCCAGGGTGGGCAGGATGCCTACCACTACTACCACCCTTAGCCAGGGGGCAGGATGCCCACCACTACTACCACCCTCACCCAGGGGGCAGGATGCCTACCACTACTACACCCTTAGCCAGGGGGGCTGGATGCCTACCACCACTACCACCCTCACCCAGGGGGGCAGGATGCCTACCACTACTACCACCCTTAGCCAGGGGGATGGATGCCTACCACTACTACCACCCTTAGCCAGGGGGGCTGGATGCCTACCACTACTACCACCCTTAGCCAGGGGGCTGGATGCCTACCACTACTACCACCTCACCCAGGGGGGCAGGATGCCTACCACTACTACCACCCTCACCCAGGGGGCTGGATGCCTACCACCACCCTTAGCCAGGGTGGGCAGGATGCCTACCACTACTACCACCCTTAGCCAGGGGGCAGGATGCCCACCACTACTACCACCCTCACCCAGGGGGCAGGATGCCTACCACTACTACCACCCTTAGCCAGGGGGGCTGGATGCCTACCACCACTACCACCCTCACCCAGGGGGGCAGGATGCCTACCACTACTACCACCCTTAGCCAGGGGGCTGGATGCCTACCACTACTACCACCCTTAGCCAGGGGGCTGGATGCCTACCACTACTACCACCCTCACCCAGGGGGCAGGATGCCTACCACTACTACCACCCTCACCCAGGGGGCTGGATGCCTACCACCACCCTTAGCCAGGGTGGGCTGGATGCCTACCACCACTACCACCCTCACCCAGGGGGGCAGGATGCCTACCACTACTACCACCCTTACCCAGGGGGCAGGATGCCTACCACTACTACCACCCTCACCCAGGGGGCTGGATGCCTACCACTACTACCACCCTTAGCCAGGGGGCAGGATGCCTTCCACTACTACCACCCTCACCCAGGGGGGCAGGATGCCCTACCACTACTACCACCCTTACCCAGGGGGGCAGGATGCCTACCACTACTACCACCCTTAGCCAGGGGGCAGGATGCCTACCACTACTACCACCCTCACCCAGGGTGGGCAGGATGCCTACCACTACTACCACCCTTACCCAGGGGGCAGGATGCCTACCACTACTACCACCCTCACCCAGGGGGGCAGGATGCCTACCACTACTACCACCCTCACCCAGGGGGCTGGATGCCTACCACCACCCTTAGCCAGGGGGCAGGATGCCTACCACTACTACCACCCTCACCCAGGGGGCTGGATGCCTACCACTACTACCACCCTTAGCCAGGGGGCTGGATGCCTACCACTACTACCACCCTCACCCAGGGGGGCAGGATGCCTACCACTACTACCACCCTTAGCCAGGGGGCTGGATGCCTACCACCACTACCACCCTCACCCAGGGGGCAGGATGCCTACCACTACTACCACCCTTAGCCAGGGGGCTGGATGCCTACCACTACTACCACCCTTAGCCAGGGGGGCAGGATGCCTACCACTACTACCACCCTTACCCAGGGGGCAGGATGCCTACCACTACTACCACCCTTAGCCAGGGGGCAGGATGCCTACCACTACTACCACCCTCACCCAGGGGGCTGGATGCCTACCACCACCCTTAGCCAGGGGGCAGGATGCCTACCACTACTACCACCCTCACCCAGGAGGGGCTGGATGCCTACCACTACTACCACCCTTAGCCAGGGGGGCTGGATGCCTACCACTACTACCACCCTCACCCAGGGGGGCAGGATGCCTACCACTACTACCACCCTTAGCCAGGGGGCTGGATGCCTACCACCACTACCACCCTCACCCAGGGGGCAGGATGCCTACCACTACTACCACCCTTAGCCAGGGGGCTGGATGCCTACCACTACTACCACCCTTAGCCAGGGGGCTGGATGCCTACCACTACTACCACCCTCACCCAGGGGGGCAGGATGCCTACCACTACTACCACCCTCACCCAGGGGGCTGGATGCCTACCACCACCCTTAGCCAGGGTGGGCTGGATGCCTACCACCACTACCACCCTCACCCAGGGGGGCAGGATGCCTACCACTACTACCACCCTTAGCCAGGGTGGGCAGGATGCCTACCACTACTACCACCCTTACCCAGGGGGCAGGATGCCTACCACTACTACCACCCTCACCCAGGGTGGGCAGGATGCCTACCACTACTACCACCCTCACCCAGGGGGCTGGATGCCTACCACCACCCTTAGCCAGGGGGGCAGGATGCCTACCACTAATACCACCCTCACCCAGGGGGGCTGGATGCCTACCACTACTACCACCCTGAGCCAGGGGGCTGGATGCCCACCACTACTACCACCCTCACCCAGGGGGCTGGATGCCTACCACCACCCTTAGCCAGGGGGCTTGATGCCTACCACTACTACCACCCTTAGCCAGGGGGCTGGATGCCTACCACTACTACCACCCTCACCCAGGGGGCAGGATGCCTACCACTACTACCACCCTTAGCCAGGGGGCTGGATGCCTACCACCACTACCACCCTCACCCAGGGGGCAGGATGCCTAC